>CM060888.1:82030467-83263467 GCA_030762935.1 Hymenopus coronatus | reverse complement strand
TTTTTCAAGGGTCCAGATCACGGAGATTCCAGTAACACACCTTCATTTCTATCGCTCAATACTTCCTTATTACTTCTTTCATTCGAAATTCCTCAGGCCGAATTACTTATTTTCCTTCTTCCAATTTCTTTCGTTGAAGGTTTTTAATGGTTATGACTATACCGTTGGCAGCTCTTACGCTGTCAGAACTCTCTTTTCTGGTCGTCCATTATATTATCACTTTACTGCACAACTCGCAATCATGTGGTAGTATAATTCTTGTTAGTATTCTATGATAAAGCACATACCAACCAAGTTCACTCATCTTGAGGAGGAAAAGGGCTGTCTTTTGCGCATTTAGGTTAACGCAAAAAGCTGGATAGTAGAGAAGAACTTATGGACATAGTATGGCAGGCTTGTCCAATGATTGAAATGAGGTTCTCGTAGAAGGAAGCTTATGGGAGTGGTTCTACTCTACCTAGCAGCTTGCTTCTCTTTCACAGTAGGTATGGCAAAGTTCCATGCGTTGGCTGTTTTTTCGCAAAACGAAGTCAATGGACATCAACAGAAAATGTTATGTTTGCCAGCCAGCTGGCCTTAATATTTAAGGTTTAATGAGAGTAAGTCAAGAAGTGTGAAACACTGTTTACTTTTCCATACATTCATAACTGCGTTTTCAAGCCAGCAGTTTTCTAGCTCGCCGCGCAAACTAATTGCGCTTTCTTTATTATTTAGAAGCTCTTTAAATTTAGAATAGCACTTCTAAACCTAATAAGTAATTCAAAATCTTCTCGGGCTTCTAGCCAGGTAAAAACTTGGCTTGACACCAACGTTTCGAAGAAGTGCATCTTCCTCGTCTTCAGGGTGGACTGATGGTTTGAGCTTGCGGAGAGACGAGGAAGATGCACTTCTTCGAAACGTTGGTGTCAAGCCAAGTTTTTACCTGCCTAGAAGCCCGAGAAGATTTTGAATTAACACGTCGCCAGGAAAGCTTCAGTTCTTATTCTAATAAGTAATGTTGGTTTCGTCATAATGAACCTCCCCTGGACTTGGGACATCTTTATCATCACGATACTCTTACACATTATCTCCACTTAAAACGGATGCCCAACTGAAGTTTGTATTTTTCAATGACATAATAGGTTTATATTGATTGTTAAATATTACCTTATACTATAAAGAATGACCTAAATTGTGCTCTTCAAAATTAACTCCATAAATGTGTTATTCTATACTTTCTCAAATAGCTAGTTTTAACAGAGAAGGTATTGTATTCTATCGAAAAAATATATAGAGAAATTTCGCCAGAAATAATATTTGAGACCTCCGAATCCCTAAACGCGTTACAGAAAGAATTTGTGCACACTATAACTCAAAAACAAGTCCTTTAAAGACCATAATTGTAATTAAGTTCAGTATTTTAAGGATGCGACACGAAATTTTGTCGAAAATATCCCCCTACCCCAAACCACCTCTTAACATAGATTTTTTACTTTTCAAGCATTACTAACAATTACGATTAAAATACCACATGCTTACGATACGAGATCCGATCAACAAAGACATCTAAGTTTTTTGATAGTTGCCTGTCTGTACCTATCATGAATATTTTCAGTGTGTGTGTGTTTTTTTATTTAATATGATTCCCATTGGTGGCTGCCCTCTCGTATCGGTACGTTGACAGTAATGCTAGGTGCATTTCGAAAATGGAGGTAGCTTGAAATGTAATAAAATTCTGTTTTTGTTTGAAGCACATATCCACTGAAACTTACGAAAAACTGCAGCAAAAGTATACCAGAAATTGCACTACCTAGTGCAACGGTATTTGAGTGGTTGGGTGACAGTTATGACTGTTACCTGAAAATTACTTTTGCACATCCCTAATATTGAAGCTTGAATGGAATCTGTATACTTCTGATATGGGTACATTCCCCTATCCGCCACCCGGGGAGTAGCTCGATGGGATACAAGCAAACTCCCCAGGAGAGGATATAAGAGGATAAATGTTTACAGTCACTCTAAGTGAGCATAGGTATCTCAGGGATACGGTTCCTGTAATGTATATCTACATAGTTATGGAGTAATCTTATAAAACAATAATAGACAGACTGATTTATAATTAATGGTTATTTCTCAAGATGAAATAAAAATGAAAATCACGAATATGGATTTTGGAAGTAGGTTAATGATAGGGTAATATAAATCGATTTTTCGTTTTCGTTTTGTACGTGCATTATTGTTGCCATTGCAATAATACATAGGTTGTAACTTTAATAGTCAGATCTACAAGTGATTTTTAGAGTTCTTTAGTGTAGTAACCAACATTGTCTATAACTCGTTGTCAGCAATGTGGAAGGCTTAATATCTCTGTAGCAGCTACTCATTTGTTAATATTTCTGATGGACCGCTCTATTGCCTTAAGAATATCGGGAGCAGTCCGGAATCGAACGTCACTAAGGGGTTCCTTCATCTTTTGGAATTGAGCATAATCACAGGGACTGAAGTCTGGTGAATGTGGTGGAGGGTCCTAACGACGGTACAGATCATCTCAGGATGTGCCACATGCGCCTGAGCGTTGTCTACCAAAATGATGGGGGAGAGTCCAAGTGAGTCTGAGCGGCGTCATACTGTAGCCATTGCTGTGCATCCGTTAATCTCCAAGGAATCCGCCGAGATGCAATTTTTCTCATTTTATAGTTTCCAAAGTTGTTCATATTTCCGCTTAGTAGAAAATAAGCTGAATGGTTTACTTGCATTGTTCAAATCTTCCGTTTACAACTTTATGTATTGCAAACATCAACTTATCTGTCCCATCATTTCTTTTTAACCTTCATACTTTATTCGCTGCATTTAGTAGGTATACTGATTTCTTTCTAGTAACCAAGGTCGCGGGTTCAATTTCAGTGGAGAGTGATGGAATTTTTTCGAACTGCTTAGCATGGCTTTCTTTGGGAGGGAAGCAGAGTTAATTTTTATTTGGACCCGAAAATAGATCTCTGAGCAAAATTTTACCATTTCACGTCCCCAAAGTCTCGATTTCGTCCTATGGTGGTATCTACGGGAGACGAACTGATCCCTCTTCACCGTGGGCGCATAGTGACGTTATCAAGAATTGGAAACATAGTTTGATATTAGAAAACACACTAGATGTCCTAAATACGGGATATTGCGTGATGAAACTAATAGAAATTAGAGGAAGTATCACATTAAGCCCAAAATTTTGATTTTGAGACCATCGGAAATGCGTCTTTTGATACTCCCTTGATGACAAAAAAGCATGTTTCTATGCGTGAGAAAGTGTGTCTGTGTTCGCCTGTTCGTCTGTCCGTGTCTGTGAACAGCATAACTCAAAAACGAAAAGCAAGTTAAATACCAAAACACGACGTTTTACAAAAAATCCCCCATCTTCATATTATCTCTTAAATGGAATACTAAACTTACCGAAATTTTGGATTTTCTCGAAATAGGTTTAATGATTTGTATTAAAATACCCCATATTAAAGACATTTTAATGTAAAATAAAATGTATATCTGTATTTTCTAAGAATAGCTTTGATGTCATCCTTCATTCGGAAGATATTTTGTGTAATCTTATGTCTTTAAAGCAAATAATTTAAAGTAAATTTTCTGTGTCTAAGTAATTTCCGAGCTATTCGACATTCATTTTTGAATTGTACAAAATTTGGTCATTCTTTAAACCCCATATTGAGTTTTCTCACTATTGTGCGTAAAGAGCATGGTATTTTAAGGCTACCATATAACGTACAGTTTTTAAACATTTACTTTATATGCGTAATGAAACTTATACTGCTGATATTTTTTGCAAAGATTTATCTCAAAGTGAGTATAAACTTTCGTAAGCCGGACTCTACCCTTCCAACTTTCGTGAGAATAGTTTGTATATACCACTAATAAACCATATAGAGTACAGAAAGTCCTGTGAATATAACAATATTTGTATAATACTTTCATCTTGCCTTGTGCCGCAATATAACGTGAAGGAAGGAGACATTTTTATCCTCCATAGTCTGTGCTGACATCTGGCGGAAACTTCTCAAGAAATTTGATAGTGCCAAAAGATCGATAACGCCAGGCAACAGCTGGAAAAGAAATTTGAAAATCGAAGGGAATTTCGTTGGTCTAATGTGTTCAGAATAGTCTAACAAACAATTCAAAGCATATTTTACCACATACATTCTTTTTATGTGGGGGAAAAGATTGCAATTAATAAGAAAAAGAAACAACGGCAAATGAAATTGTTTATGCATTTCTGTTTCTCAATTTCAGTATTTCTGATTTTCTTTTACATCTGTTATTAACGGTACTTAATTTGTGAAATCTTGCACAACGTTTTCTCTGCTATTGAATCATCAGTAGATTCTAGAAAGAAAACAACATAAAATATTTTCTTCTTCTTCTTCTTCTTCTTCTTCTTCTTCTTCTTCTTCATGTTTTGATGTTTAGAATAGGCGCAGGAAAAAGTTCTTGTCAGAACATTTGGACTCGTGCTACTGTTTCTTGAACTAGACATGTAAGGTTATTATTATTTTTTTTTTTTTTTTACCTTTTCTACCATATACAATGTAACAGTGTTTTGGGGTCCCTAAATTCTTAAAAAGAAAATAAATAAGGAAAGTGGGTGTGTACGTGCGTGCGTGCTGTAAACAGCATAAGTAAAAGACCAAAGCTCCTTAAATGTCAAACGTTATATTGGCGTTTAACTTATTCTTAGATTCCTGAGAACATTTTAAATAAAATCCCCCACCACCTAAACATTTTCATTCTAAAACTTGCTCTAACGGTTTTGATTAACATACCATATATTAACATATTTTAATGAAAATGAAATGTATATCTTGAAACCTTCAAGAGTTCTCTTCATTCTGGATGACTCTTGATGCATAACTGTTAAACCGCAAGAGATGGATTCTTAGTACAAATGAAATGTAGATCTCGTTAAAGCACATAATTTTTGCCAAATACATTTTTTTTTTTTTTTTTTGGTGTTAATCATTTCCGTGATATTCCTTGTAATTTGTTTCAATTTTAAAATAGTTAAATTATTCTCAAATGGAAATTTTCTTGCATCCTCATGCAAGAGGAACTTTATTCCAAATTGTAACAACTTTGGCTGTCGTAAAAACGCATTTACGTTCGCGTTTATCTCGATTGGTAGATAGAAGAATAAGGTAGACAGAAAATTAGGTTTTGTAGGAATAGCTTGTTGCAGAATAGGTAGAGAAATGTAATGTGAATGACCACATCAGATTTTTAGATAAAGGTCTGTGTGCGTTAGTGAACAGCATAACTCAAAAGCAAAAAATTGACTAAATAACAACCTTGATTATTAATTAAAATTGTCCAAGGATGCAACACGAAGATTTTCAAAAATATCATCCCACCCCAAACTACACTTTATGGAAAAGTTTTCGTCATTTTTTGTTTCTTCAAGAATGAGTAATAATTTTGATTTAAATATCATATTCTTAAAGTATTTTATGTTAAATGAATATCTCTGAAGTGTTCTCATTTTGAATGAATTTTGTCTAACTGGCAAACCACAAGATATAAAAGAAGCATACTGCACAAAAAATGTATATCTCATTAAAATACACAGTGAAGTTAAATTCATGTTTGTGGTTTTAACCATTTCAATTTAAATTTTCCATTTGCTTATGTATATCTAAAATGGGAAGTTCATTCGTTGTTTTTCTTTGTTTACTCCTAGTCAAGAAAAGTGAACGGAATTTCAATGCCATAGGGACGGACCAGCTTTTAAAAGATTTGACTATCGCTTTCCCCACTGTAATCCCTTATTTCCGTGTCATCTATAAGGAGAAAATTGTAAGACTAATTCTTCTTCGTTTGTCTCTATTAACATGAAGTACACAAAAGAATAAGAACTAAAAAAGTGCGAAAGAATGGTAGAGAGCAAAAATAGCAATTTTAGTGTGCGTGTGCGCGCGCATCTGTGTAAAGCATAACTCAAAAACGAAAAGTCCATTAAATACCAAACTGTGTTTAAGTATATCCCAAGGATGCGACACAAATATCTTCAAAAATATCATTTCACTCCAAACTGTCCTTTATACGGAAAAACTTTCGAAAATGTTTATTAACATATATAATATTAAACATATTTACAAGTCAAATAAAATGCATATCTTGAATTTCCTTCTCATAGTGTCTGAAGTCCTCTTCATTTTGAATGGCATTTACATAACTGGTAAATCGTAAGAAATAGACAAGAACTTACTTAAAAAATCAAAACGAAACGAAAAACAAAATAGTTCTAGTCAGAACGTACAATTTGACATATATATTCATGCCACCCGGTGCAGACAGAGTCCTTGTTATTACTTTCAGTTTTAGAATACTTACAATTTTCTCAAACAGAAAGTGGTCTGTTTCTTTTATTATACTATGGACCATGCAAAGAAGTGAATTTCTATGATCGCATAGCGACAGTTTTTAAACCATTTGTGTAGCATTTGTATTTCCTTAATTCCCTTCTGCTTATAAGGTATTAAGTAATAAGGGAAATCTGCTAATGCTATTAGCAGAAAGAAGGGCATTAGTTTGTAAGAATTTGTAGAATAGGTACAAAAAGTCATGTGAAAGGAATACATTAGATTTGAATAATTCTATTAAATGAGAAAGAAAGAGACAGGAAGTTAAAACATATTTAATATTATTTATTATAATATTATTATTTATTATAATCTTATTTATTATATTGGAGGATTGGACTCTCTAGCTTATTCCGATGTCACGAATTGAAACTAATCTTTCCGTCTAGATAGTGGCCTCTCTGTCCCTATTCTCTCTTGAGCAATAGGAAAATAGATCGTTTTGAAATCTGGAATAATAATATATTATGTTATACTTTATTATTAACCGTATCCAGCTGATAAGAACGTAGGCAACTCATTGGTTTTGAATGATATAAACAAGTTGTCAATCACGCGACTAGAATTATGCACGAGGAGAGGTAGGAAGATGATGTTTGTAGAAATTTAATTAAACTTGAGTGTTATTTATGAACCCTCTTTAACTATGGTCCTAAGCGTCCTATTCTATATTGAGCCTGAAAGAATGCTTAACTTTGCTCAGAGACCTCTTTATCAGGTTTGAGGTTCTTTTACTCGTGACCAACTAAGGAAGCCATGCTATTTACGACCGAAAAAAAATCCAATGCCTGCTCTGGTTTGACGACCTTGGGAACCAGAGGCTAGCTTGTAATCCCCAGAGCATGGAGGTCAACAAATCTTTGAGAGCTACACATTTAAATACTAAAATAAATTTCCTCGTTCTTGTATGGGTCACTTTTTCTGCACCCAGAAAACCCCTGCTCAGATTTGAGAATTAGTGAGGTGAAATATAACTCAATGACTCTTTAGCTTTAGCCACATTTAAAGGAATCCTAATGCAAAAATGTGTTCCATTCACACAACTTTTTCTACACCTCTGCAACAAATTATTGTTAAAAAGTTTATACTTCTATCTACTTCAGGCTAATCGAGAAAAAATTAGCAGGAATAGTCTTATTACTTATTTCCTTGGAAGTAGAAGCGAAATAAGGGAGTACCATAGGTTAAAGTGATAGTCAAAAGCTGGTTGTTATGTGACTGAAGTTCCTTTGTTTGTATGGACACAAGTTGACAAACTCCTGTATGAAAAAAGTAAAAGTTTTTCAAAGCTGAAACCAAAAACAAGGAATATCTCAAAAACGATCCACTCGTCGAAAAAATTTATATAACGTAAATGGTGTGTTTTAATGTGCTCTACATGTTTTTTGTGGCAAGCTTTTGTACATTTATTACGGTTTAGCAGTTAGGCAAAATTTTGTAAAATTCATCCAGAATAAAGTAGTCTTCAGAGGCTATTCCCAAAAACTTCAAGATATGCATATCATTTGTGATTGAAATGACTAATATATGGTATTTTAATCAAAATCGTTAGAGCCATGTTTGAGAAAATAAAAATTTTCGAAAAAAGTTCCATGTAAAGGGTAGTTGGGGGGCTGGAGGGATTTTCTTGAAAATCTTCGTCTCGCATCCGTGGAAGATACCAAACTTAAATACCAAGTTTTGTATTTTTCGTTTTTGAGCCATGCTGTACTCACACACACACACGCGCGCACACCCACACCCACGGACCTTTTTCCAAAAATGAATTTTCGGATTCAGGGGCACCCAAAACATGTATATGTATTTCCGGTGAAATCTTGGTATCGAATTTTTGGGTGCAATACGATACCTTCTCTATACACTATGTATATAGTACGTGTAGAGAAAGTAAAAATCTAATATGTTTCCATTCACATATTTTCTCTACATCTCTGTAACAAATTATTGTTTAAAAAGCTTATTTTTCTATCTACTTCATGATAATCAGGATCTTTATTACAGAAATTGCCCTTATTACTTGGTTCCTTGAAAGTAGAAGGGAAAAAAATCTGATGTATTCCATTCACATAATGTCCTCTAGCTTTTCGGCAAACAAACCTTTTATTCAAAACATGAATATGTTAACTACATCATTCTAATCAAGAAAAACATAAGCAGAATTAGTCTTATTACTAGCTTCCTTGTAGGTGAAGGGAAATTATAAAATGCACAGGCTAAAGCAAGTCTCGTCCTTAAAATGAAACAATTGAAAATTCAATCTCTTTGCTTGCCAGGAGTGAACAAACGAAAAACCAGAAGAAAGATGTTTCCCGTTTGAGAAAAGTTTAAGTGGCTAAAATTGAAACCAATAATCCGAAATATCTCGAAAACGGTTAACTCTACAAAAAATTGTTTACGACAAAAATTGTGTGTTTTAATGAGATCTGCATTTATTATGTAGTAAGTTTTTTTTATACATTTTTTACGATTTACCAGTTAAATAGTCAGCCAGAATGAAGAGGTTTTCAGAGGTTATTCCCCGAAAATTCAAGATATACATTTCGTTTATCATGAAAATACCTTATTCATTGGTATTTTAATCAAAATCAAATTTTTTGAAAAATGTTAGTATAGGGTAGATTGGGGTGAGGGGATTTTCTTGAAAATCTTCGTATCGCATCCTTGTAATATACCAAATTTAAATACCAAGTTTTTTTAGCTATGCTGTCTACACACATGGACTTTTTTAAAAAACAAATGACTTTTTTGGAGGGGGGACTCGGGTAGAACCAAAATATGTAACTCTCGGTATCGAATTTTGGGTGCGTTACAATGCCTCCTCTATACATTATGTACATAGTACGTGTAGATAAAGTTAAAATCCGTACATGGTAATACAAACAGCTATGCCTAAAGTTTGTTAGGCGGAATATTCTATCCCTAATAAAGAGTTATGAAGTTTCTGGGTGCCGAATGACACCAAATTATTTAGTGAGTTGATAACTCGTCCAAGTGTTGAAGGCCATTGTGGACATCAAATTGCATGTTACAATGAACCCTTATAAAAGTTGCTCCTCCGCTTTTGTTCCCCACTCTATAATTTACTGGTTATTATCCACAACACCTGACCACAACTCACGTGTTCTAAATCTTGTGCATAGAAATTACCCATGAGAATGCGCCTACAAAATGACATCGCGACGAAAGTGAAGTAAATATAGAAAACTGACTGCAATATTGGCACGTTTTCAAACACTGGCTCAGAGCGCATTATACCAGCAATTCCGAAAAAAGGGCGCGGTTCTCTTGGGGGAGATGAATAATTCAGAATTTCAATAAACGTGTTATTTAATACATTGTTTTTATTATTTTATTATAATTATCAATAATGTTGATACAAAATGTTACATTGACATATATAGAGATTTAAATTAGAAATGCATATTACGTACGCCCCGATTATTAATGAAATCAGATTGTTGTTCAAAAATGATTTGAATAAATATGTACATGAAATTTTCTTAAAGTATTTTATTTCATTGGCAATTTACTGAACAAATTCAGATAAAAATAAAGGATTCCTATTAATTATTTTGTTTCAAATAATAATAATAATAATTATATTATTTTATTATCAATATAGCATCAATTGCCTTAATATTCAACTGGAGTACACATTTTAGTGTACCCAGTATATATGTATATATAAACATTTTTAGAAAAATATCAATATGTGTGTGTGTGTATGTGTGTGTGTGTGTGTGTGTGTGTGTGTGTGCGTGCGTCTGTGAACACGATAACTCAAAAACGAAAAGTCTGTAAAATATAAACTTTCGTATTTATACTTAGTTTCTTCCAAGGATTCCACGCGAAGATTTTGGGAAACATCCTTCCACTCCAAACTGTCCTTTACTTGGAAAAATGTTTTAACATTTTGACTTTCTCAGAAATGGCTCTTAACGATTTTGATTGTGGATACTTTGAGGATATTTATATGAAAAATAAAATGTATATTTTTTAATGTTCTCGGAATAGCCTCTAAAGAGCTAGGAATGCTGCTGAATTTTGCATAACTGGTAAACCGTAAGAAATAGAAGAAAACTTATTACAAAATAAATGTAGATCTCGTTAAAACAGCCAATTTATGTCATAACAATTTTTATTCGTGGAGTTGGCCATTTTTACTTTCTCTATACGTGCTATGTACATAGTGTATAGAGAAGGTATTGCACTCCACCAAAAAAGTAGATACCGAGATTTGACTGGAAATATATGTTTTAGGGTCCCCTGTATCCAAAAATGTATTTCCAGAAAAAGGTCCGTGTGTGTCCGTTTGTCTGTGAACACGATAACTCAAAAACGAAAAGTCGGTAAAATACCAAACTTGGTATTTAAGTTTAGTATGTTCCAGGGATGCGACATGAAAATTTTGAGAAAAATCCCCCCACCCCTAACTACCCTTTACATGGAAATTTTTTCGAAAATTTTGATTTTTTAAAAAATTGCTACCGATTTTGATTAAAAGATCGTATATTAAAGATATTTACCTGACAAATAAAATGTATATTTTGAATTCTCTGGGAATAGCCTCTGAAGACTACTTCATTCTGGGTCAATTTTGCAGAATTTTGTATAACCGCTAAACCCTAAGAGATGGACAAAAGCTTAACCACACAACAAATATAGAGCACCTTAAAACACACAATTTATGTTATACACATTTTTTTCGTGGAGTTGATTGTTTTTGAGATATTCCTTGTTTTTGGTTTCAGCTATAAAAACATTCTTTTCTCATACAGGACTTTATGAACTCGTGTCCATACAAACAGAAGAACTTCAGTCGCAGAGCAACCAGCTTTTAACTATCACTTTAACCTATGGTACCCCTTATTTCGCTTCTACTAACAAGGAAGCAAGTATTAAGACTATTTCTGCTAATTTTAGCTCCATTAGATGAAGTAAATAGAATCATTTGTTGCAGTAATATAGAGAAAGTCAAGTGAATGGAGCACATTGGATTTTTTAGATATTCCTTGTTATTAATTTGTTTCAAAATACTTAAACTTTTTTCATACGGGAATTTGTAAACTCCTGACAATGAAATGAAAAGGATCACAACCACATGGAAACCAGCTTTAAAAGAATTTACTATCGCTTTAAATGAATGTATTCCCTTATTTTTCTTCTACTTAACAAGGAAGCAAGTAACATTTCTGCTAATGTTTATCTCGATTAGCTCGAAAAAGACAGAAGAATAAGCGTTTTAACAATAATTTGTTACAGAGATGTAGAAATATTTTTCTTTATTTCCTCCTTTCTTATTTTGTTATTTTAACTGTCGGTAAGTACTATCGGAGATGGATGAATGAAATGGTTGAAATCATGCCCAGGGCCCAATGAGCCTTAGAGCTACCGATATTCATCTTCTCAGGATAAGGAAAACGCCGGGAAAAGCCCCCTTTCGGGATAACTCGCGTAAGTGAGACTCGAACTTGGAACTGTTGAATGCAAGACAGATACTTGTTCTTATCTTGCTTTTACGAACTGTTATTACGAACACTTATTGCTTTCTCTAGCTCAGTAAGTAGAGGTGGTATTGCATTCCTTCCAAAAATTAGATATCGGAATTTCAGTGGAAAGACATGTTAGATCTCTGAATAAATAGATAAACAAATACAATTTTAGAAAAAAAAATACGCATGCCCGTGTATAAACACCGTATCTTAAAAACAAAAAGTTAGTTAAATATCAACTTGGCATTTAAGTTCAACTCGAAGATATACAAGAAAAATCTTCCACCCCAAACTATTAATTACATGGAACATTTTAGAAAACGCTGATTCTCTCCAAAATGCCTCTAACATGGCACCTGTGAAGATATTTTGATACAATTGAAATGTACACACATTTTGAATTTTCTGGGAGAGTCCCTGGGTACCTTTTTATTCTGAATTAATTTTTCCTTGGGGATTCTTCCAATGAGCAGGTAAGAACTGAAGGCGGGGATTTTGCCGACTTAAAAAATCTCCACCTCAGAGCCGTGAATCCATCCACGGACCCTTAGCATGAGAAAAAACAACCCTGTGACAAATGATGTTAAAGTCTATATATTTGCTCTTATATTTTTGTCTACTTATTTAATTTACCAACTTTACAAAACGCATTAATAGTGAAGGACTTCACAGGCTGATGAGCATGCAACTCGAATGTCGGTCAATGACTGGGACGGAATTGTGGGATAGACCATAGCTCGACCCCCGCGTTTAAGCAAGGATGATACCGCGGTGATATTGCCAATTCCCTTCCTCGGGGTGATGAGGATGAAATGACAATATATCCCGTCCTCCTAACCGAGCTGAAATTTTCCATCCTGGTACCGGGAATCGAACCTGGGTCCCCTGCACCAGGCCCGTTAACATTGCGCTACTAAAGGGGTGGACTTCACAGACTATTGGAAAAAAATCTAGGTACATTTGTTTATAAAATTATCTTAAATATATTGTATTTTAATAAAAAGTGTTAGTCATTTCTTAGAATAAATAGCAAAATCTTTCCATGCAAAGGGTAAGTCATCGAGGGAGAGATTTTATTAACAAATCATTTTGTCACATCTTTGGAAGAAGCTAACCTAACTTTTGGATCCATCCCACATTTGGAATTTGAGTAATTGCTATTCACAAAACTAGTTGTTATTCAGTGATTCTCAAAAAATGTATTTCCGGAGATTTTTTCACATTGAATTTTTGGGAGGAGTGAAATACCTCTCCCTACATTAGTAGATACAGAAAATATTGGGCATTTTCTGTATTACCTTGAAATGGGAACAAAGAAGGATTTAGTGGCGTGTTTTGTTTGGAGTCTTAAGATTGCATAATTCCGAACTTGAAAGTTGCGAAGCAGTGAGGCTAAATTATTATAAGTATTTGAAATTTAAGTACAGAAAAATGTGAATTGTAAAATGAACAGAAAATATGTAACGGGAGTTTTAGAAAACGTAGGCGACGGAAGAACCATGCTGAAGCTGCTCAGCGAGGAAAAGTTGGACAAAACGGTGTACACTATCAGAATAATGAAAAAGCTGCTCAGAACGTTGAGGGCGCAACTATTGCTGATTTCGCCATTCCCCCCCTCTCTCGCATTACATGTGACATCAGACACAAATGCGCAACGCGACGTTTTTTTATCAGTGGTGCGAGAGAGGGTACTGTAAGCGGCAGCAATGATCGGTTGATCACAAAAATCGTAATGTATTATTTATTGTAAAATTATAAAAACTGAGCATTAACACTAATGTCCGGGCCTTCAAAACGGTCTCTTCTGGTAAGTCCCTTAGAAGACAGGCTAGGGACATTGTTTATAATGCTGCCACTTACTAGCGAAAATAAGTAGGTATTTTTCTCATCTACATACAGCCATGCACGCGCGTATTTTAACAATGATATAGCTGTAATGGCAAACTATCCCTCCATCCCCACATTTCCTATCATTTCCGAGCGGTGGCCAGCCAAAGTGGGAGGAAGGGAAGCTGTTAAAGGCCTGAGCTGCGCGGACCGACATGTGGCAATATTTGTTATTACCTTGACAAGTTTTAAGAGATATAATGGAAAGAATTATGAATAAGAGGCTGTAGAAGGTACCTGTTGATAAGAAAAATAATGCTTAAGGGAAGAGGAAGGAAACGGAAAAAAGAGAAGAGTTGAAGAGGCTGGTTTAAACTGAAAGACCATCCATGGATAGAAAGCTGCGAATGATTGGCAATAACCTTAGTCGCCAACGAAAAGTATCTCCTCCTCCTCTCTCCCCCCCCCCCCCCCGCCCTTATTTCTGCTTCTTCACTTTACGCTTGGGCTTGTTCAGATTTTACAGTCCTCTCCAGTGTTTCCTGGTAGCCCTGGATCTCTTCTTATAAATTGCAATGCATTTGGGTGTATCTTTGTTTTCCATTTTTAGCAAATGTTCGTCCACCTTTGCCTAATGACTATTATTTCATTTATTACTGATTATGTATTCAGCTTTCGCTTATATAGGCATTCCTCATTCTATATAATTCTGTATCATCCCTTTATATCTTCTAAGGAATTTCATTACTGCGCTGGAATTTTACTAATTAGCTTTTGAGCGGTGCCCATTATGTACAGCCATTACGTAATAAAATATAATTTTGCTCTCTGCCATAATTTTGTTTTTATAGTTCTTTGAGTGTTTAATTTGCTAATTTCAAAAAATTTAAAGCTTATTTTATAAGTATCTTAAAACTAGAGAGCAAAATTGTATTTTATTACGTAATAAAATATAATTTTGCTCTCTGCCATAATTTTGTTTTTATAGTTCTTTGAGTGTTTAATTTTCTAATTTCAAAAAATTTAAAGCTTATTTTATAAGTATCTTAAAACTAGTATTACTGTTGAGTTGTTTAAAATCAGAAAATCGTTCCAGAACGCTATTTTCTGTTACAGTCTATGAACTAATTGGGTATTTACTTTTAAAATCCACTATTTTGCTTCCTTAGCTAACAGTTTAAAAGTGTAGGATTTACACACGTTATTTTAAAAGTGTATAAATGGACTTAAGTAATCACACCTCGATTTCTTGAACTAGGTATTATTCGACCTTCCGCAGTCACATATGTTGCCTTCAGATAATTTAATTCTTCCATTAGATCTACTACTTCTATCAAAAGTTACTCATAATATGGTTAGTAATTTATGAAATAAGTGGATACTATTGATAATGGCACGAGTCTAGAGTATTATATTATAATACAACAGAGTTGAAACATGTTATTTAATGATAACATTTTAAATGGAAATGTAACACATGGAAACATTTAGGAAATAAATCGTGAAATAATTCGGCAACTCTGTCTGGTATAAGTGAGATCCTTTTCATATGGGCATTGTGAGGAGTTAACTTTTCTCCTGTATTCATTATTACCTGGTGTGTTGAACCAATAGATAAGGCAGCTTCATGCGTGCATTCCCTTCTAGTGATAGAAGCTGTTACGGACTGGCTATTATCATATGGTAATTATAAATTCAGATGTTAACTATTTTGTATTTAATAATATACTGAGGTTTCTTCTTCGTTACCGGTGAAAAGAATGTCGCATAATGGTTTTCTCTTCTCTCTAACAGATGGCCCAACTGGCCTGTATTTCACGTTTACAGATATTTCGTTGTACGTTAAAAAGCTGCACAACTCAATGGGTCTATTTTAAATTAAAACCGGCCATAGAGAACTGGTGAGCGCGATCTTCGTTTTACCCGTCTCAGTGAGCGTAATGCGTCCACGTCTCCACTAATAAGCAAGAGACTTGGAGAGTCATTTAAAATGGCGTCCAAAACATGTTAAAACTGCCCTAGGAGAATCAAACATTGCAAATATGTACATTAATATATGACGCATTTTTGAAACAAAAATAAAAATTCTGATGTGTTCTATTCACATGACTTTCTCTACAACTCTGCAATAAATTGTTGTTAAAAAGCTTATGCTTCTATTTACTTCAGGCTATCGAGAAAAAAAACTTGTAGAAATAGTCTTATTACTTGCTTTCTTGAAAGTAGAAGCGAAATAAGGGAGTACCATAGGTTAAAGTGATAGTCAAAAGCCGGTTGCTATGTGACTGAAGTTTCTTTGTATGTATGGACAGGAGTTGACAAATTCCTGTATGAGAAAAGTATACATTTTTCATTGCTGAAACCAAAAACAAGGAATACCTAAAAAACAAACAATCAACCCCACGAAAAAAATGTATATAACATAAATTGTATGTTTTAAAGTGCTCTACATTTGTTGTGTGTTAAGTGTTTGTCCATCTCTTCCGGTTTAGAAGTTATGCAAAATTCCGTAAAATTGACCCAAAATAAAGTAGTCTTCAGAGGCTATTCCCAGAAAATTCAAGATATACATTTTGTCAGGTAAATAACTTTATGATATTTTAATCAAAATTGTTAGAGCCGTTTTTTAGAAAATCAAAATTTTCGAAAAAAGTTCCATGTAAAGGGTAGTTTTTCATGTCGCATCCGTGGAAGATACTAAACTTAAATACCAAGTTTGGTATTTTACCGACTTTTCGTTTTTGAGTTATCGTGTTCACGGACACACGGACACACACACACACGGACCTTTTTCTGAAAATACTTTTTTTGGATACAGGGGACCCTAAAACATATATTTCCGGTGAAATCTCGGTATCGAATTCTTGGGTGGAGTGAAATACCTTCTCTATACATTATGTACATAGTACGTATAGAGAAAGTAAACATCGACTATCTAAATAAAACGTCCATGTCTCCTTAACTGCATTGAGAAGATAGGAAATTCCCTGTATGGACTGAGCAATCTATAAGGATGATGGTTGGAGAATATCACAGCCGGTAAAAAACAGTGCATTAGTTTGGAGTGCCCAATTCTGAGCAGGGTGATAGTTTATTTTTTCTTTTGAGAGTCCTGGAGTGCATAAAAGGTTGTGTGCAGCTACAGCCAGCTTCATGAACTTTAGTGTTGATTGATCACCATTCTAATCAGCGTCGAGAGGATGAACTTGGACATTTTGATCACAGCATTATTCCGCCTGATCAACATCTCAGACTTAATTGCTTAATGCTTCATTGCGGCGCCGTGGTTAAGCGAGTGAGCGACCATCTTGTTAGCCTTTCACATTTTCTGATCGAGGTCAAACACCAGTTGTCAGTTATTGAGTTTGTAGTGGACAGAGCGACGTCTACATGCATTGGTTTTTCCAGAAGTTTTTCCTATTACTCAAGTTATGATTCGACGTTCGCTGTCTGAAAATATCACTAGAGTAGAAACATTGTTCATTTCCCTAGGTTTCAATACTATTGTTGTTTTCTCTAGCACGGATATACAGTGTGCATATTAGGTATTTTATTCCACCCAAAATTTCGATACCGAGATTTCACCGGAAATGTATGTTTTGGGCACCCCTGAATAAATACATTTTTCGAAAAATATCAGTGTGTGTGTGTGTGTGTGTGTGTGTGTGAACAGCATCACTCAAAAATGAAAAGTTCGTTAAATACCGAACTTATATTTTAAGTTCAGTATATTCCAAGTATGCAACAAGATGATTTTGAAAAAAAAATCTCTCGCCCTACATATGCTTTACGTGGAAATTTTTTTAAAATGTTCGATTTTCAAAAACGATTTTGATTAAAATTCCGTAAATTAAAGATGTTAACATTACATATTAAATTTATATCCTAAATTTCTTGGCAATAGCCCCTGAAGTCCTCTTCGTTCTGAATGTCTTTTGAATAACTGGTAAAACGTAAGGCATAGATAAAAATGTACTACACAAAGAATCTAATGTCGTTAAAATACAACATTTATGTCCTATATAGTTTTATTTGTAAAACTAATATTTACGAGATTCCTGTTATTGGTTTCAACTTTATATTACATAAATCGCGTTTCGTTTCATCTCTCTTTTATTTTACTGGTGATCATGCAAAGCTCGCAATTGTTCATATCGCGACCAGTTTTAAAAGATGTGACTGTGCTTTAGCCCAGTGTATTCTCTCCTTTTCGTTCTGCTTAGCAGGAATCAAAAAAAAATATATAATTTTTGGTAATGTTTATCTCGATTCGCATGAAGTAGATAGAAGAATCTTTTGTAAGAGTAGTCTATTTCCAAACAGATAGAGAAAAGTCATGTGATGGAACACATCAGATTTTTCTTCTTTCTTTCTTCCTTCCTAAGGTTTCCCTTAGCACGTGCGTCTGTGACTGCCTTCAAACAAATGCCAAGAAACGGGTATGAATCGATGATAGGTGCTATGTCGACGTGAAACAAAGGATCAATTCGGAAATTACCGTGAATATGACCGGACCAATATCATACTCGAGATGGAAGAGGGAGGATGGGGAAGAAATGAGCTCTGGGAATTTACTCAACTACTTAAAATGCATGTACATAAAATGTTTCTTATGAAGCGGGTATAGAGTTAAATTTAATATGTGTTACTACCATCATTCAATTTTTGCTGCTAAGAGAAATGTTATTTGAATGCATTTGTCAGTTCAGTAAAATCTTTGCTCAAACATTTAGAAATCAGTTTCAATTTTATTATTATTATTTATTATTATATCATCATTATTATTATCATTATCATAATTAATTCTACGACCCCTCTCTCCAGTATGTGAAGCACGTCTGCCTCACATTCAAGAGGCCTCGAGTTCGAATCAGCTAACCGGATATTCTGAGAAGACAGATTTCGGGTAACGCTAAGCTCTATGGATCCCGGACCCATTGGAACTTAATTTCATCTATTTCCATCGTTCATCGTCCGATATGACTTTTCAGGTTAAAGGATGTCAAACTTGCACAAAAAAAGTATCTAAATAATTAGGCCATCTGGTCTGATAAGAATTCATAATGTACAAAAATTAATGTTATTTATGTAAGCTCATTAACTACTATCATTCTTAGCGTCCCATTCAATATTGGAAGTGCAAGGCCCAAAATTTAGCTCGGAGGTTTCTTTATCAAGCTTGAGGTTCTTTTAGTACCATAAATACGACACGGACCACCGGAATTAATGTCTGGCGCTCTGAAGGAAGGCATGCTAAGGATTTTTGATCTCCAAAAAAACAAAACAAAACCATCGTTCTACACCCGGTGCATAATACCTCTAGAACACGGAGGACATTGGTTTATAAATGCAGTATACTCTCGATTATCCGGGGTTATGTGGGGGAGAAGCAGCACGAATAATCGGGAAACCCATAATTTAATGCTTTTAAGGTACAACATCCACATGTAAATAGGAAATTACGTTAAAAAGCTTTTTTCAACATGTATTTCTTGTTCAAAAGTTTATTCTACTTCTGTGCATAGGAATTGTTTTTCTTTAGGAAACAACAATAATGGACCACCGCGTGACTAAAAGGGCATTTCCATTGTTTAAACGATAACTATGTGACCAATGAGTACCGTTGTCATTGTTATTGGCCTGCCTATTTCGTGTAAATTAAAAACAAATTCAGTTTTTCTGATGTTAATTAGCGAGTAAGTGTCAACGAAGCAAGTTAAAAGAAATTGTGTAAAAGAGATAGCGGAGAAACGAAAGAAGCGTGTGCTAACATTAAAACAAAATAATGTTTGGGAGAGCGGGGATACACACGGATAATACGCAAACCGAATAATCCGCACAGAAAGATGAGTGGTATAGGTACTGTGATACTAGCCGAATTTGTTAGTTCGACTGCTAGACATGGCATTTAAGTTTTCAATTGTCATGATTATTAACTTCAATAATAACTTAGTCCGTGAGGGGTTCAGTGCCAATCCCCCAGGTGGCGGATCGGGGAATGTCTCCTAGATATAGGTGGTTCCGAGCAAATAAAATACTCAGGGTGGACCAAAACTGGCACAACGGGTGGATGTGACTCGAAAGTCGAGGTGAAGACAACACATCTGCGAGTTCAGGAGCAGAGAGGTGGCAGCCCCACCACTGAACTAGCTCTGCGCAGCGTTCGTACCGCGGCCAGAGTGAAACTTTTACATACTGAACAGCCTCAAAATAATAGCCGGAATGATAATATCGGATTTTGACCACAGCAAAAGAAAAAGGACGCACGATTTGGAATTGCAGAACCATTAAAAATAGGAACATGGAATGTGAGAGGAATATCCACAAAAGAAGAAGAATTAGTAAAAGAAATAGAAACAATGAAGGTAAATATAACGGCACTTACAGAAACTAAAAAGAAATTAAAAGGTACAGAAAAGATAGGGAAATACACTTTAGTATATAGTGGGGTTGCATTAAAACAAAGAGCAGAAAAAGGAGTAGCAATATTAATTGATGAAAAATGGTGAAAGAGAATTGAACACTATACTTTTATTAATGAACGAATTATACAAGTAACGTTTAAAATCCCCAGAGGACATTTAATTGTTGTGGGAGTGTATAGTCCTGAAGAGGGGAAAAAGGAAGAGTTTAGAATTCTATGAGCAATTACAAGAAGAAGTAAATAAAAGCAAAACCCAATATATGATCATTGCTGGAGATTTAAATGCAAGAGTTGGGAAACAACCTATACCTAAAATTGTAGGAAAATTTGGAGAAGACCACATTAATGAAAATGGTAAACAATTACGAGTTTGCAACTTTTAATGAACTTAAGATAACAAATACATTTTTTAGAACAAAAGATGTTTATAAATATACATGGAATGCACGTGGTCAAAGATCATTAATTGATTATATTATGGTAAATAAAAAATTAATATCGCAGATTACACATACTAGAGTCTACAGGGGATGTGATAAAGAATGGTCCAATATAATTAAAGCAATCAAAGGAGCAGCAGAAGAAGCAATCGGAAGAAGAAATAAATATAGAAGAAAAATTGGCTTAAGAATATGGAATGAAGAAATTAAACAAGCCATTGACAATAAAAATCAGCGTATAAAAGGTTTCTACAAAATAAAACTGAAGAGTCAAGACAAAATTATAAAGAAAAAAGAAACATCGCAAAGGCAATTACAAGAAGAGGACATCAGAATTCATGGGAGAATTTTATTAGCCAGATAGAAAACGACATGCATGGCAGACAACAATTTGCCTATAAAGTGATTAAGACGTTAACAAAACAAGAGAAGGACAAAGTGAGAATAAACAATATATCTGAAGAAGAATGGTTGAAATATTATAAGGAACTATGGTATAAATTAGAAGAAAATGGAAAGTCAATAGAGGATCAAGTAATAGCTAAAATATCTATAGATTTAATCACCGAAGAAGAATTATAATTATCTTTACAAAACATGCAAAATAGAAAGGCTCCAGGACCAGATGGAATAAATGCAGAATTAATAAAGTATGGAGGAGATAAATTAAATGTAAGACTACTTAATTTTATCAACAAATGTTGGAAAACGAATAGAATTCCTAAATTCTGGTACGATGCACACGTTATCAATGTATTTAAAAAGGGCAAAAGAAATGTGTGTAGTAATTACAGAGGTATAAGTCTCCTGAACACAGGCTATAAGCTGTATACAAAAATCATAAACAAACGTCTAAGTATAATTACAGAACCGTTATTATTAGAAAACCAAATGGGATTTAGAAAAGGACGATCCTGCACTGATAATATATTTTCTATTAACCAAATTATTGAAAAGAGAAGAGAGTATAATTTAGAAACACATATAGCTTTTGTAGATTTAGAAAAAGCTTTTGATAAGTTAAGCAGAACTAGAATCTGGCATATATTAGATAAAAAAGGATACACAAAACAATTGATATATGTACTCAGGAATATATATCAAGAAACAAAGATAAAAATAGTTTTAGGAAATGGACGATTATCACAAGATATGATAATTAATATGGTTTAAGACAAGGATGTAGTTTATCTCAGCTTTTATTTAATATCTATATGGACGATATTCTCAGAAAATTAAAAGATGAAATACCATTAGGAATAAAAATAAATAGAAATACTGCCTTAAATATGCTGCTCTTTGCAGATGACATGATGTTAATACAAGACAGAGAGGATAAGCTGCAAATAAGTATGTACAAGCTACAAAAATTGATCCAGGATTATGGTTTAAATGTAACAATAGAAAAATCAAAGATAATGGCATTTATAGGAAAACATATAACAAGATCAAAGATAGTGTTAAGCAATAAGGTGTTGGAACAGATGGGAAAATTTAACTACTTTGGTTGTAATGTAACCTTTAAAATAAACAATGAAAAAATAAATAATAAAGTGAATAAATTCCAATATATTTGTGGAGTAATAGCTCGTACCTTGAAAAGGAAAACCCGAAAAGATACAAACCTAAAATTCTAAAGACAATGGCTGTTCCAGTTTTACTATATGGTTCGGAGACATGGACTCTTAAAAAGAAAGATTGGAGCCAAATACAAGCGGCAGAAATGAAATACCTCCGAGCAGTAAAAAGATGCAATAGACAAGATCATATTAGAAATGAAGACATAAGGAAAGAATTAGACATTTTTTTCCTTAAAAGAAAGGATACAAATAAATAGAGCAAAATGGAAAAGCCATTTACAAAGAATGGATAACTTTCGCATTCCAGTTCAGTCATACAAATATAAACCTCTAGGCTACAGAACGAAAGGAAGACCAGTAAAAAGATGGGAAGAAATATGAGGCCGGAACAGGAGAATTCTCCCAATCCATGAAGAGTTGATGATGATGATAATAAATTAGTAAAAACATAGGACAGCTGATTGAAAGTGCTACACTCCGACCATCTTTCGGAATGACGTAGGTAAGCAATTTGTCAAACAAATGTCAAAAATATATTTTCCCTCCAAGAAGGGGAGATAAAAAAAGTGATGCTTGGGAATGACTAAATGTTTCAGGGTGAATATGAATTCCCTTGTTTCTATGTGGTATACGCCTATAAGGAAACCAGGACACCACCTGTCTCACTAACGCGAGTTTATATTACGTTTAATTATTTATTTTCTTCTCGAATTTACAAGTATTAATAATACTTTTGTAGTCTATAAAAGAGGTGAGTTTGTGTTAATTTACGAGTGCCTATTTAGAATTGTAATTTAGCGATCCACCAACATTGGTAGCAAGTTTTTGGAACCGAGTGATGGAAACCACGTCTATATTCAACTGACTTGTTATTTAGCAGCACAACCTTCACATGGAAACATTTCTAATTTCACCTCCGACATCCTCTTCTCATCTGGTGAGAGGCTTATCTCTTGTTTGAGCAGAGATTAGTCCCTTTCCGTCCTGGGTTAGATAGGATTGATGCATACAGCTGGGGAACAGAAAAGAGCAAAGAGTGTCAATTTTGTCTGAGGATCGAAAAACTTTAAATTATTGACAGTATTTATGGCAACAGGAAGAGGGCTCCCGAAAAAAATAAACAAGGTTTCTTCGATTTATCGATTCAGACCATCTACTTGTCCCAAACAATTATTTAATTCAATTTTAATATTACTTACGTAATGTACAAGACCAGAAGAAATGTTGTGTTTGGCCAGGCAACTTGCCAACAGTGAAATAAATTAGAAGTTGAAAACCGAGCAGATGAAACAGGTCCTGGACTTGAAATGAGCGAACAGCAAGCGGATGTGACCTTGTGCGAAACTGAATCCTTATAATGATGCTATAAGCGACCAAAGTAGCGGATCTGAAGCGTATGCAGAAAATGCATTTGCGGGAGGGGTCTAAAATTCACGATACCAGTTATAGCTTTATTCCGTGATTGCTTTTAGATATTTTTCCGAGTGAGGGAATTTCAACTTAAATCGCTGAGTAGGGTGTATGGACTAAATAAAATATTTGATGGATCAGCGTGACGCTCAGTTTAAATAATAATAATAATAATAATGATAATAATAAAGTGGAGATAAACTTTCCAATCATAGATTGGAAATAAATCAAGGGTGTGCACTTTCACCTGCATTATTTAATGTTTATATAAGAGATAACTTCAAGATGGGTAACACAAATATGGACACCTTATTTTTTGCAGGCCACCAAGGAGTTGTAGCATATACTGAAGATGATAATCTGCGCCCTATACTTTATGATAGCGGATGAATATGGTTTACAAATGTTAACAGAGAAGATAGACGAGATCCATTAGCATCAAAATTATAATTTGTAATGCATTTATAAAACAATAATGGATTTTAATTATTTAGGATTTTCTATTGGCGAGGAGGAATAAGAGACGTAAACAGAAAACGTACTGTATTTCAGTACATATGTAAAACAATTAGAAAAGTATTGTCAAGTAAAGTCCGTAAAGAAATATTGTTAAAGTTCTTTGAGGTCTTAGAGGTGCTTGTTTTATTATATGGAGGTGACTACTTGACTCTAAATAAGTATTCTTTGAGGCGTGTGGAAATTGCTGAAAAGAAATATTCGATATTTGTAGCTGCCTTTATGGACAAATAGAGGAAGAAGATATAAGGAAAAATGAGGAATTAATAGAATTAAATTAACATATTATAGAGAAAATTGCTACTACCATGTTTGAAGGGTGGAGAACGATAGGATTCTTCAGATAGTACTGAATTACAAACCTAGAGGTAGACGTCGAATATGGATTGAGCAATACTAATTTGGAGTTTGTACAGATCATTAGTGTCTCGTCCCTGTTGTATGATTAATAATAGTAATAATAGTTGCAATATTATAATAATAATGATAATGATAATAATAGGACCAAGGCAAAGTGACGAAATCCCCAGCCAGGTCTCATCCGAGGCAGATGTGTTACGATGATGTACGAGGGCTGTCCCAGAAGTATCCGACCTAACAAAGAAAGCACAAAATGTTTTGGGAAAAACATCTTTATTTCTCTACAAAGTCTCCTTTCACCTTGATATACTTTTCCCAGCGATGTTCAATAGCTTCAATACACTGTTTATAGTGAGAACGATCGAAGTCTGCAAAATAGCCATCAATTGCAGACTCCACCTCTTCATTGTTGGCAAATTTTCTACCACCAAGCTATTTTTTCAAGTTTGGAAACAGAAAATAATCAGAGGAGGCTAAATCTGGCGAATACATGAAGCAATTTGTACTTTAACTCATTGATTTTGGCCATGGCGATAATGGACGTGTGAACTGGTGCATTGTCTTGATGAAACAACATTTTCTTTTTCGCTAAATGCGGCCGTTTTTGCTCGATTTCATCACTCAAACATTGTAACAAGTTCGCAAATATTTGCCATCGATTACTTTTCCTTTTTTGAGGTAATCAATGAAAATTATCCCGCGTGCGTCCCAGAAAACTGACGCCATGACCTTGCCTGCAGATGGAACTGTTTTCGCCTTCTTTGGAGCCGATTCTCCCCTTCCAATCCACTGTTTTGTTTGTTCCTTCGTCTCAGGTGTGAAGTGATGGACCCAGGTTTCATCCATTGTTATGAATCAACGTAAAGCTCAGTTTTATTGCAGCGAAACATTGCCAAACACTCGACTGAAGCATCCTGACGACGCTGTTTTTGTTCTATTGTGAGCAAACACGGCACGCACCTTGCACACAACTTTCTCATACTCAAATCTTCTGTCAGTATGCGATGCACAGAACTTTTTGAAATGCCTGCAATGTCTGCTAGCTCACGCACTTTCAGTCGACGGCCATTCAATACTATTTTGCGGATGTTCTTTACAATTTCTGGACTGGTAACCTCATTTGGTCGACCACTGCGATGTTTGTCTTGTCAGTTCATACGGCCGCGCTTAAACTTCGCCACCCATTATTCCACTATTGTAAACGAAGGACCAGACTCCTCCAAAGTAGAATCAAACTCAGCTTTAATATTAGTTGGACCTTTCAAATAAAAGTATTGTATCACATAACGATGACCAGTTTTACCCATGTTTACAAATTCGTTGAGAGCATTCACTAATGATGGCTGCTAAACATATACTAAATGATGTAAAACCGTCAAACTTTTTGCCATTGTTGTTTGAAATAATCGCTATCTATACGTCAGGTCGAGTACTTCTGCGAGAGCCCTCCTATCTGTGAAAATTATCTTTTTTCATTTGATAAAACAATATCTATTCTAAACTTTCTGAAAATGTATCGTTTCTCCACCTAACATATTTGAACTACCAAAACTGCGACTTATTAATACACACGCTTATTAACAGGCATACCCAACCTTAAACTTGTTTTTTCGCAAACCATTTTTCAACATTTTACTGTACTCGGAATTCTCCACACGATGCAATTTGTTCACTAATTTGTTTCAAAATGTTTGCACTACATATCAAAGATTAGAGAAAAGTGCCATATATTTTTCCTAAATAATACTCAAATTTTCAGAAATAAGTTGCTAACTTATGAAAAATCAAGAGCTTTTTAGAGTACAAAAAGTAATTATTTTCTCTAGCAGTATGTGCATAGTGAATAGAGAAGGTATAGTATTCCACACAAAAATTTTATACTGAGATCTCACCGGAAATGTTTTGAGACATCTGATTAAAAAAAATGGAAACATGTCCGTGTGTGTGGGGGGGGGCAGCATAGCTCAAAAACGAAAATTCGATTGAACACCAAGTTTATCTTCCAAGGATGCAACACAAAGATTTTCAGGAAAATCCCGCCTCCCAACTACCTTTTACATGGAACATTTTTCGAAAATTTTGTTTTCCTCAAAAATGGCTAATGATTTTCATTAAAATACCATGTGTCTTAAGACATTTTAGTGACAAACGAAATATATAGCTTACATTTTCTGGAAGTAGCCTTTGAAGACCTCTTTATTGTGCATGAATTTTATACCTTTTGTACAACTGGTAAACCGTAGGAATTAGATAAACCTTACTGCCCAAAAATGTAGATCTTGTTAAAACACACAGTTTATGTATGGATTTTTTTTTGTAAAGTTAAAATAGTTTGAGATAATAAGAGTTATAGGTTTCTTTTCGCCTCTGTTTACTCCTAAAAAGCAGAGAGAAGCGAACATCAATTGTTTCACATAGCGATCGGCTTTTAAAAGCTTTGACTATCGCTTTAGCTGTGAATTTAGTCATTTCCTTCAAAACTTACAAAGAAGCAAGTAACAAAATAAATTCTGATAATGCTATCTTCATTAGCATGATGAAGATAAAAGAATAAACTTTTGTAAGAAAATTTGTTTTGGAACATCTAGAGAAAGTCATGTGGATGAAACACGTCCGTTTTTTGCTTTCTCTATACGCACTATGTACATAGTGTATAGAGAATGTATTGCACTCCACCAAAAAATTCGATACCGAGATTTCACCGGAAATATATGTTTTAGGGTCCCCTGTATCCAAAAAAAAAGTATTTTCAGAAAAAGGTCCGTGTATATGTGTCCGTGTGTCTGTGAACACGATAACTCAAAAACGAAAAGTCGGTAAAATACCAAACTTGGTATTTAAGTTTAGTATCTTCCGGGGATGCGACACGAAGATTTTGAGAAAAATCCCCCCACTCCAAACTACCCTTTACATGGAACTTTTTTCAAAAATTTCAATTTTCTCAAAAATGGCTCTTACGATTTTGATTAAAATGCGGTATAGTAAAGATATTTACCTGACAAATAAAATATATATTTTGAATTTTCTGGGAATAGCCTCTGAAGACTAATATAATCTGAGTGAATTTTACGGAATTTTGCATAAGTGATAAAACCGTAAGAGAGAGACAAAAACTTACCACACAAAAAATGTAGAGCACATTAAAACACACAATTTATGTCGTGTACATTTTTTTCGTTGAGTTGATTGTTTTTGAGATATTCCTTGTTATTGGTTTAATCTATAAAATTTTATATTTTTCTCATATAGGACTTTGTGAACTCATGTCCATACAAAGGAACTTCAATCATATAGCAACCAGCTTTTGACTTATGGTACTCCCTTATTTCGCTTCTACTTACAAAGAAGCAAGAAATAAGACTATTTCTGCTAATTTTTTCTCGATTAGCAGGAAGTAAATAAAAGCATAAGTTTTTTAAAAATAATTTATTGCAGAGATATAGAGAAAGTCATGTGAATGGAACACATCAGATGTTTTCTCTAATTATATATATCTAATTTTACGTGAATATTTTAAAAAATGCATCGTGTGCAGAAAACGGAAGTGAGGCTGTACTGCTTTAATGTTACGATTGTGGATATCGGGAGGGTCTTGAGCCTCTGAGCCCCCTCCCCCGCGTTCGCCCTGCCAGACGGTCGAAGTGATTTTTCTGCTGAAAATTGTTGCTATTATCAGAGTCGTCTGATTCGTTGTGTGTCCACAATGAAACAATGTGCGTCTGGACAGCATAGCTTAAAAACGAAAATACCGTTAAATACCAAACTTGTTATTTAAGATGTTACACGAAGTTTTTCAAGAAAATAACCACCCCAAACTACACTTTACATGGATATTTTTTTTAACGTTTCGTTTTTCTCAAAAATGGTTCTAGCGTTTTGATTAAAATACTGCACATTGAAGATATTTACATGACAAAATGTGTGTCTTGAATTTTCTGGGAATAACTTTCGAAGACCTGTTTATTCTGGATGAATTAGGCTGAATTTTGCATAACTGGTAAACCGTAAGAGACAAACACTTATTACCTACACAAAAACACATATTTTGTTAAAATACACAGTTTATGTCGCATACATTTTTGTTACAGAGTTGCAGTTTTCGAGATATGCCTTGTTATTGGTTTCAATTTTAAACTACGCGTTTACTCAAATGCGGTTTCGTTTCGTTTCATTTTTTCCTTTCTCTAGCCCCATATGTACAATGTACATAGGGATAGAGAAGATACTGTAATGCACCCAAAAATTCGATACCGAGATTTCACTGGAAATATATGTTTTGGTGTCTCCGAGTCCGAAAAAGCATTTTTAAGAAAAGATCCGTGTGTGTGTGTGTGTGTGTGTGTGTGTGTGTGTGTGTGTGTGTGTGTGTGTGTCTGTGGACAGCATAGCCCCAAAACAAAAAGACCGCTAAATACCAAATTTGGTATTTAGGTTAAGTATCTTCCAAGAATGCGACACGAAGATTTTCAAAAAATCCCAACACAAACTACCCTTTACATGGAAAAAATTTCGAAAATTTTTATTTTCTTAAAAATAGCTCTAACGATTTTGATTAAAATCCCGTATATTAAAGCTATTTATGTCCGAAATAAAATGTATACCTCAAATGTTTTGGGAATAACCTCTGAAGACCTCTTTATTCTGGATGAATTTTGCTGAATTTTGCTTAACTGCTAAACCGTAAGAGATAGAAAAAAACGTACTTCACAAAAAATGTACCTCATGACAAAAAATACAATCTTTGTTGTGGAGGTAACCGTTTTCGAGATATTCCTTGTTATTGGTTTCAATTGTGAAGTACTTAAACTTTTCTCACACAGGAAGTGTGTGTTTTTCTTTTGTTGTACTCCTGGCCAAGCAAAGAAGTGATTTGCAATGACAATCGCATAACGATAGCTTTTAAAATATTTGACAATCACTTTGGCATAGTGCATTCCCTTATTCACTTCTACTTATAAGTAACTAAGTAATCACATTCTGCTAACATTTATCTTAATTAGCATTGTGTACAAAGAAGAATAATCTTTTGTTGGAGTTTTGTAGAGCAGCTAGAGAAAGTCATGTGAGTGTAATACATCAGATTTTTTTTCTTTTATGGAAATGCAAAACGAACGGAACTTCAATTGTTCACGTATCGACTTGCTTTTGAAAGATTTTACTATCACTTTAGGTTTAGCATGTTGTAGATAGAATAATAAGTTTTTGTAGGAATAATTTGTTACAGGCTAGGTAGAAAATGTCAGTGAATGTAATATCACAGTTTTTTTTTTCAATACGGTTGGTACAGGGGAACATGAGGTTTAAATCATCCACCTGTTTGTTCCTTCGGAGCTTCTATTCTATTAGTACTGTGTCGCCGTAAAGTCCAACCATCCCCAACACATGGAGATGGAGGCGTAAAAGGGACAGGAGTGCACTTGTGAAAACGTGGAATACAATTTCGGGCTAACTTTTAAAATGCAAAATGTCGCAGAGTCCATTAACTTGCAATGTACCAATTATTTTTGTATTATGTAATGTTGCACCTCTACATTCAGTTGTTCCGGCGGAGGGTTGTGGATTTTCGGGTGTAAAAATCCTTAGCATGGTTTCCTTCGGAAGACAAGTAAAGTCGTTGGTATGTGCCTTTGATTTACTGCGCGTAAAAGAACCTCAAGTCTGAGGCATATGGGCAAAATTAAAGGATCTTTCATGCCCAGTATGGGACTGTAGTAGTTAAAGGGCGCCCTTAAATAACACTCAATTTCAATTTATTTCCACGTGTTTGTCATAAGAAACCGTTTCAGGCACTAATTGGTACGGATTTGTGTTATCCCCATACATCTCGACCACGCACAAGAGTGAAAATAGAAGTCCTGAATTGTTCTGCGTATGTATCAGAAATACCACTGCTCTCTAGACATGAATCCACAGAGTCATGCTCTGAGTAACTAGCGTCACCGCATTGCTCATTGGGATGTTTTCCTTTTTATCTAAAGTTTAACGTCAATGAGAGTAAAATCATGCGTAAACGAGTCTGGTTCCTTAGAGATAAGTTACCAGATATTTGTAGGATGAAGGAAATCCCAAGAAACATCTTAGCCTGGTAACTCACCCTACCCGAGATACGAACCTACCATGTCTTGAATGTGATTTACTTGTAGTATTTGGCGTTTAAGAATATCTAAATCTAATTTTCCCGAGAAGATTGCACAAGATTTGGGAGTTATTGCCATCTCGTAAAGCTGTCAATCCCTACACATATACCGACTGCGGGTGGATGGACTTTATGGCGAGATGCCCTCAAATTTGTAACCATCATCCTTGGGTCGAAACCAGTAATATAATATCAAGTGTTGATAAATAACTATTAACTTTTCCAGACTTTGAAAACGTAGTGCGCAATTTTATAACTCGTTTTCATTTGTTATTAAGAGTTTAATGACGAATCACATGAAGAAAAATAATAAAGGATCCACATTCACTATTATTTCCATTTTCTCTTATTTTAATATAAATTGCATGTCAGTAAAACATAAATCTTGAAAACCAACATTAAAAGTACAATTTATCATATCTTCGGTTAGTGTAGCGTGTCTGCCTCATTTTCTGGGGCATTCGACTTCGAACCTTTATTGGGGTGAGTTAGCTGAAAATGTTTCTTTCGGGAGTTTCTCTTTTCCTCAAGAAAGGAAAGTTGGGTGTCTCAAAGCTTTATGGACTCGGGGCACGTTTAACAGTTATTTTATATATTTCATCGCCATCTAATATAATTTAATGGGTCATAGGGCGCTAAGTTTACAAAAAAAGTATACGTTTAAGATGAAATATTCTAAAATCGCAGAATTGTTATAAAAAAGTAATAATTAGCGTGTAAATTTATATAACATTGTTTTAATTAAACGGACGATAACATACATTTTTTTTGTAGTTCAACGTCCTTTAACCTGGTTTGGTCATATCCGACGATGAATGCAATTGATGATATGATGCTCAAATGATCTCGGGTTCCATGGAGCTTAAAGTTACTCGACATTAGTCTTCTCAGGATAAGGGAAAACCCCGAAAAAAACCTTACCCGGGTAACTCACCCTAAGCGAGATTCGAACTCACGACCTTTTAAACGTGAGGCAGACATGCTACCGCCACTCTACCCAGGCGGGCTTATAACATATATTATTCCATTTTATAATGAATATTATGACTGCGGCAATAGGGAGGTCTGTACCAGGCAATTGGAGAGATACATAAGGATATATAGACGCGGTAGTGCTCTCGCCCAGTGCTCTGGTGCTTACTCCAGAAGCACCATATAACCACATTCTCTGGAAATTTACCGCTGACTCCAGAGCTTTCTAGAGCCCCGCGAAAAATTCTAGCGGAGAACCCCGAGAAAACCTGCCCCAACGCAACTTTGTCCACCACGAGTCGTCTTCTTGAGAGGCGAGTGGCCTAACCAGTCGGCCACGGCGTGGACTCCAGTCTCACGAGTGAGCAAATACTGGTTGCTTTTTTGAAGTGTGACTCTACGAGTGAGTTTGCCAGTTGCGCCTTACAGGGGTTCTGCAGAGCGAGAGTTTGGAAAAATCTTGTGTTCCACTCCCTAGTGATTGAACTCCGAAAAAAAGGTGACTTCACTTTTCTTCGCGACGTAGCGAAGTGACATTGGATATTGAACTAGACCATAATAGTGGAGAACATGAGAACTGGACAAATCATCCTGATATAAGGAGTGGGATTTAAATGCCACTAGAGGAAGCCTAAAACAATTAAGTGAAATGAAGACTATGAAATATAGGATGGATAAGACAGGAATTGGCGTGAAATTTGAATGGTAGTGATTTAAATTGAAATGAGCAAGGAAGTGGAAAGGAGAGAATGTAAAATAATGGCAGTTAATTTCGCAATTGAGAAGATGGAGACAAAAATCAGGATTTGGCAGTTATACTATGCAATTTTATATAGTTTGCAACGTTCTGTAGAGAAAAAAAATCCCAATTGCAGCATCAAGTAACTACCCCGACATTAAAATTAAGTATTTGTGGTAATAATGTATAAAATAATATTGAAGAACGGCATTTAACAACGTTGATCCTAATGAACATTTTCTAAGGTCTAGTCGAAGTAAGACTAAAAGTAGAACAGCACCGCAAACGTGTGCTGCATAAAAGCCTAAGTGCTCCACTTTTAAAAGTAGATCACATAAGGGGTTCTAAGCAATCAATAGTTTAACTCTCGGAAGTTATTGATCAACTATAATTAAAGAAGATGAGTATACTGAATCTTGGCACGAAAGCTGATGGTGAGATTCTTGTAGTCCCGGATTTAACGTCCTACGTAACTACGTGTCAGGCAAATGAAATAAAATAGCTGCTATCATTATTCATAAAATGAACCCAACATATAAAGTACCGACTAGAATTTTCTTGATCGTCAATTTCCTGTACACGAAAGAATAAACGTTAAAAGTTGGAAGATACGGGTCGTAGTAATAGAGCGTGGGATGTTTCACCAAGTTAGAATAATGTAATGGAAATTGTTGGTACATGATCGCGTTAGGCACCATTTTATGACCTCATGCCATTATCCACTCAAGATGTCTGCCTGTATGCTTATTTCTAATTTGACGTTATAGGTTTACGAGCGACATAAGCGGCTCCATATAAATACTTCTAGATCTTTATGAAACAAGAACATGGTCACTAGAATCACGAAATTACATTTTGCATTTTAAATTGAAGCAACCACTTCCAGAAGCAGCAATATTCTTTAAGAGAGTACGAGATATTAATAGGGAATGGGTTTTTACTTCGTCTATCACTTATGCTAGGTAGAGAAAGCTGTGCATTCTACCAAGAAATTCAGTATCGAGGTTTCTCCAGCAACTCTAATGCTTTCTGAAGTTCACTGAAGCTAAGAAAAAAAAGCATATTAGAGAATTTAAGCCTGTTTTATGAGAAAAAGTAACTAAATACCGAGAGATCAATGAGTACCAAACTTCGTAATTAAGTTCAGTATCTTTGAAAATACCAGACAAAATTTGTGAAATTTCCCCCAACTTAAATCTAACCTTTACGTGCAAAAGCCTTCATAGTTCCGTATTGTTTTAAAAATAGCTATAAGGATTCTCATTAAAATATCCAGGCTTGAGATTTCGAAATGTAAATAAAATGTGTTGGGAACTTATTATTAACAGGCTAAAAGACTTTCCGATAATTTTAATATAATTTTATATAACTAGGAAACCATAAGAGACAACTTCAAAGAGAATGCAATTTATTTTTTTTTTAAAAACCACGATATATATTTTTGCTTATTTCTCCATGCTTATAGTTTTACTTTTCTAATATGTCATTTCAGCCTTCTGTTGGCGTATTTGGACGTAGGACTTTTTGGTATTTTTAGTAGTAACGGATTGATGTCTCAGAAATGAGTTTCATGTAGCTATATTGTAAGAAACATTTTAAATGCGTGTTGTGTGTAATTAAGCTCATATTGTGTAAATCGAAATCATTTTTTGCCAAAGAAAAGTGTCGTGAACAGCGCAAGACACTCTTTGATGATCATAAAATAGGAATATGCGCGCGCGCGCGCGCGCGCGTGTGTGTGTGTGGTAAGACAGTATTTTTGTGTATAACAACTGGTGTACATTTCAATAAGATTACTACAAACTGTGGATTTTCCAAATTTTACTAATGAATCACCTTAATCTTTTTTGAAATATTTGAGTGAGGATAGACTCCCCTCAGTTAAATTGTTGGAGGGGCCTTGCCTCTGGTTTTGTAGTTAGGGGGCAGAAGGTGCCTTTCCCCCGAACTCTGCGCCTAAGCATTGCTTTATTATTGTATATCTTTTTATAGAAATTCGAACATCTCTGAATCCAAACAGACCGCAGCCACAATTAAGTAGGTTTTACGCGGTTCTGCTGCACTTTTGTTTATGTCCGTTGACCACTTCAGAGGTATGAACGACTGATTTAGAAATACCTTTTATCATTATGATAATCGGCAAGATCGAAAATGTTGAGGTTCCCCTGAATGTTTTGTGCTTTTCGTTCGGTCATTTGATTGCCTTACTGGCAATCCTCGATTCGAACAAGTTGCATTTCAAACCGTTGGCACATTTGGCTATCCATACAATAATGAGGAGTTAAATCAGTAAACTACACACTCTACATCACGTGAACAGCGACTTCCTATCACATGTACAGCAGATGCTTGGCACGAAGCAATAGGGTTCCGAAAGTAGATATTTCTTTGCTGAAATGATCACAAAAGAAAGTTTTCTTACAGCTGGAAACTTATCTTACAATTGGCAAATAAATCAACCACTATTTCTACTAGGCAGACTGCAACCTCAGAAAATTATATTAAACTAATAAAACTTCTGTATTAATCATTAAAGAACACCGCGAGTTTAAGTGTAATAATGAAAATATACGAATAATATGTTATTGTACCACGAATAAAGAACCTTAGTATAAAGATAGCATGCAAATGAAGACAGTGGTCCTAATTAAAATAGAAAAGTAAAACTCTGTAAAAGAAAGTAAAAAAATAGAATGTCAATGGGATTTGATAGTATTAAAATGGGTTGTGCATTATAGACTCCAATTAATAAATATGTATATTTTGACAAACAACTGCAATACCAGAAATTTAAACATACCTTCCTACCCATACTTTAAATAAAATATGATTCTACAAACTTAAGTCCGACGGACAGTAATTTTCGAGACTAACAATCCTTAGCATGGCTTCCTTCGGAACGAAAATAAAAACGGTAGTCCCGTAGATTTAAGAACTTAAAATATACTCAAGTCTTGTAAAAATGCCCTAAATAAAACTGAGCAGGCGTACACGCCCAAAATAAAATGGGACGCTGAGAGCCCCAGAAGTTAAGAGCATCCATATATAAAATGACTAAATAACTAGAAACTAAAATATATAGAGGTATCAAAGTGACGAACTCGGAAATTTTCCATCGAAATATAAAGAAACATGATTTATACCAAAATGATTTCTATAAGAGGAAAGTATCAATTGTATTTGCGATTGGTAATTACCAAAAAGCAGGTGTTTGAGAAAAGAAAGGAATATACTTTAGAGCCGCTTATAGAGTGTGTGTGTGTGTGTGTGTGTGTGTGTGTGTGTGTATGTGTGCGTGTATATATACACGCACACAAGGTGTTAATGAACTACACCGAAATATTTTCACAGAATATGTAGATTACTTAAGTAATTTGAGATAGACTTATGGCCTGTTTATTGAAATGTCGAAGTAATGGCTATAAGTTTCTGAAGTGCCAGTACGCCACTGGCTTATTTATTAACCATTCGAGACCATAACAAAGGAGCATATTACAGCGCACCTCTCTAGCGTAGTGGTTATGATACTGGCTTTCAAGTGAAAGATGGTTCCGAGTTCGGGTCTCGTTCACGTATCGTGGCACTTCGTCTGGAATGAAAAAAATAATAATAAAAAACATTTTCTCTATAACAGGAATCCAACTCATGAACTTTGGGATAGCAGCTTCCCGGGTTAATCATTAAGCCACCAAAGCAGTTGTAAAAACGCCTGCAGAGTAGGCTTCCTCAAGAAAGTTGTTGATGAATGCTCAGTGTCGCACTGTAAAGTGATTAGTTCAAGATTTTACAAATTTTTGCGACATTAAATCTTGAGAACGCTAGTACTGAGCTGCTAAAAATCGGTATTTCTATACTCTGGCAGCAGTTTTAAGGACATTCTAAGCCATTTTTCCAACCTGCTTTGCTTTAACACAGAGTTATCAGCACCTGAGACCCACACGTTTAACGCTATGTAGCTGCGTTATGTTTATCCGGAGACCATGCATAGCTGATCTCAAATTACTTATATCAGTGCAAATTATTTCGGTGTAGATCATTAACACTCTGTATATAAATATATATTTAAATGGCTTTGTAATTTATACAGCATTAGTACAGTTTCAAAAAAGAAAAATGAAGTTATGAGCTTCAAGTGCAGAAAGATCACAAGATCAAAAAGTATATTGGAAGGTTATGGCTTAGAACAGGTTTCTCAATTTAAGTGCCTCAGATTAAAATAAATAAAAAAATAAGTTTATAAAATATTAATTAATGTGTGGTAAAATCTCTAAGAACCTAAATTCCAATTCGATGATACTGCTACAAATCAACTTACGTGAAGGAATATCTTAAAAACAAAATTATCTACAACTCTAGTTGTGAGTGAGATGGCTCAGGCGGTAGCGTCTTTGACTCACTTTCGATAAATCGATGGGTCAAAATCCTGTGTAGCGGTCAATTTGTCTGGGGTTTTACGTAGTGTTCCTTGCCATTAAGTAAATAGTCTTTTATATCCAGCACCCAGTTTCAGAGTAACACAAGACTCAAAATATGTTATGCAGAAAAGTACTACATTATTGAAGTAATTTGTCAATAACTTACCTAAGCAGATTGTACACTAAAAGGCAATAAAAATACGCCTAGCACTGTGATTTTTGCTGAAAATGTAATCGGATTTCGTAGGCTGAGGTCTTGAGACTATTTTCATTGGTGCCATTCTGGTTCAACATACCATGTGAGTAAGAAAAGGAACCACTAGTTGGGCATTCCACCCCTTCATCCCTCACCCAGCTCGAGCTCTTGTCAGAGCAGTATGAGCAGTGTGTTAAGTTTGTCCACATGTGCGCGAATTGCCTTGGTATTATTACTTCAATATGAAGCACAGAGAAAAAAATAATCTAATTTTGTATTACCCGATGAGAGGGGTGGATTATTGTCCGCAACTCAGAGCTGCATTTGTCGCAAGTTATGTCTCATGTCTATCCGCTTCTCTTCGTTAACGTGGTATGTCTTAATACGATATTTAAGAGCATAGCAAACGTGGGAGATGGACGGCATTAGCGAAAAGACTCCGTCTTACAATAAGTTTTACAGGCGTATGTTTAATGTCTTTGAGTATACAGGAAGATGACTAAATAACTGAGGACATCTGTCCATCACATTGACTACGTGTTTACTCAAAGCTACAGGGCCCATACTCCGCCAAAATCCAAATGCAACGAAATAGATTGTGCAGGGAGACTACCTCGCAGATATGCTCATTTGTCTTACTTAGGTGAACTAACGAACATACAGTAACCGTCACGATGCGACAAAGAAGGTAAAAGCAACTATGGAAAAGAGAAATCTGATATGTTTTATTCACATGTTATTATATCTGTTCTGCAAAATAATTTTGCAAAATATTATTTTATCTACAATAATCAAAATAAACGTTGGCAGAAATTATCTTATTACTGGCTTCCTTAGAAGTAGAAACAAAGTGAATACACTAGACCAATGCTATAGAAAGCTCATTTAAAAGCTGATGCCATGTAATACAATTGAAATTCGCGTTTGTATGACCAGGAGTAAAAAGAGATTAAACATGAGTTCCTGTATGAGAAAACTTTAAGTAGTTAAAATTGAAACCAACAAGGAATATTTTGGAAAGAGAGAATTCGAAAAAGAAAATTATGATATAATGAGGTTTTCACGAGATCTATTTTTTTTTTTTTCTGATAGCAAGTTTTGTCTTAAGGTTTACCAGAATGAAGAGGTCTTCAGAGGCTATTCCCATAAATTCAGGTTGTATTGTTTGTTTGTCATGAAAAGATCTTAAACATATGCTATTTTAATCAAACTCGTAGAGTCATCTTTAGAACATGGAAAACTTAAGAAAAATATCCCATATCAGGGTAATTGGGAATGGAGAGATTTCCCAGAAAATCTGTGTTGCATGTCACCTCATTGGAAGTTGCTGAAAATAACAAGTTTGGTACATATTTAAGCACCTTTTCATTTTGGAGTTAATGCTGTCAACACACACACACTGGCTCACTTTTCTCTACCTACTATGTACCTTCATACATACGTGATCGAGAAAGAAAAAAAGGAAAGAAAGAATCTACAAGTGGGGTCATTCAAATGATTTAATTAGCAGTTTCGACTTTAGTAAGATATATTAATATCATTATTATTTATTGTAAATAAAGTAAGAAGCAAACTTTGTCTATTATATTTATAATTAAAAGATACAAAAGCGAGAGAGAGCGGGAAAGAGATGGATAAATGTACCGTGATGGACAGATAATCTAATCCTTAGATTGAAATACTTATGATTAAACTAATGCAATAGCATACGAGCTTAAGCAAGTTTTATATTTTAACATGCACTGCATCTTTGGTAGTTTTCCTGACTACACAAAATCTCTAAAAAGATCGAGTGCAACTGGTTGGCGCTAGACCAGCTTAGAGTGACACACATGTATACGTAAAAAAAACATCTGCCGACTCCAAATGCGAACATTGCATCATGCATAGTTAAAAGAATGGAAAATTACTACAGCAAATTAAGGCAAATTTCACCTGCTAAACCGTTCTGTGAGATTAAGGCCAATTTGCTGTATTGTAATAATATTCTCTAGAATTGAATGCGGCCAACTTTTGAATATGATACAAGGGAGACTGGAAACAGAACATTTTAGGGCTGACATAAGTCCTACATGAACGGAAGGATAGATACTAAATTTAAATACCTACCAAGCTTGGTATTTAACGGTATTTTCGTTTTTGAGCTATGCTGTACACACACGCGCGCGGACATTTTTCTAAAATGTTTTTTTTTTTTTTTTTTTGTATTCAGAGTTTCTCAAATCGTGCATTTCCGGTGAAATCTCGGTAGCGAATCATTTCCCTATACACTATATACAGAGAGAGTAATAACTTTAATTCTATATAAGCTGCATCAACAGAAGCTTTGATATCTTAGATAATACTTGTCTACAAATGCTGCAACAACTTACGCTTCAAAAGACGAAGGCTCTCACGGCCGGTGTTATGTTGAATAAACAATACCGAACTTAAAAGCCCGCTTTGGTAGTGTGGTGGTAGTGTGCCTCATATCCAAGAGGTCACGAGGTCGAATCTCGCTTAGGGTGAGTCACCCTTTTCTTTCTTTCCCGGGACTTTCCCTTATCCTGAAAAGACGAATGTCGAGTAACTTTAAGCTCTATGGAGCCCGTGATTATTTGAGCATGATCTCACCAATTTCATTCATCGTCCTATATGACCAACAACGTTAAAGGACATTTTGCTAACCAAAAAAAAATACCAGGCTTAAAGGCCGTGGCTTCTCTTCTTTCCTAGACGTTTCGCTTGCGTTTGCGGTAAGCATGCTCAGTGGCGTTTGCATGTCCTGCGTGGTCTCTCAGTCGCTCTGACGTTAAAAAATATGGTCCATAATGTATGCAGCTCATTATGTTGGTAATGATAAATGTAACTCCACCCTCCTCTAGCATGAGCATGAATTGGTAGGTAACTAATCTCCCCCAAAATAGTCAAAGGATAGTGTTCTACATAGCGAAGTACCGTTAAAACAATGCTTCGTTGAAATTATGCAAAAAATCGTGTTCCATTCACAAGACTCTCTACATTTCTACAATAAATTATTGTTAAAAAGCCTATTCTTCTATTTACTTAATGCTAATCGAGAAAACAAATAGCGGAAAAGGTCTTATTACTTGCTTCCTTGCAAGCAGAAGGGAAATAAGGGAGTACACAAAGCTAATTCGATAGTCTAATCTTTTTAAAGCGGGTTGGTGTGTGATTGAAGTTCCTTTGTTTGTATGGACAGGAGTTGATAAATTCCCGTGTGAAAAGTATTAAGTATTCTAAAACTGAAACTATTAACAAATAATTTCTCAAAAACGGTTAAGTCTTCTAAAAAATGTATACGAGTATAACATAAATTGTGTGTTTTAATGAGCTCTACGTTTTTGTGGTAAGTTTTCTGCTATCTCTAACAATTTACCAGCTATGCAAAATTCATCACAGAATAAATATTTCTTCAGAGGCTATTCCCAGAAAATTCAAGATATACATTTTATTTGCCATGTAAATATCTTAAATATAAGAGACTTAAACAAAATCGTTAGTGCCATTTTTTAGAAAATAAAAATGTTTGCATTTTTTTCTATGTAAAGGGTAGTTGGGGGTGCGGGGATTTTCTTGAAAACCTTTGTGTCGCATCCTTGGAAGATGCTGATCTTATATCAACTTTGGTATTCAACGGAATGTTTGTTTTAGAGTTGTGCTGCCCCCTTCACCCCATACAGAGGCAGACATTTTTCTACAAATGCTTTTTTCTTTTTGGATTCTGAGGGTCCCAAAACATATATTTCCGTAAACTTTCGGTATCGAATTTTGGATGCAATACAATATCTTCTCTATACACTATGTACATAATACGTATAGAGAAAGTAATAAAGTATATACAATAAACAAGTAGAAATAAATACGAAAAATATTTTCTTTTGTCTCTGCCTCGTCTGATTGATATAAATGGGTTCACATTATTAAGCTGCGATATAACTGCTATAGTTATCCATCAGTTTCATATAAGCAAACTGTCTTCACGCCTTCCTCTAGAAGGCCAAATTTTCGTTTTGCTCTACTGTCGATATTTAATAGAGACGGTATCCGATCTACCCCTTCAATTCACAATGATTATAATATCGTTTTTGGTTCATTTTTAGTGTGTATTTTTTTCGGGACAGTCATATAAAAAAGTGATATTGGCCGGGTGTGGTGAAATTTTGTTTTCCTGAAACTGGAAGGATAAAGCACGATTGTGGACGAAGAGAATGAGTCATTTTATGTATGCTCGCTTAGGAACGTAACTATTGAAAAATTGACCGGTTAACCGGTCCTTGTGGGAAGAAGACTCAAGTGGAGTCGCAACGCCATCTTGTCCAGGGAACTAATCTATTCAAAGAATACAGTAAAAATATCACACTACATTCAGTGTATACATTTGTCAGTGAGAGTCACTGAGAAGACATTGCTCCACAATCCTCATACCTAGCAAATATCGGGAGTTTTCCAAAATTTAAGTCTGAAACTTCATTCTCAAACTTCTTTTCCCAATTAGGTATCATTTCGTTTCATTTATACAGATCTTTACTTTTGCGTAGTAAGACTTTGTTTGTATCTTGCAGTTTACCAGTTATATAAAAGTCTTTGTGAATGAAGAGGAGCTCAGAGGCAATTCCCAGAAAATTCACACTTACACTTTATTTACATGAACATGTTAGAAAATAAGTTTTAATCAAAATTATTAGACAATGTTCTACTGACGTAGTAAGAATTTGCTAAAAAGTGTTGGACCCACAAGGAATATGGAATATCACATAATGCTAATCAAGATAAAAATTAGCAGAAATATTCTTGTTACTTAGTTCTTTGCAAGTAGAAGAGAAATAAGAAAACGAGCCAGGCTAAAACGAAAGTCAAATATTTTTAAACCTGTCGCTATGCGACTGTCTTCGAAATTCGGTTATCTTTTCATGACCAGGAGTAAAACAAAAGAGATGAAAAGGACTAGGAAAATATTTAAGAATTTTAAAATTGAAACCAATAAAGGTGAATATCTCTGAAATCGTGTGCTCTACGAAAAACTGTATATGTCATGAATGAAATGTTCTGACGAACCTACATTTTTTGTTTAATAAGTTTTTGTCTGTTATGGTTTACCAGTTATGCAACAGTTAAATTCATAATATTAAATTTTTGTTATATAATTATCTTTAATATATGTCGTTTTAATCAACATCATTATACCATTTCTTAGAAAATCGAAAATTTCGAAAAGCATTTCATATAAAGGGGAGTTTGGGGCGGGAGATTTTCCCGACTTCTCCTTGGAAGAGATACTAAACTTAAATACCAAGTTTAGTATTTACGGACTTTCCACTCACGACCTTTAAAAAAGCCGCCTTTTTGGATTTAGGGGTCCTCAAAAAATTTATTTTCAGTGATATTTTTTTCTATGTAGAATTTTTATGTGGAATGCAACACCTTCTCTATCTGCTATATATATTGTAGTCAAGTGCTAGAGAAAGTAACAAAAATGACTAGTCGAGTAGGTTTATATTAAAAGAAAACTGAATAACACAAGAGAGGAATACATGTATAGATGTTATTTACACAAAATATCATTTCTCTGATTGCATAACATTTTGAATAAAATGTTTTCCTTAATCTCCCAAACAATGAATGATAGATTTAAAATAATTGCATCATTATGAAGGAAATGTCAACAAAGTTGAATAAATCCAAGCCTAGCAGTTTGCTCGGCTTGATTACTGATGTATTCTTGCAAGCGATGCATGAAGAATGCATTTCCTTGCTCCAGTTAACAGATGCATTGTTCTAGAAGCGGCGTCTATTTACGTGACCCTAGGTCAGTCAGGAGTTGGGGTAATTATTGTGCATCATCGCCCGCTGGCCGCGGGCTAGGAGTCTGCGCAGCATCTTCCAAGTCCCTGGACCAGGAACGCCCAGCTGCATTGCTAGGATACCTTATAGTGCGACCTTGCCAAACCAACATATGGGGATTGTCATATGTTACCTTATTCCTGGAGCCCCCGCAGCCATCTTTATGAGTAAATATAATGGAACGTTTAAAATGCATAAGAAAAAGCGTTCTTTACAATTTAGCTTTTCAGCCTTACTCACTCCGCAAGAGCAGAAATGCATTAATATCCGAAAATTAACAGAATTGTGTTTATTAAAAGCAATGCAAATAAGTGTACATAATCAGAACAAATATAATTTCTAAATAATTTGCAACAATCATCTCTTAATATATTGGTTTACCCAATTGCAGAACTAACCTTTTACTTTCTCTACCGAGTACGATGTAAGCGTAGAGAAGGATTTATTTATTTATTCTCCCAGAGCTTTATCCTTAACTTACAAAATCATGCTACGACTTTGGACCGCGCCCTTCACTAGACAGCGCGGGTTCGATCCCAAGCGACCGCACGTGAGATTTGTGGTGGACAAAGCACCGCAGGGGCGGGTTTTCTTCGCATTCTCCAGTTTCCCCCGTCATTGCATTCCACCGGTGCTTCATCTTCATTCCATGTATCATCAGTATCATCGCCTGCGGTGCCACAAGTAGAAAAGGGGGGTTAAACACTATTCCAAAAAAATGTTATGGCTGTAGTTTCTAACATTATAACAAGTATTAAGAATTTAAATATAAAGTATTAAATAAGTGCATAAACAAAAATTATATCACAATAGTTTAAAATGTTCCATTCACATTAGCTTTCCTTTATCTATGTAACAAATTATTGTTAAAAAGCTTATTCTTCTTTCTACTTCATGGTAATCGAAATAAACATTAGCAGATTATTTGCTTCCTTGTAAGCAGCAGGGAATCCACTAGGCTAAAGCGATACTCAAATATTTTAAAGGTTAGTTGCCATGTGGATGAATTAGTTTCTTTGCATGGCAGGAATTTACCAAAATTCCGTATGAGAAAATTTTAAATAGATATTTTAAAACTGAAACCAATAACAAGGAATACCTTAAAAAAATGGTCCACGTAAAAGGTGTATGGCATAAATCGTGTGTCTTAACGAAATCTATATTTTTTGTGATCTCTTACGGTTTACCAGTTATGTAAAATTCATTCAAAATGAAGAGATCTTCAGAGGCTATTCCCGAAAAATTCAGAATATAAATTTTGTTTGTCATGTATATATCTTTAATGTAAGGTATTTCAATCAAAATCAGTAGATTCATTTTTGAGAAAATAAATATATTCGAAATTGTTTCCATGTAAATAGTAGTTTGTGGTGAGGATATTTTCCTAAAAATTTTCGTTTACCTCTAACGAAAAGTCGGTAAATACCAAACCAGTATTAAAGTTTAGGACCTTTGTTTTTTAGCTGTGTTCACGGACACACACGCACACGCGGACCTTTTTCTAAAAGTGTATTTCCGGTGAAATACCTTTTCTACCTACGTACCATGTAAAGTAAAAACATGACTAACAAATTGATTAAGCTTATGGAAGAAACATTTTCTTTTGGATGTGTGAAAGATATTTGTCAGAAGTTGAGATGTTCAAAATTAAATCTCTTGATACCATATATTGGACATTCAAGATGTATATGTTTGACATTTTGACATGAATTTAGACAGAAATATGATACCGTATCTGAATTATTTATTTTAAAACGTTAAAAGTATGATTTGAATTTTCCATGGCCTGTCATAAACTGCATTAATTGGAAACAATGTTCATAGTGTTTAACTTTATGTTGTATTCATTTATTGAAAAAACACTGATTTTGTGAACTGACCATTGTTACTATTTGTCAACAATATATTTCATTCATTTAGCATCTCTTCTTTTAAATTATGGGTTTATAAATGTTATTGGGTATTGGACATAAGAATAGTGTGTATGAGAATGTGCGGCACTTTTGCAAACAAATCTGCTTCTCATTACCTTCATTCCCTCGAATGCATATATATTTATTACATTCTAATATGGTCGTCCTAATATCAGCAATTGGATGAACGTTATATTTAATGCAGTAATTGAAAGTGCTTCTTCAGAATTACAAAATATACGTTTACTATATGAACGTTGTACATTCCATTCAACTGCTTTCTTAAGAGTAAGTAATTCTGTTTGGTAATGGTGCGCACTGGCGAGAGTTTCAATTGATGTGTTTTCATCATAAATTACAAAAGCGCATGCGTGCGAGTCTGGTAGGCTCGTGGTGAGCCTAGGTGTTGTTGCTGTGTACCTAGTCTGGTAAGGGTTTAACCACAGGAATGAGGTGAAGGTTGAGGTTTAATTTTGAGGTTTCGAGTGTTGGTGGTAAGGAGGTAGCGCTAAGATAGGCTCCTCGAGCGGTTGCATTTTTCATGAGCAGCATCCTTTCCTCTGCTCCGCTGGTGTTTATTTATACTTAATGTTGGTGAATTTTGACAGACCTCTCCCAATGGGATTGGGGAGTGCTTTGTTCAGCTATTACGCTGTTGGCTGGTTTAAAGCCGTTGTTACCGGGGGTGCCCACAAGCCATGCGGGGAACCCGGAACCGCCTCTTTCGGCGTGCAGTGGGTAAGTACTGACAAGTGCGTTCTCATGTTCGCCCAATTTGGCGTAGCATTTCTGAGCCCGGCGCCTTATGGCATCTTCCACATATGGGAGGGCCGAAGTTTCATGTAGTATCCTCAAAGGGAAACGTTGACACACAGAATATATGGACCGGAGTCCTCTATTCTGTACCCACTGTAAACAGAGAAGCCAGGAGTCTGCTGCCATACCCCACACTTCGCAGGCGTAGAGCATCAGGGGGACCACAAGCGCCTTGACGCATCTGGGAGGCCAGTACAGGGTAAAGGGAGGATATCGCCCCCTTCGCTCCGACCGACGTTCCCCGCACGTGATCACGAAAAGTTAGGCCCTTATCAAGAGTGACGCCCAGGTATTTGATGGAATTTCCCCACTCTATCCTCTGGCCCTGATAGGAAAAGTTGGGTATCTGGTTTTTTGCGGCGTTTTCTGGAGAACAGAACAGCATAAATTTTGCCCGGGTTAACGGACTTCTGCCACTGTCTGCACCAGTCCTGGACGAGACGGAGGTGTGTCTGTATGGGATTGAAGGCTCTGCGTGTGTTCCGTCAGTGAAATAGAGCAGGACGTTATCAGCAAACTGGGCCACGTTGACGCCCTGCACTGTAGTGAAGTCTGCCATAAAGAGGCTAAACAAGGTGGGTGATATTACAGAGCCTTCGGGAACTCCGCCTCGTAGGGGTTTTGGTGTAGATGTTTGCCCCCAACTGCTACTACGAAGGTGCGTTGATATAGGAAGCTGTGTATGATGTTGATCAGCTGTGTATGTAGGCACATCTGGATGAGTTTAAACAGGAGACCCTCATGCCAGGTGGTTGAGAAGGCCTTCTCGACATCCAATGACACCGTCGGCGTGAAGGTCCCATCCTGGAACCCCAGGGCGGCAGCCTTCACCACCCGCAGCAGCTGTTGGCTGGTCAAGTGCCCAGGATGGAATCCAAACTGATGGAGAGGGATAGCTTGAATGTCGACTACCTGCGGCGACAAGCGGTGTAGTACTAACCCTCGAAGACCTTCGAGAGGGTGGGAAGGAGGCTAATGGAGCGGTAGCTGGAAGGAAGTGCAGGATTCTTACCAGGCTTCAAAATGCACACCACTCGCGCGGAAAGTTGCCTAAGGTGAGGCACATGTTGAATACCTTGGTGAGGAACAGCACTGCTCTGAAAGGAAGGTTGCTTAGTATGGCGGGTGCAGTGAAGAGTACGTCCTGGGGGTCCTCTGTCGGCCTGCAGGTGTCTTCTACGTAGCTCGCAAGCCTATTTGTTTTGGCTTGTGGTTCTTAAACAAGGCCAAGATTGCCTTGAAGTGCCTTGAATGCGCTGAGGCAATCCTTTACGCATTTCCAGTCGATTTCTCTGGTGTGACCTGAGGAGTCATGGCTGATTTCTGCCAACACGGGATTGTGATCGGAATGAAGTGCTGCGAGTGAAGTGAGCATGAGATGAAAGGGGTAATGTTTAACGATCGCAAAATCGATGACTGATGGTTGTCCTCGACCTTGCGGATGGTGTGTGGATTGCCAGGGGCCCAGAACTCTTAACTGGAGATCCCTATCAATCATGCAAATCATTGCATTGCCTCTAGGATCCACGCGGGGGCCCGAATGCCAACGCTGGTGTTTGGCATTAAAGTCCTCGGCGAGGATCACGCTAGGATGGAGGTTGAAGAGGGATTGGTAGTCAGCAGGTAAGAACGGCCTACCGGGTGGGTGGTACGCTAAAAGCGCAACCGACCATAACATTTTTTGTAACTAAAACTAGAACCATCAATCAGCACCGTGTTTCTTAGGGCAGTACTGTTGCACAGAATTTAGTCCTGGATGTCTAGAGTTAGGAATTCAGAAAATATTTCAACTGCATGGGCGATATCTGCGTTAAAGAGTAGATGGCTCTTTTTGATAACTAATTTTGCTTAATATATCCCGTTTAACTGAAGAGGTTTATTTCTATCCAGAAATAATGCAGCATCAGCGGATACAGTTCTTCAAAAGCCACGTTGTATTTGAGCTAGTTTATTTTGAGTCCATTTATTATTTAAAATTTCATGAAAAGTTGAAAATACAATATATTATTGGTTCAACTGCGCCTCTGTAGATAGATTTTAGTAATTCAGAGTTTAGCCCTAGGTTCATCCAAATATATGAGGCCGAGATTTTACCGTAAATACACGGTTTAATAAGACCCCCTGAAATGAAAAAAAAAATATTTCATTCACATTACCTGTTTAGCTGTTCTGTAAACAAACTATTCTTAATAAAATATTATTCTTCTGTATAATTCATACTAACTGAGATAATGTAGCAGAAATGGAAATATTTCTTAGTTCCATATAAATAGTCGGGAATTAAGGGAATACATTAGCCGAAAGGGATAGTCCAACTGTTTTAAAATCTGTCGTTATGCGATGACATTGATATTCGGTTATTTCTGCATAGACAGGAGAAAAACAAAAGAAAAATGTATGGCAGACTTCCTGTTTGAGAAAAGTATAAGTATTTTAAAAATGTAATCAATAACAAGGAATATCTTTTAAATGGCCAACTCAAAAAACAAACAAAAAATATCTGACATAAATTGTGTATTTAGAGATCCACATTTTTTATGTAGATCATTATTTTTGTTTAAGATTATCTCTCTCTCTCTCTGTTTAAGAGTAGTACAAACACACTGACTGTTATAAATATAAACAACTTTTGAAAGATTAATTCTTTCTTTCTAACTCGTGAAATCACCGCAGCACTGGGCATTTCAAATAGTAATATATTAAAAGTCAGTAGATATTTAAGTGATATTTCTTTACTAATATAACATACACATTAACTGCTTGAATTTCTGTTCTAATAAGTTCCTAAGCCTTAGAGGTAGTGATGAACATAGCCGTATGGCAAACACTTAAGTTCAGATATTGCGTTTTGCATCGGTGCATACGTAAGCTCTCAGCATTTAGTCAGCTCCTTATTACACCGGAAGAACTTGCGTCACTGAATGGAAGGAGATGAGACATACAGTAAATATAACCTAGATGACCATTTACCAGAAGTGGAAAGCCTGCTTATATCTAGGAAAGCAATTTAACCACAAATACGGGACATGCTGTGCTTCCTCATAGTAAACTATTCCATGGTTTTAATAAAAATAGTTAGAGCCAGTTTTGAGAATCAAAATTTTCGATTTTTTTCCATGTAAAGAGTAGTTGGGGATGGGGGATTTTCTTGATAATCTTCATGTCGCAACCTTGGAGGATACTGAACTTAAACATCAAGTTTGGTATTTAACGAACTTTTCGTTTTTGAGCTGTTGCCTACCTATACACACACGGACATTTTTTCAAAAATCCTTTTTTTTATTCAGGGGGTCTCAAAGCATGTATTTCCAGTGAAATCTCGTTATCGAACTTTTGGATGCAATAGAATACCTTCTCTACACACTATGCGCATTGTACATTTAGAAAAGGTGGAATATAATACCTTCTCTATCTACTATGCACGTTATGTATGATTGTTTATTATTATTATTATTATTATTATTATTATTATTATTATTATTATTATTAATGCTTGGGGTTGTATTCGTTTCGTTTCGATTCCTGTCGGACCGGCTACGTTGACCATAGGATTTTTCCCCGGTTTGGTAGGCGAATGCATAGGCGTGGTTCCTCTTCTACCAAAATGTCCTGTCTCATCGTTTCCTATCTGCCGTTTCAGGGTTGAAGGACCAGGCGACGGGGTTCTGTTTGTTGCGTTTGGGCGGTGGTTTGGAAAGTTTCTCCCCGACGTCGGTTGGAAAATGAGGGTTCGCCTTCTGGAGCGGCATCAATAGGCTCTAGTGGCCCCCCCCCCCAGGATACTCGAGTATTTTGGACAAGGTTGCCGGCGTTGGATGCATTCAATTAATCCTTGCTTGCGTAAAAGATCTTTACCTTCCCCAAAATAGGACCGAACTACCGACTAGTAGCATTGCAACCTAGCCGTTAATGTTCTCATTTGAGAGTGGACGGATGTTGATGACTTAAAATTCATTTAAAAATGTTCACTGGAATACTGCTGTTATTATGGGAAATCACTTAAAATGAATGAAAAAGTACATTAAAATGTAGCATTAAAAGATGAGTTTTACTTTCTCTGGCACCTATGTATAATGTTCATAGGAAGTAGAGGGGGTATTGTATGTCACCCAAGAGATTACACAGGAAATATGCAGTTTTGAGATCCTTGGATAAAAGAACCATTGTTTGTGTGTGTGTGTGTGTGTGTGTGTGTGTGTGTGTGTGGCTGGGTAGACATTATAATTCATAAACGCAAAAATCCGTTAAGTACCAAACTTGGTATTTAATGTGTCTTCCAAGGATGTGACACGAAGATTTTCAGAAAAATTTCGCCACGCCAAGCTATCCTTTACATGAAATTGTTTAGGAAGCCGAAAATGTTCAAAAATGACAGCGTTTTTGATTAAAATGCAGTGTATTGAGTTTTTGCCTACCTCTTACGGTTTAACCAATATGCTAAATTCTGCAAAACTCATTCAGAACAAAGAGCTCTTCAGAGGCTATTACCAGAAATTTCAAAATATACATTTTATTTTTATGTAAATGCCTTTAATACAGGGTACTTTGAAGAAAAAAACGCTAGCAATTTTTGAGAAACACAACATTTTCAAAATGTTTACCTTGTAAAGGGCAGTTCATAAAGGGATTTTCTTGAAAAAGTTTTGTATCGTTGGAAGATGCTAAATATAAATACCAAATTGGATGTTAAACGGTTTTTTCGTTTTTAAACTATGCTGTCCACACACACACACACACACACACACACACGAGAGGGAGAGAGAGAGAGATAGAGAGAGATAGAGAGAGAGAGAGAGAGAGAGAGAGAGAGAGAGAGAGAGAGAGAGAATTTGCAGATGCCTTAGATTCCCTAAGATGGTTTTCTTTATTTCGTGTGCTTATCAGTTCAGTTTACACCCACCCGGCCTGTTATTGGATTGAAGAAGGTGAGCGGCCAAAGGGATTGAAAACGGAAGCATATTTACCTTAGTGGCTGGCAGACACCTACTAGAGGTGTCCGTCTTTATAGTTTTATGCCAAAAGTCTAGCCCTAACCAATGAACAGAGGTTGATTCTCGGATCAGTAGGAAAGTGAGGGGGTAATATAAATATTATTGGGGCTGTTAGATAAACTTGCCTTGTAAACTTTTACCGCATTATATACGAGGGTTGGGGCATAAGTCATGCAAGTATTTTATACTAGTGCGTGTGGAAATTGTGAGATATACACATGATGGAGAGTATGAACATCTTGGACAGTGAACAACACTTTCACAATTCTGTTCATAATTCTGTATGATGATATTTGAAATGGTATTGTTGGTTTCATATTTCACGCTCGTTACAGCACAGGTTACATACACGTTCTAAAGGTCCACAAAGTAGTTCCCTGCAACATTCATAACACGCTTCCACGATGTGGGAGGCACTGAAAACCATCTGTCTCACTATTTTCCTCTCATGTGAAAATTTAGCCATCTGTAGCTTAACATATTTTCCAATATTCTCACGTGCAGCAAACCGCCCACCAAGTATTGGTTCTTTTACATTGAGGTGTCGTCGTCACTTCCAATTCTTTCCATCCCCATTGATGCAGTGGCCGTACGACACACTGTTTTACCCATCCATCTTGCAACTATCCAATATGGCAGGACATTATTCCCAACAGCTTCCACACATTCTCTGACATTTCTATCAAGTTGTTGCATTATCTGGCACGGCGGCCACAGGACACCTGATTTCACATGGTTCATTGCGCTATCGCAGGCTATTCCAGCATAATCGGACGTTAAGACACACCAGGACTGCCTTTCTTCCCCGCGGCCGTACCAGTTCGTCACAAAATAAAGGTATTGCCTCGTATATATGTGAAGTATTATGGTGTTTTGAAAGAATCAAAGGGCATGGGAAATAAACCAACAGTAAATGTCCCTAATTGAGCAAGAGTATAGGGATGCGGAGCTATATATAGCATCTGCTCAAACAGCGCTAAACTGATGGAAAAAATGCCACTATGTATAGATTTGGTATTACAAACCAAAGTAAAAAGTCATGCTAAGAAACTGAGTTACACACAAACGACCATGTAAAACGAAGATGCATTACAAAGAAATTGCAATTACTTAAAGGGTTGGTAGCCCTCTATACTCATTTTGTTGCAAAGCTCCAACAGTAAACTTTATTAAAATTCCCAGGTAATTTAAAAAAAGGTAGAATCGGAATAAAAACAAAGTGTGCTCTTCCTTTGAGATAACATACACCAATGTCAATCTACACACAATTCTTCCGGCCTACTGAAAAAAACTGAATTTATTGTTTTTTCAACGTATCCAAAATTGTCGACCTTAGCTTATTGTGCGAATCCGCCATTGCGAAAAACGTTATTCCAATGAGCTTTCTTTCTAGGACTAGGTGGTGGTATGGATTTTTCTCCAAACTGTACACTCGCGTGCAAAAAAAAAAAAAAGAGGTACATTATCCCAGATTGTAACAATTCGTAGATATTTCAGCTTCAGGTAACAAACGTTGATTCCTCCAAGATGTTGTGTACTGAGCCTCCAAACTAACAGGACAAAAGAACTAACCATGTGATGATGGAAAGCAGGGATGGGTTGTATATCAGTTCTATGAAAGAGTTTTGCTGCGATTGGTAAGTTAGAACAAGTTAAATCAATTACAGCATAATTCAGCATTCTAAGGAAGGGGTGAATGATTACTTGTGTGTATCTTTAAACTGAACAGCACGTACATACATACATGTATATGAGCTTTGATCAATGACTTTGGATTGTCATTGTCAGTAACAAACCGATATTAAGAACACGGTAGTTTAGCCTGCTTTAGAATTTAATGTTACGCTTCGGCAGTTCGGTGTATTTTAGGATAAGTAAATCTAGAGTTATACACGGGTAAAAGTAGTAGTCACATTTGCAAAAGGAGGGGCGAGATTTTATCAGTACCAGCATAAAACCATGATCACATTTTGTGCTCTTGAATATACGTGGTAGAGAAAGTAACCAGCTTTCAGATTAGTAAATAAAGGATAGAAGTTAGAGAAAGTCATATGGATGTAACATCAGATTTGTACATTTGTTGGAAGATTCTACATGATTCAAATATAACAATTAATTCTGTTTCTCTTTCCTTCCATTGCTTTATTAACTACATCTGCATCTTCTAGTTCTTTCACTTTCTATATTTTTACTTTCTCTAGTCCCGTATGTACAATGTACATAGGAATCGAGAAGTATTGTTTTCCACCCAAAAATTCCATGTCGAGATTTCACCGGAAATACATGTTTTAGGATCCCTTAAATCCAAAACATGCATTTTCAGAAACAGGCGTGTGTGTGTGTGTGTGTGTGTGTGTGTGTGTGTGTGTGTGTGTGTGTGGTGTGGACAGCATAGCTCAAAAACGAAAAGACGGTTAAATACCAAACTTAGTTTTTATGTTTGGTATCTTCCAAGGATGCGACACGAAGATTTTCAAGAAAATCCTCCCACCCCTAACTACCCTTTACATGGAAAAATTTTCAAAAATTTTGTTTTTCTTAAAAATGTCTAACGATTTTGATTAAAATACCATATATTAGTCATTTCTATCACAAATGAAATGTTTATCTTGAATTTTTTTGGAATAGCTTTAAAAGACCTGTTTATATTGGTTGAATTTTGCTTATTTTGAGATAGACAAAACTTACTACACAAAAAATGTAGATCTAGTTAAAATACACAAATTACGCCATTTATATATATATATATATATATATATATATATATATATATATTCGTGAAGGTACCGTTTTCGAGGTATTCCTTGTTATTAGTTTCAATTGTGAAGTACTTATACTTCACTCAGACGGAAGTGTCCGTATTTCTTTTGTAGACCTGGCCAAGCAAAGAAGCGATTTATATATATATATATATATATATATATATATTCGTGAAGGTACCGTTTTCGAGGTATTCCTTGTTATTAGTTTCAATTGTGAAGTACTTATACTTCACTCAGACGGAAGTGTCCGTATTTCTTTTGTAGACCTGGCCAAGCAAAGAAGCGATTTGCAATGACAATCGCATAACGACAGATTTTGAAACATTTGACTATCACTTTAGCCTAGTGCATTCCCTTGGTTTCATTCTACTTATCCAACTAAGTAATACAATGCTGCTAATATTTATCTCGATTAGCATGGTGTTGAAAGAAGAATTATCTTTTATAAGAAGTTTGTTTGTAGAGTAGCTAGAGAAAGTCAAGTGATTTTTTTCCCTCCCGCTATCCAGTTTTAACTTGGCCTTCCTATCCTATTTCTTCCTCTAATGGCCATCGCATTACTTCCTATGGAACTCTTCCAAAATTGATTCTTTTATACGTGGTCCTACGTTGTGGGCAATTCTTTTTCATTGATAGTTTCCTCCATATTCGCTTATCTATTATTTATAAATTATTTTTTATTTTCCTTTCCTAGATTTCCTACTTGCTCGTCTTGAAAATTCCATTTCGGTGGCTCTTATTGGTCTTCTCGTTTCCTTCTCCTTGTTTCCGTATCGCGGAACGTTAACTTCTGCTCTTTGCAATTTTTACTTTCTCTACACGTACTATGTTCATAATGTATACAGGTGTTACATTCCACCAAAAAATTCGACACCGAGATTTTACCGGAAATACACGTTTTAGATCCGCTGTATCCAAAAGAGTATTTCAAGAAAAAGGTTCGCGTGTGTATGCGTGTGTGTCTGTGAACGCGAAAACTCGAAAACAAAAAGTCGGTAAAATACCAAACCTGAAATATTTAAGTTTAGTTTCTTCTAAGGTTGCGAAACGAAGATTTTGAGGAAAATCCCCCACCGCAAACTGCCCTTTACATGGAGAAAGTTCCAAAATTGTTGATTTTCTGAAAAATGGATTTTGATTAAAATACCATGTATTAAAGAGATATAGATGACAAATAAAATGTATATCTTCAATTTTCTGGGAAAAGCTTCTGAAGACCTCCTTATTCAAGATGAAATTTGAATAACTAGTAAACTGTAAGAGAGAGACAAAAACTTACTACACACAAATATAGATCTCGTTAAAACACACAATTTATGTCATATACAATGTTTTTCATGGAGTTTAGTATTTTTGAGATATTCCTTGTTATTGGTTACGGTATTGAAATACATGACTTCTCACGCGGGAATTTGTCAATTCCCGGCCATGTAAAGAAACGGCTTACATGGCAACCAGCTTTTAAAGGATTTGACTATCGCTTTATCAAAGGGTACTGCATTATTTCTCTTCTACTTACAAGAAAGCAAGTAATAAGGCAATGACTGCTAATCGATAAACATGAAGTAGATAGAAGAATAAGATTTTAACAATAATTTGTTATAAATATGTAGAGAAAGTCATGTGAATAGAACACATAATATTTTTAGAAGTGTAATCAGTGGATCCAAACGATTAATTGTATATTAGAAGTATTAGAAAGTCCTTTCTGTAGGTGCTAAGGTACTGGTATATATCGAATACTTTTTGATGAGAATAAAATGTTACTTGTGTATTAGATATTTCTTGTACTAAGGTTGAAGATCCATCACGCTATGTCGGGACGGTATACCGGGACACCTTTTATAGCGGTTTCTTGATCAGGGAATTTCTGGTTCGCGAAGGATCAACTCATCGCCCCTAACCGCTCAGTGGGACGAAATCACTACTGTGGACGTGAAATATAGCGAAATTAGCTCAGGGACTTTTTCCCCAAGGTACGAGGTTCTTTTACGTGCAAGTAAGCATTATACAGGACCAACGGATTTACTTCCCTTCCGAAGGAAGTCATGATAAAAATGTTTATATCTGAAAAAATCCATCACGCTCCGCCGGGTTTGACACGTAATCCTGGGTATTTCCTTGTACTAAAGCATTTTATTTCCTGAGCTACATTGTATCCTCCTACCAAAAAGAATATATAATTTATAGCCCCACTTTACATATAAACATTCTATATTTAGAAACGGAAACACGTTTTCCTGACGGTTTATTAAGAACACATTTTCTTTTCGAAGTTAATTTACACAGCTGTAAAGCGGAACTAAAATAAGAATATGAACGTGAATCGATATCTCGAAGCCAAGAGGCCAATAAGTCAGATGTTCACATCATATGAATATACACTTTGTTGCCAAAACCCTTGCGAAACTCCTCTGTATTAAAATAGAGGAGCAAATATTGTATCACTATTTTATTTTAATTTAGCTTTAAATTTAGTTACATGTAATACGATGGTTTGAATTGTCATTGAATCTTAAATCAGCTAATGTTATTACTCTATTAAGCTTTGTATTATACTAGTAATTTGATATATCTCAAAAGGATATTTTATTTAGAGTTTCAGGGTATGTTATAGAAATAAATAGAACATGTTCTATTTGTTTTGAATATTTTGAAGACCGCTGAAGTCCGTGTCTGTGGTTAGTATAGCTCAAAAACTAAAAGTCCGTTAAAACCAAACTTTGTATTAAATTTAGCATCTTTCAAGAATGCAACATGAAGCTTTTTTGGAAAGCCAACCTGCCCTTTATAAGGAAGATTTTTCGAAATATTCTATTTTCTTAAAAATAGCTAACGATTTTGGTTAAAATATATTAATATCTAACGATATTTGCATCACAAATAAAATATATATATCTTGAGTTTGTTGGGAATACCTCTTAAGTCATCTTCATTCTGATAACTTTTGCATTGAAAACCGTAAGAGATAGACGAAACCTTATCACACAAAAAATATAGATCTAATTAAACCGCATAGTTTATATTATATAAATTTTTTGTAGAGCAAATCATTTCCAAGGTCTTCCTTGTTACTGTTTTAAACTTTCTAATATTTAGATTTTTCTCAAAGGAAAAGTCGTTCACCTTTTACTTTCTCTACACGTACTATGTGCATAGTGTATAGAGAAGGTATTGCATTCCACGCAAAAAATTGATACCGAGATTTCACCGGAAATATGTGTTTTGGGTCCCCCTGAATCCAAAAAAAGCATTTTTACAAAAAAGGTCCGTGTGTGCGCCCACGCGCGCGTGTGTGTGTGTGTGTGTCTTCTTGTATTTGGACAGCACAGCTCAAAGACGGAAAGACCGTTAAATACCAAACTTGGTATTTAAGTTTGATATCTTCCAAGGATGTGACACGAAGATTTTCAAGAAAATCCCCCCCCCAAACCCAACCACCCTTTACATGGAACATTTTTCGAACATTTTGATTTTAACAAAAATGACTAACGATTTTGATTAGAATATGATATACCTATTTAAGATATTTACCTGACAAATATGTATATCTTGAATTTTCTGAAAATAGCCTCTGAAGACGACTTTATTCTGGTTGCATTTTACTGAATTTTGCACAACTGGCATACCGCAAGAGATAGACAAAAACTTACTACACAAAAAATGTAGATCAGGATAAAATACACAATTTATTTCACATACAATTTTTCGTGGAGATATTCCTTGTTTTTGTTTCAGCTTTGAAAAATTTATACTTTTCTCATAAAGGAATTTGTCAACTCCTGTCCATACATACAAACAAAGGAACTTCAGTCACATAGCAACCAGCTTTTGACTTTTTTTAACCTATGGTACCCCCTTATTTCGCTTCTACTTGCAAGGAAGCAAGTAATAAGACTATTTCTGCTAATTTTTTCTCGATTAGAGTGAAGTAAGCTTAAGCTTTTTAACAATAATGTGTTGCAGAGATGTAGGGAAAGTAATATGATTGGAACATATCAGATTTTTTCTTCCTGAGCTTGCAAATACAAAATAATTTCAGTTATACCACATAGCGACAGACTTTTAAAATATTTGGGTATCCACGTTAGTCTAGTGTTTTCTACAATTCCACTTGAACCTATAAGATGAGTATGTAATAAAACAATTTCTGTTAATGTTTGCCTTGTTTAGCATGAAGTAGATAGACGAATGTGGTTTTGTGAGAATATCTTGAAGAATATGTAGAGAAATATATGTAAATGTAGCACAGATTTTTAGCGGAATGTCTATTTTCTTTTTTATTTCTCTGCTCGTACTATGTACATAGTGTATAGAGAAGGTATTGTATTGCACCTAAAAATTTGATACCGAGAATTCACCGGTTATGAGGCCTCCTGAATAAAAAAAAAATTAGAAAAATGTCCGTGTGTGTCTGTGAGCAACATTTCTCAAAAACGAAAAGTCCATTAAATATCAAACTTGGTATTTAAGTCCAAGGATGCGACACAAAGATTTTCCAGAACCCCCAATCCCAAACTACCAAAAATTTAAATGTCCTCAAAAGGCTAACGATTTAGATTAAAGTATCCTATATTACATATATTTACATAACAAATAAAATGTATATCTTGAATATTCTGGGAATAGCTTCTGAAGACATCTTTATTCTGGAGAATTTTGCGGAATTTTGGTTAACTGGTAAACAGTAAGAGATAGACAAGAACTTACTTCACAAAAAATGTAGAGCTCGTTAAAACACACAATTTATGTCAATCACATTTTTTTCGTCGAGTTGGCCGTTTTTGAGATATTCCTTGTTATTGGTTTCAGTTTTAAAACATATTTTATCATACGGGGATTTTTCAACCTCTGTGTATCGAAACAAAGGAACTACAGTCACATGGTAGCCAGCTTTTGACTACAACTTTAACCTATGGTACTTCCTTATTTCGCTTCTACTTACAAGGAAGCAAGTAATAAAACTATTTCTACTAATTTTTTCTCGATTAGCATGAAGTAAATAGAAGAATACGTAAGCTTTTTATCAATATGTGTGACTGCTTCCGTGGTCGAGTGGTCAGTGAACTGTCTTCTCACCCGGAGGTGTCGGGTTCGATTCCCGGCTGGGGCGGGGAATTCTTCTTTAACCAGAATTATTCCCTATCCCCTATAGTCTGGAAGTATGAACGTGAGAGTAAATGTACGTGTGTTTAGTAATATAAAGTTTATTAACCTAATGTTCTACAGTTTCACAATTCAAAAGCCCCCAATATGACCATTGATGTTAAATGAAACAGAACAAAGAAAAATATGTAGAGATGTATAGATTTAGCATTAGATTTTTATTTTATTGCTGTTAGAAATTTCCAAAAATTCGGCCAGAATCAGTTCCTGTCTATTAAATGCATAGTTCCGGAAAAGATGACGTATGATCACTATTTAAAGTAAGATGAGCATATTAACGACTGTAGAACAGTGTTTACTATTTGAGGAAACGTTACGCATGAATCACTCTGTATAGAAAGGCAAGTCCCCACTCACGAGCGGCTATTGATTTCGGCTTTTTTTGATAAGCCCTCTCACAGGTTTTCCCACGATGGAAGGGAGCTTCGAGCGGCCCTATATTTAAATCGATTTTTAATCCTTCGACTTGTTCAGACACACAATGCAACTTGTTGGAGGAAGCATGCTTGCACGGTCAATGCATTGTGCGAGGATAACCTAACGTTGCAGTAATCAATACCGGTGCCGAGAGATCCAAGGAGCGAGGGTTGGAGAGGAAGGGAGGAAAACGAGCGCTGGGGAGTAGCGCGAAAATGCAACTCAGTCCGACACAGGGTATCTTCCGGGCAGCCCGAATTCCATGCGCCTTCTCTTACTAACAACTTCAGGCTCTCAATTCACCTAAATATATTTCTCTAAGCGCTATATTTTCATAAACTTCTGATAAAGACGTCACTTTTAAGATCAATAACCGAATTTCTGTAATATCAGCTGTACAAACCTAACCTCAATTTTTGGCGGGCGCTCACAGATCAGAATTGCTTTAGAGAAAATCCGAGCGAGTTTATTTCCACGGGCCTAATTAAAAAGGAAACGGCACGACGGCATCCAAAATCATCCCTGTTCACTGCAAGCACCACATTATTCATCAAAACAATTCACTATGGAAGAAAGTAATGACGGGGCACCGGGAATTCGTTTTCCAGATTACATATTCACAAAGATGGCGCCTGAGGAGATCGACGCCGGTATCAAGAATTGTCATGGGGCACACATCAACGCCAGAAGACATTTTGAGCACATCAGAAGGTGGATGAACACCAATCTCCTCCTCGTAGTCACCATTTCTGGTGTCCTCTTCGGCCTTTTTCTGGGTAAGTTAATGAATTATATTTTCACATATTTATATATTTTCGCTTAATATGTGCTATTCTTTAATTGCATCTATTGGTACATATGAGTAGTTATATCAATTACGAAGTTCACACCTTTATGTTGTATGATGAATAGAAATAAGAAAGAACTGATACGCGACCTCGAACTCTGCCGCCACCCAAATTAGCAGAACAAATGCAGAACAAAAATAACTGCTGGCCATGCTCTTGAAACTTCTTTAAGAAGCCTTGAGTTTTTTTTTATTTTATTCTTTTTTTTTTAACTCTAAGCTTGTAAGCCTAAGAAGCAATTATTGTTAATGAGCACTGCCTGTTACGCAGCTGTTCCAAGGTCGCGAATCACTTGTGCCCACTTCTGTAAAGAGAGGATGGAATTACCACACCCTTCTGCGCAGCATGCTGTAATAGTATACATCACTCAGACGTGCAAAAACGAGGTCCATGAACTTGCTTTAAGCCGTACACTAGATATATACTTATTTGAGTAATAAGTCTAGATGCAAGTTTTCTTTTGTTTCGCAAATGCGATTTAGCAGCAAATACTGATAAAGGCATGTACTCTAGCATTTTAATTTTTCTTTCCTGTGTACAGCTTTTAACCTGTTTTTAAAATGTGATTAAAAGCAAACTATATCGTGTTTCACTAAAATGAGATAGATATAAATGAGGAATATATTCAAACATTTTACAAATTAAGATATAAAAATTAAAATGAAAAATTTTAACTGTAACAAAACCGAGCAAGATGGCAGCACGGTAACGTGAGATCCAGGTTCGATCCCCGCGCTCACTCTGATCCATAGGTTTTCATGGTTTCCCCGTGGTCACCGCATGAATGAATACTAGGATGTTGTCTCCTTTCCCTTAATGTCATTTCCCTCTCATCTTTCAGCTGTGCTTCTAAGTTCATAGTATGTGTCAGTACGGGAAGATGGCGCGGATGTTAATGGAAAGATTAGTTCTTATGGACTCTAAATCCTGTTGCTTATAAGCTTGCCTGGCTGATATGTATTTTTCCGCGCCCGAAATTCCCTTCCCCCTGATAGGCTAAGTTCACATTTTAATGGTGATATACAAAGCCTATGCGGTGTAAGGTCAGGGGATGAAAGCGATATAAATACTCTTGTCATGTATTTTCGTTCATTCGAGAGGCAGGATTAAAACGAAGGATCCTCCTATGTGCATTAATTGATAAAAATGTTCACATATTTTAGATGCGTAATTCTTGTTGCATAATATATTCATAAAATATGAAAATGTAAATTTGACATTCCTCTTCGATATATTAACATAAATGTTAACGTTAAATAAGGAAGTACTTTATACCACACAACCACATCTATTCTATTGAAACGACATAGGTGAACTTCCAGGTCGGCGGGTCGCTTGCATGCTTGGAAACGTTAGGGACTTCCGAGCGTTTCTGGTGGCCTATGTGGCTTGGGGCTGTGGCTCTTAAGTTCCTTCACGACATCCCATCCTCCTAAGAAGGTGTTAGTCACAATAGATCTGCATAGGTCGCTGTGCGTGAGGTGTCCCCCCTCCCTCGTCTACACTTCTAACATTTAAGTGCAACAAAAGATTTGAGCAATCGCATGAATCAAAATGTAAAAATGTTTTCTCTCAGGAGATTTGTAAATGTTTTAAAACGGTCACCACTGGCCGAGTATTATCAGCAAATTTGAACAAATGAATTTTAATACAATGATGGATATAAAAGTTAGAACTTGAATTATTATTATTAATTATGTGTGTTTTATTAGTTTATCTTGTGTAGCAGAGTATATTAAAATGGATTATAACATTTTGAAGTAAAATAAAGAAACAATTTTTTGCGATTTGATTCAGTTTATTATTAGTATTGTTATTATTGTTATTACATAATTTTTATTATTTTTGGATATAATTTCTTTTCCAACTGATAGTACTATGCAAAAACAAAGGTGTAGAGATGTAGAAAAATAAATATATTTGGGATTATATTTACAGCATATATGCTGAAAAAAGGTTTAGCTAAGTACATGTAATTGTAGGAGAACAGGAATTACAAAACAATATGTTGATGCATATTCTAGGAGTTCATTGCGCAATACTACTGATTTTTGAACTTGCATGGTGTATGTATTTTCCTTTTATTGTTTAAAACTTGCATAAAACTTTCTCTATTTCTATATATTATGCTTTAGCATATCGGTCCGTTACTTTAAGTTATATTAAGTTTTAAAACGAGCTATTTTACTTGTGCATTTTTATTTCACTATTAATCCTTTAAAAAGTATTTTAATTTTACAGTAGCGTTATGTCAAAAGACAGTACCTACCTGTTTATCGCATAGTATTTTTCTTCAACATTTTCTATAATTCTCCATTTAAATATATAATCTCCACAAAATGTTAAATATGTAAATTAAAATGCAACATTCATGATTTTAAAATGTTAAAAATCACTATTTTTATTCAAAATAGTGCATGGATAATTATAAATCAATTTTACAATATAATAATAGTGAGATAATTTAGAAATTAAATAATATATCTTTCTTCAGTGTTATTGCTTGAATCGGAAACAATTTCGAGAAAATTGTTTTTGAAGCAGGCGTTACAAAACTGTAGCATTAACTCAGGTTACCAGTAGGACTTGTGTGAGATTTGTGGTGGATGAAGCGACGTCTGAACGGTTCTTCAGTTTCTCCTGTCATTCATTCTACCAAAGGCTTCATAATCGTCACTCCTTTCTTCCATTCCAATGTGATTTCGTATCATCAACTTCTTCGCTTTCAATCCATCTTACATCTCTCTGCTCCAAAGCCTCTGCCCCTAAAAAGGCGCTGGCTTGTATAGTTTTCTTCAAAACATGATGGCCCTCAAACGGGACTGCTCCCCCCTGCCACTAGGCAATAACCATTAGCAAACAATAGACGGCTCTGTATTAGAGGCGAGAGGCAACCTAGTAAAGTCTGTTTCCTTTAGACTCTGAAGACTCTGCTTGCAGGTCGAGATTGGCGCCTCAGTCAAGAGACCACCAGCAAGTGGAAGACTCGTTACTGCGATGGTTGGTTTCCAACCGCAAACCTTCTTATGCGAAACTTTATGCCTTTGGCAGAAGGTTCTCATGTTCTGAAAAATACTGTAAGCCCTAGGAGGCGTACAGTATTTTTCAGAACATGATGACCCTGCCCCACCTTCTTCCAAAGTCGGCCCAAAGTTTGCGGTTAGGGGCTTTGCGGTTGAAAACCAACCCTCGATGTTGCCAAGATTTCCACTTACTGGTCCCTTAATGAGGTGCGATTCTCGACTTGCAAGCAGTATCTCCAGGAAACAGCTTTAATACGTAGCCTCTCGCCTCTTAGTACAGGTTCGTCTTTTGTTTGGTAGTGGTTGTTTCCCAGTGGAAGGAGAGAGCGGTTCCGTTTGAGGACCATCATGTTTTGGAGAAAACTATAATTTCTACATACAAGAACGGTAGAGAGCACAAGAAGAAGTAGTTCTCAGATTAGACAAAATGTACAGCAAATGAAAATGTGACTTCTCAACTTCATTAAGGTGGAGAAAAGAAAACTGATCTGTCTCCCCTGATAATAACCATATTTCCAACTACAAAGAACCATTCCCAGTCTAATCAGTAAATGAGAGAGAGAGATCTATTGCTCAAAAATCTGTTGTGTTCCATTCACATGACTTTCTCTACATCTCAGCAATAAATTATTGTTAAAAAGCTTATGCTTCTATTTACTTTATGCTAATCAGAAAAAATTAGCAGAAATAGTCTTATTACTCGCTTCCTTGTAAGTAGAAGCGAAATAAGGGACAGCCATAGGTTAAAGTGATAGTCAAAAGCTGGTTGCTATGTCAATGACGTTCCTTTTATATGGATAGGAGTTGACAATTTCCTGTATGAGAAAAGTATACGTTTTTCATGGCAGAAACCAAAAATAAGGAATGTCTCAAAAACGACGAACTCCACGAAAAAATATATATATATATATATATATATTATAAATTGTGTATTTTAATGTGCTCTACATTTTTTGTGTCGTAAGCTTTTCTCCATTTCATATATATATATATATATATATATATATATTATAAATTGTGTATTTTAATGTGCTCTACATTTTTTGTGTCGTAAGCTTTTCTCCATTTCTTACGGTTTAGCAGTTATGCAAAATTCCATAAAATTCACTCAGAATAAAGTAGTCTTCAGAGGCTATTCCAAGAAAATTCAAAATATACGTTTTATTTGTCAGGTAAATGTCTTTAATATATAATATTTTAATCAAAATCGTTAGAGCCATTTTTTAGAAAATCAAAATTTTCGAAAAAAAGTTCCATGTAAAGGGTAGTTGGGGTGGGGGGATTTTTCTCAAAATGTTCGTGTCGCATCCCTGGAAGATACTAAACTTAAATACCAATGGTATTTTAGCGACTTTTCGTTTTTGAGTTATCGTGTTCACAGACACACGGATACATATACACGGGCCTTTTTCTGAAAATACCTTTTTTGGATACAGGGGACCCTAAAACATATATTTCCGGTGAAATCTCGGTATTGAATTTTTAGGTGGAATGCAATACCTTCTCTATACACTATGTAGATAGTGCGTGTAGAGGAAGTAATAAAATGAGTACATGAAGACGCGAAGGACAAAAGAATCCGATGTGTTCCATTCAGATAACTTTCTCTAGGTGTCCTATATACAAACTATTCGTACAAAAGATTATTCTCTTATCTTCATCATGCTAGTCGGGATAAACATTAGTAGAAATGGTCTTATTACTTGCCTCTTTGTAAGTAGAAGGGAAATAAGGGAATACATTAGGCTAAAGAGATAATCAAAACATTTAAAAGTTGGTTGCAACAATTTGGTGAAACAACTGCGGTTCGGTTCGCTTAGCACGGTTCAGTTTGAGAAAAGTTAGGTAGTTAAAAACTGAAATCAATAACAAGAAATATCTCTAAAACGGCCAACTCTACAAAAAAAAAAAAAAAAATCTGATGCATTACACTCACATGACTTTCTCTATCTCTTCTACAAATTCTTACATAAGATTCTTCTTCTTTCTGCACCTTGCTAATCGAGATAAACATTAGCAGAATGTTCTTACTACCTAGTTCCTTATAAATAAAAAGTAAATATGGGAATACACTATGCTAAATCGATACTCAAATGTTTTAAAAGCTGTCGTTATTCGATTGTTATTGCAAATCACTTCTTTGCTTGGCCTGGAGTAGAACAAAAGAAAAACGGACACTTCCTGTTTGAGAAAAGTATAATACTCACAACTGAAACCAAAAACAAGGAATATCTCGGAAACGGTTACCTCCACAGCAAAAATGTAAAGGATATAAATCGTGTGTTTTGATCAGATCAACATTTTCTGTGTAGTAAGTTTTTGTTATCTCTTACCGTTTAGCAAAATTTAGCAAAATTTAGCAAAATTCATCCAGAATAAAGAGCTCTTCGGAGGCTATTCCCAGAAAATTCAAGATATACATTTTATTAGGTATGTAAATATCTTTAATAAACGGGATTTTAATCAAAATTGTTAGAGCAATTTTTCAGAAAATCAAAAATTTCGAAAATATTTCCATGTAAAGGGTAGTTGGGGGTGGGGGATTTTCTTGAAAATGTTCGTGTCGCATTATTTAGGTTTGGAAGATAACCAAACCTAAATACCAAGTTTGGTATTCAACGGTCTTTTCGTTTTTGAGCAATACTGGACACAGACAGACAGACGCATACACATACACACGGACCTTTTTCTGGAAATGCCTTTTTTTTTATTCAGAGGGTCCAATAACATGCATTTCCGGTGAAATCTCGGAATCGAATTTTTGGGTGGAATACAATACTTCCTCTATACACTATGTACATAGTACATATAGAAAGTAAAAATGGTATACCACATAAATTATGGTGTTAAAACGAGATCTATATTTTTTTGTGTCGTAAGTGTTTGTCTATCTCTTACGCTTTACCATTACACATAAGTTATCCACAATGAAGGGCTCTTCTCTTTTAAAAGCTGATTACTATGTGGATAAAATCCATTTGTATGCAGGGCCAGGAGTTAACTTTCCGTGTGAGAAAAGTGTATAAGTATTTTGAATCTGAAACAAATAACAACGAATATCTCATAAATGATAAATCCCACGAAAAAAAACGTACAGGACATAAATTGTACGTTTTAACGTGATCTACATTTTTTGTGTAGTAAGTTTTCATCTATTTTTACCAGCTACACAAAGTTCAGCAGAATTCATTCAGGCTATTCCCAGAAAATTTAAAATATACATTTATTTGCCATATAAGTATATTTAATATACGGTTATTTAATCAAAATTGTTAGCCATTTTTGAGAAAATCAAAACATTCGAATTTTTTTCCATGTAAAGGGGATTTTTCTCAATGTTCGTGTTGCATCCCTGGAATATTCTATCTAAACTTAAATACCAAGTTTGGTATTTAACATAGCTATGACAAAACACTCACACACACACACACACACACACACACACAAACATTTTTCTGATTTTATTTTTATTCAGGATGTCCCAAAACACGTATTTCCGGTTAAATCTCTTATTCGAATTTTTTGATACAACACCTTCTCTATACACTATGTACATAGAATGTGTAGAGGAAGTAAACATGGAGAGAGAGAGAGAGAGAGCAAATAAGAATCCCACCCAGCCTTGCATCCATAGAAAACCACGAACAAAAATTATAATAGTCACTTCTGGGTAGGAACCTATAATTTCCAAATACGCGCGTCAGGCTGAAACCTTAACTGGGTGACTTGGGGGTTATATAGCCTTAACTGGGTGACTTGGGATTATATAGGGTTGTATTAAGTACCTATATCTTAAAATGCTAATCTTTTATTTAGAAAAAAACACAGATTTGTATGTATCTCCTCTTGCTTTAAGGTGGATTTTTTATAGAATTAAGCCAGAACAAGTGAAGAAATCGGATATTACATAAAGATTTTACAAGTTAACTTTGTATCCTTACTTAAATATTACGTCTTGTAGACAGGCCTGTAAATGCTTATTTTCTTCTACCTGCTTAGCTTCATGATGCAACTCTTAAGTTCTCCTTATTCCCTCGCATAGCACTGGTACATCAGAATTTTCAGGTTGGAAGGATTCCAAAGTTGCATTAAAACAATTGGACGTTTAAACTCGTTAAGCGTTCAAAACTCTTCTTGAGGAATCCTGTCCTTGGCGTGTTACAAATCTCAAATGTTGAACTTTCAAACATACGGATTGCGTTGCGCAAAGTTGTAAAATCTTTAACTTATTTATTAATGTCTGCGATCGTTTTTACAACTTTACAATCCTTCTAGTGTCTACAGCATTTATTCTTGATGTTATATTCCCATGTTTGACTTTGCCATCCTCTTCTTCGCCTTTAGAGGCAAAATAATAGTAACATTTTGCGTGGCCTAAACTTGTTTTAGATTCGGTTTATAATGATGGTAACTGTAACATTCAAAATCAAAAAGAAAAGTCTTAATTCGTCTTACAAAAGAGCATACAATATTTATTTACTTTCACAGAATGGATATTTAACTCTCTCCAATCTATAAACCAGGAAATAAATTTAGAATTGTAAAAGTATTAAGAGATGTCTTGAAGAAATGTCGGTTTCACTTTATAATCCTGCATAAACACACAAAGTTCGAAGCGTAAGAATGCTAAACTAAACTCCTAGGCATGGATGTAAGGCTTACTTCTTACAGAATGGGTTCCAACCTCGGTAAGAGGTCCAATCTTTTCCTCACCATGAAACTTCCTTTCTTTTTAAATAGTATTTAACTCCTATTCTTGCTACACATGCCACAGGTGATGGACACTTATGAATTGATGATGATGGTAGTTAAAATGAAATAACTTGGGGAGAATTTGGGAATAAAACGTTCCAGGCCTAAGTTTAGGGAGCCTTCCTGCCATTTGATAGTTATGAAGACTTACGTAAGCCTAGAAAAATATTCAATCAGGAGGGCAGTCCTAAAGGCTTTTGAACTGTTAACCTGCCGTTCGTTAGTCCATGCCTTAACGTCCTTGACTACCCGTGACAGCACAAATGCCTGTAGATAAATTCAGCAGCATCAATAATCTCGTCTACATGACAACAAAAGACAATTTTAATTTAGAGTATTTCCCTTTAGGCATTTTTCATTTTTGTTGAAACTCTATATCCTCTGCAGAATGTTCAATAAATGTATTCAGAGAGAGAGAGGGAGAGAGATTTAAATCCAGTCTCCTCTATATATTTTTTTTCGCCTTTTTCATTTTCGCATCACAGCCGTTTATCTTGATATTATCTAACATCTGATATTCGTTTCTGCCAGAAAAGTATGAGAGTATCGTAGTTTCCAAATGCTTCCTTTTCCGTCTGAAATGATATGAAAAATTGTACAAAATTCTGCCAGAATTAAAATGTAAACTTTTGAAGAAAAAGTGATAAGTGTTGATAACAAACTGGATCTTCCATTCAGAAGTTCTTCCATACACATCTTAGCAAGAGATCAAGTGCCAATGAAATGTTTTCCTGTTTCAGGTTAGTTTCAGTAATGGTTTTCCTTAGTCAGCCCTCTCAGATCTCAGCTGCCTTGCCTTAAGTATACATTTACCTAGCCCGTCTGCGTCTTCCGTGCCTGCCAGTAGCGTCCAACATGCTTCTAGTTCTACATTCGTGGTGGTAAAGAATCTCGGTAAATATTTTCCCTCCATTCCTCCGTACCCCTACATTTGGCCAAGGTATGGGTCCACGACTCTTCTTCCTCGCAAAAGGGGCAGATTCTCATTCTATTCTCATAATTTTTTATGCTCCGCCATGTTCCTAGTCTAATCCACGCGAGCCCCTCGGTACCTGTTTTGATATGGAACGCAGGTGAATATGTTGTAATGGCACATGTAGCCTCTCCCTCTTCCAGTATGAGCTGCTTTGTTCCTCAAGCATAATTTCTACCAGCAAGATTGGCAAGGTACTCACTCCCTCAAAATATACTTAAACTGCCAAAGAGTAACATTACACGCTGTATGTTCTTACTAGCGGAGTACCGATACGCCAATACTTCATTGAATGCAGGAGCTAAAATAAAATATTACGAAGAAAGAAAGAAAAGGTAAAAATAAACAAGAAAAAACGTTTGTTTGTCTCCATGCTGCTGATCAAAATCTGTCGTAAGTATAAATGTCATATTTGTTCAGTTTTATGATGCAAATAATGCTTCACCTCTTCTCTAAAATACCTAATATCGTATTGGTATAGCGTTTACTTGTGTCATTCTCGCTACCTATCGCATATAGGCGGTATCCGAACCACTCCTTCATTTCGCATTCATTATAAGACCGTTCATAGTTTCGTTTTTTGTGTCTATGGATTACTAGTTATCAGAGATTGGTTGCCTAAGATGGAAATCCTACGGAGGGAAAAACACTTTGAGATCTAAAGGAATCGCCCACTTTTTACGCAATTTAGTGTACATTTCAAATATATTCCTCATTTACCTCAGTATTCTCATATTTGTGCTATAAAGTACTGAAAAATCTGTAAATATGTTCAGAAACAGAGAAAGACTTGAACTACATAAGGTTTCAAAATTAAATGATGCTGCTGTGCAAGAAAAACTGACACGTTTTGCTCGGTCTATAATCCTTCTTGCCTCACTTAAGTTTCTAACACTTGTTCTCTCGTTTCACAGCGATGTTAGCACCAAGAGCACCGACAAACACTCTTCTAATCATGTGAAGTGTACACACAAATAATACAGTCTATAGGAGATTTAAATTGTTCATTATTCATTAGCCCGAACTAGAATATCGCGTAATAAGGAAATGTTAAATTATTTACACATTCCTATCAGTTGGCAACCACCTTTTAATTATTTTCCAAGTCGCTCTAAAAATACTGTATCAATATGAAGTTGGAAAGAACCGTAAAAGATTTTTAAAATGTACAAGCGAAACTGATTTTCATTTGTTTTTTGAGATTCTGCAAAATGTTCTACATAAAGCTTACATGTTTTCTTTTTTTTTAAAGGAATCTATTTATTTTCCTATAAATGGACTATAGAACCACTAAGTTCTTTATTTTCCAAGACCATAACTAAATGATAAAGCTGTCCTACTTCATGAAAACGAAAATGCCCCGTTGCCAACATAAACTAACGTTACGATGCATTCAAGTATGATTAAACAGTTAGCATGTGTAGAGGACGTTGATTTTACTTGTAGTTTTTTAAAATTATATTCCAACATCTCTATATTGGAGGGAGCCGTTATTTTGCATTTCTCTAGCACGTATTTACAATGTACATGGTAGGTGGAGAAGTGCTGTATTCCACCCAAAAATTCAACAAAACCCTGAAACAAAAACGCATTTTTAGAAAAAGGCTAGTACAGCATAACTTAAAAACGAAAAGCCGGTTAAATACCAAACTTCGTATTTAAGTTTAAAATCTTCCAAGGACAAGACACGAAAATATTTTAGAAAATCCTCCCACAGCAAACTACCATTTACATGTAAATTTTTTTGAAAACTTTTATTTTCTCAAAAGTGACTAATGATTTTGACTAAAATGCATATATTAAAGATATATACATGACAAAATGTATCTCTTTAATTTTCTTGTAATAGATTCTAAAGATCTCTTCATTCTGATGGATTTTGCATAACTGGTAAGCTGTAAGAGATAGACAAAAACTTACACCACAAAAAATGAAGATCTCGTTAAAACACGCAATTTATGTCGCAAACATTTTTTCGTGGAGTTGACTATTTCCGAGATATTCCTTGTTATTGGTTTTAGTTTTAAGATAGTTAAACATTGTTCATACTGGAGTTTTTCAACTCGTGGTCATGCAAGGAAATGAATTTAAATAACAGCAATCAGCTTTTAAAAGATTTGACTATCGCTTTAGCCTAGTGTACTCCCTTATATTCCTTTTACTTACAAGGAAAAAAGTAATAAAACTATTTCTGCTAATTGTTTATTTCAATTAGCTCAAATAGGTAGTAGAATAAGCTTTTGTAAGAATATTTGTTGCCTAATAGAGCATGTGCTGTAAACGGAGCAAATCAGATTTTTTAATAGTTTGTAAAATATTTGCGTGCTTTGTCTGTAAGGGAAAGAAAGGACCTGGGCTTGGTTTACTGCCAATGAATGGGACTAATTCCAAGTCACGTGAGATAATTAGTGCGGTTATCGAAGATGAGGTTCATTGTGCTATACGCACGTTTCTCAAACGAGGCCCACAAGCCTGATATATTTTAACTTAAAGGCTTGTTTATGCCTATCTAAGTCCCTGATTATTGAAAATCGAGGAATGGAAGTAAATGTTTGTCTTGTTGGGAATTAAAGTAAAGCTAAGCTAAACTAAACAAAATGACTAAATTGTAATAACTGTTCCTCTCAAATATTTACCTGCGGATTATTTTGTATATGGCATCGCCTGCATTGTAAATGCGAATATTTGTATGAATATTGTGCTCTTATAAATTATTTAAATATGTCTTTCTTTAGTCATCAGTCCTTGAATTGATTTTCAGCGATTCTCTATTCTGAGGTTCTCTCTGCCTTCTTACTTTCTCTAGTACGTGTATATAACGTACATAGTATATAGAAAATATATTGTATTCCACCCAAAAGTTCGATACCGAATTTTACCGGATATATAAGCTTGAAGACCCCTGAATCAAAAAAAAAAAAAAAAAAAGCATTTTTAGAAATAGGTCAGTGTGTGTAAATGCATGGACCGCATAACTCTAAAACGAAACTACCCTTTACCTGGAAAAATGTCATTTTCCGAAAATGGCTCTTAACGTTTTTTATTCAAATGCTGTGTATTAAATATATTTTCAACACAAATAAAATGTATATCTTAAATTTCCTGAGAATAGCTTCTGAAGGAGAGTTCATTTAGGGCGAATTTTGCTGAAATTGCGTAATTGGTAAACCGTAAGACATGGACAAAGACTTACTGCACCAAAAAAAAAAAAAAAAAAACAACTAGATCTTGTTAAAATACACATTTTATCTTAATTTTTTGTAGAGTTTACAGTTTCCTAAATATTCCTTGTCATTGGTTTTAGTTGTAAACTACCTATGTAACCTTTCTTTCCTCTACCTTTTGTTTTATTAGCAATGCAAAGTAAACCGAACTTCATGTTCATATATCGACCAGCTTTTAAAGATTTGACTATCACTTTAGCCTAGTGTTCTCCATTATTTCCCTTCTACTTACAAGGAAGTAAATAATAAGACCATTTCTTCTATTGTTTATCTCAGTGCTGTAGATTAAAGAAGAATATTTTGTATGGAAAGCTTTTGGAACAGCTATAGAAAATCATATGAATGGAATACATCAGATTTTTAATTCTTCATATGTTCTGCAACGAGTCATGTTCTTAATCGTTCCTACCTTTGCTGTTCTTGCCTTCGATTATTATTTCAGCAGTTTCCTTGTTTCTGATTTTAGATTGACCAAGTTTCACACATATACAATATTAATGTTTTCAACAAATTCCTTTTAACTTCTTAACTAATATTATTGGATCTAAATAATTATATCTTTATCTCGTATATAGCACATAGGTAGAGAAGTATTGCATCCTCCCACCGGAAATTTCATTCACCAGAAAAACACGTTTTAGGATCCCCTGAATCCAAAAGAAAGCATTTTAGAAAAAAAAAGTTGTTAGTGTATGTCTATGAACAGCATAACTCAAAAACGAAAAACCAGTTAAATGTAAAACTTGATATTTTAGCTAAGCATCTTCCCAAGTATTCGACCCAAAGAGTTTTCAAAAATTCATTCAACCCAAACTACCCCTTACATGGAAAATTCTGCGAAAGTTTTGATTTTCTCAAAAATTGCTTTAACAATTTTGATTAAAATACTGTATGTTTAAAATATTTTCATGGCAAATGAAAAGTACATCTTGAATTTTGTGGGAATACGCACTGAAGTCCTCTTCATTATGTGAGAGTTTTGCGTAACTGGTAACCCTAAGAGAGAAACAAAATCTTTCTGCACAAATAAAACATCTCGCCAAAATCCGCGATTTATGTTCTGTACATTTTTGTTATGGAGCTAACCATTTCCAAGATACTCATTGTTATTCGTTTCAGTTTTTACACATTTATACTTTACTGAACCAGGAAGTCGTTATCCAAAGTTCTTTTGTTTTGCTCTTGGTCATGCAATGAGGGCCGAAATTTAATGTCGGTTACATGGCGACAGCTTTTAAAATTTGATCATCGCTTTAGCCTGGTGTATTCCTTTATATGTCTCCTCCTTACAAGGAACAAATAATAACGCTATTTCTGCAATGCTAACTCGATTAGCTGAAAATGAATTTTTTTGTAAACATTTTGTTTGCAGAACAGATAGAATAAGTCATATGAAACGGAATATATCATATTTATTTTTGTAACTAAAGACAATATATACATATTTTTTTTTGGGGCGGCGCCGAGGCTGAGTGGTTAGACCGCTGGCTTCCCACCTAGGTGGCCCAGATTTTATCCCAACCGCCCGCATGTGGGATTTGTGGTGGACGAAGCAACGTTTGGGCGGGTTTTCTCTGGATCCTTAGGTTTCCGCTGCCGCTCATTCCATCAATTGCTCCATAATCATCTTTCTTATCATCCATTTCGCTTACGTTTCATAGCATCCACTTCTTCATGCTCATGTCTAATTATGGGCTGACCACTCGTTCCATGTTTTCTGGTTGGCTCCCCAACAGGCTTCTGAACCCTAGCCATCCGCTTGTAACGGGAAGGTTAAGCTGACTACGAAAAAGAAATGTTTTACTTCCTCTATCAGATTTTATTGAGCTTATATGTCATGCTGCTATACGTTAGGTGCACCTCTTGTGCCGAGCCGAATATCCAAATGTAGGACATTTTACTCCGGTTAATTTAATAGAATAAGTCATCCTGATAATTGTCTTCGCTGATTCTTGAGAATTACTATATGGTGGTTTCTCACTGCAGTTTTTCTGCCATTAGTCATCCTGATCATGTCAGTAAACATGCAGCCATAGTACAGTATAACAGCTAGTATTTTCTGTATTGTGTACGTAGATATTGATAGTACCCACTATGGAAGAAAGGTTCTCCACCTTCTCCGCCGTTGGAACCCATGTCTTTGAGGCGTTGACCCTCTTCACTGTAACCTGAGAGTCATCTCTATCAGAGTGCAAACATTGTCACTCCTTCCTTACCCATACAACTGTGCATTCTTAGCTGTGTACATGACTAGTAACAGCAGACAGCGGGCAATCAGTGACGTTTTATTTGCAATTGTTTTGCAACCCATGTTTTGAATTTAATAGATGTCCATTACAATTACAATAAGAACTAACCATATGAGCAGTACTCATCTGAAACAAAAGAGAACACGGCTTGCAACTTTATCAAATATTGCCAGCCGATACCTTCCAAAACGGATACATTTTGTAGACCATATTGTTGCAATGTTTGGATCCTTGTAACGTGTAAGCAATTATTTTCTAAGTTGAACTATACTGTGATAAACGCTACAGTTTAATGATGCCCTTCTATCTCTGTGTCTAAAATTGATCCTGACATTGATTAATTAGTATCTAGAAAAAATGTCAATGTTCTACCAAAAAAGTTTGTAAAGCCTTATCTGAGGAAGAAAGACTGCAAGATGTATTTGTTATCCGGCCACTCGCTGAGTTCGTTCCGCCACTGTTGTACTCTGCATGATGAGCAACAGTCTCGAAAACAACTCCAGGTGGAATGGGAAGCCGTCACAAGTTTACCAGTGCCCCAGGACTGTATTAGTCAGATCTCCTACGGGGTATTAACATCCGAAAACACATGATTCCTGATTTTTGACGAGGCATTACTCTTCCCATTCCTCTTTTCTCACCCGGGCTTGGGACCGGCATCGGCAGTTTTTTTTTTTTTTAATTTATGTTTAAAAATCAAAACATAAGTAACCATAATACGCACTTATTACTACTGTGGTCGTAAAAGCGAGTGGCCTAACATCACTGTTCACGAAATATAGTAACAAAATCTTCTCTTATAATTGCATATCCCTGATGTTTACTGACGTGACTATTTAACGCATTCATGTATTTAGACTATTTCGTTCATGACACGTGATCGTAGTAAGTTGGCGCGTAAAATTCCAACCAATTGGAACTCATTGCTTCTGTATTTTATTCGTTTTTTATCACACCCACGTACATTTGTTTTTCTATTTTCTTTTTTTTTTTTACCCATATGCAATTTTTCTCTCTCTGAACTAATGTTCGTCTCATAATATCAGTGTCCAGTGGCATTCCCGTACATAATGGCGCAAGTTCCAAGTGTTTATTTTACGCCAAAATAATAGAATGTAGCAATACAACGAGATCTGAAATTATTCATATGGACATCAAATTGCATTTCGTTGCAAATATATGTCAAGACAAATGGAGTTTTAGGGAAATAAAATGAAGTTTTATTTATGGACGCTCTTTAACTGCTGTGTTTCTCAGATGTTCTATACTGGGCGTGAAAGGCCGCTTAATTTTGCTCAGAGGCCTCTCTATCAGGCTTGAGGTTCTTTTACATGCCGTAAACCTGTGACACGGTTCTCTTCCGAAGGAAGCCATGCTAAGGATTTTTACGCCCGAAAAAAATCCATCGTCCTCCCCGGGTTTGAACCTGCGACCTTGGGTATATGAAGTGGCATGGTATCCATTGCACCAGGGAGAGCGACAGGTTTTTAGGGATATTGTTCTTCGTGTCCATGATCATTGTTATTTTATTCACGAAATAGCCTTATTAAATACAACTCCAGCTACAACTTTTCTCGAGATAAATTCGCTCTCAACAAGTTGCTCGCGAATTTATTGATAAAAGTTAGAGCTCTCGTTATATTATGATAAAAACGCGTGTTTTAATGTATCATAAGCCGAATTAGTGATATAGAGACAATTCTAAACCTTATTCGACTATCCAAATGATAGTGAGTCATTCAATTGTTTCAGTGTTCAGCACACCAGAACTCGCAACTGAAGCCACAAGAAAACAAAAGAAACCTTTAACATTTTTGTACAGTTCTGCTAAATGAACCATGTGCTTGAGGAGAGAGGAAGTTGCATACCTCGGACCACCCCTTAAATACCTGCCTGACTTTAGATGTGGACGGTTCTGTTTCCAAGGGGAGAGAACACATGATCTCACCGATCAATGAAACACCACCCACTAAATGAGGATGCTAAATTATATAAGTAGTACCAACCCTTGTCTTCCAGCCAAACATTCTCATACTGTTTTATTTAACAAATAGGTACTGGTAGTCGTATATAAAGCTAGCAATTCAGAAAGCGATTGCATCTTTGACTCCGGTTCATTTATATTTTACTTGATTTGACGATCATCTATTCTCAATAGTCCTGTAACCACGAATCCATAAAAGTATTATAACACGCCATGCAAGAAAGGCCACCAATTCCAGAATAAACACATTTTCACTTTATCCACAGCATACCTATAGTAAGTAGAGAAAATATTGCATTCCACCCAAAAATTCGACACCAAGATACCAGTAGATATACATGTTTTGAGATTCTCTAAATTTTAAAAACCATTTAATAAAAATATCCGTTTTGTGTCTGAACAGCATAACTCAAAGTTGATTACTTACCAAATTTAATATTCGGAGTTCAGAGTCTTCGAAGAAAGCAAGACTAAATTTTTCCAGAAAATATCCCCACCTCAAACTATGTACCTATCCTTCACGTGGGATACAAATTCCTCATTTTATATTTTATCAAAAATAAGAATAATTTAGATAAAAATAGATGAAAATACTATATTGTGACTAAGCCTTGCTGGACCATAATCATCGCATCTGGATTAGTGGTTTGCTTTGGAAAGTTTATAATAGATTGTTGCACGTGATCGGTCGGCTTCCTTTAAGTAGCCCCAGTCGTTGTCGCAGGTGTTCGCGAAATTAACACTGAAAAGCGGCGGCGCTACCTCAAAGTGGCACCTGGGCGCAATGGACACGTTCAAGAATGTTCGTCGTTTTCTCTGCCTTCAGGTTCTCCAGTGCCGACTCTATTGTAACCTAGATCTTCTCTATTCCCGAATCAATTTCTCCCATCTTCAATATACTAGATTCAATTCCGGATTTCATTTCCGTTTTCATTTCTATCAGTATCCTTTCCATTTCCGATTTCATTTCTGTGTCCATTTTCTCAATGCCGGATTTGATGGGCTACACTTCTGCCACTAAGGTTTTCATCAATTCCTACATCTTAGTGTTAAATCCCGCTTCTGAAACCACTGTAACAAAAGTCTCTTTGTTTCTCAAAAATCTGTTTACGAATAAACTTCTTAATTCCTTTGCTTTCACAACCACTCGGAAGTACAAGTGTTATCTCGTCCTTTCGAAACGTAGATAGTTTAGAGTTCTCGCTTACCCTCGCGCAACTGCGCGCTGTGAACTCAAGTGATAGAAGTTGCTTCTTGCTGGAGTCAAAGAGAATAGAATCAGTGAGAGCTATGCTACTTATTTTTTTCCAGGGTGGTATCAGGTATTTACGGATTCTAGATCCAGGCTGTAAATGTGGGTAGACTATTTCTCGAACAATTCGCAACTCACAATTCTCTCTTTGGCAGACCAGTAGTTTATTTCTATTAGACTTTACAAACCATTCAAGAAGTCGAAATTCCAATGTGTTGGAAAGTTGATTGAGAAACTAATGTGAATGTAAAGCTTCTGATTGTTTACAAAAGCGCAAATCTGTACAAAAGCCAGGTTAGCTAACTTGCATAACAGGCACAGGAGCTTCGTTTATCAGGATTAGGAGGATCGGAAGTAATCCAGATTAATGAAAATTTGGATAATCCGGAAATGAGTTGATAAATGAATACGTACATACTTTGATGTCCAACAGTGAATTTGGCTAACTGCGAATGCAAATGAGAAAAGAATTACAGCCGATCACATGAGATGTCTGGATCACTAACAGGCTTTCGGGTTTTTTGTTTCTTCATCATCATCCCCTTTTGCCTTTTAGAGCAGGGATGGTGTCCTTACTCCATCTTCACCGTTCTTTTCTGTCCATCATTCTCATTTATCCCAGCATCGCATTCCTTTGTTTTCGAGTCCTTCCTATTGTATCCTCTTAAGTTTATCCGGGGTCTTCCTTTTTCTCTTTTTTCTTGCACTTTCACTACTAGTGTCAGTTTAATTTGACTATCCTCAGAATGCACGTCCCCACCACCTCAATTATCTTTGCCCAATCATCATTTCTTTGACCACCTTCTTTAATACTTCCATTCCTTATTTTTTCCCCTCCTGGTTTTAAAACATTTCATTTCTCTGAATAGAAATTTACTTATTTGCTTGTCTTGCAATGATATGCTTTCCATTCGATAGGTAAGAGTAGGATCAATACCGATTGATATGCACTTGTACTTTCTCTTGCATATGTGTACGATGCATATAGATAGAGCAGGATTTGTATTCTATTCAAAATTTTGATACCGTGATTTTACCGGAAATGCATTTGAGCTCGCCTGAATAAAAAAAAATCTGATGTGTTCCATTCACACGACTCTCTCTACATCTCTGCAACAAATTATTGTTAAAAAGCTTATGCTAAAGCTTATTACTTGCTTCCTTGTTAGTAGAAACGAAATAAGGGAGTACCATAGATTAAAGTAATAGTCAAAAAGCTGGTTGCTATGCGACTGAAGTTCCTTTGTTTGTATGGATAGGAGTTGACAAATTCCTGTATGAGAAAAGTACAAGTTTTTTTAAAGCTGAAATCAAAAACAACGAATATCTCAAAAACGACCAACCCCACGAAAAAAAAAAGTATATAAAATAAATTGTGTGTTTTAACGTGCTCTACATTTGTTTTGTGCGGTAAGTTTTTGTACATCTCTTACGGTTTAGCAGTTAAACAAAATTCAGCCAAATTCATCCAGAATAAAAAGGTCTAAAGAGGATATTCCTAAAAAAGTCAAGATACACATTTTATTTGGGAAGTAAATATCTTATTATACGGTATATTTATAAAATCTTTTGCGACAATTCTCAGAAAATCAACATTGGGGGGGGGGAGGATTTTCTTGAAAATCTTTGTAATGCATCCTTGGAAAGCAAAAAACCTAAATACCAAATTTGGTATTTAACGGTCTTTTCGTTTCTGAGCTATGCTGTCCACAGACCCACATACATAAATACGGACATTTTTCTAAAAATGCTTTTTTTGGATTCAGGGGATCCCAAAACCTATATTTCCAGTGAAATCGCGACATCGAATATTTGGGGGGAATACAATACCTTCTCTGTCCACTATGTACACTGTACATACGGGGCTAGAGAACGTAAAGAACCTGATCTGTTCCGTTCACATAAGTTTCTCTACATCCCTGAAACAAATTATTGTTATAAAACTTTTCTTCCATCTACTTCATGATAATCAAGATAAACATTCGCAGGAATTGTCCTTATTACTTGCTTCCTTGAAGTACAAGGGAAAAATCTAATGTGTTCCATTCACATGATATCCTCTAGCTGTTCGGCAAACAAACCCTTTATTCAAAATATTAATTTGTTATCTACATCATGCTAATAAAGATAAATATAAGCAGAATTAGTCTTATAATTAGCTTTCTTATAAGTAAAAGAAAAATAAGAAAATGCACATACTAAAGCGACAGTCTCATCCTTGAAAAGCCGGTCGCTATATGAAACAATTGAAATTCCAACCTCTTTGCTTGTCAGGAGTAAACAAACGAGAAACGAGAAGAAAGATGTACTTCATAAATGTTAATTTTAACAACTGCAATTAAAGTTAAGAATAAATATGATGCAGTTAAGATCATAATTGCATTAATAGGTTGATTGTATAGTTTAATAAAAATATTTCTTTCCGTTTGAGAGAAATTTAAGTGGCTTAAAATTGAAACCAATAATCCGGAATATCTCGAAAACGGTTAACTCTACAACAAAAAAAAAAAAAAATTGTGTTTGAATGAGATTTACATTTTATGTGTAGTAAGTTTTTGTATATCTCTTACGGTTTCACCGTTATATAAAAGTTGCCCATTATATAAATGCTGCACATTATATAAAAGTTATCCAGAATGAAGAGGTCTTTAGACGCTATTCCCAGAAAATTCAAGATCGACATTTCGTTTGTCATAAAAATGTTAAACACAAGGTACTTTAATCAAAATCGTTAAGAGCCATTTTTGAAAATATCAAAATTTTCGAAAAATATTCCATGTTAAAGGTATTTGGGGAAGGGGGAAAGATTTTCATGAAAATCTTCGTGTGCATCCTGAAATATTCAACTTAAATACCAAGTTTGGTATTCAACCGACTTTTAGTTTTTAGCTATGCTGCACACACACACACACACACACACACACACTCGCACAGATACACGGACCTTTTTCTAAAAATGCATTTTTATTCAATATGTATTTCCGGTGAAATCTCGGTACCAAATTTTTGGGTGCAATGCAATGTCTTCTCTATATACTAATGTAGAGAAAGTAAAAAGACTGTTTTCGTGGTCGACAGTCAGCAAACTTACTTCTCACCCGACTTCTCTCTTCCGGGCTCGATTTCCGGCTGGGGCGGGGAATTTTTCTTTATCCAGTTGAGAAATTGAGTGCCGTGCCGGCCTGTTGCCATTGTAGCTCAGTGGTAGAGCATCGGGCTAGGAATCGGAAGATCAATAGTTAAAACCCCGGCTATGGCATTTAATTTTTCAGTCCGACTCGACCGTCCTGTCCTACACACGGCTTGTGTGAAAAAAGCATAATAGTTGGCTATACTATGAATCCTGGGATTTAAAGTGTTTACGACAATGTAAGAAGTCATTGGAGTATGTTATCTCAAAGTAATTTGAGAACATATTTTAGTTTACCTAGAAACATTCGAGTCAGTTGAGAAATGTAATGCCATGGTAGCTCAGTGATAAAGCAACCATCTAGACATCTGAAGCTCAAACTCCGGATATGGCATTGAATTTTTCAGTCTGACTGTACCTATCCAACTTTTCAAAAAGTATTTAGTACTTGCAAGAAAATACCACAGGTATAGTTAACTTACATGTAAATATTAAGCATATCTCAAGCTAGTAAAATTGAAAAATTCTGCTATGCTATTCCAGAAGTATGAACTTTATAGATGGCGGAAGTTCTCTGTTTTCTCTGTAATACTAAATAACAAAATTTACCTCTATGTTGGCATTTAAATTCAAAATGAAATATAGGAGAGATAACACAAGACACTTTGTATTAGCATACAAAATTGACATCATAAAACTGTGTTTTTCAAAAATAATTTAACAAACCACCTTGATGTTTCAACTCAGCATCTTCTAGAATTAGCGACACGAAGATTAAAGAACCCTCTCCCGCCATAGAAATCTTCTTTTACTTGAGAAAGTTTACCATTTGATTTTCTTAAAAATGGCTCTTAACTGTTTAAATATTATATAAATTATATATTTAGGTTAAATACCATATGTTAAAATATTATCATGAGAAATAAAAGTATATCTTGAACTCTCTAAGAATAGCCTTTTAAGTTCTGTTCATTCTGAATGACTTTTGCAAAACTGGTAAGAGATAGACAATACGGCACTACACAAAAACTGTGTTATCGTTAAAATATGCACTCTGACACCTATTTTTGTTTGTGAAGTTAATCATTTTCAAAATATTCCTTGTTAATGGTTTGAATTTTCAAATAGTTATATTTTTACTTTCTCTATACGCACTATGTACATAGTGTATAGAGAAGGTATTGCGCTCCACCCAAAAATTCGATACCGAGATTTAACCGGAAATATATGTTTTAGGGTCCCGTATATCCAAAAAAAAAAAAAAAAGCATTTTCACAAAAAGGTCCTGTGTGTATGTCCGTGTCCGTGTGTCTGTGAACACGATAACTCAAAAACGAAAAGTCGGTAGAATACCAAACTTGATATTTAAGTTTAGTATCTTCCAGGGATGCGACACGAAGATTTTGAGAAAAATCCCCCCACCCAAAACTACCCTTTACATGGAAATTTGTTTCGAAAATTTTGATTTTCTAAAAATTGGCTATCGATTTTGATTAAAATATCTTATATTAAAGATATTTACCTGACAAATAAAATGTATATTTTGAATTTTCGGGAATAGCCTCTAAAGACTACTTTATTCTGGGTCAATTTTAAGGAATTTTGCATAACTGCTAAAGCGTAAGAGCTGGACAAAAACTTACCACACAACAAATGTAGAGCACTTTAAAACACACAATTTATGTTATATACATTTTTTTCGTGGAATTGATTGTTTTTTTTAGATACTCCTTGTTTTTGGTTTAAGCTATAAAAACTTACTTTTCTCATACAGGACTTTGTAAACTCGTGTCCATACAAACAAAGGAACTTCAGTTATATAGCAACCAGTTTTTGACTATCGCATTAACCTATGATGCTCCCTTATTTCGCTTACAAGGGAGCAAGAAATAAGACTATTTCTGCTAGTTTTTTTTTTTTTTCGATTAGCAGGAAGTAAATAGAAGCATAAACTTTAAAAATAATTTATTACAGAGTTGTAGGGAAAGTCATTTGAATGGGATACATCATATTTTTATCAAATGAGGTCATTTTTTTCTCTTGCAAAGAGAACGAAATTTAAAGGTTATACCGATCCGCTCTTAAAACATTTGAGAATTGCTTAAAGTCTAGTTTATTCCTTTATTCCCTTTTTAACCACAAGAAAATTAGCAATAAGGCTATTTCGAAGATGTTTATCTGGTGAACATGAATTAGCTAGAAGAATAAACTTTTGTTTAGGCTAGTTTGTGTAAGAGTTGATAGGGAAAGTCATATGAGTGCTACAGATCAAGTGTTTTAAGGATCCACATACAACAGAATGAAAAAGTGCAGCACAGCTGTGTGTCTACGTCAGAAGCTAAATACGTCACCTATTCCCTTTGCGAAACCTGCAGTGAGGCATGTTCGTTCAGCGAGTTTATATTATTTCGCCACCCACATCTTTACGTAAGGTATAGACGTCATTCTGAGAGAAGAGAACCTCTCTCTTCAACCCTTCTCTCTGACAAGAAACACTTCACTTGTTAGAAACTGGGTTATTATTCGAGGTGGACAGCTGGGTGAGGTGGGTTCTGGCCAAGAGTAATAGAGTCGTTTCCAAATGGCTGTCTATTTCTGGCATTTCCCTTCTTTACCTCCAGCTGTATGTCATGCGGGTGGTTGGACTTAACGGCGTCCCAGTGCTAACAACCTATACCCTCGCTGCTGAGTCCTTGCACTAGACAGTTCGGTAAGGTTGGCGTTGTCAGAGTAACTGCTAAACAACAGTTGATTACAAATGTGTCTATCGTGTATAAAGACGAATACAAACAGTGTATATAATAAATGAATGCTGATGAATAATAAAACTAATTCGTTATTATTAAGGAAATGAAATGGCGTTATATTTAAGGACGCTCGTTAACTGCTGTGGTTCTCAGCGTCCCATTCTATGTTGGGCGTGAAAGACCGATTTAGCTCAGAGGCCGCTCTATCAGGCTTGAGGTTCTTTTACGTGTCGTAAATCTACGACACGGGACCAACGGCTTTACTTCCCTTCCGAAGGTAGCCATGCTAAGGATTTTTACGCCCGAAAAAATATATCATCCTCCGCCGGGTTTAAACCCGCGACCTTAGGCATATGAAGTTAGCATGGTAACCATTACACCACGGAAGGCGACTCGTTACTATTAATGCTAATTGAAAAAAGTGATGTATGCCTATGTAGCATACATTACGTATTTACGACAATGTAGAACAAATTAATGCAAAATAGCTTGTTACAATGAGAGAAAGCTATAACAGTGATTTTCACCGGTTTAGAATTTTAGTGACTCAATTCCATCCAAGTCTCCATCGTCATCATTCTCGGAAGCATCATCATCATCATCGTCAACATCGTCGTCGTCAGCAAGACATATCATTAGTGGTTCACATTTACTGATTACTCCGTCTAATTCCTGTGTTTTTCGTATTATTTTGTGCACATGATTCACTTTCTTCTTCCATGAAGCCGCGTCCACCCTTGCCACCCCTTCCCTCACCATATCCACCCCTATATTATGAAAGTCTTGTTATGTTCCCTCATGTACAAACACCAACAACACTATCAACAATACCAATAAATATAAATAACAACGAATAATACGTAGCTTGCCCAGAACAACTCAACGCAGGAATGAACTGAGCACGCGGTTAGAAATAGCCAGATTGCAATGGTGCGGTATCTAGATCCGTTACCGTTGTCTGACCAACCAACCAAAATGCTGCTTTGTGATTGGCTCAAAGTCAAACGGGTAAAGCTTTTTATCTGTTTTTTTGTGGGTGTATCAACTTACCTCCCAACTGTTTAAGTGCAAGTATTCAGCGGCAGGAGGATAAAATGAGGAATTCCTTGAGCATAGACAAACAGAAAACCAGTACAAGGGAGTGAGTTAAACGTTGTAGAGTCGCTTGTGCAGTTCGGCCACCTCCCATGAGGAGCCCTTATAATCGTTTAACACCAACCCTCTCTGCTGTAGACCTTTGCAAGTTATTAACGTCACCATGTGTTTCTAGAGTGGCTTCTTTCGCTCTATACATGCTCTGAATTCTGAATTTTGGCAACAGACTCCTCATGAATTCAAAAAGTCACTTTCTTAAAATCAGGGTTGATATTGGTCTAAAACGATAAGGTCAAAAGCTTCCCTTTCTGGGAATTGATTTATGATAACCATTAACTGCGGTTATGCAACATTCTCTTTGTGAACCAACTGTACTTGCGTTCACTACAGAGACTTTACCCCCTTCTGTAACATCCCTGTCTTAAGGGGACACAAAAGTGCTTTTGGTAAGAAAATGTAGATTTTTTTTAATTTTCCTCCAAAAAATAACAGAATACATCTTTGATTCACCTAACGTAGATGTAACACATGTTTTGGATGTCGTTACTAAAGCATTTCGCTGATTAATTGATTCTATGTCAAATTTTAAAGTCATTTTTCTCGAGTTCAATTTATTTTGCTATATTCAAAACATATCTTCCTCCATAAAAATACACCTAGATGTCTGAAATTTTCACCAAAACACTGCAGAATGTGTGTAATAAAATCTGGTTAAAAAGTTTATATTGGTCATAGTCTCATAGATTAGATTTACAAGATTAATATTATCATGCGCTGCTTTATAGCTGTTCCAGCGATGAAGTCAGTCAAAAATTGTATTCGTTTCATTCACATTATTTTTTCTGCCTGTTCTTCTAACAAAATTATCTTACAAAAGATTAGCGTTATTCAGATAAAAGAATAATCAAGACCAACATAATATAAATGGTGTTATTAAGTGCTTTCTTTTAAGTAGAAGGAAAATAAGTGAATACACTATCGCAACCACGTGCGTTTGTTTCCTCTCTGAACTGATGTTCGTCTCATAGTATCAGTGTGCAGTGATATTCCCGTACACAATAAAGTGTTTATTTTATGCCATAATATAATGAAGATAAAATGTATGCTATTGACATCAAGTTGCAGTGATTTCGTTGCAAATATACTTCCAGACAAATGGGATTTTTCGAAATTATTCTCAGTGTCCATATAGGCCTAATCATTGTTATTTTATTCACGAAATAGTCAAGTTGCTCGCAAATTTATCGATAAAAGTTGGATCTCTCGTTATGTTACTTATGATAAATGAGCTCACATTGAATATTGTCTACCGGCGGGAACTCAAAATGTCCTGTCCACAGGTCTAGGTTTAGTCATCTATGATCCAAAAATTGCCATTATCCTGTAAATATAAGTGCAAATTTATTAAAAAAGACGGAACGTATTTCAACTTCTTATATATATTCCATTTACACGACTTTCTCTATATGTTTGTAACAAATTATTCGTAAAAATCTTATTCTTCTATCCACTTCAAGCTAATCGGGATAAACATTAGCAGAAATGGTCTTATTATTTGTTTACTTGTAAGTAGAAGAGAAATAAGCGAATAGACCAGTCTAAAGTGATAGTCAAATGCTTTAGAAGCTGTTTGCTATGTGATTGAAATTCGTTTATGTGCATGGCCAGGAGTTGACAAATTCCGTGTGAAAAAAGTTTAATTACTTTAAAATAACCACCACGGTGGTGTGGTGGTAACGTGTCTGCCTCACATTCAGTGAGTTTGAATCTCGCTTAGGGTGAGTGTACCCGGGTAAGTTTTTTTTTTTTTCTTTCGGTTTTTACCAGAGGCTATTCAAGAGAAAAATGGAACTATTAGTATACTTTTAACGGACCGAAATGTTTACACATCTTTTTGGTTTTTTTTATCCAACAGGAGGTAGAGATCCAGTTCTTATTTTGATTCTTTGGTCACCCCGAAGTTTACATTTTAATTCTTCCAGGATTTGAGATAATCTCTCATGTAATCTCACATGAAGGACGTAAAAAGGAAATATTAGGAAATTATCATGTAATTTGAGCTGCATTGTACTTTCAGATTTTGTAGTATGAGCTCATCAATATATACAATATGTTATGTAAATATATTTAATATACGTTGTTCTAATGAAAATCCTTAGTCATTTTTGAGAAAATAAACATTTTTACATGTTTACATGAAAAGGTAATTTGAAATGGGGATGATCTTCCTCAAAAACATCGTGACGCACCCTTGGAAGATACTAATTGAATACTAAGTTTGGTATTTTACCAACTTTTCGTTTTTGAATTATCTTGTATACAGAAACATGCACACACATAAGCTCACACAAACACCACTGACCTTTTTCTAAAAATGTTTTTATACAGGGGAGTCTAAAACGACTATTTCCGGTGAAAACTCAATATTGAACTTTTGGATACGGTGCAATATATTTTCTAAATATAGAAACAGTATCTATATGTCTTTGGATAATGGAAACTTTATAAAGTTTTTCTGTGGTTGTTGAGGCTTTATACAGAAACGCAACGTACTGCGGAGAAACATTGAAGCAGTAAACCGTTTTATGCCACAAGAAAATCAGTTAGTTACTAGCTATCAAGTTTCTTTGTCACTTGTAAATGTGTTTATGACGAGGAAACATTTAGTTGGATTTACTGCTGAATTGAATTGTTGTACTTGAACAATAGATTCACAGCAAAGTTCAAAACAGGAGATAATTTTTGTGCTCACCATATTGCTGTAAACAACAAGCATTGCTTTATTCTACCGAATGCAAGTTATAAAACCGCTTTTAAAACCCTTTCAGCTTCTTGAAATGAACTGAAACTTTCAAATGTGCTACTTCTTTCTGTATTAACAGTTGACAGGTAATAATTAAAGTATATCGTAACTTTTCTACACACATTAGGATCAATAATTTTGCATATTTAACTTACAAAGTGCTATCAAAATATAAATATCACAAAACCTCGAATGACTAATTAATTACATTTTTACTTTCTCTACACGCAATTGTAAATAGTTTATAGAGAAGGTACTGTATTGCGCCCAAAATTCGATACCGAGATTTCACTAGAAATATATGTTTTGAGTTCCCTAAATCCAAAGAATTTTTGGAAAAAGGTCCATGTGTGTCTGTGGACATCATAGCTCAAAAACGAAAATACTGTTAAATACCAAACTTAGTGTTTAAGTTTGGTATCTTCGAAGGATGTGACACAAAGATTTTCAAGAAAATTACCCCTCCCCCACCCCACAAACTAGACTTTGCATGGAAAAAATTTCTAACGTTTTGATTTTCTGAAAAACGGCTCTAACGATTTTCATTACAATGTGTTATATTAAGATATTTACATGCCAAATAAGATGTATGTCTTGAATATTTTGGGAATAGCTTCTAAAGCCTTTTTGTTGTGGATGATTTGTATTGAATTTTGCATAACTGATAAATCGTAAGAGATAGACAAAACTTACTATACCAAAAATTTAGATCATGATAAAGCACACAATTTATATCATACATTTTGTTTAGTGGAGTTGGCCGTTTTCGAGATATTCCTTGTTGATGATTTCAGTTTTAAAACAGTTTACGTTTCTCATAGGGGATCTTGCAAACGCTTGGCCACGCAAAGAAACAGATTTCAATCCCATAACAACCATATTTTAAAACATTCGACTGTCGGTTTAGTCTAGTATATTTCCTTATTTCTCTTATACTTATACAGGAACTTAGTAATAAGAGCGTTTCTGCTAGTGTTTTAGCATTAAATAGATAGAAGAAAAAGCTTATTAACAATAATTTGTTAGAGAGATGTAGAGAGTCATGTGAATGGAGCACATCATTTTTTTCCCCATAGCACTACAGCCTACAGGGGCCTGGGCCTGCCAATACGACTGCCTGCCTCACGCCCACGTACGGATGGCAAAGATGTGCGATAATAGTCGCATTTACTTTTCCCTTATTTTTTAGGAAATTATTACACGATGATCTTAAAGATATATTAATCTTCCCGCGGTAGCGTGTAATAGCCGACGACTCGCACACTGACCGATGGATTTTGCATGCTTTCCCCGGGATCTGTAGGTGAATACTGGATGATTTCTCAGCTACTACGATTTCCTTTCCATCATTTCCCCTTTATTCAGTTTCCATCACGTCGTTCATTTTGCTTCTAGGTTTCGTGGCACATGGTAGTGCCAGATAGATGGAGAGGATTCGTGTTCAAGGGAAAGAGTGCTGTCTAGTGAACGATCGTTGAACTCTGAGCGACTGTAGGTCTTCGAGCCTCAAAATTTTAGGGACTTCCACGCGTCTCTGCGGTCTGTAGCCTCCAGTGATTCCCTCGCTTCACTCCTTCGTCCTGGTTTGTAAGTTAAGTGGCGAGGTGGCCCCTCTCTGCTGTATAACATTAACCCTATTCCTCCCCTGTACCCCTTACAACTTTTAATTTCCTAAACTCTCTGCAATATTTCAACAACGGACAAAAATCACCTGAAATGCATCAAAATGGATATAAAATCGGCGAACGTTGTTTAAGAATTTTTTAATTTTCATAGCCTCCCACCAAAGGTCTTCTATGTTACAGCGATGTTTTAATGTGCGGAAGCATATTTTAGCTGTGAAAGAATTATCAGAATGATCGAGTAAATTTTAGATAAGCGCATTTGCGCTTTTACCCGTTATTAAATAACGCAAATTCCGCAGTTTTTACATTTACAGAAATCCCTGTTTGTGAACCACGTGAAATCTTATGTGCATGAATGAAGATTCTACAACCCAAGTCCTCAATTTAACATCTTTAGAATTACATATAATTTATAGGTCTTCAAAAGCCACTTCAAACTTTATTCCGTTATAAATATCAAATACTCGAATATTTGAGATAGGAACCTAAAATAAGAAACAAAACAAAAAACACAAGTAAGCAACATGCTGGGCAAACAATAGGAAGATGTCCTCCTTTGTTTCGTTCAACGTGCACTATTTTTTCTACGATTCCATGTATAGCATTTTGTAGATGTCTTGGAATATTATTTCTTAGAGATAGCATCTTTCAGTTGATGTCGGATACAGGAGTGGTAGGAAAACTCGTTCTTTAAGGTAACCCCACAACCAAAAGTCGATGGAATTCAGATCTGGAGTCCGTAGCTGGCCACCTTTTGTGCTGATGGCATGATCGCCAAAACTCTGGGTAATTATTTGCATGAAGCACCTCAGCAAAGGTGATATCATTTATAACCTTTGGCCTTCCAGATTTCTTATCAGCAATCGGTATCCTCAAACTTCCTGATTAAATCGCCAAAATAATTATAAATGGAACATGGGCCTACTCTTAAATTTCTAAGAGTTCTAAATTTTCTGAGACCTAGAGGAAAAACTCGTCTTGCTTTTATAAGAGCATTGAATCAGCTGTATTTTACTGTTTAGTGATGGAGTTATGATTTGTAACTTTCAAATTCTTATAGCAGTATGAATACAATTACCAATTTTTATTCAACAGAACTGTTACCATGGTATTGGTGAACTGAAGAAGAAAGAAAACGAGAAAGAAAGAAAACCAAACCCCATTGCTTTCTCAGTATGCGACTCCTTTAATTTTTACCATACCTCAAATATTATAATATTTATAGCGGTTTAAATTTTGAAGCGACTTTTAAAGACCTTATGTGGACTCAGAAAAGTATCTTCTCAGACTGGAGCACAATAACTAAATTGTTTTTAGATTCACCAAAGAACATACTGTTAATGTCTCGAAAATCTCCTTCCCCCGTCAATATAACTGGATTGTGTGCATTCTCGTCTGTTTTGGGATAATTGTTGGCTACACCACAACAACTCTTTGAGTTTCTAGATTATTACCCAAATCTGATCTGGCTGTTATCTCAAGAAACCATAATCAAGATTACACTAGGTGCAGCAGTGGTTTGTTTCGTCTAGTTACTGTTTCGGATGAAACATATCTTACCAGTTTTTCATACGTATCTTCAGAAATTCAAAGTGGCGTTTTAAGTACAGCCAAGCCGCTATTCGTCCCAGCTCATGCTACTGGTGGTGGACGTTCGCACTATTATTGGTGAGAAACTACCCTGTGATTGACATTCCTACTGACAAATGGTTGTCTCGGTAGGCTGTTGCCATATTTAATTGCTGTCCGTCCGCAGGCACTGCACTCCCAGATTATCTTCCACTTCCTCTCCAATGACAATTTCATCACACTCGCTTTTCCCATTTTCACCGGAATCGCTGGTATCACTCGAGTTTATAAAATCACGTTCCACTGATTTTTCTAAAAGCCTTCTTCCTTCCATACGTTTTCTATCAGGCCTCTCATATGCAGAATTACTTCTCCCTATTTACCTAACATATTCCCTTTAAAATTGGATCCTGTACTTCACTAAACGTAAAAGTTTTATTATTTCGTCTCACGTAACCTCAACCTGTTTATCACGCCTATAAGACATTTTTAAATCACAGTACCACTCGTGGTATGTAGTTCTAAGATGAGAACAATGTCCGCGAGATGTAAAATGTAACAATTATGAATGTAAATCCTTACAGAATCGCTGTGTATTAGTTACAAAACCTAACTTTTCACAGAATGAAATCAAATAATCAGATGAGTCATGAGAACGCGCGTGCAATTTTCAACTTAACTCATAGATATTGCAACGCACACATCACACCTTTGACAGTAATGCATTCTCACACTATGATTAGCCAGCAACCTGACGAGCCCGTGCCAGCTGACGACACACCCCATAAGTGGCAATCACAAGGAAATTTCTCACCGACTTTAACTGGTGCGTCATACACTGGACAGGCGTTGTGGAAAATCAGTATTTATTATATGAGTGTTCGAGCATAGAGGTGCTTTAAACGAGCGTGTTCATAAAGTGTGCACAATTCCCCATTACAACAGTGCTGACATTACAGTAATTGAGTTATAATAAATACGAACAATATTGCCAATTGCCTTGTGTTAATGATATAAATGTAACGCCAACATAAATGCACAGCATTACGCGACGGACTGTACCATGCGTTTGGCCTTCGCAACTCCCCGCGATCGCTAAGTAGTCTCCATAATTTATTCAACAGCAAAGCGACACTACCATTAGCGGTAGCCTGAGCTGAGGGTCAGTTGAGAAGTCCCGGGTCTCTCAATGAAAACAGCCCTTTTTTTTTCTTCTTTCTTTATTTCTCAACATACTCTCCAGAAAGGCTAATGCATTTGTCATATCGTGTTCTAATTTAATTAAATCTTCGTCCTCCAAGAATTTTTTTGAGGTTTGGAAACGGGTGGTAGTCACTGGATGCTAAATATGACGGATGGGTGGATGTTCATGCAATTCCAATTTTAATTCGCACATTTTTCCCATTGCAATGACTCGACGGGCCGGACCTTTGTCGTGATGAAACGAGAGGCCAAATGAGGTATTTTTCTTTTCACCTCATCACTCAAACGTTGCAAGTAAGTTTGTGCAGTAGTCACCAGTGATACTTTTACGCTTCTCCAAGGAATAAATAAAAATAATTCCCTGCGCATCCCAGAAAACAGCTGCCATAACCTTGTTAGCTGACAAAATTGACTTTGCTTATTTGGAGTTGGTTCACCTGGCGCAAACCACTATTTTGACTATGATTTACTTTCTTGAACGTAGTGATGTATCAAAGTTTTATCCATGGTAATAAACAGTCTCAAAAATTCACTGGGATTTTTACGGTAGAGCTCCACATTCTTAACAGAAACAGTTTTTATTTGCAACTTTTGATCAGGTGTTAACAAACGCGGCACCCATCTTGCACAGATCTTGTGGAAGCCCAAAACAATACTTATTAATCTGCGGCCTTTCAGTACTAAACGATTAATTTTTTCAATGATCTCTGGAGTTGTTACTTCTACAAGGCGTCCAGAGCGAGGCTCATCTTTAGTGCTCGTACGTCCCATTTTAAACTCTGCAACCCACCTTTTAACCATTGAATATGAAGAGGCAGAGTCTTTCAATGTCTGTGTGAGACCCAGGACTTATCAGCCGACCCTAGTAAAATACAGGGTTACTACAAAACAAATAGACAACTTCAACTGTCTGTAAAACAAAAACTATTAGAGATAGCAACCTAATTATTTTGGAGGTATGTTGAGAAACTCTCAAAGTTTCGTTTGTTACTATTGGTAACGCTGTAGTGCTTTGTTTGTTGTTGCAGAAGCTGAAATGGCGGAAAGTCCTGTGGAAAAGGCATATTGCGTGTTGGAATTTGCTAGAACGCAATCAGCAACTGTTGTCCAACGACATTTTAGAACACGTTACCACAAAACGCCACCGACTAGACAGTCAATCTACGACTGGTATAGAAAACTCGAGACAACGGGATGTTTGTGCAAAGGGAAGAGCTCGGGAAGACCAAGAGTTTCGGAAGAAAACGTTGAACGTGTTCGTTCTGCCTACATAAGAAGCCCACAGAAATCGACATCTAGGGCAAGTATGCAATTACAAATTCCACAGCAAACTGTATGGAAAATCTTGCGGAATCGACTGCACATGATGCCTTACAGATTACAGATGTTGCAGTTTCTGAGTGAAGAAGATAAGGTCATACGGCGTGACTTTTGCATCGACATGTTGCGACATGATGAAGACGATGCTGGTTTTTGTGAGCGCATCATTTCATTTTTGTGGTAACGTGTTCTAAAATGTCGTTGGACAACAGTTGCTGATTGCGTTCTAGCAAATTCCAACACGCAATATGCCTTTTCCACAGGATTTTCCGCCATTTCAGCTTCTGCAACAACAAACAAAACACTACAGCGTTACCAATAGTAACAAACGAAACTTTGAGAGTTTCTCAACATATCTCCAAAACAATTAGGTTGTTTTTGTTTTACAGGCAGTTGAAGTTGCCTATTTCTTTTGTAGTAACCCTGTACATCGCTGACTTATTGTTGACAAGGAAGTTCTTGAAGCTCATAACTTGTATACACTTCCAACTGCAGTGGCTACCTGACCATTGTACAGTTGCTATTGCACTATTTCATACAAAAAGAAATCAATTTTCCTTTAAACTTAAACTTGTGCTGTTAGTTTTAAGTTTTGTTCTTGTAGTAATGGAACATTTTTAAAATATCAGTGGTCTTCGTGAAAAAGTATAAAATGTGTAACACATAGAAATATATCATAAGATTCCCATTAAAGGTTCCCCAAAGCATGAAACAGTTTATTATAAGTGCATATGTTTATCTCTTAAGGAGCGTAACATACAAATATGCATAAATCCTCACCCTAGCTATAAGTAATACGATAGCTTGTTAAGCTATTAGAATTTATAAGGTGTTGTGTCAATTGTATAGTGGTTGTCATTCAATGTTTGAAAGTAATATGACCGATGATACAAATTCAGTATTTCAAGAAGCATTGGAAGCCTGTGACATGGATTATAAAAACACAGATATTGAAGAGGCTTGATAAATTGGATGGGATTTTATTTCATGAATTAATGAATCTTCCAAGAAGATTTTCAAGAAAATCTCCCCCGCCCCCAATCTACCATTTACATGGAAAAAATTACGAAAATTTTGATTTTCTAAAAAAATGGATCTAACGATTTTGATGTCCTATATTTAAGATACATGACAAATAAAATGTATATCTCGAATTCTCTGCGAATATGCTCTGAAGACCTCTTTATTCTGGATGAATTTTATTGAGTATTGCATAACTGGTAAACCATAAGAGATTCACTAAAACTGTAGATCTCGATTAAACACACAATTTATGTCATCTACATTTTTTTTCGTATTTGGCCGTTTTCGAGATATTCCTTGTTATTAATTTCAGTTTTAAAATACTTTTTCTCATACGGGAAACTGTCGACGCTTGGCCACACAAAGAAACGGATTCCAGTCCTAGAGCAACCACATTTTAAAACATTTGATTATCGGTTTAGCCTTGTATATTACCTTATTTCCCTTCTACTTATAAGGAACTAAATAATAAGACTGTTTCTGCTAATGTTTTAGCATGAAATAGATAAAAAATAAGCTGATTTAAATTTGTTACAGAGATGTAGAGATGTAAATGGAACATATTAGATTTCTTTATATCAGTTCTTTTGTCTTTATTTCATCCATCCTTTGTAAACCCGATAGTTTAGTATGTTTCAACAATTAATTTGTTTCCAAAACTTCGCCATATTAAGGCTCTTACCCCACGACATAGTTAAGTAAAATCAGCAAATTCTGAGCCAGTGGTTGCTGAAAGAAACCAAAATCACCGCGTAGCACATCTGGCAAGTAGCAGTGAAAAATAGCTGAGACAAGCCAAGATTTCCCTTGACATTAAGAAGACGTAGCCATCATGCGCCTGACGGCTGCGCGTCCCTTGGCAGGTCTTCTGATAAGGTGTTACCAATTAAACTTCTGGTCACCTTGGCCCACAAATAGTCTTTACCGATCTACAGAAATAGATGAAATTAAAGTAGGAAGGCGACGGTATTATCTTTACTACTGAAATTATAGTCCAAAATAATATTTTGGTATGAACAGAACTATATTATAAATAAATGTCATTCTCCAAAAACGCTGATGTTACATCTACATGATTTTCTCTGCCTATTCTGTAACAAACTCCATACAGAAGCTTATTCTTCTATCTTCTTTATGCTAATCCAGATAATTATTAACAGAAAGTCTTATTATTATTATTATTATTATTATTATTATTATTAATCTATTTATTTCCTTGTAAGTACAGGGGAAATAAGGGAATACCAATAGTACAAGGCAATATTAAATGTTCTAAGGATTGGTCAATATGCGATGACTTTACCATACACCCAAGGTCGTGGGTTCAAACCCGGCGGAGGACGATGGATATTTTCGGGTATAAAAATCCTTAGCGTGACTTCCTTTGGAAGGGAAGTAAAACCGTTGGTCCCGTGTCATAGATTTACGGCACGTGAAAGAACCTCAAGCCTGATAGAGAGGTCTCTGAGCAAAATTAAGCGGTCTTTCACGCCCAATTTAGAATGGGACACTGAGAACTACAGTACTTAAACAGCGTCCATGAATAATACGCCATTTACATTTTTTGAAATTCGGTTTTCTTTGCATGTTCAAGAAAGAAAGAAAGAAAGAAAGAAAGAAAGAAAAAATAAAGGAAGGAAGGAACTCTCCTCTGAGAAAAGTGTGTATCGGAAAATGTAAACATAAGGAGGAATATCTAATATGCATACCAAAAATATATATTTCTCACATTTCATCTGCAGTTTTCGTGTAGCAAGATTTTGTATATGCTAACACTTGCTGTTATGCAAAAGTCATCCGAAATGAAGAAGACTTCAGAGATTATTTCCAGAAAACTCTTTTTTTCTTTCTCGTTCATGTGTGTACACGTGTTTGTGCGAACAGCATAATTCAACACCAAAATAGGTTAAATACCAAACAAACCAAGTTCTGGACCTTCCAAGCATACGACGGAAAGATTCTAAAGAAAATTCTCCACTACAAACTGCCCTTCACACGGAAAATATTTGTTATTACACACTGTATGTCTTGAATTTTCTACGAAATGCTTTTTCTTCTGAATAGCTTTTATAAAAGTAGTAAACCTTACCATATAGAAAATAATCTAAATACAAACAATAAAAAAAACATGTCTCAGTGTCTTACTGCTTGATTAATATATATTAGCTCAGTGGCGTCGTCATTTATTATAAACTATAGAAATTAATGGTATTCTGAGTAACTTGTGATCCTTAAATCGCTTTAGCACTGAGTGCAAAGTCTTCATAAACGAGCTATATGCTGGAGGAGGGGCCGAAAGCACAAAACTAAAAAGAAAGAAAAAGAAAGAAATCCTAAGAGCGTATGATTCACCGGGTGAATGCTCGTTACCAACAGTATAAATAAACATGATCACAAACACATGCTTGCCAAGTAATTGCAAAAAGCCACTTGCAATAAATCTGCACACACAAATAACTCTGGCGACAACCCTCAGTGCAAACTGTATGTTGTAACTGATATGTATAAAACAAAAGAAATAACAAAAGTAAAACTTCAATGTATAAAACTCTGGTATGCTACGTTCACATTACTTTCTCTGCCTACCCTGTAACAAACTATTCTTATAAACGCTTACTCTCTTACTTCATTCTAATCGAGATAAGCCTTAATACTAATGGTATTATTTCTTATTTCCTTGTAGGTAAAAGAGGAATAAGCGAATACACTAACATAAAGCGATAGTAAACTATTTTAAGATATGTTGCTATTTGTTGATTACATTGAAATTCCGTTCTCGTTGCTTGATTTGACGTTAAAAACAAAAAAGAAAAGAAAACTTCTGTTTAAGACAAATAATTATATTTGAAGCCAACGGCTAATAATGTTTCGGAAATGGTTAACCCCACAAAAAATATATTCAACATAAATGAAGTGCTTTAACGAGATCTACAGTTTTTGGATAGCAAGATTTTGTCCATTTCTATTTACCAACAACCAAGTGTCATCCGGAATGAAGACGGCAAGATACAGTACATTTCATTTACATAATGCGAATATATCATGAAACTATCTTATACTTACGTAATTTTAATTAAAATCGTAACAGCCATTTTTTCAGAATATTGACATCTTCGAAAAATGTTCTATGTAAGGGTATTTTAAAGTGAGGGATTTTCTTGAAGCTCTAGGCATTATGCGCAATTATAACCGTGAGCGCTCGAACCATTTTTCTAAAAATTCATTTTATTTTATTTTTGTTTGTCAACGTTAAAATAGACATTTCCGTGAAATCTTGATACCCAAGTGTTGGGTGGAATACAATTCTCCCCTACGTGCTATACGCATAAAGAAAGTAAAAAATTATAGAAAATCCAAAAGGATCCTTACAGCCTGCAGAAAATGCACTGGGATGAAAAAGCAATAAACCTAAATAAAATTATACAGTAAAAAAAGAAACCAATACATTAAAGCTAAACAAAAGCAGTAGCTGAGCGGGATGGCTCGGTGGTAATGCCTATGGCCCGCATTCTGTAGATCCTGAGTTCAAATCTCATGGGCCGGGGCCGTTTTCCCTCAGTCGCCAAAGTAAATACTGAATTGGATGTTAATATCAGGACCCACAATTCCACCTTCAGTCTAATACAATAGCAACATTTAAAATAAATAGTATTTGAGCTTGCGCTGCTATCTATTTCAGATAGTGAAAGGAGTAGACTGGATGGCTCCTCAACTCCATCTGTTTGTCATGGAGCTAACTGGTACGCTTTATATGAAGAGATGACATCTGGCTATGGGTGGTAGAACAGCTAGACAGGATAGCCCTCTAACGCCATCAGCTTGGCGCAAAACGAAAATTCGGGGATGAGATCTTAAAAAGTGCCCTCAACGTGGGGATATCTTGCCGTACAGCTCCGTCGCCATATAATCAAGTTGTTAAAGCCCTCTTCGGTAGTGTGGTGGTAGCGTGTCTGCCTCACATTCAAGAGATTACGAGTTCGAATCTCGCTTAGGGTGAGTTACCCGGATAAGGTTTTTTCGGGGGTTTCCCTTATCCTGAGAAGACAATGTGGAGTAACTTTAAGCTCCATGGACTCCGAGATCATTTGAGCACCATTTCACCAATGCTATACATCGTCCGATATGACAACCAAAAGCTGTTCAAGCGAGGCAAAATAAAATAGAAGTAAAAAAACTCGGACGTATTTCATTCACATGACTTTCTCTACATTTCTGTAACGCATTATTGTTGTTAAAAAGCATATTCTTGTACACACTATATGATAATAGGGGTTAACATTAGCAGAAATTGTCTTAATTCCTTGCTTCCTTGTATGTAGAAGGAAATTAAGGGAATACACTAGGCAAAAACGATAGTAAAATCTTTTAAAAGCTGATAGTCATGTGGTTGAAATGCGTTTCTATGCAAGGCCAAGTGAAAGAGGGAGAAAAGTTTAAACGTTTTAAATCTGAAACAAACAACTTGAAATATCTCAGAAATGGTCGATTCCACGAAAAAATTTGTCATAAATTGTGTTTTTTAATGAGATTTACATTATGTAGTAAGGTTTTGTGTATCTCTTACGGTTTACCAGTTATGCAAAATTCATCCAGAATAAAAAGGTCTTTAGAGGATTTTCCAGAAAATTCAAAATATATATATTATTTGTCATGTAAATATTTTAATATATGATATTTTAATCAAAATCGTTAGATCCATTTTTGAGAAAATCAAAATTGTTGTAACTTTTTCCATGTAAAGGCTAGTTTGGGAAGGGGGGATTTTTCTCAAAAGCTTCGTGTTGCATCTCTGGAAGATACTTGACTTAAATACCAATTTTGGTATCTTACCGACTTTTAATTTTTGAGTTCACGGACGCACACATACACACAAAACTACAAACAGGGACCTTTTTCTAAAAATGCTCTTTTTTTTTAATCACGGGACCCTAAAACGTAAATTTCCTGTGAAATCTCGGTATCAAATTTTTGGGTGGAATGCAATACCTTCTCTATACACCACGAGTATGCATACAGTACACTAGAGAAAGTAAAAATAGCAACTGGGTATAGCAATACAAATTAAATGTGGTGAAATATTAAATTTCAATGTTGCGGAGAGGAAATAATCGTAAGTAGCCGTTCCTATTTATTATTACTAGATATATAATACAAATAATAAATAAAATTAAAATAATAAATTGTAATCGATTAACTAATTATATTGTTTAGATGTTTGTTTGCATTCTAAACCGCGAGCCACCAAGTTCCAATCTCTGTTGGAGGTTAAGGTTTTATGCGACTTTCCCCTTATCCTTTGGTTAACTCTCCTCCACCCACGTCATTCGTCGTCTCCAAACCTGTTGTTAAAATAGACTTTAAACACTCTAGGACAAGGTCATGTGGGATACATTTCTTTAAGGATCCTAAAGGTCCATAAAATGCATGCTGCCTCTCGAAAGCTAGGGAAAGAGTTAAACTGAGTATGACCGTGGAATAGTACTGGAATGAGTCCACGTGCCTCAATCACGTGTCGAAGCGGAGTCGCGTGCAACGTTAGACAACTAGGTCGATCACACTTTATTCATGAGTCACTCAAGAGTCACTGCCAAGAGTTCAAGTAGCCGAGAAAAGCTCGTTTAATGGTTGGGAACCAATTCAGAATCATTAACCTTCATTGTCCACAAGCTTCGTCAATAAACTCGCGCCCAATACTCGCTCTTCTGATCGCAGTGTGAGTCGGGAACCTATTTGCAGGGCTTCTAGATGATGACGTCAAGGGGCTAGAGCAGAGGTCTATTCTTGCATTGACAAAGAAATGACAGCGAAGCCAAACAAAGCCGCTGTTGGCTCTCAAACCAGGATTTGCTTACGTAAGAGAATGCAACAGGATCGAACAGACAACGAACAACAAAGGACTTTATCTGAACTTTCAGAAAGTTCACCTTCCGACATTTTGTGATGTAAATTACGCATTACGTAATCCTTCTAACTTATTTTGCATCAGAGTCCTATTGCTAAATTTTCATCTGTGAGAAGTTTAAGTAAATCCTAGCTATCGACATGTCTAGAAAACACGATTTTGAAATCATTATATTTTTACTTTCTCCACACTTACTATGTACATAGTGTAAATAGAAGGTATTGCATTCCACCCAAAAATTCGATATCGACATTTTACCGGAAGTATACCCGAAAAAGTTTTTTGGAAAAAGGTCCGTGTGTGTCTGTGAACAGGATAACTCAAAAACGAAAAGTCGGTAAAATACCAAACTTTGAGTTTATCTTCCAGGAAAAAATGGAAAACATTTCGAAAATTTTTATTTTCTCGGAAATGCCTCTAACGATTTCTATTAAAATACTGTGTATTAAAGATATTTACATGACAAAACACATATCTTGAATTTTGTGGGAATAGCCTCTAAAAACCACTTTATTCTGAGTGAATTTTCATGAATCGTAAGAGATGGACAAAAACTTACTTGACAAAGGAATGTAGATCACGTTAAAACACACAATTTATGCCATATACGATTTTTTTTCTTTCGTGGAATTGACAATTTCTGAGACATTCCTTGTTATTTATTTCAGATTTAAAATACTTAGTTTTCTCACACGAAAAGTAGTAAACCCTGGCTCTGCATAGAAACGGATTTCAACCACATAGCAACCAGCTTTTAAAAGATTTGACTATCGCTTTAGACTAGTGTATTCCCTTATTTCCCTCCTACTTATAAGGGACTACGTAATAAGACCGTTTCCGATAACGTTTATCTCCATTAGGATGAAGTAGATAGAAAAATAAGCTTATATTAATAAGAATTTGTTATGGAGATGTACAGACAGTCATGTGCATGGAACGCATCAAAATTTTAAAATTATTCTTTGGCCTATCTTTCCTTTTAACATAACTGAAGTTGTAAATTGTTTTACGTATGACATAGTAGCAATTCAGCCAAACGATACGCGCATTCTGTGACTGAAGTCAGTTACTGATATCAGTGCCTAAATTATTATTATTATTATTATTATTATTATTATTATTATTATTATTATTATTATTATTATATCAGTGAAATTGGGACTGTGAGCCAAAAAATAAAAAGGGACTCCAATGAAAGGAAATGAACTTCCAAGGCAATGGGATTGATGCTTGCAAAAATGGGCAAACAGTAATTTAAAAAAATATAATAAACGCTCACGATTTCGTTCACATTACCCCCTCTACTCATTCTTCAACGAACTATTCTTCAAAATAAAACATCTTCGATCTACTTTACGTAATCCAACCGACATTTGTACAAATGATTTTATTAGTTTCTTATAGATATGAAGGAATGAGGGTATCTGTAGTGTGGGGTGTAGCGTGTCTGCCTCACATTCAAGAGGTCCCAAGTTCCAATCTCGGTTAGGGTGAGTGATCTGGATTAGGTTTTCCTGGGGTTTTCCTTAGCCTGAAAAGACAATATTGAGTAAGTTTAAGTTCGATGGACCTCTGATTCATTTGAGCATTATATCACAGATTGTATTTATCGTCCGGTATGACCAATCTGGTTAAAGGGTGCTAAACTAACAAAAGGGAATAAGGAAACATAGTAGACCAAAGCGATAGCCAAATCTTTTAAGAGCTGGACGCTATTATTTGATGTTTATTCTCTTTGATTAGGAGCTAGAAAATGGATAATGACATCCCATTTGAGAAAAATATCAATTTAAAAATTGAAATCTGTAACAAGGAATAGCTCGGAAATATGTAACTCTATAAAATGTGTATTTAACAATATATACATTTTATGTAATATGATTTGGCTATATCTAGTTTGCCAGAATGCAAGAGTCATACAAAATTATTTGTGATAGTTTTTATTTAGTCTGTCCCTTTTTGCAATCCAGTGTTTTTCTCTATGTTTTGAATGTGTTGCCTTTTGTACCAGAATATAAATATTAGCCAACATATGGCACTGATCATAGTTTTTCTCACCCGATTGTTATTACTATTATATTAATTCAGAATGAAGAGGACTTCCGAAGCAATTCCCCGAAAATTTAAGAAACCCCTTTTATTTTTCGATATGCAAAATCTTTGTGGCGTATTCACGAAAGAGTCTTAGTTTAATGTTTTATTTTAACACAAAATGTTAGTGTTCACAGACCCACACACGCACATATATACAGGACCGTTTTGTAATTGTTTTTATCCAGGAGTCTTGAACATGTATTTTCGGTGATATTTCAGTGTAATTTTTAGTGAAATACAGTATTTCTCCTATATGTAGTATGCAAAAACTTAAGTTACTTACATGTTTCAATTTGCTGCAAAACCCGCAATACATCCTCTCCGAGTTTGGCTGTACTAGAGGAAATCTCTGTGACGAAATACAGACTTAAATATATCATTTGTTTTTTTTTTAAACCAATATTAGGCTCACTTGATACTTTTAATAGGAGGCCGCGAAGATGGCATTACTATGTATAATATCTCCATTGCTATTTTACTCCTATGTATTGTGACTGCGGCTTGCTGGCCCGTAACCGCCGCACCTGTGTTAGCGGTTTGCTTTGTAACGCTTATAAGTGATTGTTGCACGTGTTTGGTTGTGAAATATCGTCAGCTACCTGGATTGATAAACTTAAGCCTTGAAGTTCTGAAAGAATGGCTGTCAGAAGTTGAATGAGGTTGTACTCTAGAGGTGGTTCGGTGATTGAAGATACTAAGTTCAATTAAGGAGAAAAGAAGAAAAATGTATTAAACAAACGCGCAGTGTCCTTTAGACCTTTCTGCGTGTCCTGCGAATATGCAGGTCTGGGGGGTATTTATACATTATCGGAAGGCACGCTTTAAAGTGCGTTGCCCCCAGCGACAAGTTATATAAGAACACTTCTTTCTGGAATATTCCAGAGGAAGTTGCATAATATCTAATTATAAGGGCACGTCATGAACACCACATACGCAGTTACAAACTCTATGACCCCTTGACCTTTTATGATTCTTTAAAGTACAAGAGACGAGATTTCTTAATATTCTTGAGCAGAATTACTGAATGTCTCCTCATACACTTTTGTGAGATACACCTCCTTTATTACATTATTTTCACACATGTTACAAACATACATGTCATATCACACATACACGTAACAGTTGGCTTTATATAAGTTTCCGCACTCATTGTTGCAGAGACCGTAAATTTAAATGTGAAGAGCGGCGGTATAACTCAAAGCAGTGGACACGTACTACTAGAATTGCAAAGCTAGAAGAGTCAGACTGAAAAATTTAATATCATAGCGGGAATTTGAACCACGGATCTCCGTCAATGAATTTTTCAGTCTGACTACCTTTCTAACTCGTGAGGGAGTCCACAATTAATTCACGTACTAGAATGTTAGCTTATGTAGACATTTCTGTCCATTTTATCGACAGTTATAAAAGGAAATCTGCAAGCCAGAGGAGTCAGTTTTCTACAGGAGTTCACGTATGCAGCAGCTGCTTGAGGGACAGCAGTCTACGCGCGAAGCGACGAAAGAAAATTGTTGTAGAATTGTTGCGAATGCATTGGAATAAGAACTTTATTTTAACCAGATTTGTGTCAATAAAGGGATTTTTGTTACAGTGTACTGAAATCTTTGGGCGATTTATTTTATTGCATTTACAAAGGATGACTTTTCTCTGGTCTGAAAAAATGATGGTAGCCTACTTTTAGGAAGACCCATTCAATTGTGGAATGTAGAAAAACTAACCATAAAATAAATGAAGAAATATGAGAATTAATATATAACCGGAATGATAAAGCAAATGAATGCAAAACAAAATGGATAACCCATTTACAGCGAATGACATCTGAGATATTACTACCTTACTTCACGGATTGCAATAGGCAGAAATGTCTAACCCAAGAAGGAAGATCGATAACATAAAGCGTCAGGAAAAAATAAGTATGGCGGTAATGAGAGTCCATCCAGCGAGCTGGTGCTACGGCAACGATGCGACTCGCATTAGGGAGTTCTCGAATTCGAACCCCGTTAACCAACCACCAAGGTTTCTCGTAATTCCCCCTTGTCACTTAGGCGAACGCTTGGGAGCTTATTCTTCACGACTTCGTATCCCTCATTTCGTTGTCCTCTTTGAGGGTGGTGTCTCTGGGGTCTTTGATGTGTGGCAGTACTGGCTATGCGCTCGGCTCCCCATGTTTAATTCGGTAAGTTACGTCCAATTTCGGAAGCGGAGTGACCACATTGAGACATGAAATACGTTATACACCCTAATGTCTAGTGGCTTCAATGCTAAGGTTGCACTCTCTTCGAGTTCACGAACATGCACGTGCACTGTGTTTCGTTTCATTTATTAACCAGTTCGCGGTAAATTATATAATCTATTCCCCTTAATGGTTAAGGGTCTCAAAGAAAGACATTTTTTGATTGACAACATTGCGGGTGACTCCCTTCTTACCCCTGCCCTCCCTTCCCCGTAAAACTAGCGCACATAAAATGTTCGCACATAGCACGACATTGAATGAGTTTATATACCAAATAACACTTCGAACCACATCAGTGATTTTCAGTTTCTGATTTCTAAGCTAAGATTTATTTTTGCGACACCTTCTTTTCTCTGGTCCCCCCCCCCCTCATCTCTCTCCGCTGAGACTTTAAGTTTGAGTCAAAACGTTATTTGCATTTGAGAGAAGGAAAGGAATTCAGTTGCCACACCATCTGACCTTTAAAAGAAATTGGGAGTCCCGTGAAATCACCCTACACGAAACTCGAGGAATTTTCCACTCTTTTCAAGGAATTCGAATCCCCTTGGAGGAAGCAACCACGGAAGGTTTCTCTCTCTCCCTCCCTACCTCCCTCCCTCTCTATGAGAATCTTATGCGGTATGCGCCTCGAATGGCTTCAAAATTCTTATCAGGTCAAAAGACTCCGTACAACATTAATATTCCAGTAGAGCAGAGAACGAAATTGTAGGTTGCATTCATCTGTTGACGACTGAGCCATTGAGGCGTGTACGCCTATACGCCTACTGGAGAAATGCTTCCGTAAAGTGCCACGAGATAAATCGATAACGTATTGATCATGGCCAGAAAAAAACTTGGGAGCATTTGCTTAAAGCAGGGGTTTCCTTCGGAGAAAGAATCGCGAGTGAAACTACTGGAGCCATAAATTCAAACACAATCAGATTCGTTTTCAAACTCTTATTTTTGTTATACTAACATCTACACTTAGTATAACTACCGAGCGAGGTGGTGCCAGGGTAACGTAAGCGAATCACATTCAGGAGGTACCGAGCTCAATCCACGTCGACCGCGCTCTCTGATTTGGGGTTTTCGTGGCTCTTCCTTGTCACCTAGGCGAATATTTTTTCCAGACTTCCTTCCCATCATTTCCTTCATGTCATTTCAGGAGTGTATGCCTCTAGGCTTGTAGTGTGTGGTAGTGCTGGCGTGTGGCGTGCGCATGTATGCGCTTTGTAAATTCTCGGCGTTGTAGCTGCGTGGTACTCCTGTCGCCGAGATGAAGACTATCGCCAAACAAATGATAGCCTGTTGCCGCCTGTGGTTCCCTCACTTTATTCCTTCCTGCTGGGAGGTGTTAGCACGCAGGATATTTTTATAGGTCGCAGTCCGCCAGTTCCCCCTTCTCCCAAAGTTTCGATCCTTTACTTTTGGTGTAATAAATACTTTACAAACCGACCAGTCCTTCATTTACAATATTATGACAGCCCGCCTTAGTAATGTGAGGGTAGCCTGTCTACCTCACATTCATGAGGCCACGAGTTCGGATCTCGCTTAAGGTGAGTTACCCGGATAAGGTTTATTTTTCGGAGTTATCCCTAATCCACGATAAGTCGAATGTTGAGTAACTTTAAGCCTATGAATCCCGATACCATTTGAGCATCATTTCACCGATTTCATTCGTCCGATATGACCAACCAGGTTAAAGAACACAAAAGCTACACAAGCTACAAAAAAAAAAAAAAAAAAAGTACAGTTCATATTGAATTCGAAGAATGAAGTTTTCATTAGTCAAAGTAGGCCACTATTTTTACATATTTCAGTTTTTAAAATGCCTTTACAAATATAGTTGATGCAAACACTGATGTTAGATCATGTGCTAAGTCTTACAATGTGGAAATGTGTCCTCGTCAGACAGTTGTAAAAATCAATCAACTAGACTTCTTGTATTTGTCCAATAGGCCATGACGCTGTAGATCAATGAAAATATATGTTATCTATGTTCTCTCAGAATAGTTCCTGATATATCTAATACTAGTTTCTTAAAGTAGCAGCATTGTACACAGTATTATACGGTACTGTCTATCGATGCTACTTGTCAAGAAATATAAGCTATGTGCTTTATGTTGTATAATTGAATTTTATGTGAATGGCTACATATTTTGTTGGTTTATATATATTTTTTGTTAACAGTATTACATTTCCGTTAAATCTTTTACATTTAAGTTGCTATCATATAATGTTTCATTGACAAGTTTTCCTGTGTGAACCATTGCGAACACTCTAGTACAACGGTTCCCAACCGGTGTGTCCCGGCACCCTAGGGTGCCGTGTGATTGGCTAAGGGGTGCCGCGAGATATTGAGATAAATAAAAAAAAAATACCTTCTACTGAAGCCTCAAGTCTTGTAAGGTCTTGAAATAAAATAAGTAAAATCAATTACTCTCATGCACGGCAGATAGTGATAGTGGTCGATTCATTTCAATAATTCAGTTATACTAGTATCCCACAGATGGCATTACTGCTATACCCTGCCGAACATTCCCGAGACTTCGACAGATGAATATATAAAAGTGTACGTCGCTTGGCGCTTTCAGTTGTCTTCCTCGCGTTGATTCACAGTGTTTAGCTATGGATAAGTTCATTGTTAAACGTAAACGCCAGGACATGAAAGTGAACAGTCGGCTCCTACTGCTTGCTTTAAGAAGCCAAATCTTACAGTTTCTCCCGGACCGTCTAATTCACCACATAAAGAAGACAAACGAAAGAAAAGAACATACCAGGACAGTTACTTAGCGTATGGATTTAAGCGGAATAACAACGAGGAAAACCCTATCCCTGTGTGTTTAGTTTGTGGCAAAACACTTAGCAACGAGGCCATGGTACCTAGCAAACTGAAGTGGCATCTTACAACAAAGCATCCTAGTGTCACAGAAAAGTGTAATGTATTTTTCACATATATTGGAAGGGGAGAAGAAAACAGCTGTGCGAATGGTAAAGAGAAAGATCATAGGTGATACTGCTCTTGAAGCCTCATTTAAAGTAGCAGAACTGATAGCTAAAAAAAAGAAACCTCATACTCTTGGAGAGGAAATCATTGGCCCTGCGTGTCAAGTTATAGTTTCAACAATACTTGGCGAAAGAGCAGCTAATCAAATTTCGAAAGTTCCTCTGTCCAACAACACAATCAGCCGCAGGATATCTGAAATGTACTGCAATATCAACGAACAAGTCACGGAGAAAATAAAAACTTATAGAACATTTGCTTTGCAAGTAGATGAGAGTCTCGATATTGGTGACAAACCGCAACTCTTTGGATTTATCAGATATATTGATGAAAAAGATATTAGTGAACAGTTTCTGTTCTGTAGACCGCTGGAGACTACAACCACAGGCCATGATATTTTCGTTTCTATTAATCCCTATCTCAATGACCATGATCTTTCATGGAAAGACTGTTGTGGTATATGTACAGATGGTGCACCATCTATGTCTGGGAAAATTAAAGGTTTTACTGCCAGAGCTCTCAATGAAAATCCATCCATTATTATAACTCACTGTTTTCTGCATAGAGAGGCATTAGTCGTGAAAGCGTGTAATGAAGATTTTGCTGAAGTGTTTAACCAAGTTGTGAAAATGGTGAACTATATGAAGTCTCGACCTTTAAAGTGCAGAATTTTTGAAAGTTATGTCGCGCAACGGATGCAGCTCATACCTTTTTGTTACTTCACACAGAAGTAAGGTGGTTGTCGCGGGGTCGTGTATTGAACCGGTTTCTCGAACTTAAAGAACAGCTAAAAACTTTTTTTAAGGATGAAAATCAAGACACATTTCATGAGCTCTTACTAAGTGATTCTTGGTGTTTTGAACTGTCGTATCTGGCAGATATTTTTCATAAGCTGAATGAACTGAATGTTTCGATACAGGGTCGACATGAAACAATAAACTCCTCAACCAATAAAATGAAAGGTTTTAAAAGAAAACTTAGTTCTTTGGAAGTCTGCAGTTCAAAAAGGAGATTTGTCGAACTTTCCATCTTTTCTTAATGTGGCAGGAGATAAAGATCTGGGTAAACTGAAAGACCGCATTTGTGATCACTTATCAAGATTGCAAGATGCAATAGATGCGTACTTTCCAACTATTTCCACTACGAATCTCGACTGGGTTGTCTCACCATTTGATTTCGTGGATAAAGCAGAGGAAATAGATTTCACTGCTTGCGAACGAGATGAATTTATTGATCTTTGCGCTGATTCCACACTCAAAGGTAAGTTCACCAAGAGTGAGGCGTCGGTGGCTAGTTTTTGGCTTCAACTGAGAGAGGAGTACCCTAACCTAATGAAGAAAGCAATTAACGCACTTTTGCCCTTTTCAACACCCTATCTATGCGAGCAAGCCTTCTCTGCTATGGTGACAATAAAATGCAAAGCAAGAAATAGACTGAATAACCTTGAGGATGATTAGAGTGTTTCACTGTCAACTGTAAGAACCGACATCACATATTTGTGCTCTAAGCATCAATCACAAGTTTCACATTAATCATTAATCGAACAAAATTTATTGATGTATTTTTACTCAGTGATTGTAGTAAAGTTTACTGTATTATGTTATGGTGTACGTTATTATTATATAATATTTCAATAAATTAACATATTAAGCTTAATTTTCTTTTAATTCAATGAAGGGTGCCCCTGGTGTTTAATGTTATTCCCAAGGGTGCCGTGAACTTCAAAAGGTTGGGAAACACTGCTCTAGTAGGTTATACTAATATATGATCGTAGATTTTTACGGCCCATGTTACCAGTAAAGATAGCTTCCAGACTTGGAAGTTGTAGTCAAAAAATCTGATGGGTTCCATTCACATGACACTCTAAATCTCTGCAACATATTAGTTAAAAAGCTTATGCTTCTATTTAGGTACTTCATGCTAATCGAGAAAAAATTAGCAGAAATAGTCTTCTTACTTGGTTCCTTCTAAGTGGAAGCGAAATAAAGGAGTACCATAAGTTAAAGTGATAGTCAAAAGCTGGTTGTTATGTGACTGAAGTTCATTTGTATGGACAGGTGTTGACAAATTCCTGTGTGAAAAAAGTATAAGTTTTTCAAAGATGAAACCAAAAATAAGGAATGTCTCAAAAACGATCAATTCCACGAAAAAAAAATTATATAAAATAAATTGTGAGTTTTTAACGTGCTCTACAGTTTTTGTGTGGTAAGTTTTTTCCATCTCTTATGGTTTAGCAGTTATGCATAATTCCGTAAAATTCATCCAGGATGAAGTAGTCTTCAGAGGCTATTCCCAGAAAATTCAAGATATACATTTTATTTGTCAGTTAAATATCTTTATTATACGATATTTTAATAAAAACCGTTAGAGCCATTTTTGAGAAATCAACATTTTCGAAAAAAAGCTCCATGTAAATGGTAGTTTGGGGTTGGAGATTTTCTTAAAAATCTTCGTGTCGCATCTGTGGAAGATACCAAAATTAAATAACAATTTTGGTATTTAATGGTTTTTTCATTTTTGAGCTATGCTGTCCACAGACACACCCGAACCTTTTTTTGGGGGGGGGGGATTCAGGGGGACCCAAAACATGTATTTCCGGTGAAATCACGGTATCGAATTTTTTGGTGCATTACAATTAGTACGAGTAGAGAAAGTAAAAATAAAATTGCTGAGAAACTTAGTGTTTTGTTAACTGTGGAGGACATCCTAAAAAGTGATGGTGGTGGTGTTGGTGGTGGTGGTCTAAGTAGGTAATATATCAAGTGCGTCACGCAGTCGCACATGCTCTTTAAAAAATACTTGAATTTAAAATATTACCTACCCCTATTTTACATGTTTTCACAATACTGGAAAAGCACACATATACACACACACACTACAACAGAACAACAAACGAACGAACACTCTATCACCCATACGCACACTCGCATTCATAACTACACCCACAAGTTCACACATACTTTCATTAAGTATGTGCCCAGGCTTGACAAGTTTAAGCTGTTAGAACCAAGCCTCAGCATGCTGTCTTCCTCTGTTTGAAGCTAAAAATACTTCCGGTGATAGATTTTTCCTAACATCTTCCTTCTGCATGCAATCTGTCAAAATATGCGTCCAGTCTCCCTAATGCCCGCTTAATGGGTAAATTCTCCTACCATCAGCAACTACCTTACGAGTTTTCCACCCTCCAAACCTGAGCCACACTATTCCCGTCCTGTGTTTCATACGCAATTCTAAAATATATGTTTGTTTACCCAACCAATTTTTTATTTAATCGTATGGCTCCAATGCCGATTCAGATTCTATTTCCTGCCTGTTCATATCACATATTTGTCGGTTTACTTTTTCACGACATTGTATACATTTTCGTTAACTCCTTTGCCAAATATTGTTTGAGCAAATGTTTGATAACCCCGTTTTGCTCCGCCGCCCACAATTTTGGATGCTCCGTTATGTTATTCATTTGAGGCAGATAACACATTGCTTTGAGTTGTTGGCAAGAACGACCGGGACAGCAAGCGGTAAGTTGCAGTACTAAGTTGTGAATAGCTGTTCTTATGTTATTAACTATTGTGCTCGCCGATGAGTAGACGTTGTAATGTGGCCTGCTTTAACTTAAATTCTGCTTCTCCTTTAAAGCTATTGGGATGTTCATACATTTCTATTGCTTCTCTGAGCAGTCTACTGCTAATGAATCCGCGGTGTTAGCCGCTCTTGCCACATTTCTGAGGATGTCCTCAATAGTTCATTGAGCGGGCTCCAAGCCCGGAACATATGAGCCATGCATTTAAACTTGACCAATCCAAATCACAACCCGTGTCAGTTTGAACCAATCTACCCAAGCCTGTGATGGGGATGGAAGGGTTGAACCCACCAATTTTTTTGCCACCTACGGTTTCAAGCTATTCATACTTTGAATTGTGCGCTTTATGACAAAATTACTGACTACACTGCCAGTGTCAACATTGATGTTGCAATTGAGCTGCGATTTTTACTTTCTCTACTCGTACTATGTACATTTGTATATAGAAAGTATTGTATTGTAAAGTTGATACCAAGATTTCGCCAAAAATATATGTTTTGAGACCCCCTAAATAAAAAAAATGTTTTTAGAAGAATGTGCACGCAGGCGCGCGCGTTAAATACCAACTTTATATTCAAGTTCAATATCTTCTAAGGTTGCGACACCCGCAACTACCCTTTGCATGGAAAATTTTTCGAAAATGTTGATTTTCTCAAAAATGACTAACGATTTTGATTAAAATACCTTATGTTTAAGATATTTTTATGACAATCGAAATGTAAATGTAATTTTCAGAGAGTAGCTTCCTGAAGACCTCTTCGTTATGAATGACTTGTATAACTGGAAAAGCTTACGAGATATACAAAAGCTTACTATGTCATATACTTTTTTAGAGTTAGCCGTTTTCGAGATATTTCGGATTATTGGTTTCAATTTTAGCCACTTAAGCTTTTCTCAAACGGGAAGACATATTTCTTCTCGTGTCTCGTTTATTTACTCCTGGCAAGCAAACAGATTGGAATTTCAAATGTTTTACTGAAACTGATTATTTCATCTGCCACAATATAGTCATTATTTTGTCTAGATTATTTATACTTTGTAATAAAAACTTACGTTTACTACAGAGCTGTGCTCACCTAACCTGCAGGACAAACAGTATACTGCCTCTCCCCGATCCGATCGCTTGTAAAACATATCCAAAACTCTTGTCCGAAGCCTGACCATAATTCATGCAATAGCACTCTGCTAGACCTTTTATTTCATAAATGCATTTGTAACATAATTTAAGAGTTTATTGTCTTTTTATTTTTTCACAGGGTTCACGTTACGACACCTCAACCTGAGTCCGGATTCTGTGATGCTGATATCGTATCCAGGGGAACTCTTCATGCGACTCCTAAAGCTCCTCATTTTACCTCTCATTATCGCTAGTCTTATTGCTGGTAAGTACACGTACTGTAATCCTAATTATACTAAGTTCCTAGTGTGTGTCTGAAAATGAATGGACAAACTTCAATTGCATTTTCGAGCCCATAGAAATCCGACTCACCACGAGAATTAAGGTCGCGTGTTAATTGTAGTGCACTTGAAGGCAAAAGAATTGACTCTTTCCCCAAGATCGTAATAGTGCTTTCTTATTCCACATCTACCAAACTAACAATATTTTTCTTCTAACTTTCTTTCCTTCTCCTTTCCTCTTTTGACTAATTTACGTCTTTGTACGGCGATATCAAACAAGCTCTTTACACTCAAAGACATTAAAAATACGTCTGGATGACTTTCGTTTTTGCTGACACCGCCCATGTTTTTCACCGATTTGCTATGCTCTTAAAAGTGTATTGGATAGGTCAGTTACCGAAGAGAACCGGATAGACATGAGATCTAACTTGCAACAAATGAAGTTCCGATTGCGAACTGATGACCTTAAATTCTCTGGGTTGGATAATACTTGTCCCCTCTCAACGGGTGATACAAAATTAGATTGATTGTTACTCTGCTCTGCATACTGCAGTTCTAATGCCAAGGTAATAAGCGCAAGGGTCGATTAAATTAGCATCGTGCTTACACAAGTGAGCCTGTTTGTGGGGGCGTCGAGCGGGTTTGAGGGATGAAGGGCTGGATTGCCCAATCAGTTTTGCCTTTTCTTACACGCGCGGCATGTTATACAAGAATAGCACCAATGAGAATAATAAGACCCGAGTCCCCGTTAAACGTTCACATTTTCACCAAAATGACAACGCCAGGAGCATTTTTATTGTCTTAGAGTGTACAATGTAAGATCAGACGACACGAACACTAAATTCTCTGTAATGATAGATGTACGTGTTTTATAAATCCTAAGATGCTGTTTTAAACCAAGGATATTCCTGTATACGTTTTATAAGAATGTACATGCATTCTAGATGGATTAACTGTTACATAATATGTTTGGTTCATAGGATTATGAAAATGTGAATTTGTCAATTATATTTGAATGTATTAAAATACATGAATGTTACATAAGGAACTACTTTGTATCGCACAACAGCACAACCACCTATTCCATGACAGCAGCCAATGAGAGATGGCTAAGGGGCAAAGTTATAGCATCAGAGTTTAGTTTTTCACCCAGCTCTTTTCAAGGGCATTAAACAAATCCCAAGCAAAAAAACAAAGAAAGAAAGAGAGACGAAACAACCAAACAACACTAAGCAATGTTGCACTATGTAAAACGAAGGACGATTTTGAAATTATCACTCTTGAGTCCGATTTCACAAATCGATTTAAATTTGAACACTGTATTAGGACAAATTATCTGTGAAAATAATAAAATCCACAGTTTTTTCTGATACCTTTGACCATATTGTACTTGTATATTACATACATATACCAACTCGGAACATAAAGCATAAAGTGCACCCAAAATTGTAATGATCTGTCAAACCGTTGAAAAGATATTTATTTTTATTCATGATTAATAACCTTTTTGAATGATAATATATGCACTAAAAACTTGAAAATACGCATGCAAATATGTATTTAATTAGCCAAAATATTCATCCAATATGAGCGCTCAACCCAAATATGTACCAGTAACTGTCCAATGTTGTCTATAATTTAAAAACATTAAAATTATCGCGCAAATAAATACATTTATTGCATTTACAATAGTATTAAGACATGTACATAGAAATTTAATGTCATTTACAGTGTTCAGGCCTTTACTGTTAAGAAGCTACTATTTGTTCAATGTTTTCTGGCAGTACTCTGTTCTTTCTTTCAATGAGCATATATTTGAGGAGAGAGATCTCTACACATCCAAGAAGTAGGAGACAAAACTTTTCATGAATTTCAAATATAGCCTATAAAATATATAAATTCAATCAACACGTCTCTTAATTGAAAAAAAAAAAAATTTAATTCTATCATTAGGTGTATATTTCTCCGAAAATAATATTTATTCATATTGGCAAAAAAAATCTGTGTTCTGTTATTTATTTTTCCTTCCAAGCTGACAAAGAATTTTTAAACATAGGATAGTTTTCCATTCATATTTATAAGAATAACACGTTACTTTTAACTAATAGGGTGAATACAAAAGACCGGGTTACTCACTGCAAAGACAAATTTTACATCTATATTATATTTTTGTCACTGCTGGATCAATATTAGATGCTCTCCAGCAATTCTGAGGGTTCATTTTCTAAATATTTAAGATGGGGTTGCATTTCGCATAATTTTACCAAGTTCAAAATTGTTTGCTTGACGGAGGTACAATAGTCCAATGAAGGTTTGATTTATATATTTAGCGTTTTATGTTTATCTTTGGATCAATTACCAACTTAGTAAAATTGTTGGAAGTACACACCTTACGTATTTATAATAGAACTATATGCAAAGAAGCACATATAGAAAGATTTTTATGTGAAAACAATTTGTAAAGTAGAAGAAAAACAAGACGAAGGAAGAATCGGTATGCGTAGATTTTACTCAAAAACAAAGAAATATACACAAAATATGCACCACAATTATGATGATAATAATAAAAAAATATTATTTTGATTAAAAATACCATAGGTTTAAGGTATTTAAATGAATATATATATACACATTCATTTTGTATAATACTATATAAGTGGTAAATTACACTAGTGCCCAAAAGTTAAGCATAATTCAATATTTTATTACCAAACTATCACAGTGTGCAAAAGTTAAGCATAATGCAATGTTGTTACCAATGCATTACACGTGGTCTGGAATGCAATAGAGTGAGAAATAGCAGACAATTTTGACCTCGGGACACCTTTTTAGAGAAGCACAAAATCTGATGATCATTTCCACAATGACAATGATGGTGCTGAGCGGTTAATATGGGGTGTGATGACTCCTATAGCACACAAGCCTCGCAGCGTCGTGACATGCCCTCTAAGTATAAGGTGGTTCAAGAGTTCTGCAGGCAGCAGTTCCCATTCCTCTCGGAGAGCACATCGGAGGTCTGGAAGTGTCCTCGGTGGGGGCTGGCGGGTTGCAACTCGTCTTCCTAATGCATCCCAGGTATGCTCTATAGGGTTCATATCCGGGGACATCGCTGGTCAGTTCATGCACTGGATATCTTCCCTTTCAAGATAGAAGTGTGGACCCACTGCACCTCTGAAAAGTCGCACGTATGGTTCCACTACATCTCTGTATACCTCTGGGCATTCACAGTACCACCGTCGAAGATGTGCAGATCTGTGCTGTTGCTGCAAAATACATTTCAATATCTCCGAAGTTCTCCACCATATAAGTATCGAAGTTGCCTCCATGGCACCTCGGCAGCGTTGATGCCTGTAGTGCTACAGATGCCCGTGGTTTCTATTCTCGGCATTGGCATGTGATTGTTTTCCCGGGCGCATTCAGTCTTGTGATGTCCTTAGGCAGCCCTGGGGAGTTAGTAAACGGAGGGGAAGTGTGATGTCTCTCCATTCTACCTGGAGTTGTTATTAAGAGTTTAGTTCAACAAGGGAGTACAGTAGTGGCGGAACTAGCTTAGATTTTAAAGACGAATTATCGGGTTCCAAAATATATCCTGCAGTCTTTCTTCCTTGGAGACCAATTTCACTGTGAAGTGGTAGCTTCTAATTCCCTCTAAGGTGGTTAATTTTTACGGTAAAGTTCAACTTTGTGACGTACGGATGAGTATTTATCACGTACCTTTAATGAAGATGCTGCCCTCTTGCAGCTGCCTGTGAGTCGCTGGTTCTTGGCTCAATTGCTGTTGTCGTGTAGAGCAAATTTGACTAATCAGGAGTGATATGAATAAAAATAAAAAGAAACACCAGCTTTTTATATTCATATACTTCAAGGTCTTTTATTATTCTAATACACGATTATAAAATGTCAAACATTGATTTTTACAAGCCCAAATACACAAAGTATACACATCACTAAAATGGCGCGGTTTCAGAGTTCAAATCAGCGTGGACTTAACACACTAATGTTGCATCGCAGAGAGTGCTGCATCCCAAATTCCGCTCTCCTATATACCTAAAACTGACAAGAGTTCGGAGTCATTTTCCTGTTTTGTTATTGGTTCTATTTTCGCACCAACAGTGTCGTAATTTCGTACGCTCCTGCATTTGTACCTTATTGATTGCCATTACCCATGTGCATGGAAATTACTAGAAAATATGTGTTTACTAAAACTTGGGGAATGTCCCCGGCCTTGCATTGACGTTGTTGCACACAACCTAATCAATGGTTGAGCCATAAATTCCAGTCCTTGCTTGATTGATTGATTGATTGATTGTACTTTCCTGATTTCATCAGAGATACGTATATTTGTAGCCCAGCAAACCTTGCCTTGCTTTGTATCTTACAAATATATACAACAAATTTGCATCTACCTATTTACATTACAATATTTAACAAGAATATTATTATAATAATAATAATAATAATAACATACTACAAAATATTGGTTTATTATACTTTGTATGTACATAGGTACTAGAGAAAGCAAATCATAAATCCTCGGGGTGCCAAAAATTAGGTGTTCATGTGTATTTGTGTCTAATCTAGTAACCGCTTCTGTCTAACATCACGCAAGTTGCGCGAGGAGTTCAAGGTCAAGTACTAGAGTAATAATGCATCTGCTAAAGTTTTTCCAGATTGTTTTTAGTTTCATTATCATCTTTGAAACATAAAAAACTTTTTTTTTTACATCCGGTATATGTTGACACTTGTTGCACGACAGACGCTCAGGGAATATTCCGCTTCTATCCATCTGTTTTCTAGCTACTCATGTGTGACAGCTGCAGCAGTAATATTTATTACAATAATCCGACGCAAAGCCCTCAACTGAAGCCTGCAGACGAAGTCCTTCTCATTCTCATGCGACTATTATGCATCTCAAAATATGAATGTTTACTCGCCGCTAAAAACTGTCCTCTTCAGAACTCCGCTGTTATTGCTCATCTTTTACACTCCACACAGCATTTGAACAACAATGGTTAACAAAAATCTAAAATTACTTTTTATAGCAAATAGAGCTTTTGGGCATCATAGAGAATCGATATTAGTGACCCTCTCCTTGATTGGGGACTTTAAAAGATCGTAACACCTGTTTCGTAACACTTTTCTCAAAAGTACATTCTCAGGCTTTCAAAATGTTGCAGTCTGAGGTTTTGTTTAAATACAACCAAAATTTCCCAGAATGTGCCGAATGTAATATTAAAAGAACAAAATTGGCCTAATACAAGCAGTAATTGTTTAAAAGTTTATATAATGAAAAAAATATTAAATTTAGAGATTAAAATGTTTAATTTTTTAAAAAAAAAGTATAAAAAATTATAATAATTCATTAATAATAAACTGAAATATCACCGTTTAAATTTGTATGTGTGGTTCTAAGCTCCAATTCATAAAAAAAGCCAACTTCTAACATTTTGAGGCGCGTGAAAATGTTTCATTATACAATTTATTCAAAATAAGTTTATGAAATAATTTATATCTTGCAAATTTTAAATCCACATTAACATTACAGCAATGCCGTCACAATAAAATGTTAAGAAAAATCTATTCAAAAATATAAAAATTTGAAATTTCACTCCGTGTCGATTAAAACGTTTAATCATTTGCTGTAAATGCTATATTTGCACTTTCACAGTTCAACGTGAAACTAACAATAACTACAAAATGCATTCTTATGGTTTTCGGTAAAGTGAGCATTTATCTCTAGCCATGATTATTCCTATCATTATCAGAGTCTTGAGGTATGAATTTGGATCTGTGTGTGTGTATGATCTAACGTATAAAATCCAAGGAAAAATAGAATCTCATACCTAATTTAAATACAATTTCCATGGACATTTACACATTTCATTGTAGACATAATGCAAAAAAACCAAAAAGAACATTCAGATTCTCAAAAAATGGGTCGCTATGTGATAGCTTTGAAATTGCATGCTCTTTGTGTTACCTCGAGGAGAAACGAATAGCAACTTAATATTTGAAGGTAGTTGGCATGCATTTGGAAACTCAAAGGAATAACAAATAATATTTCGAAAATTATTAACGCATATAAACATATGATATATCTGTATAAGAATATGTATATACCATATTTGAATAAATATAATTTAAATTAATGTAATTAAAACAAGTAAGATTTTTAATCATTTTCATATATAAATTGTGTTTTAAATAGATACTTTTTTTGTGTAGTAAGATTCGGTCTGTGTTAGATTTACCAGTTATATAAAGTTATTCAAAATGAAGACACTTTACAGCCTATTCGAAAAATAGCCTGTAATATTTATCACGGAAACATTTTAAACATGAGATATTTTAATCAAAATCCTCAAATCATATATCGAAATATTTACATACAAAGGATATCTTGTAGTGGAAAATGTTCTTGAAAATCTTTGTGCGGCGTCCTTGCAAGTTGCTGAACTTAAATATTAAGTGCATTATTTAACAAACTGCAGCTCAAAGATACAACGGGTTTTAAAGGTTTCTTTTAGATACAAAAGGACCTCAAAATGTGCAATTCTAGTGAAATTTCTACATCGAACCTTTAAGTGGAATTTCCACAATTCTTCCTCTACATAGTAAGTAGTAAAGAAAGACAAAAGTAACAGCTACTGCCTAACATTCTAAGAGGTAAGAATAAGAGTCCTTTTAAAGGACCGTTAGTAGGAACACCTAATAGAGCTGTAATAACTGCACTGTTATTAGTGCCTAGCGACAGGGAAAAAACTCCCAAATATAGATAATACTTTCGTTTTGAGTCCCGCCTTGTCCAATTTGCATCACTTTACTCTAAAACTGGGATTCAATCATTTACATTTTTCCGCCGTTTCCCCTCACAACACCAGTCACTCTGAAATCCGTTTGTATTACATGTGAGGATTATATAATAAGAGATGTAACATTTTAATCCAATTCTTTTTTTAGTTTTGATATTTGTATTATCAATAATGTTTTTTAATTATTAGTCCTAATTGCTACTCGGCGTACAGCACAAAAATCTGGGGTTCAGAGAAGAAGGCCTACAGAAAGAAACATTTGACAGGAGTTGTAAATGCAGAGGGTAAAGTAACATAGCCACTATACGTTCACCTGCGTTTTAGCCCGTAAAAGGTAACAGCTCAAGTGGAACAGCTCGTGACAGTCCCTACACAGCAACTGTGGCTTTTTGAGAGAATTTGGCTCGTTTCATCAGCTCTAGACTGTACCTATACGTATGCAATATTATTATATTAAAGTATTATAATACAATATAATATTAAATTACCTATGGTATTTTTAATATCAATTCAGGGTTTAAAACGTTATAAATATGTACTATTCGAGATAGGATAAAACAAATCTGATGTGTTCCATTCACATGACTTTCTCTATATCTCTGTAACAAATTATTGTTAATAATCTTATTATTTTATTTATTTCATGCTAATCGAGAAAAATTAGCAGAAATAGTCTTATTTCCTCCTTTATTGTAAGTAGAAGCGAAATAAGGGAGTACCATAGGTTAAAATGAAAAACAAAAGCTGGTTGCTATGTGACTGAAGTTCGTTTGTATGGACACGAGTTGGCAAATTCCTGCATGAGAAAAGTAAAAGTTTTTCAAAGCTGAAACCAAAAACAAGGAATTTCTCAAAAACGATCAACTCCACAAAAAAAATGTATAACATAAATTGTGTGTTTTAACGTGATCTACATTTTTTGTGTGTTAAATTTTTGTCCATCTCTTACGGTTTAGTAGTTATGCAAAATTCATCAAGAATAAAGTAGTGTTCAGAGGCTATTCCCAGAAAGTTCAAGATATACATTTTATTTGTCAGGTAAATATCTTTAATATACGATATTTTAATCAAAATCGTTAGAGCCATTTTATAGAAAATCAAAATTTTCGAAAAAAGTTCCGTGTAAAGCGTAGTTGGGAGTGGGGGGACTTTCTTGAAAATCTTCTTGTCGCATCCTTGGAAGATGCCAAACCTAAATATCAAGTTTGGTTTTTAACGGACTTTTCGTTTTTGAGCTATGCTGCCCACAGACACACACACGGACATTTTTCTAAAAATTCTTTTTTTGGATTCAGGAAGTCTCAAAACATGTATTTCCTGTGGAATCTCGGTATCGAATTGTTGAGTGCATTACAATACCTTCTCTATACACTATGTACATAGCACGTATAGAGAAAGTAATAAAAGAATTAACATATGGAGCAAGAAATGGGATTTGATTTTTTTTTTTCCTCCTTTTCTTCTCATCGTCGCAATGAGTACATTTTGTTGGGAAAAAAAAACATTAGTAATGTTATTCATACTACTATAAGAATGTGTAAGATACAGATGATCGTTGTACCACTAAATGATAGATATAGCTGATTCAATGCTATTATAAAGCAAGAGAAGTCTGAGAAAATTTAAGAGCAGGCCCATTCTCCATTCGCAAAGTTCTATCAAAGTGGCCACCGCGATCTTCAGATCTCAATCCGATCGACAAAAATCCAACCAGATATTTCGTCTCGTGCATTCTGCAGTGCTTTATGAAAAATTGTGAGACCCATAGTTGTATTTTTGTGGGAGAAGAGCGATTTTGAATATGGGAAAACAACAAAAAAGTGAACCTGAGAAAAGTGACTTTAAAGCTCGACATAGAGAGTAATTTAACCAGTCTTTAAATGGAGCCCAAAATATGTGTTATCTCCGAGCTAGGAGAATCAGGCATTGCAATATGTACTTTAAAATATAATGAATTTTTTGCACTAAATCCAAAAATTTACACTTTTAGCAAAATTGCTAAAAAAAAATTGTACTACTGTCCCTTTAAGCAGATGATACATTTGGGAGTTCTTAAAATATGTATATCTGTGTACTAGGTTTTAATACTAGAAAAATAAAACGCATTCCATTCGTTTGCAATTTGTAGCAAGATTTCTCTGCGGAGAGACTTGTTAACACCAAATGCCTCTATCATTGCAGGTTGTGCTCGTCTAAACGCCAGCATGAACGGAAGAATCGCTGTAAGAACACTCGTATATTTTGTGCTTACGTCTCTGACGAACGCAGTTCTGGGCACGATGCTGGTACTGCTGATACATCCCGGTGATCCCCAGACAAAGGGAATGCTTGGGGAAGGAACAATGGATCGACAGGCGCACATTCTCGATGGTATCCTCGATTTGGGCAGGTAAGTTCAGAGAGTGTCAGAAGCTCTTGCATGTGTTCAAGCAAAAACATCACACCAATCTGTGTCCCAATGCAGTTTCAAGAGGTCGATTGTTACTACCCTACGTCCAGTCTTGCTTCACTGGCAACGGCAATGTAAAATAAAATCTGACGTGTTCCATTCACATGACTTTCTCTACATCTCTGCAACAAATTATTGTTAAAAATATAATGCCTCTATTTACTTCATGTTAATCGAGAAAAAAATTAGCAGAAATAGTCTTATTACTTGCGAAATATGGGAGTACTACAGGTTAAAATGATAGTCAAAAGCTAGTTGCTATGTGACTGAAGTTCCTTTGTTTGTATGGACACGAGCTGACAAATTCTTATATGAGAAAAATATAAGTATGTCGAAGCTGAAACTAAAAACGAGGAATATCTCAAAAAAGATCAACTCCACGAAAAAAGGTTTATAACAAAAATTGTGGTTTTAACGTGCTCTACATTTTAGTGCGGTAAGTTTTTGTCCATCTCTTACCGTTTAACAGTTAGGCAAAATTCCGTAAAATTCATGCAGATATAAAATAGTCTTCAGAGATTATTCCCAAAAAATTCCAGATATACATTTTATTTGTCAGGTAAATATCTTTAATCTACGGTATTTTAATCAAAATCGTTAGAGCCATTTTAAGATAATAAAAACAAATCGAAAGAAGTTCCATGTAAAGGGTAGTTTGGGGTGGGGAGATTTTTCTCAGACTCTTCGTGTCGCATCCCTGAAAGATAGTAAACTTAAATACCAAGTTTGGTATTTTACAGACTTTCCGTTTTTGAGTTATCGTGTTCACAGTCACACACAAGGACCTTTTTCTGAAAATGTTTTTTTTTTTGTTACAGGAGACCCTAAAACATATATTTCCGGTGAAATCTTGGTATCGAGTTTTTGGGTGGTGAGCAATATACTATGTACATCGTACGTGTCAATAAAATAAAAAAATATTAGTTGCTGTTTTTCTTCATCACAAAATAGTTGCTCTTAAATTGCCGAGTGAGTACAGAACATCTAAGTAATACGGTATGAATGATAAAGGAACAAAATTTACTGATCATTTAATCATTGTTTCTTTATATAACAATGCATATTCGCTGTGTAGTTCAACGGCTGCTTCTAGTTAGCAAATAATGGCGGAAACATGCAATACATGTAGTGAAACATAGACAATGAAAGAATTATTCCTAGTGTACATAATAGGCTTTGTGAAAAGTGTCTTTCCTTTCATTAAATAAAAATCTTAGTTTAACGGTAGAATTTGCTAGCATTTCCGAAAGCAGCAAAAGGCGTGCAAAACTTTTAACTTAGTCTAGGTGTGACATCTTGTGCCAGCAGCTTTTCAACAAGTTAACAACCGCAAATGCAGTGAAATGTATCGCACATTGTTCGGTGAAAGCAAACGGAGAGATTTGGCGGGAATGGTGGGCATTGTTGTTGGCCAACTAATCATTAATCTCTATGATTATTAAGACAATTCAATTGTAACTCGTATCTTCATATTAGCTCTTCTGATAGTCACTGCATTATGGCAGTATGTTAAAAATATGCATGTGCTAATATTCGTAAAAAAAATAAATAAATAAATAAAATAAAAATGGAGTGTTGTACGTATGCAATACTTCAAAATTTCAACACATGTCCACATTTTATAATTTTACGGGAAAATTACACTGAAAGTAGGTAGCTATTTATTTACCTGTCAAATGTAGATACGCGATTTCACAACTGTACGCAGACGAATCCGCTTAGCACCACATGGTGTCTGCATGTGCGTTCGCGGAAGAATACATTCTGGTGTGATTACATCGCCGGTGAGGTAAAGGGATAATAGAGAGAGCAGACCGGGTACCGTTTGAGGGATAGCAAGAACGACGTTGATGACACGGAGACAGAGAACGGGATCGGTAAACTCACTGTCTTCTCGCATACTCTTCCTAGTTAGCTTGTTTTGTGTTATCAACTGTGTGTCAATCTGCTGGCAAGATATTTTGACGAAAGCATCTAAGGTGTTGCATTTGCAAATGCTGTCAGTTTTAGAGAGATGCTTTTCTCAGTTTAAACGCTGCTTAATTAAATGCTGTAGCAAATTCATCTCAAATTCTCTCAAAATATATATTGTTGCCCATTCGATTAAATGCTGTTATAAAAAATGCTGAATTATATAACATAGATCAACTACTAGGTATGTCTACAAACCACAAGTTTATGTATAAATATTGTAAATATGTATATGAGTTAGATAAAAGTATAAATAGCATTTCCATGTTTATGTGTGCAGATTTGCAATAATATTAAATACAATCCTGAAACATGCCATTCTGTAAATGTAAATGGTGTATTATTTATGGACGTTCTTTAACTGCTGTGGTTCTCAGCGTCCCATTATATATTGGGCGTGAAAGACCGATTTTTACGCCCGAAAAAAATCCATCGCCCTCTGCCGGGTTTGAACCCGCGACCTTGAGTATATGAAGTCAGCATGGTAACCATTACGACATTCCATTCTGAAAGTCTATACTAGTGTCTGTGTTTTGCCTTCGCTGTTCAAAATCCGGTTTTATAGCACTAGCTGCCAGCAATCCCTCATACGATATATCCCCGTCTGCTCTCTCTCTCTCTCCCTCTCTCCCCCTCTCTCCCCCTCCCTCCCTCTCTCGTTATGTCTTTCTTGACGGACCTCCTAGATTTAACCTTACTTTTACTTGTTAAATTCGTATCTCTCCGCTTGCCACTGGTAGCAAATTATTAAAAAATCTAGGCCTTAAGCAGCCGTAATTGTCCAGTAGTTTCTTCTCACTCTACAGTATATACATTTTCCTGAGAAGGGGATACAATAGCGGTAGCGCATATAGTCGGCCCGCAAGTTAGGCAAAGAATCCCGACAACGCATGGAGTCAGATACCAAGAGTTGCATCATAAATGGTAAACTCTGCACAGAAAAACAAAATAAATATCTCCCTATTGTAGGATTTTAAGTTTACTGTTTGGAGCATGCACGTGTGACATTCTTTGATTTGTAAAACATTCCAACAAAATGACGTACTTTTGTCTGCTATAGTAGTTCAAGAAGGTCCGTAGAAGGAGAGGAGAGAGAAAGCAAAAGATCGAATTAGTCACTTTTATCTGTATAACACACAGCTTACACTACAATAGTAAAATATGCCTTAAAATATTGATTTAGTCAAAGAAAACGAATTTTTTAACCTCTTCTATTTCGCGTTTTACATAGATTTGTTTGGCTCGGCATCGAAAGTTTCCTCTATTATTTGCAATAGAATGGAACACATCACAAAGAAAATCTGTCTATAGAAGTTTCTATTCTTCTTTTGTGTGGTTTTCAGAACGGCCAGTGTTTGTCATTGCTGAGAGCAGCCTTCTAACTTCCTGAAAGAGACGAAATCAATATCATAAAGAAGAGTGCCATTTCTTCATTCTTTTTCATGTGCTTTGGTGCTGCACGCGAAATTAATATTTCTGCTCTTTGAATTTTAGTGCTCCAGGCCAATATGAAAAATATGACGATTTTTTCCTTCTGGAAAGTTTTTTTGAACTAATACTAAATGAAAATTTTCTCTTAGGCTCTGCATCTAATATGGGTTTTGTTTTAAGTTATTCATTTTTACTTTCTCTACCTTTTAAGTTTATTCCTCCCAAAATGTGATATCACGACTTGATATTTACGTAAAGCTTTTATATAAGTGCTAAAAAGAACTGCACAAAATGTATAACTCCTTAAAATACAAAATTTGCTTCAAATAAGTTTCATTTTATTAGTCATTTCTGAAACATCCGTGTTACTGATTTGAATGATATAGATTGTTATATTAAAGTGTTGTCGCTATTCATTTGCTTCTCATAAAATCACAAAAAGAATACGAGTACGGAATTTCTATACCTGTTTTTGAGGACAACCTTAATATTTTTAGAAAATCATACTCTCTCTAGCAAAAATGTGCATGAAATGTACATAGTGGCTAGAGAAGGTATTGTATTCCAGCCAAAAATTCGATGTCGAGATTTCACCAGAAATATATTTTGAGGTCCCTTGATTCCTAAAATGCATTTTTACTTTCTCTACACGTGGGTACAGTGTACAAACATGTAGAGAAGGTATTGTTTTGCACCCAAAAATTCGATATCCAGATTTCACCGGAAATACATATTTTGAGACCTTCTGAATCCAAATAAATCCTTTTTAGCAAAATGTTCCCGTGTGTGTCTATAGGCAGCATAGCTCAAAAACAAAAAGACCATTAAATACCTAGTATTTAAGTTTGGTATCTTCCAAGGATGCGACACAAGGATTTTCAAGAAAATCCCCCATTCCAACTACCCTTTACATGGAACATTTTTCGAAAATTTTGATTTCTGAAAAATGTCTTAACGGTTTTGATATTTTTATGACAAACGAAATGTATATCTTGGATTTTCTGGGAATAATCTCTGGAAACCTCTGGATGACTTGTATAACTGGCAAACCGTAAGAGATACACAAACGATTACTGCGCAAAAAATGCACATCTCATTAAAACACATAATTCATATTATATACATTTTTTTTGGTAGGGTGAACCGTTTTCGAGTTATTCCGGGTTATTAGTTTCAATTTTAGCCACTTAACTTTTCTCAAACGCAAAGACATCCTTCCTCTCGTTTCTCGTTTACTCCTGGAAATCAGAGAGATGGAATTTCAGTTGTTTCACATAGCGACCGACTTTTAAAGGACGAGACTATCGTTTTACTGTGCATTTGCTTATTTCCCTTCTACATACAAGGAGCTAGTAATAAGAATAATTCTGCTTATGTTTATCTTCATTAGCATGATGTAGAAAGCAGATTAATCTTTTGAATAAAAGGTTTGTTTGCCGAACAGCTAGAAGGACATAATGTGAATTGAACACATTTGATTTTTGCCCTTCTACACAAGGGATCAAGTAATAAGGACAATTTCTGCTAATGTTTATCTCGATTATCATGATTTAGATTTAAGAATAAGCTTTTTAACAATCATTTATTACAGATATGTAGAGAAAGTTCTGTGATTGTAACACGTCGGATTTTTAGAAAAAGTTCCACATTATGTGTGTCTGTGAACAGCATAGCTCAAAAGCGAAAAGGTTTTTAGTATCTTCCAAGTATGCGGCATTGGATTTTCAAACAATCCTCACCATAAACTACCCTTTACTGAAACATTTTTGAAAATTTTGTTTATCTCAAAAAATGGTTCTAACAATTTTGATTAAAATGCCGTATTTTAAATATATTTGTATCGCAAATTAAATGTCTATTTTGAATTTTCCAGCTATAGATTCTGAAGACCTCTTTATTCTGGATGAGTTTTGCAGAATTTTGCGTAACGGTTAAACCATAAGAGATGGGTAACATCTTAATGCACAAAAAATGTAGATCTCGTTAAATCACATAATTTATGTCATATTTGTTTTCCTTCTGGAGTTGACCGTTTTTTAGATGTTCCTTTTTTATTGTTTTCAGTTTTAAACTCTATAACGTTTCCCAAACGGGACCATGCAAAGTAAACCAAACCATAATTGTTTCATGTAGCGACCATATTTTAAAATATTTCACTATTGCTTTAACATAATGTATTCCCTTAACGAAACAATAACATTTGTAAGAATAATTGTACTTGAAACAGGCTAGAGAAAGTTATATGAATGGAACACAACTGATATTTACTTTCTCTATACGTATTGTGTATATAGTGAATAGAGAAAGTATTGTATGCTCCCACATTTTTAATATCGAAATTTCACAGGAAATGCATGTTTTGTGGTCACCTGAATAAACAAAAGAAGAAAAGAATTTTTAAAAATAACGTCCGAGTGTGTTTGTATGTGGGCAGCGCAGCTCAAAAAGGAAAAGTCCGTTAAATACTAAACTTGGAATTCAAATTAAGTATCTTCCAAGGATACGACACAAAGATTTTCAAGAAAATGTTCCCCACACCTAACTACCCCTTACACGGAAAATAAAACAATCTTGTGCTACACTCGCATGACTTTCTCTAGCTACTCTACAAACAAACTCCTTACAAAAGATTATTCTTCTTTCTACACCATTCTAATCGAGATAAACATTAGCAGAATGTTCTTATTACTTGGTAGAAGGGAACTAAAGGAATGCGCTATGCTAAAGTGATAGTCAAATGTTTTAAAAGCTGTCCTTATAAGATTGTCATTGCAAATGGCTTCTTTGCTTGGCCAGGAGTAGAACAAAAGAAAAACGCACACTTCTGTCTGAGAAAAATATAAGTACTTCACAATTGAAACCAGTAACACGGAATACCTCGAAAACTGTAAGCTCCACGAAAAAAATGTACATGGCATAACTTGTGTATTTAACAAGATCTACATTTTTGTGTATCTCTTACGGTTTACTAGTTGGCCAAATTAAGCAAAATTCATCCAGAATAAACAGATCTTTAGAAGTTATTCCCAGAAAATTCAATATATACATTTTATTTGTGATAGAAAGGGTTTTAATATGTGGTACTTTAATCAAAATCCTTAGAAGCATTTTTAAAAAAAAAATTTAGGGGTGGGGGAAGATTTTCTTGAAAATCTTCGTGACGCATCATTGGAAAATACCAACCTTAAATACCAAGTTTGGTATTTAACCGTCTTTGCGTTTTTGAGCTATGCTGTACACACACACACACACACACGGACCTGTTTCTGAATTTTTTTTTTTGGATTCAGGGATCCTAACACATATATTTCCAGTGAAATCTCAACATTGAATTTTTGAGTGGAATACAATACTTTTCTATCCCTATGTATATTGTACAGACGGGGCTAGAGAAAGTAAAAATTCGAAAATCCTGATTTTCTCAAAAATGGCTCTAAAGAGTTTGATTCAAATATCGTATATTAAAGATTTATGCATGACAAATAAGCTGTACATCTTTAATTTTCTAGGAATAGCCTCTGAAGACCTCTTTATTCTGAATGAATTTCACGGAATTTTGTATAACTGCTAAACTGTAAGAGATAGACGAAAACTTACCACACAAACATGTAGAGCACATTAAAACCCACAATTTATGCTGTATTAATTTTTTTCGTGGAGTTGATCGTTTTTTTAGATATTCCCTGTTTTTGTTTTCAGGTTCGAAAAACTTAACTTTTCTCATAAAGGAATTTGTCAACTCCTGTCCATACAAACAAAGGAATTTCAGCCACATAGCAACCAGCTTTTGACTATCGCTTTAACCTATGCTACTCCCTTGTTTCCCTTCTACTTACAAGGAAACAAGTAATAAGACTATTTCTGCTAATTTTTTTGTCGATTAGCATATAGTAAATAGAAGCAGGAGCTTTTTAAAACTAATTTGTTTCAGAAACGCAGAGAAAGTCATGTGAATTGAACACATCAGATTTTTTTTACTTTCTCTCCACCAAAAAATTCGATACCGAGATTTCACCGGAAATATATGTTCTAGGGTTCCCTGTATCCAAAAAGAGTATTTTGAGAAAAAGGTGGGTGTATGTCCATGCATTTGTGAACACGAAAAGTCGGTAAATACCAAATTGATATTTAAGTTTAGTATCTTCTAGGGATGCGACACGAAAATGTTGAGAAAAATCCCCCCACCCCAAACTATCCTTTACGTGGAACTTTTTTAAAAAAGTTTGATTTTGTAAAACATGGCTCTAACGATTTTGATATATCGTATATTCCAGATATTTACCTGACAATTAAAATGTTTATTTTGAATTTTCTGGGAATAGCTCTGAAGACTACTTTATTCTGAGTGAATTTTACGGAATTTTGCATAACTGCTAAACCGTAAGAAATGGACAAAAACTTAGCACACGGAAAATGTAGAGCACACATTAAAAGACACAATTTATGTTGTACACATTTTTTCATGGAGCTCATCGTTTGTGAGATATTCCTTGTTTTTGGTTTCAGCTTTGAAAAACTTAACTTTTCTCATACAGGAATTTGTCAACTCCTGTTCATACAAACGAAGGAACTTCAGTCATATAGCAACCAGCATTTGACTATCGCTTTAACCTATGCTACTTCTTACTTCGCTAATACTTCCAAGGAAATAAGTAATTGACTATTCCTACTAATTTTTTCTCGATTAGTATGAATTAAATAGAAGTATAAACCTTTTAACAATAATTTGTTGCAGAGATGTAGAAAAAGTCATGTGAATGGATCACATCAGATTTTACAGTTTTGTAACCTAATTAATAGCCTAAATACTTGAATGATGATACCTGTTTCATAGGTTTATTGTAAAGACACATTTTATATCGCAGATGATTTTTTCTCACAAAGACCATTACTTAGGTTTTTGAAACTGAAATTTTCAAGTTTTCGAGATGCATTGCATTTGATAAACTGATCGCTGAAGGCCATCTTCAGAATCTGCCGATAATATTACATCATCTGCAAACAATAATATATCTAGCTTAAGGTCTCTATTTATTTTTAATTTTCCATGTTCTGTTGTTTTTCTATTTTTATCATTTGATTTATATAGGTGTAGGGGGAGAACTGCAGCCTGGTCTAACATCTTGGTGAATTGGTAGATTTCGTTAAAGCGCATAATTTATGTCGTATACATTTTTTCTGGGGTTGACCGTTTCCGAGATATTTCTTATTATTAGTTTCACTTGTAAAGTACTCATTTCTCATACGGGAACTTAACTCCTGGTCATGCAAAGAAATCCCATAGGAACCAGCTTTTAAAAACTTTGACCATCGTTTTAGCCTAGTATACTCTCTTTATTTCCTTTTTACTTAGAAGGAAGCAATCTAGGACCATTTCTCCTAATGTTTATCTCGATTAGCATGAAGTAAATGGAAGATAAGCTTTTAACAGTAATTTGTTACAAAGAGGTAGAAAAAGTCGTGTTTAATGGAACACATCAGATTTTTAAAAATATTTCCCTTTAACATCAATACATTTTAGCATTCGAAAAAGACCTTAAAGCAATGAAGCCACTCTTTCCAATGCACTTCAGAAACTAGGCCTTTACAATATCCCGCTGCATCATCTGATGAATAAAAAAGTGATTCCAGTTTTTTATCTTCAATTTTTGTAAATGAAAGAAATCTAAGGTGATAGGTTGAGGGATATATGGTGGCGGGTCCAAGGTACTGACCTTGACCTTTAGGGTATCCAGACATTCAGATGTTAGTTTTGCTGTAGATAACGAAGTGTACTCATGTTATAGAAATATTTTCCTTTTGTGCGTTGTTGACGAACTTTTTTAAAAATTTACGGTAGACAGGCTAGGTACTAATGGTATGTGTCTTTTAATCCTATAGTAGCAGGATGCGACACGATGATCTTCAAGAAATGCGCGCACGCGCGCACACACATACATACAGAGGCAGACAGACTGACAGATATATTTTTTCTAAAAATGCTTTTATTTGATTCAGGGGATCTCAAAACTTATATTTCCGGTGAAATCAAATTTTTGGTTACAATACAATACCTTCTCTATACACTGTGTGCATAGTACGTGAAGAGAAAGTAAAATGGCAAATTATTGCAAAACAAAACGTTTAATGGGAAAGTACAAATAACATTAGATTAGTTGGCTCTTCTCATACAGTTAAAAATGGCTTATATTTATCGTTTCGAATGTATTTGCGTAACGAAATGTACATATAAACTACTTCTAGACTTCTGAAACAGATACACCAACTAAAATGACATTGTAATTTTTATTTCGTTCCTGTAAACAGAATGAGGGTTAAGTTCTTTAAACAGTATACTGCTATCTGGGCTGTTGCGAGCGGATCGCTAGGCGATATTACCACTCCAACACAAAACGGAATTGATACGTTGAACATATGACTATGGACTAACATTTCTTCTTCGTCTAGTTTATAAATAGTTTGCCCGACGATGCTGAATTAAAAAAAAATAATCTGATGTGTTCCATTCACATGACTTTCTCTACTTCTGTGTAACAAATTGTTAATTAGCTTATTCTTCTATTGACTTCATGCTAATCCAGAAAAAATTAGCAGAAATAGTCTTATTACTTACTTCCTTGTAAGTAGAAGCGAAATATGGGAGTATCATAGGTTAAAGTGAAGTCAAAAGCTGGTTACTAGGTGACTGAAGTTCCTTGGTTTGTATGGACACGAGCTGAAAATTTGCTATATGAGAAAAGTACAAGTTTTTCAAAGCTGAGACCAAAAACAAGGAATATCTCAAAAACGAACATCTCCTCGAAAAAAATGTACATAAAATAAATTGTACGTTTTAATGTGCTCTACATTTTTTGTGTGGTAAGTTTTTGTCCATTTCTTACGTTTAGCAGTTATGCAAAATTCATCCAGAATAAAGTAGTCTTCAGAGGCTATTCCAAGAAAATTTAAGATATACGTATTATTTGTCCGGTAAATAATTTTAATATAGGATATTTTAATCGAAATCGTTAGAGCCATTTTTGAGAAAATGAAAATTTTCGAAAAAAGTTCCATTTAAGGGTAGTTGGGAGTGAGAGGATTTTCTTGAAAATCTTCGTGTCGCATCCTTGGAAGATACCAAACTTAAATACCAAGTTTGGTATTTAACGGTCTTTTCGTTTTTGAGCTATGCTGTCACAGATGCACACACATGGACCTTTTCCAAAAATGCTTTTTTTGAATTCAGGGGGACCCAAATCATGTATTTCCGGTGAAATCTCGGTATCGAATTTTTTAGTGCAGTGCAATACCTTCTCTATGCACTATGTAAATAGTACGTGTAGAGAAAGTAACAAGGATGTGTGCTTTCTCTACTTATTCTGCAACGAAGTATTCTTAAAAAGCTTATTTTTCTATTTACTCCATATACTTATACGGATATAAACATTTGAGAAATACTTTTACTACGTACTTCCTTTTAGATAATGTAGGAATAAGAGAATACAGTAGGCTAAAGCGACAGTTAAATTTAAATGGTCGCGATGGGATGCATTAACATTCCGTTCACCTTGTTTGACCAGGAAAAACAAAAATGAATAATAATTTTCAATTAGAGAAATGTATAACTACTTTAAAACAGAAACCAGTAACCAGAAATTTCTCGGAAAATGGTTAACTTCACAGAAAGTTATGTATTAGACATATAGTTTGTATTTTAACTAGATCCACACTTTTAGGTAATAGGATTTTCTCTATTTCTTACGGTTTATTTTATGCAAAGTCAACCAGAATGAAAACAACTAAAGAGGTTATTCTCAGAAAATTCAAGATATACATTTCATTTGCCATAAAAATGTCTTAAAAATCACTTGAATACTTTTGAGAAAAAAAATCGAAAAATATTCCATGTAGAGAGTAGTTTGGGGTTGAGAGAGTTTCTTGAAAATCTTGAAAGTTGTATCCTGGGAAATGTTAAACTTAAATATCAAATTATGGTTTTCAGCCGACTTTTCGTTTTTAAGTTATGCTGTTCAAAGGCACACGCGGACGGACCAACATACTGTTGTTGTTGTTATTATTATTATTATTATTATTATTGGTGGTGGTGGTTGTGGTTCAAGAGACCTCAAAAGTCTCGGTATCTCCAGCGAAATCTCGGTATCGAATTTTGGAGTGGAACACAATACTTTCTCTACCTACTATGTCCACATTGTATGTATATGGTATAAAAATATAATGGTGTTGAATTCGCATTACTTTCTGTACCCAGTCTTCTACAAACTATTCTAATTATTTTAATACAGATAAACTTTCAGTTTATATTTATACATTTCGTTGTGCAATCCACTAAGTAAATCGATATTTAGACTTTTAAAGAGTGTCGCCAGGCGATGGCTTTTAAATTGCATGCTCTTTGCATCATCGCGAGAAAAGCAGATAACAACTTACCGTTGGTGAAATGCATAGATAAGTATTTGAAAATTCAAACAAATAACAAATAATATCTGCGAGATGGATAAACTCGAAACAATGATTTCATATAAATTGTGTGCTTTAACAAAATATACATTTTCTGGTAGTGAGATGTTATCTTTGTTTTTACATTTTATACAAAAGCCATTCAAGATGAAGAGGAATTCATAGGCTATTCCCAGACAATTCAAGACACTTTTACATTAAATTTATCATAAAAATATATTTAAAATATTATTTTTATATTTTAATTAAAATCGTTATAACTGTTTTTGAAGAAATCAAAATTCTTTTAAAACATTTTCATGTAAAGGGTATCTTGAGGTGGGCAATTTTCTTGAAAATCTTTGCGTAGCATGTTGGCAATTGCTGCACTTAACTACCAGTTTGGTGTTTATGTAATTTTTCGTTTTTGATGCTGTTGATAGACGGATACACCGATATATTTCCTAAATTTCTCCTTTTTTGGTTTTGGGAGATTCAGAGCATTTATTTCTGGTGAAATCTAATAAATTTTGAATGGGATACATACGTCCTATTACTGTGGGTTGTAGAGAAGTAAAGCATATCTTCTGCCTCTGAAGTGACAAGCCTTTTGTGGAACGAACTTATAGACGTATCCAGGTGAAATGACGTTCTATTCCACGAAATGACTAATATTTCAGTTCTTAAAATATCTACTATGTCATCGCCGGAATGAGTTCTGCATCTTTCATGAATTGCGACGAAAAGGAAGATCATGCCAAGAGTGCATTTTGCACGAGATGTGTGCCACGAACCTGTCTAAACTCGAAACAGGGACATGCACCTGAGTATAAATAGGTCAGTTGCATGACGTCTCGAGAGTGTTATCACGTGAGCTAATCCGTTTTACGTCCCAGCTGTCCAAGGTTTATTGAAAGAATCCCCGCTTCCAATATCCCTACAGCTGGCACTGCTGTAAACTGAATTATTCAACAGAGAAAGTTTCTTACATGCATGTGGTTCTTATGTTTTCATCCTCCGCTACCCTCCTCGTATGGAGGACTTACACCCACCCAGTGCCTGGGGTCGGATGCCTGTTGAGTAGACGGAACAGGGATAGTAGCCAGATTGGGTGATCTGCCCGGTGCCTAGTATAAGCGTAAGGAAGACGTGAAATGACCGTGAAAGCGTGGAGTAGGTGTTGGAATGAACGGTGGGGGAAACCGAAGAAACTGGAGAAAACTCGCTAAGACACAAAATCCAAATCCGGTCCCCTGGGCCTTGGTGAGAGCCGAGCGGTCTAGCTATTCGACCTCGGCCACGCCTGATATGCGATAAAATCTTGCGAAGAAAAATAAACCAGTATGTCCCTTATTAGATTTTATTTTAGAAACAACTTTGCAACCCTACACCTAGTAAATCATAAGGATATAATTAGTAAAAATACAATAGTTAATAAATTTTATTGGAGTAATTTTGAATATGGTTTGAAGAAAAGTATCGCTTTATCTACGTTAAGACAAAGGAGTTTTAATCAAAGTCTAGCAGAAAATGGTTTTTCCGTACATACCAGGTGGTCTCTGACGCCCTTAAAACTAAATTTAATGCACATTGAGTTTGTATAAAAACCTAAAATTAAGTCTCAGTTTAGTCTGACCATATATCTGTACTTTCTTACTGTATAATCTTCTAGGGGTCCTTAACCAAAACGAAAGACAAATCCATACCACAAAATCTCATTGTAAAAATCGTGAAAAGTGTTCCCATAAATTCATCAACAAGACCAGTGTTCAAAGAATTCGGTATACTACCATTAATTTGTGTTTACATTTTGGAGACTGTTACTTTCATTCATAAGTTCTGTCATATTTTAGCAGGAATTCTGACTACCATTCCTATAATACCAGGGGATCACAAAACTTGCATCTTGATCATCAAAGCAGTAAAATCGGTCTAAAGAGTATGCCACACCAAGGACTATCTCTTTATAACCAGTTACCTGGAAACTGGAAACTCTTAAATCAGAAACGTTTGAAACCATCTCTCAACTCACAAGTTTTTACAGTTTTAATGAATTCATGACTACTCATGTTCTTGAACTTGCACCAGCCCTTGTGTAAATAATTTGTAAACTGTACATATTAACTGTAAGTTGTAGACTAGAAAAATTTAATCTGTTATGACGAATCCTTTGATTTCCTGTAATTCTTTTGGTGAATAACAAATCATATTTTATCTTGTGGGCTGAAAAATCTGATATTTTCACTAAAAACCCGATCTGTTACATTTCTACTACTCGCAAAATGTTAATCCATGATAAACGTTTGTGCAAATGTTTCTCTACACATTTCCTTGTAAATACAAAGGAATAAAGGAAAACACTAGGGAAAAGCCTTAGTCAAATCTTCTATAAGCAGGTCGCCGAGTGGCAAGTTTTACCCTTGCTTGACCAGGAGCAAGAAAAAAGCGAATAACCACATCCCATTTGAGGAAAGCATTATAATTATTTAAAATTGAAACCAATAAAAATTATTAACTTCACAAAAAACATATATTTGTTATAATTTGTGTCTTTTATTGAGATCTACATATTTTGAGCAGCAAGTTTTATCTCTCTTGTGGTTTATCAGTTGTGCAAAAGTCATCCAGAATGAAGTGTCTCCAGAGGCTATTCCCAGAAATTCAAAATATGCATTTTATTGTCTTTTGAATTACTTTAATATATAGTTACTTTAAAAAAATCGTTGCAAATTTTTGAGAAAATCGACAACTTTGAAAAATCTTCCATGTGAAGCCTAGTTTGGGATGGGGAGATTTTCCTAAAAATCTTGATGTCGCATCCTTGGAAGTAACTGAACTTGGACGCCAAATTTGGTATTTAATCAGCTTTTTTTTTTTTTTTTTTTTTTTTTTTTTTTTTTTTTTTTTTAAGTTTTCCTGCCCATAGACACACACTCACAAATATGGACCTTTTTCTAAAACTGTTTGTTATGTTTTATTCAGGGGTTCTCAAAAATGTACTTCCGGTGGAATGTCGGTATCGAATTTCAGTTGGCATACAAAAGCTTATCTACCTACTGTGTACATAGATACATTGTACGTGATAGAGAAAGTAAAAACCTATTCAAATCATACCGAGAAATGTTTCGAGACCGGCACTAAGGATTTAGTCACGATATTAGAATAGGTATATTATATAGGTTTGAGAAATCAACTTTACAGGTTTGGTTTATTTAGTATTGCAAAACTTTGAGACTCAAATGTTTCATAATACAATATTTCTGTTATTCAATCCTATTTGTTACAGCGTCATTCAACAATATTCGCATGACTCGCCTTCACATGTTTCATCATTACAATGATCCTCTCTCCCTCTTTCTGTTATATTAAGAATATGTCATTCTTGAACGTATTTTTACTTTATCACGTACATGATAAACAGTACAGTGTAACCAAAATGCGATAGAATTTCACCTGAAATACGGTTTTGAACACAGTGCTATTTTCACTTGACTTTCTCTAATTATTCTGCAACAAACTACTCTCACAAAGGCTTACTCTTCTATCTACTTCATGCTAAAAGGGATCAATATTAACAGAATTGGATTTATTATATTTTTATTGGTTCATGCTGTATAAGGAAATACGCTAGGATAAAGCAATTGTTAAATAAAACGAATGACAACTTCCCATTTGAGAGAAATATAAGAATGGGAAGTTTAAACCAATTATTTCAATGAATATTTCGGAAATGATTGACTCCAAAAATGTTTATATAGATTATGTGTTTTGACGAGCTCTGCATGAACCACGCCTCATTTAAGAGCTAACTTATAACAGCTGCAAGGCGAAGAAGCAGAAGACGCAGTACAAATTTTCGACATACTTTCTCTACACATACTATGTACATAGGTAATATATTCCACCAAAGATTCGATCCGAGATTTCACCGGAAATAGACGTTTTAGGGTCCCAGTATATATATATATATATATATATATATATATATATATATAAAAGAGCATTTTTAGAATAAGGTCCGCGCGTGTGTGTGTCCGTACGTCAGAGCGTCCATGTATGTGTAAACATAACTCAAAAACGAAAAATCCTTAAAATACCAAACTTGGTAAATAAGTATAGCTTCTTTCAAGGATGCTACACTAAGATTTTGAGGAAAATAACCCCACCCCAAACTACCCTTTACATGGAAAAAAATTCGAACATTTAAATGTCTAACAATTTTCATTAAAATACCGTGTATTAAAGACATTTACACGGCAAATAAAATGTATATCTTGAATTTTCCGGGAATAGCTTCTGAAGACTTGTTTATTCTGGATGACTTTTGCTGAATTTTGCACAACTAGTAAAACGGAGATAGACAAAATCTTACTGCACAAAAACTGTAGATCTCGTTAAAATACACAAGTTAATGTCGTGTACATTTTTTCGTGGAGTTGACTGATATCGAGATATTCCTTGTCATTAGTTTCAGTATTAAAATACTTGTATATTTCTCATGTGGGAACGTTTCAACTGCTCACGCAAAGAAGCAGATTTCTCTTCCATAGCAGCCACATTTTAAAACATTTGAATGTCGGTTTAGCCTAGCGTATTCCCTTATTTCCCTCCCACTTACAAGGAAATACGTAATAAGACCGCTTCTGCTAATAATTATCGCTATTAGTATGAAGTAGATAGAAAAATCAACTTATTAACAATAATTTGTTACAAAGATCTAGAGAAACTCATGTGAATGGAATACGTCAGATTTTTTTCTTTCTTCTATTAATGCAAGTTACATTACTTCATAGTTCCCCATCAAAGTACCTATATTCTATGTTGCCGAATCTTTATATTTTTATTGGCGTCTCTATTACAAATTTTATTTTTTCCTTGCTGATTCCCAGGGTTCTCTTCCTTTCTAATTTCCAGGCATTGGAGACGTTCGTTTTCCAACATCCTTTGAATGTTCTAATTCTCGTGAACTAAACCTTTTGCTAATGATTTTCTGGTTTACCGAGTTCACCGGTGCATGTAATTACCTTCTCGTCTCTTTCCACCTAATTGCTCTACTCTAACACTGTACTTGCTAATGACTTTTCATAAGTAGTGGAGTCGTAGACCGTTCATTTTACATCATTCGTTGATTTTAAATCAGAAATTATTTATTACATGATTATTTCTCTCTTTCTATAATATTTCTATATAAAATACTCCTTAATATAAAAATAATTCCTGTATGAATATTTACGTTGGGAATAAAATATAGAGACATCTTGAATTTTCTGGGCGTGGTCTGTGAAGTTACCTTCTTTCGGAAGGTATTTTGTAGAATCTTATATAACTGGCAAACTTACTGGTAGATGAACACCTACGCCATAAAAAAACATGTAGATCTCCTTAAAACACAATTTATTACAAATGTTTTGTGCCATAAGCCGTTTCCGGGATTTTCTTTGTGTGTGGCACTAAGTGTTTAGCATTTTGTCATTATTTTAAAGTTCTTTGGATATTCAGTTGTTTATCCCAATTAGTTGGATACCTAATTGATTTTAAGGCTACTATACAGTGGCCAATTCTTAAAGTTTACTTTCGCTATTCCCTTTGTATCTATAATGAGATACTTATGTGGGTAGATATCTCTCCATTAAGAAGGTGGGGGGAAATATGAGATATGTCCATTCACATGGTTTTCTCTAACCTCTATCAAGAGTATATAAATTGTTCTTGCGAAATATTTTATCTATTTCATTTTAATCGAGATAAACCTTAGCTATATTAACCATCTCTTCACATACTATAGTAAATAGGGAAAATATTATATTCCATCCAATAATTCAAAGCACGATTTAATCGGAAATACGTGTTTAGAGGGCCAGTGAATAAAACTAGAAAAGGTCCTGTGTGTGTCTGTGAACAGCGTAACGTGAAACCAAAAGTCTGATAAAAACCAATTTTTGTATTTCAGTTAGTATCTTTCAAACATGCGGCACGGCAAGTGGTTAAACCACTCGCCTGTCACCAGGGTGGCCATGGTTCCATCCCAGGCGACCACTTGGGATTTGTGGCGCACCGGTTTCCCCCATCACATTCCACCAGTGCTCCATCTTCATTCCATGCATCATCAGTGTCATCGCCTGCGGTGCTACAGTAGTAAAAAAAAAACAAAAAAAAAACACATACGACACGAACATTTTTAAGAAAAAACCCCATACCAACTACTTTTTAGAGGTAATAGTTTTAGAAAATGTGTATTTTCTAAAAAATGGCACCAACGGTTTTGATTAAAAAATCAAATATATTTTCCTGATAACAAAAGGTTATGCTGAATATTTTGGGAACAGTTTGTGCATTTTTAAAGTCTTTGCAGTCTTCTTCATTCGAAAGGAATGTTGTGTAATCTTATTCAACTTATGTACAAAAGTGCACTACAAAAAATGTATATCAGTTTTAAATACACAATTTATTCTAAAAGAAAAATCTTTTTCATTAGTATAAGGAATTTCGCTCGAAAATGTTGGTGACTTATGAGCGGGTGGGACCCCTAGAACCCGCGGTACTGCTATCGAAGTACGTTGGGTCTAAAATTATGATACCATTCCGGAAGAGAATTCTGAATTGGGTTGGACTCGGCGGTGCAAGTGTTTAATTAAACCCATGGGAGATTGGGAACGTCTGGGGGTGATACCTAAGTGGAGTTGTGAAACGCCTCAATGACTTCCCTCACTAATCTGGGAAGTTAGTAGACGGCTGCTAGATATCTGTCGGTCCGAACGAGGTTCTCGGGAATCTTCCGTGCGGAATTGACACACGTAAGTGACCATCCACTTCTGTGTCTGTTTTTTTTAAGTGGAGGGGATAAATTTACCTTATGGATTAACCCGGGCTGGAAGCCCGGACTGTCGGGATCTCCCAGAGTGCTCATACCGACTAAAAAAGCCTCCGCCAGAAGTGAATGGCTTGACCGAGGCCCAGCCGGCCCCCTTAGCGAAGTGTAGCTGAGGAATTTGAGAGGAAGTTATAAGTTGTGGTGGTTAGAATTTAGTGGGATTGGGAATGCAGGGAGAGCTACTACTCTCTCCTTGTGGTGATGATGGTTACCTGCGGTGTTTCCTGGTTTTATTGGTAGTCGGTTGCATGTTCCATGAAATTCTGGTGGCCTTGCTGTAGTTGTTGAAAATGCTGGATGAAAGTGTTGTGAGCTTCTTGTTGCAGCTCTCGGATCCCCGCAACGGAAGCCTCTAGAGACCCTAGTTGCATGGACCAGTCGTCGCTGCAGTCTTGGGCAGTCGGATCTACGAGACGACTCTCAATGCGTGTCAGCTTGCGCTGGACAGATGCAAGAGCCCCGCCATCTTCGATGGGATGCTGCCTAGGATGGTATCCTCGCCTCCAATGCCTCGAGGCGCTCTTTGGTTTCCCGCCGAAACTCCTCGAGGCGAAGGCCCAGTTCTTGTATTGCCTCCTGGATGAAAGCAATGGTGGTCAGTAAATCCTGCAGCAAGGAGTTGTCTGGTGATACAATAGGTGGAGAGCTCTGTGGTGATGGTTGATGGTGCTGCTGAGGTGGTAGCCTGCTCCGGGGATGAACACACTTAACTGCCTGTGAAGGGTGTGTTCCCGGAGCAGGTGGCGCAGTAGCGGCGTCGGTGGCGAAGATCGTGGTTGAGGCAAATGGCTGTGAGCGAACTTGCCCCGCAATAATGACACCTAGGTGCGGCGTGGCACTCCTCCATATGGTGTCCGTAGACGCAACAGCGTCGGCAGGGTCCGGACGTTCACTTTTGCTGGCCTCGACACGCAGCTGCTGCCCTAACAAGGGCAGACGTGTTGTTAGGGCAGCTTCAGCTTCTGACGCGGGCCCCAGGTGTAGACGGACCAGCGGTGTGGTTCCCCGGGATGAGGACATACGATTGACCCGCAAAACAGAGGGCCAAACGCGGTGTGCGGCATCCAGCACAAAGCGGGCTGGAAGTTGCCGAAGAACCCTGCAGATAACCTCTATGTGGTGGCCAGCGTGTGCTGGTATGCCCGGCTCCGGTAGAGCAGCAGGCTCGGGGGATGGTGGTGATGAGGACCGGGCCAATTCCCGGTTGGGTTGCGATGCGGCGGCTGTCGGCAGAAGGGCAGATGGCCCAGCAGTCGGGGGTGCTGGAGGGACCGGGTGCGCTTCCACACTGAACGACGAGGCGGACTGCAGTACCTCTCCAACCGCTTGGCAAAGCCTCTGCTAGCTGGGCCTCCATCTCGGCTCTGCTGCAGGTGTGGTGCCATGGCGTCGAAGGCTGCTCTCAGCTTTCGATCCGTGTTGTGTAGTCGTTTTCCACCTGACTCCCTATGTAAGCAGGGGAGGGATTTTTATGCTCCAGATATTGCTTTAAACGAAAACCCCTGGAGAGGAGCATCTACCATTCGTGCTATTAGAGGAACAGCTTTGGCTTACGGATAAAGCTCGCTCCACATTTTTCCATGATATTATACAAAGTAATAACACAGTATTAAATAACTTGCAGTTCTTAAACTAATCTCTATCGCGATTCCCTTTGTATTATAAAGAAATGCGTTAAGTACCCATTTATGCAAATATCCATATTTATTAAAATGAAGTAGATAGTAAAATCAACTTGTGTAACGCTGGTTTATGTACCCACTAATAAATGATGAGAGTAGAGAAATCATGTTAATGTAAAAAAAAAACATTTTTCTTTGTTTTGCGTATATTTTCTTACATTGTCACCACATATAATTTAATCATTATCTGGTGTGTCACATTCATATAAATTTCTCCGCCCAGTTTTGTTTATTTTCCCATTGACCTAGTGTCAATCGAGATAAACTTTGCAGAAATAGCTTCATTATACGAGTACATTACGGATAGCGAAAGAGGAAACGAACATATAGTCAGACTTTTAAAGTCACCCAGTCACCAAATGCTATTTCCATGTCGTCCCAAGAAACAACTGAAAAACATGAGCACTTGAAAAAAATACAAAGGTGTTGAAAAATTCAAGCCAACAGTAAGGGATGTCTCGCAAATGATTTCTGAAACATAAAGGTAATTTAAAATACATTTTATGTGAATAAAATCTACATTGTTACTTCCTCTACTACGTAGAGAGCATTCGATGTCAAGGTTTCACTGGAAGCATAACTCAAACAAAAAGTAGGCCAAACATAAACCCGACTTTTAAGTTTAGCATTCTCCAAGGATGGACACCTTTTCATGAACACCCCCGACCCCAATCTGCTCTTTACATGATACATTTTTCAAAAATTTTGATTTGCTCAAAATGGTTCTAACGACTTTGATTAAAATGCCATATGTTTTATATTTTTTCGGAGCAAATAAAATGTATATCTTGTATTTTCTGAGAATAGCCCCCAAGATCATTTCATTCTGTATAACTTCTGCCCAACTGGTAAACCTTAAGAAATAAACAATACCTTGCTACACAACGAATGTAGATCTCGTTAAAACACACAGTTCATATCCAGAAATGTTTGTGGAATTAACCATTTCCGAGAGATTCCATGTTATTTGTTTCAATTCTACAATCCTTATATTTACTCAACTGGAAAGTCTTCAATCGTCATTCTTTCTTTATACTGAATTTCGAATTTGATTGTCATCACATAGCAAGCTACCCTTATAAGATTTGACTATCGCTTTAATTAGTGTATTCCGTTATTCTTTCTGTAGTTAAAAAGAAATGACTAATAAAACAATATCGTGATAATAATAGAACAATGCGCTCTTGTACAAAGTTTGTTGCAGAATAAGCTGAGAAAGTAATGTGAGTGTAATGTATACGTTTTTCTTTTTATGACTTGTGATGCACCCGTCATATAAGTTATATAACATTATTTCCGAATGAAGAGGCCTCGCAGGCTATTCCCAGAAAATTCAACATAAATACCTTAATATATTATACTCCAATCAAAATGTTACGGGATTTTTTTTTTTTTTTAGAAAATGTGAAGTATTGAAATCTTTTCCACCTTTTCCAAGGAAGTTGAGGTGGCGGAATTTTGTTGAAAATCTCCGTGTCGCATATTTGGAAGATACTAAAGTTAAATACAAAGTTTGAAATTTATCGAGCATAGTATTTTCAAGTTATGTTGTTCTCTCTCTCGCGCTCTCTCTCTCTCTATCTCTCTCTCACATACACACACATAAACACACACATACACACTCCTCTGCTCAAAACGGTCAAAGATGTCAATGAAATGTGCTCTTTTCATGTATTTAATTCAAATGTACTCACTTTCTAGAGTCACAAAAGCTTTCAACTTTATCGCTCACGGTTTATTTGCAACTGCTTTGAGACTTTTCACGGGAGTCTTTTTTAAATCTACTCTATGAAATTATTGTACGTTGCTTTGTAAGACTTTGGATTGTTTTATCCTATAGAACTGCAATTCTGTAGCTTCTATGATATTCGTAATAATTAGGGACGGCACTTTATCCCAGCTCGCCGCGAGGTTCGGTGTTTGACGCTGGAATACACAGAACAGTCATTTCTAACCCTTCTCTTACGAGCTACGTCACATTGTTGTTTTACTCCACTTCCTTCGTTTTGTATTTGTAGGAACCCAATACAGTACATGAACCATTTCTCCTTCAATCTCTCTCACAATCAGGATGACCGTAATTCCATCTTACAAGGTAACCAAGCAACATTAAATGGGTTTGTTTGTATCTGCCATAAGTACACGAGTCATAGCTTCCAGAATAATGCTTGGAGATAAATTCATCCTCCCTTTTTTTTTTCTTGAGGTTAGCATTACTGATGCAAAGTATCTGTGTTCATCTCAAGTTTAAAAGATAGTACAGTTAAATGGGCACAATGTTGCCATACATACATTAAAACTTTGGTGCTCAGCTGTGATTTAGTGCGCCTTTGCCGGCACCACTTTCCCGGCGACTCTCTGTTATCTCGCGCAGGGGAGAGAGGCCGCGACAGGGTTTACCTTATAATTTAACGACTCTGTACTTGTCCATTAGTAAGAACCGCGTTTTTCAGTTGTGAAGCACTTATCACTGGAGTGGTTTTTGAGATTACACGCACACGCGCGCTCACACAAACAATTGTGGATAAGCAACAATCAGATTGAGTTGTCGCAGTGTCAGTATAATAAATTCCGTAGCTGCTAACTGAGGCTGAGGCTGCGCTTCTATTGTTAAACAGATGACAGTAGCGGTCTAAATCATATTCAAGATGCTGAATCAACAGTCAGGGTAGAATCTGCCTCACCCGCGTTTCTCGATTTCCAATGACGGTGGCTTAGCAATGTAGATGCATAGCAAAATAAAAGATGACACTCCCATTATAGACTTCTAAAGATGCAAGATCTTGTCTGTGTTTTAGCGTCCTCAAGTTTCCTAAGCCTCGAGCCCTCGAGCAGTGCATACAATAACAGCTCCTTTTTTGTTTCTTACCTCAATGAATGGAAGCATTATACTAGAATTTAAAAAGGAGAGGGAGAGCAGTGCTTGCATAGTAGCAATGAGCGTTGAACACAAAAAAAAAAAAAATGCACTCTGTTGAAGAGAGAGTTTATCTGCACATATTACCTTATTTAAAATGTGTATATGCCAATTCTTCAGTAAGTCTCTAAACTAGGGAATTAATAAAATTTGAGTACACATTCTCGAAAAAAAAACTTTAAAACCTTAAGAAATATACTACCACGTTATATAATTAAAAAGTGGTGGCTCGTTGATTACCTTGTTTCTTCTCGTAGGCTTCACCATTGTTATGTTAGCTTGTGATGCTATCTAAGCCTTCCTAGAAAAGCTTCCGCTGTGAAAACGACGATTAAACCAACTATTTTTACTTTCTCCATACGCACTATGTACATAGTGTATAGAGAAAGTATTGCACTCCACCAAAAATTCGATACCGAGATTTTACCGGAAATATATGTTTTAGGGTCCCCAATATCTAAAAAAAGCATTTTCACAAAAAGGTCCGTGTGTCTGTGAGCACGATAACTCAAAAACGAAAAGTCGGTAAAATACCAAACTTGGTATTTAAGTTTAGTATCTTCCAGGGATGCGACACGAAGATTTTGAGAAAAATACCTCCACACCCAACTACCCTTTACATGGAACTTTTTTCGAAAATTTTGATTTTCTCAAAAATGGCTCTAACGATTTTGATTAAAATTTCGTATATTAAACATATTTACCGGACAAATAAAATGTATATCTTGAATTTTCTGGGAATAGCCTCTGAAGAGTAATTTATTCTGGATGAATTTTACTAAATTTTGAATAACTGCTAAACCGTAAGAGATGGACAAAAACTTACCACACAAAAAATGTAGAGCAAATTAAAACACACAATTTATGTTATATACATTTTTTTCGTGGAGTTCGTCGTTTTTGTGACATTCCTTATTTTTGGTTTCTGCTACAGGAACTTGTCAACTCCTATCCATATAAACAAAGGAACTTCATTGACATAGCAACCAGCTTTTGACTATCACTTTAACCTACGGTTGTCCCTTATTTCGCTCCTACTTACAAGGAAGCGAGTAATTAGACTATTTCTGCTATTTTTTTCTGATTAGCATAAAGTAAATAGAAGTATAAGCTTTTTAAGAATTATTTGTTGCAGGGATATGGAGAAAGTTGTGTGAATGGTACACATCAGATTTTTCAACCTTTCATAGCCTAAACTCATTCTGCTTGACAAGAACTGTGATCAGAATTAGCTTAAGGCTCAAACTCTGGCACATTTAGATTCTTTAGCAGAAGAATTCAACCTCTATTTCCCTTATATTTCATCTAGGCCTTGAATATTAACAAGAAATCCCTTTGCTGTTGACACTGATGTACTGCTAGAAAATTAGCAAGAAGACGGCTGAATTGTGATTCAAAAGCAAACTATAATTTTCAAACTTCAGGTATAGAGCAATCTTGCACCTTATCCTACAAGAGCCAGATTTGTAATCGCGGTTATTGTGTCATCTTCGTCCACGTACACACACACATATATAAAGCCAATGTTGGCAAATGTTTGACTCTAAGTGCCTCCATTATGCATAGTCAAATTGGAAACCAAATAGGAGGTGCCTTGCTGATATAGTGACTTAGTGACCGGTTCATAAACAATGTGAATTAATCGTTAATTTCACAAATTGATTTGCTATTCTTAAAAACTGAAAGGGTTTTTAACTCTCTGAGCTTGCTAAGCTCATCGAATTTTATATTCTTCCTTTCAAGATATTGAAAAATGGTAAAGGTGTAGTGGCTCGTCACGTTTCAAACGGAAGGACGTCAAAATTATACCTAAGGTTGGTAATTCCTGCCCAAAACTGTGTGTTTGTAATTAAACAAAATGAATTTAACTCTGGAGCTTCCTGTACTTCCTACCAAGACAAAGCATAGCGTCACTAGTAAAGTCATGAGGGTCACACAAGAAACGTTTCCCTGTTTTGTACAATTTTGAAATCGCGTATATCTTAAACATTGAGACATTTATAGTGCGTTGCACCAATTTGTCGAAAGTCTCTGTGAAAACTCCACTCTTAAGTTACTCTCATCTCTGCCACAGTGTATAAGTGAACATACATTCTCTCTGAAAACGAGGTCATAAGTCACTTTTGTCTCCTGATGCCACAAGTAAGTTGACCAGGAACCCAATTTGCACAACTTCGCTGTATTGCAATATCTTAAGAATGGTATTGAAAGTTTTTTCGTCACCACATCACCAACACGGTTTTATCGGTCTCCTTTGATGATTTCACCCATTTTGGGAATGTTGCTATCCATAAGTAACTCGGCCTTTAAAGAACAAATTGCACCTCTTTCGTAACTTCTGCGCATAAGTTATAGAATACTCTTATTAGTGTCCCTGGGTCAAGCCATTTGTTCATTCATACCAAATCTAGAGTAAGGAAAAAAAAAATCTAACAGTTATTTTGCAGGAGCTACAGAATGGAATAGTTCTGAGTTTGAACAAAGTTTACGTAGTTTAAAATTTAAACCAATTACACAGGATGTCTCAGAAACGGTTAACTGTACAAATATATATATATATATAACATTGTGTGTTTTAACAAGATCTACATTTTTACTTTCTCTGCTCGTATGTATAATGTGCACAGCGGATAGAGAAGAATAATTCCAATAAATTTCATGTCGATATTTCATATAATCCTGAATGAAAAAAGTATTTTTAGAAACATGTCCGTGTGTACCTTTGTATATGTATCTGTGAGCAGCATAGCTCAAAAACGAAATGTCGGCTAAATACCAACTCAATTTCTTCCAAAAATAGGACACGAGAATTTTCAAGAAAATCTCTCCACCCCAACTACATTTTACATGCAACATTTTTGGAAAATTTTGATTTGCTCAAAAATGACTAACGATTTTTATTAAAATGTCCTATGTTTAAGATATTTTCATGACCAACCAACTGTATATCTTGAATTTTCTGCGAATAGCCTCTGAAGACTACTTCATTCTCGTGAATTTTGTAAGACTTTTGTAAAACCGATAAGCCGCAAGAGATAGGAAAAGCTTACCACACAAAAATGTAGATCTCATTAAAACACAATGTCATGTACAGAGTTTTGTAGAGTTAATCGTTTTCGAGATATTCAGAGTTATTGGTTTCAGTTTTTAAGGTACCTTAAACTTTTCTCAAGCGGGAGACATTTTTATGATCTCTTTTGTTTGTTCCTAGCAAGGAAAAAACCGAATTTAAATTGTTTCTCTTGGCGACCGGCTTTTAAAAGATTTGACTATCGTTTTAGCATAGTGCATTCTCTTATTCCATTCTACTTACAAGGAAGCAAGTAATAAGACAAACTCTGGCAATGTTTATCATGATTAGCATACCTCGATAAAAGAATAATCCTTTTGTAAGGAAATTAGTTTTGTGGAACAGACAAAGTCATATGAATGGAACACGCCAGATATTTTGTTGTATGTTTGTGTCTATATCTTACAGTTTATCAATTATATAAAAGTCGTCCAGAATGTTGTCTCCAGAGGCTATTCCAAGACAATTCAGGATATACATTTCGTTTATCATAAAATAATATGGCATTGTAATCAAAATCGTTAGAGCCATTTTTTAGAAAATCGAAATTTTCCAAAAATGTTCCATGTAAAGGGTAGTTGGGGTGGGGGATTTTCCTGAAAATCGTCGTGTCGCATCCTCGGAAGATACTGAACATCAATACAAATTTTGGTATTTACGCCACTTCGTTTTGGAGTTATGCTGTCCGTTTTTTCGCCCACAGGACCTTAAAACATTATTTCCAGTAAAATCTTATCAATTTTTGGATGGAATACAATACCTTTTCTATCAATTATGTACATTGCACATTCATGCTGGAGAAAGTAATAAAAAGTTTAATTTTATATATATATATGTGTTATATGCATATCGAGAATGTACCTAAGTTTACAAACAAATTCTGTTTCCATCACATAGCAGTTATTACCGGTCTGAAGAATGAATGCAGATGGCCACGAGTGGAAGCTTGCGCTAACACAAATAAACGGTATAACTGTCGGAGCATGCCCTGTACAGCACGACAAACCTAGAATGCAGCAGTTGTCTCTTACAGTGGACGAGTTCAAATCAAGTTAAAATAACACCTCCGCCCTTAGTCCTTAGTGATAAAGAAAACAGCAAGTTTAACATGTTGAGGATCGTTTACTTTATTCCTGTTTACGTTCGCTGTGCTGATGTTTTGATGGTCAGACTGTAGTGCATTATATTCCAGCTTTCTCTGACCGCTCTAAACCGTGCCATGCTTCACCAGCGACCTCCCAACAACTGCATTCTTTCATCAGACAGTTAGTACTTCCCTTGCCAGCAGCCGTCAGGGCATTTCTTGCATACAAGAGGACAGTTATTTGAAGGTGCTATATTTAAGTGATTGTAATACAATTGGTTTCTCCTGTTTTCTACACTGATGTATGTGCGCCAGTCACGCCTACCCCTCGTTACCTCTTATTATTTTTACTTTCTATAGCCCGTATGTACAATGTACAAGAGCGATAGAGAAGGTATTGTACTCAACCCAAAAATTCGATACTGAAATTTCACCGTAAATATGTTTGGAAGCCCCCTGAGCCCAAGAAAATCAGTTTTAGAAAAAGGTCCATGTGTCGGCCTGTCGGTCTGTTGTGGACAGCATAGCTCAAAAACGAAAAGTTAGTTAAATGCCAAACTTGATATTTAAGTTCAGTATCTTCCAAGGATGTAACACGAGAATTTTCAAGACAATTTCCCATCCCAAGTACCCTTTACTTGAAACATTTTTTGAAATTTTCATTTTTCTCCAAAATTGCTTTAACGGTTTTGATTAAAATACAGTATATTAAAAATCTTCACAGCGCAAATAAAATGTATACTTTGAATTTTTTGCAAATAGTCTCTCTATTCTGATCGAAATTTATAGAATTTTGCATAACTTAATACACAAAAATGTAGAGATCGTTAACACGCACACACATACGTTATTTATTTCATATGTAAAGTTGATTGTTTTCGAGATATTCCTTGATATTCCTTGATTGATATTGGTTTCAATTTTAAACTATCAACGTTTGAGAAACCGGACCATGCTAAGCGAACCGAATCTCAATTGTTTCACATAACAACCAGGTTTAAAAGATTTAGCCTAGAGTATTCTCTTATTTTCCTTCTAATAATGAAGTAAGTAATAAGTGCAGTCAGTTCTGGTAACGTTTATCTCAATTAGCATGATGTAGACAAAAGAATACTCTTTGGGAAGAATAGTTGTATATGTTATGGCTGAATAAAATTATATGAATGGAACACATCTTTTTTTTTTATTATTATTCATATCTGAATAATATATCTTTTTAATATATGTCAGAGCTAACGCAATTGTAACTTTTATTGAGTATTTTATTTAAACTGTTACCAATAATGTTTATAGCTTATATACCTTTATAATTCTTTGAGATCCTAGCTGAAACTATATTATACGTGTTCACTTAGATGTCGCATATCACATTTCTTACTTAAATATATAGGACTGAATTACTGTGGAGAACAACTGACTGCACTTCTACCTAAAGACGAACTTAATTCTACAGTAAATGAGGACAAACTAAATGAGAATCTGCGCTCTGTAGAATATGCCTATCTAACGCCCTTGTTCTGCCTAAGCATTAAAACTGTGCTCCAATTGGCTTGTTTTTCGCCCTCCCAGTAGCGTCTCTGAGCCATTAGAACTATCCTACTATTTTACTTAGGCTGCTAACTCTCGGTAACTTTCAGAATCGCCCACTCCTCAAGCTTACGTTATCTTTTTTAGTTCAAGGACATTGGTTTATACATTTCATCCAAAATCCCTGACTATTGTCCTCAAAATCATTGCAAAAAATTTCTCTTTTATGACCCATATACAGTTTCAGTTGTCCCTCTTGCAAGTAAGCTGATGCTAATATCATCTAATAATATAATTTTATTTCTATATTACGCATATTTATTTACCTTGCCTTACTTATTAACTATTTACCTCTTCTTGCATTCATAAGTACTGCCTCACATGTGTCTGCCGCGTTTATTTTTTATGAAGTAGCATGACATAACTTTACTCATTTTGATAGCGAAAGTGCCTGCTGTTTCGTTATACTAATTATCTTTCAATATTAAAGCACAAGCTCTTGTTTACGATACTCCACATAGTTATTATTTAACATAGTCACGCTGCATGAATTTAGTATATTTTCGACATGCGTGCCAACATTTCCGTGTAAAGTTATCGTAATGAATATCTCTCGCTATTGCAACAGGTGGCTTTGTTCAAACTTCTTTCAACTGCGGTCGTTTTAATCTTGGTGCTTCTAAACGGCGAGAAAGTTCTATAGAAAGTGCGAAATCATTCACTTCACCTGGAACGGCGTTCAGTTCTTTCATCTCAAAAAATGTGGCGAAAAGTGGCGTTATTGCATCCCCTTGAATATATGACCAGCGGAAAGTAGAAACAGTTGAGCATCATCCCTCCATTCCTATGAAAGGAACATTGCACAGTTCTCTGGCCGATTGCGGTGTGTAAAAAATTCTTTCAGTCTGGAAACCAAAACGTTTTAATATACTTGGATTTGATGCTTGCGTTTCCCCCCCCCCCTCCTTTATTTATAAGATGTATAAAGATCTCAAGGATTTTTTAATCTAATGTCAACTTGCTATCACGGTGAGCATGCCATTTATCTGGCAGGTAGAGAAGAAATGCATTCCACATCGATATTTCAATAGAACAAAAATTGAATTTACTAAATAGAAAAAATAACTTTAAGAAAAGTTTGGGAACTAACCGAGGGGACATTGTCGCAGATTGAGCTGTGATTTTTATAGCAAAAATCTTGCATGTTCCATACACATGACTGTTTCTATATCTCGGTAATACATTATTGTTAAAAATGTTGTCCTATTTACTTCATGCTAGTCGAGATAAGCATTAACAGAAATGGTCTTATTACTTGCTTTCTTGTAAATAGAAGGGAAATAAGGAAATACACTAGGCTAAAGCGATCAAATCTTTCAAAATCTGATTGCCATGTGGTTGAAATCGGTTTATTTGCATTGCCAAGATTTCACAAATTCACATATGTGAAAAGTTTTAGGTATTTTAAAACTAAAACCAAAAACAAGAAATATCTCAGAAATGGCAAACTCCACGAAAAAAAATGCATATCACATAAATTGGTGATTTAACGAGATCTACATTTACATGTAATAGGTTTTTTTTTTTATTCTAATCCTTACGTTTACCAGCTACGCAAAATTCAGCAAAGTTCACCTACAATAAACATGTTTTCAGATGCTATTCCCAGAAAATTCAACATTTTATTTTTGCATGTTATTTATCATGTATATCTTTAATGTTTGGTGATTTTAATAAAAATCGTTAGAACCATTTTGAGAAAATAACAATTTTCGAAAAATTTTACTTGTAAAGGGTAGTTTGAGATGGGGGGGGGGGTTCCTTAAAATCTTCGTGTCACATCCTTGGAAAATACTCAACCTATATAGCTTTAAGTTCAACGACTGACATTAGATCCATCTTGGCCTCAACAATCAGTTGCCTGATTAGTATGCGAAACGGTACTAAACATTACTCCGCACTGAGGCTACTAGTATGAGCGTACAGCGCGTACTAGGTTTAACTTAAAACGATTTCATTTAGCGAAGAGAAAATCGGACTAGCTGCATTTCGTTTTTTTTTTTTTTTTCCTTCTTCTTTCCTCCCCCCCCCCCCCTAGTGAAAGCTACTTCCAAGAAAAAATCTGATGTATTAAATTCTCTGCCTATTCTATTATAAACTATTTTTACAGATGCTTATTCTATCTATATAATACTAACCGAAATAAAATGAGCAGAAATGGTCTTGTTGCTTATTTTCATGTGAATACAAGAGGAATAAAACAATACACTAAGCTAAAGCGGTAGTCAAACCTTACAAGAGCTGGTTGCAATGTGATGTCTTATGATTTGGTTCTCTTTCCATGACCAGGAGTAAAGAAAACAAGAAAAGCAAATGATGATTTATCTTTTAAAAAAACTAAAAGTTCTATAAAACTGAAACTAAAACAGGAATGTCTCGTAAATTGTTGCAAAGACGTTATCCAGAATAAATGGAGGCTATTCCCAGAAAATTCAAGATTTATCATAGGAATATCTTATCATACGGCATTTTAATTAAAATCATTAGAGCAATTTTTGATAAAATCAAAAATGTTTAAATTCTATGTACCATATAAGTACCAAGTTTGGAGTGGTAGGATTTTCTTGAACTTCTTGTCACATTTTTGGAGTATGGCTGTTATAAAACAAAATGCAGAATAAACATCAAATTTGGTATTTAAGTACATTATCTTCCATAGCTCTGATGCGCAGATTTACAAAACAAGCAAAACAAAATTCGGAATCTCGCAACTTTATTTACATGGTTTTTTTCTCTGAAATTGTTCTCTTTATGTTGAGAAAATATATTTTATATAAGATATTCCCATGTTCAATTAACTAAATGCAAATTTAGATGGAATTTTCTGAAAATGCCCTATCAAACCCTCTTCTGTGTGTCGTGCGGGTATATAAATGTTGCACTCAATTTTTGATACGATTTTAATATCTCTGGTCTTATCGATTATTTTTTTTTTACTTTCTCTACACGTAATATGTAGGTACATGGTGTATAGAGAAGGTATTGCATTCCACCTAAAAATCCGATACGAAATTTCACCGGAACTACACGTTTCAGGGTCCCCTGTATCCAATTTTGTTTTAGAAAAAGTCCGCGTGCGTGCGTGCGTGTGTGTGTGTGCATGTCGGCGAACACGACAGTTCAAAAACGAAAAGTCCGGAAAATACCAAACTTGCTATTTAAGTTTAGCATCTACCAGGGATGCGACACGAAGATTTTGAGTAAAAAATCCCCCCCATCCCAAACTACCCTTTACATGGAAAAATTTCGAAAATGTTTATTTTCTCAAAAATGGCTCTAACTAATTTGATTATTTATATGGCAAATAAAATCTATGTCCTGAATTTTTTGGGAATGGCCTCTAAAGATGTCTTTATTCTGAATAAATTTTGCTGAATTTTGTGTAACTGATAAACCGTAAGAGATAGTCAAAAATTACTACACAAAAATGTGGAACACTTTGAAATACTAAATTTATATCATATACGTGTTGGTTTTTTTTTTTTTCGTGAAACTGGCCATTTCTGAGATATTCCTTGTTATTTGTTTCAGATTTAAAATACCTAAACTTTTCTCACACGGAAAGATTTAAATACAGAAACGATTTCAACCACATGGTAACCAGCTTTTAAAAGATTTTATTACCGTTTTAGCCTATTCCCTTATTTTCCTTCTAATTGCAAGGAAGCAAGTAATCAAGACAACGTTTATTCCACTACCATAAAGCAGTTAGAAGAATGTTTTAACAATAATTTGTTACAGCGATGTAGAGAAAGTCATGTGAATGGAACACATTAGACTTTTATTTTAAGAAAATATAATTGCTCGTTGGAAATGCGTTCAGTTGTTTTACTGTACTGTGAATCTTTGGTTTGGTGTTACTTTTGGCTATTACATTAAATTCACACACTACACAGCCGTTCATATTTCCAATGTTTAGGAAGAGTAGGGAAAAACTCTGGCTAAAAGAAAAACCTGCAGCGGGGACCTCTGAATTTAGACGTTAGCACGCTAATTATCAGACCACTGAGACAGTCTTGTGTAATTGTTTGTAACTAGTGAACCATAAAGGGCAAAAGCGTTCTTCACAAAAAATATACACCATAAAACACAATTTAGTTCAGATTATCTTTTTTGTGGCATAACCCATTTGAGACATTCCGTTGTTGTTTGAATTCTTTGTCATTCTTGACATGCCTACTATTGACATTCAGTTGTTTCTTGAAATATCATGGAAAACGGAATTTGAGGGGACCAACTTTTAAATGTTTGACTCAAGATTTTCTCCCTGTAATTTCCTTCCACTTACAATGAAAAATATAATGAGACATGAACATTAGTTTGTAAAAGTATTATTAAAATCTGGTGCATTACATTTACATGCTCTTTTACACTCTTTCACTTATTATGCAAATTACTCTTACAAAAAATTATTTCCTATTACCTTCGTTTCTATTGAGGAAAAGTAAATTACACATTTCGTTATTGATACAAAGGAAATAGCAATAGGTTGACCATTAATAAGACATCTAAGAAATGGGCTATACTACAAAAATTATTACTCAAAATAATTATATAGTTTTAAAAAGTACTCACTGTGTAGTACTTTCCGACTTTAACTTTTATCAGTCATACAAGATTAAACAAAATTCCAGACGATTATCAGAAAATTCAAGTTATGCATGCTTTTTGTTTTCCATGTAAATATGTTAAATGGTATTGTTGTATCAAAATTGTTAGCGCCATTATGAACATATCAAATTTCGAAGAAATGCTCCTCGTAAAGTGTTGTTAGTGTAGACTTTCTTGAAATCTTCCTGTCGCTTCTTTGGAAGATACTAAATTTAAGTGCAGGTTTCGTATTTACTTCGATTAGCATGAAGTATCTAGAGATATAAGCTTTTGTAAGAATAGTTTGTAGTAGAATGAATAGAAAAAGCAATGTGCAACACATCAGATTTATCTTAAAAGGTTTGTGTGCTTTTATATCATCCTCCTGATTATGTCAGCTAATCAACTTACCTTAAGTACCGAAAAGTAATAAATAAAGCTACATATTTAAATTATGCCTAATTCTAGGATGATTTCAAGGGGTTACTATATCCCAAACAACCCCTAGATGGAGTTATCTCCGTTACTTCTTTTTTATTTAGCTTAACGGTCTTTAACCTGGTTGGTCATATCGGACAATCAATGAACTTAGTGAAATGATGCTCAAATGATTTGGGGGTCCGTGGAGCCTAAAGTTACTCGACATTCGTCTTCTCAGGATAAGAGAAAACCCCGAAAAAATCTTATCCGGGTAACTCGCTCTAAACGAGATTCGAACTAACGACCTGTTAAATGAGAGTCAGACACGCTACCACTACACTACCCAGGCAGGTCTGTATTATTTATCTTCTCAAAAAGTTGGAGAAATTGACGTGAATAAAATGAAAGTCCTGAGTTGCCTGCAGACAGACACTTGAGTAATTTTTCAACTGACTACCTTTCCAATTGCTGTCCTACATACTGGCTAGTGTGGGAGAAAGAAAAAAAGTTCACAATGATTGAACTAGTAGTATAACTCCATGACGCGACAGCTCACAAGGAACCTTGGCCTACCGCCCGGCCGCTGCGCCCCTATCTCGGTCCTTGACAGACGTCATGGATGGGGTGCAGAATTGGAGGGTGAGACGTGGTCAGCGCCTCGAACCTCCCCGGCCGGTTAACATGGTCCTCGTGACCTAGAGCCGCTAGTTTTCCATCAAGTTGCTCCTCAATTGGTCCCCCCCCCAGGGCTGAGTGCACCCCGGTCCAGCTCTCCCAGCGGAAGAAAAAATCCCCACGCCGGTACCGGGAATCGAACTCGCATCTCCCACTTGAAGCAGCTGCGCTACCACCGCGCTAAGGAGACGACCTGATTGAACTAATAGTTGGTTAAAAACTACGAAGCCCGGAACTTAAAAGTACTTGAGACATAAGTCGCCTTTGGGGTATAATTTGAGATGGTCTTGTGTAGTTTACCGGGAAAAAATCTGATGTGTTACACTCACATGACTTTCTCTAGCTGTTCTACAAACTTCATACATAAGATTCTTCTTTTTTCTGCACCTTGCTAATCGTGGTACTCATTAGCACAATGCTCTTATTATTTAGTTCCGTATAAGTAGGAAGAAAATAAGGGAATACACCAGGCTAAACCAATATTCAAATGTTTTAAAAGCTGTCGTTATGCGATTGTCATTACAAATCGCTTCTTTTCCTGGCCAGGAGTAGAACAAAAGAAAAACGGACACTCCCGTCTGAGAAAAGTATAAGTACTTCACAACTGAAACTAATAACAATGAATACCTCGAAAACGGTAAGCTCCACGAGAAAAATGTATATCACATAACTTGTGTATTTTAACAAGACCTAAATTTTTTGTATAGTAAGTTTTTGTCTATCTCTTACGGTTTACTAGTTATGCCAAATTAAGCAAAATTCATTCAGAATAAACAGGTCTTCATAAGCTATTCCCAGAAAATTCAAGATATACATTTTATTTTTTAGGTAAGTATCTTTAATATATGATATTTTAATCCAAATCGTTGGAGCCATTTTTAAGAAAATAAAAATTTTCGAAAAAAGTTCCATGTAAAGGGTAGTTTGGGGTGGGGGATTTTTCTCAAAATGTTCGTGTCGCATCCCTGAAAATACTAAACTTAAATACTAAGTTTGGTATTTTAGCTACCTTTCGCTTTTGAGTTCACACACATACACACGGACCTTTTTCTCAAAATGATTTTTTTGATACAGGGGGTCCTAAAACATGTATTTTCGGTGAAATCTAAGTATCGAATTTTTGGGTGGAATACAATACTCTATCCCTATGTACATTGTACATATGGGGCTAGAGAAAGTAAAAACGAGTGGCAGTTGAGGAAGTTTGTTTTATTGGCATGATCAGGAGACCGGATATCTGTGGTTCAAATCCTGGCCATGACATTGAATTTTTCGGTTGACTGTGTCTTTCCAACTCATGTCCTACACAGTGGCTAGTGTCGAAATAACAATTAATTCAAAATGATTGACCTAATAGTTTGTTAAAGACTACGAAGCCCAAAACTTACATGTAAATCGCCATTGAGGTATGTCATTTCAAAATAATTTGAGATCTCCTTGTGTGATTGATCGAAGAAAACGTCAGTCAATTGATGAATTTATTGCTGTATCGTTGTTTTACCATGGTAGCTCAGTAGAAAGAGCAACTGAACGGAGACCTTGAGAACCGTGGTTTAAATCCGGGCTATGGATTGAATTTTTCAGTTAACTCTAGCTTTCCAACTCGTGCCCTATACACTAGCTAGTGTGGAAAAAAAACCAATTAATTCTCTTGATTAGTGATTTACGTTCTAGTCCCATTATTTATAGGCTTCAGTTATTTCTTATAGTAACTGCCAATCTTCTTTGGATCTTTTCCTACTATATCCTCTCTGGTAATGCGCGATAATAATGGCAATTCCATGCAAACTCAACTGCTCTTGTAAGACCGAAAATGAATGGGCAATGTTGTCTACCACGCAGACTATGTTTAAGATTCATTAGTTGCCCTATACAACGTTAAGCAAATGCTGCTTTCTTTTAACAATCAGTAGAAGTGGTAGTGTATTTGACATAAAAAATGGACATGATTTGCATGTATGTTTTCAGTTTACTCGAACTCTAAAAAACACTTCTTAGTAAAACGTGTGCGAGCGTGTGTGTATTATTCAAAAATGAAAAGTCAGATAGTTATAAAATTTCATATTTAAGTCAGACATTGTAAGTATACAAGACAGGATTTGGAGAATGATTCTCACAAATAACAAATATATAGAAACGGTTCAAACGACTGTCATAAAATATAGTCATCTTCTGAGAGGTACGGGATCGACTCGTGTTCTCAAAATTCAGAATATGAGAACACGGCGCCTCACACCAAGTGAGCTACCTGTGATTGTGTCAAATCTAAGCCTTCACCAAATGTAACGGTGGGTTCGCTGTCGTCTTGAGCGTGATTTTTCTAAAAAAAATCTTATGTGTTCCATTCACATGACTTTCTCTACATAGCTGCAACAAATTATTGTTAAAAAGCTCTTACTTCTATTTACTTCATGCTAATCAGTAAAAAATTAGCAGAAATAGTTCTTATTACTTGTTTCGTTGTAAGCAGAAGCGAAATAAGGGAGTACCATTGGTTAAAGTGATAGTCAAAAGCTGGTTGCTATGTCGCTGAAGCTCCTTTGTATGGACAGGAGTTGGCAAATTCCTGTATGAGAAAAGTAAGTTTTTTATAGCTGAAAACAAAAATAAAGAATATCTTAAAAACGATCAACTCCATGAAAAAAATAGATATAGCATAAATTGTGTGTTTTAATGTGCTCTACATTTTCTGTGTGGTAAGTTTTTGTCCATCTCTTACGGTTTAGCAGTTATGCAAAAATGCGTAAAATTCATCCAGAATAAAGTAGTCTTCAGAAAAGTTACCAGAAAAGCCAAGGTATACATTTTATTTGTCAAGTAAATACCTTAAATTTACGAGATTTTGAATCAAAATCGTTAGAGCCATTTTTTAGAAAATCAAAATTTTCGAATTTTTTTCCATGTAAAGTGTAGTTTGGGGTGGCGGGATTTTCTAAAATCTTCGTAGTGCATCCTTGGAAGATACCAAACCTAAATACCAAGTTTGGTTTTAACGGTCTTTTCATTTTTGAGCTATGCTGCCCACACACACACACGGACATTTTTCTAAAAATGTTTTTTTTTGGTTCAGGGGGTCTCAAAACATATATTTCCGGTGAAATCTTGGTATCAAACTTTTGGGTGCAATACCTTCTCTATACACTATGTACATAGTACGTATAGAAAAAGTAAAAACATTGGCGCTTCCACCAAATGTCACGAAGCCACACGGTGCCTCCAGCAAATGTCACGGCGAACCATGACTTTGACAAAACCTCTTAGCAAATGTCAGACTAGCGTCGTCGTCGTAACTGGGCGTCATGTTGATCTCGTGACCATGGCGACTCCAACAGATGACGAGGTACAAAAGGCTGGAAATGGAACGTGGAGTTTAGGGAGCTCATAGGTAATGGGTTTTTGTATGTTATACGCTGACTTATTAGAGGGAAACGCAGCAATGGAAGGTAATTCCTAAATGCAATAAGGCACTTCGAGATATGTGATTTTGTATAATAAACAACAATCCGTAGTTGGCAACTATGTTTACCAGTGGCAACTTTGACTCGGGCTGTTACGTATTCCGAGACCGATCTTAAGTGGCTGAAGGTACATAAGTATTAAATAAAACCCGATTTCCCCTCCGGCAGCAAACCGACATGGAGACTGGTAGCAAAATGGCCCAAATGATTGCAATGGAAAACTGTATTTAAGTTATTTATAGCACTTTATTATTTTATTTATGTAATGCATTTTATTATTCCTCATACTCTAAATTTGCATATACTGCAGAGGTACAGTTGCTAGAACTAACGCGAAGCAGTCATCTGCCCGTCATGTATAGAAACAGAGGTACAGTTGCTAGCATTAAGGCCTCTGAGGCACATGTCGAAGCAGAAGTACTGTTGCTTTATGTACATACACTAAGGTCTCGTGGAGACGTAACGAAGTAAGATGGTGGTACAGAGATGAGACGTAGAGGATTAACTGTCCACCACTCCAAGCCACGAGTTATCTCCTAACGTACTTAAAGGATACAAACTAAATAGAGAGGGAAGAGCATCTTGTGATATTCTTCTGCTCATTAGAGCTAACACGGACAAAATGATTTTGTTTCCAACGCTATATATGCACAACAGGTCCTAGTCGACCTCCGTGGTCTAGGGATAATATGCTAGCCTCTGGTTCCGAAGGGCTCATGCTCAAACCCGACGGATGGCGATGCATTTTTTTCGGGAGTAAAAAAGTCCTTAGCATGTTTTCCTTCGGAAGGGAAGTAAAGCGAGTGGTCCCTTGAAAGTAAAACAGCCTCATGAGGTTTCTGAGCACAATTAAGCGGTCTTTCTCGCCCAATGTGGAATGGAACACTAAGACCAGAGCAGTTAAGGAGCCTTCATAAATTAATTCAATTCAACCAGATCCATATTGCTTAATATGCTATAATTTGTAGGAAATTTTTTATTTTATAATGCAACGTGAGAAGCAGATTCACAAATATATATGTAAACGAAGTTTCAATGGATAGACAAAATCGTATGTGACACTTAAGATTTTTTTTTTCACATATTATGTTTATAATATTTTATAACTGTCAGCAGCTCTTGTGAGCACGTATAACTATGTAAACAAATTATGGAAAACTGCAGCGCAATTTTTCCGCTGCCCTGCATCATAAGCAGGGAAACCATAGAGCAGAACGAATATTGGAAATGACGTTGACGCCGCTCGATTCCGCAAGTATGTCGAGACAGGAAATTGCGCAGTTTTCAGGACACGACGGAAATTGGGTGGTGAAGAGGCGCTTGTTAACAGAGAGCAAATAGCGGAAACCTTACTAAATACCATTATCCCTTCTATGGACAGAAACAATGACTTTTATCTCCGTGATAAAAAGTCCATGTGATACACTTGCACGATATTCTCTACCCGTTACTCATTTTCACACATGCTTCATATCGTAGCACTCGTACAAAAATTAAATCTTAAATAATCGTCTCGGGATTTAATATAACAAATCGTACAACTATATATCGTTTGGGTAATCTATGGTTTTAAATTGAGCAAAGTTTTCCTTCCCATTATGAACTTGATTACATACAGAGGATTTATTGCAATAGTTATTAAAAGGTTTTTGTGTCCAGAAACTTCAGTAAGATCTCGTGATTACGCTTCCAATTATAACATTATCCTGTCCATTACTCTATTTGTAAATTCCCTAGGCGTTTCATATGTACTACATGCATTTATCCCCTTTAACGCGTTCAAATCTCGCTATTATCACTTTTAGGGTTAAAAAAGATTACAAATATTATAAATAAATTTCAGAGTTTTGAATGTTTTAAAAGTATGTTGAGAAAATACTTGAACTGTATTCAGCGGTCGAGGGCTCGAGTGCTTTACCTAGAAACCCCCTACGGTCGGCAGTAACTGGCTATAACAGTTCCTTTTCTTGAAAGGAATTTACACCTTCAAAAGACTGTCAAAATGTTTTATGTTGTTATTGTATTGCTTTAACTTGGCACATGGTAAGTAGAAAGCGAGAGAGAGGAATAATTCCATACGGCAGTTGGCAATCCTTAACTGCCAATCTCAATATCTGACTGCAAAGGTATCCCTGGTTTCCCAACACTTACTTGGAACAATTCGAAACAAGGGCGGCGAAATATATCACATATTTTTTCACATTTCTCTACCAGAAAACTATTACAACTGGTAACAACACAATTACAGGTGATATTGAGAGAGTAATAGACAGTAATAATGACTGTGGCAAGAGTTTTCCACCACTCGGACTGTCCATTAATGTAATCCATCCTCTAGCCCGGTCAAGTAGCAGAAAAATGGCCATGTTTCAACATAAACCTCACGCACTGTAGTCTTTCTTTGAATAATTGCAGCGCACAGCACGATGTTGTATTGTAATACAAAATGGCAAATCTTAAATGTAAAATTAGCTGTAAAAGTACACGGCAATCAACAATAGGAGATTTTTTTTTTTTTTTTTTTTTTTTAGAAATTATCTCTGGTTCTTCATTTTTCATTGTACCATACTCGAATATTCAGAAACATTTGTTACATCTATTGTATTTTCTATTAAATTGTGTCAAAATTGCTTTATCTTACCTAGTAAATCATATCCTGTATGTAGCACTATCCCAATCATTGCACGTTTGCACGTGAAGAAGTAAATTATATGAAATGAAGGTGAAGGTCAAATAGATGATAGAAGAGGTGATGATGGATCAGTTGGTAGAATGAATGGCGGGGAGACCGAAGTTCCCGCAGAAAACCCTCGTGCACCACAAATCCCACGTGCTGTTCCCAAGGATTTAACCGGGCCTCCTAAGTGGGTCTAACCATTCCACCATTGCTCCGCTCATAAACGTTTAGTGCTAAGTTCTGCACACATTTGCAATAGTTTAATAAAATATTGAAGAATGTTATACAACTCTGCCATTATTAATTGTATTCAATAGCGTGTATAGCTGGCTCGTGGCATGCGTGCCAATAATGGCTATGACTAATTTCCTGTAGTAATGACGTAATATGTTATTCCAATTTTCCATAGCTTACAAAGAGAAGATGAACTATTTTATGACTTTTTTTTCTCAACAGCGAAGACCAAAAACCTTTGGACACTATTAAATATAGAATAATTAACATTTAAATGTATAACTGCTCAAAATGCTGTTACATCACAGTCCGTAACACCTGCTCACTTCTCTTCCCTCCCAGAAAAGGAGTACATGAAAATCGTTTATCATTAGAGAGCGCAATGAGCTAATTTTTGAGGGACTGTAGTTAACACCTCTACGGGATTGGCGGGTCAGAGACTGGGGGCGCGGTACGCTCACCGTCCGCTCACAACTAGTGAGGCGACGTAATTTACTCTTCTGGTTTTGATTTTTACTTTCTATAGCCCGCATATAGAGAAAGTATTGTATTGCACCCAAAAACTCGGCATCGATTTTTTTACCGAAAATACATGTTTTGAGAGCCCCTGAATAAAAAATCTTCGTGTGTGTATCTGTGGGCAATATAGCTCATAAACCAAAATTCGGTTAAACACCAAACTTGGTATTTAAATTCAATATCTTCCAAGAATTCGACAAGAAGTAATACAAGAAAATTTTCCCACCCCCAACTAGCACTTACAGGGAACATTTTTCGAGAATGTTGATTTTCTCAAAAATGGCTATAACGATTTTGAGTAAAATGTCGTATGCATAAGCTGTTTTCATGACAAATGAAATGTATATCTTCCAATATTTTGGCAATAGGCTCTGAAGAAGACCTCTTCATTCTGGATGACTTTTATATAACTTTTGTATAACTCTAAACCGTAAGAGAGAGAGAGAGAGAGAGAGAGAGAGAGAGAGAGAGAGAGAAAGACGCGCGCGCGCACACACACACATACACACACACAAAAGCTTACTACACAAAAATTAAAATCTTGTTAAAGCACATAATTTGTCATATAATTTTTTTTAATTGACGTTTTAGAGATGTTCAGAGTTGTTGGTTTCAGTTTAAGATACTTAAACTTTTCTCAAACAGGAAGTCTTTCCTAGTGGGCAAAGAGAACCGAATTTCATTTGTTTCGTTTCACATGGCAACCGGTGTTTAAAAGATTTGAGAATTCTCTTGCAAAAAAGCTAGTAATAAGAGCAATTCTGGTAATGTTTATCTTAATTAGCATACAGTAAAAAGAATAATCTTTTGTAAGAAAAGATTTTGGAACAGCTAGTGAATGGAACAGATCTTTTTAGTTTCTCTAGCACGTGTGTACATACAAAGTACATGGTAACTAGAGCAGGTATTGTATTCCATCCAAAATTCGATATCGAGATTTCAGCGGAAATATGTTTTGAGGTCCCCTGAGACCAAAAAAGCATTTTTAGAAAAAATGCTGTGTGTTTCTGTCTTACTGAGGCAGCATGGCTCCCCTAAAATACCAAACTTGGTATTTCTGTTTAGTACCTTTCAAGGATGCGACATGAAGGTTTTCAAACAAATCCCCCCACCTTTACTACCCTTTATATGGAAAAGGTTCGAAATTTTTGTTTTTCTCAAAAATGGCTCTTAACGATTTTGATTAAAATACCTTATATTAAAGATATTTACATCATAAATAAAATGTATATCTTGAATTTTCTGGGAATAACCTCTGAAGACCTCTTTATTCTGGATGAATTTTGCTTAACTAATGAACCATAAGAGATAGACAAACGCTTACTTCGCATAAAAGTAGATTTTGTTAAAACATAGTTTGTCATGCACGCTTTTCTTTTAAAGTTGACAGTTTTCGAGATGTTCAGTTTCAATTTTAAAATACGTTAACTCTTCTTTAACAGGAAGCGTCCTTACGTTTTGTCTCCCTAGGTATACTGCTGGCCATGCAAAGCGAACCGAACTTCTATTGTTTCATATAGTGATTAACTTTTCAAATATTTGACTATTGTTTTAGCCTAGTGCATTCCCTTATTTACCTTCCACTTAAAAAGAGACAAGTAGTAAGCCCAATTATACAAATGTTGATCTCGATTAGCATGATGTAGACAAAAGAATAATCTTTTCAAAGAATAGTTTAATTGAACAGCTAGAGAAAGTCATGTGAATGGAATATATCATAATTGTTTTACTGTCTCTAGCATGTATGTACAATTTTCATAGTAACTAGAGAAAATATTTTATTCCAGAAAAAATATCGAAACCAAGATTTCATCTGAAATACATATTTTCAAGACCCCCCGAGTAAAAGAAACATTTTTAGAAAACATCTGTGTGTGTGTGTGTATGCGTGCGCACGCGCGCGCCAATGCACAACGTAACTCCCTCTACCAGAAACTACACTTTATATGTGATTGTTTTTACATTTGAGTTTTTAAAGATGGCTATTTTGTTTGAAATGGTGCACTTTAAAAATGACTAACAATTTTGATTAAAATCTCTTATATTTAAGATATTTACATGGCAAATAAAATGTATATCCTGAATTCCTTGGGAATAGCATCTTCGTTCCGAATGGCTTTTGCATAACTAGTTGAGACATACTCTGAGTGGGTAGGTGTGTGTGTGTGTGTGTGTGTGTGTGTGTGTGTGTGTGTGTGTGTGTGTGTGTGTGTACACACGTCCAGATCACAAGTCCTCAGAGTGATGTATCTGGTTGACGTTACAGTCCGCCACTGATACACTTGTTGCCCTCAGCTACTCAGGAAGTTTGCTTTGGAGTCAATGGTAGAGCATGTTTTTCGACTCACCCAATGGGGAACCAAATGGGAATACACATTAAATGCACTCAAAATAACACATAACACAGAACTGCCACATATAGTACTTTATTTAGTTGAAAATAAGGTTCGTCGTCGTGTAGCATAATTATTGTTACAAGCACTGAGCTTACAATATTTCGGACTTATGCTATTACGGCGCGACACTAGCACATTCACTCTTTCACACTTGCATATCCAAACGGACTCTTTGCACGTCACATCTCAACTCACTTCTGTCCTCCTGCCTTCTGTCCAGGTAGCAAAAATGCACCTCTCTCCTGAATGCTTAAAAGGTTACAATGCAATTTCGGGGGTTGGGGAGATCCATTAGTCGACGTTGTAAACTCTTTCCCTTAGCTTAAACAAAGAGATTCTGTCTGGCTTCAACCCTCTGTTCGTCAAATTCTGCATTCGCAAAGAGTTCTTGAAACATACGTTTATACCTGATACATGGGAACAAACAAATATTATATAAATAATTAATATATCCGTAAATGGTTATTCTTCTGAATGTTATCGTTTCATAGTAAACCATAAGAGATAAATAAAAACTTAACCCACAAGAACTGTAGATCTCGTTAAGACACAATTTGTGTCGTATACATTTTTTCTGTAGAGCCATTTGAGACATTCCCTGTTATTGGTTTCAGTTTCAAAATACTTCAACAACTCTCAACGTTTAATCTCTCTTATTTTACTCCTAGCCATAGAAACGTCCTATTTTCAACGACTATTTCATACATTGAGAGTCAGTTTATCATGTACGATTTTCCCCTGGTCATTCTGTTGTTCAGTAGCATTTATAAATTCATATTTTATTTGTGAAATAGTCCAGATATTTATCATTCGACGGTCTGATATTCCGAGACTATTGATTAGATCAGACGTCTTATGATATTACTTGTGACAATCACATAGCTACAGCTTTTAAAAGGTTTGTCAATTCTAGTGGATACCCTTCAACTTCTAAAGAACTAATGAATAAAAACATTTTGGTAATGTTTATCTTGATTAGCATTATGTAGATATTAGAATGATCTTTTGTAAGAATAGTTTATTGCAGAACGGATAAGAGTCATGTGAATTGAACACATCAGATGTTTACTTTCTCTACACGTACTATGTACATAGTGTATAGAGAAGATATTGCATTCCACCCAAAATCCGATATTGAAATTTCACCGAAAATAGACATTTTAGGGTCTCCTGCATCCAAATAAAGCATTTTAGAAAAAGGTCCGCGTGTCTGTGAACCGATTACTCAAAAACGAAAAGTCGGTAAAGTACCAAACTTCATATATAGGTTTAACATCTTCCAAAGATGTCACAAAGATTTTGAGGAAAATTTCCCCACCCCAAATACCCTTTATATGGGAAGAATTTCGAAAAGTTTGATTTTCTCAAAAATGGCTGTAGCGATTTTGATTAAAATGCTGTATATTAGATATTTACACGATAAATAAAATGTATATCTTGAATTTTCTAGGAATAGCCTCTGAAGACCTCTTTATCCTGGATGAATTTTGCTGGATTTTGCCTAACTACCAAACCGTAAGAGATAGACAAAAACTTATTACACAAAATATGTAGATCTCGTTGAAACACACAATTTGTCATATACATTTTTTTCGTGGAGTTGACCATTTTTGATAATATATTCCTCGTTATTGGTTTCAGTTTTAAATTACCTAAACTTTTCACATACGGGAATTTGTCAACTCCTGGCAATGCAAAGAAAGGGATTTTATCCACATGGCAACCAGCTTGTAAAAGAGTTGACTATTGTTTTAGCCTAGTGTATTCCATGATTTCCCTTCTGCTTACAAGGATTAGCAAATAGTTCCTATAAAAATGAGATTTTAACAATAAATTGTTATAGATGTAGAGAAAGTCATGTGAATAGAACACATCAGATTTTTTGCTACTGTGTTCCAAACTGCTGGCAAGATATTTTGCCGAAAACATCGAAAGTGCCGCATTTAGAAAACAGTCATTTGTAGAAAGCTGGAACGGAGCTCATATCTATTGTTGGTAATGTGGAGGGAAGTTTTTTTTCAGTACGCTGCTTAACTGCCATAGGAATTTCACCCTAAAATCTTTCAAATGTATATTGTTGTCAGTCCTGAAATGTGACCATGATGAAAGAGAAATAGATTAACTGCTATATTTACATTCCACAAGTGGTTTGGGCACAAATATCGTAAATAGGCATATGTATTAATATATACGTTACATTGTTCATTCATGTAATACCATAGATTACTTTAATTATAAATAAACATTTACATAGCATTTCCATTTTATGTGTGAATGTTTACTGTAAATTATAATCTAATCATGAAACATATTTTGCAAAGTTTACTGTCCCGCCTGCCTTAGTTTTGTTTTCTGTACTCAAAAACCGATTCGTAGAGTTCATGTTGCCTGCGTCTACTGGCAAGTGTGAAGTGAACACCGTTCTATACGTATCCCAAATATGTTCCTTACTGAACGGTTTAACATATCAGATAAATGAAATGCAGGGAGAGAAGCTATCGTCTCATAATATATTAAGATGATATATGGGTGCCGAATATTTAATTATGTATGTCTCCTGTAACTTGTAAATCTAAGATGGCATAAAATGTTGTACTTACTGGTGGATAATCTTAATATGACGTGTTCTAGTGTCCAGGACTTTGTAGTAGTTCTGGAAGTGATTAGAAACTGCCTCAGATCCCTTATCCGTCGGGAAGAACAGTGGCTTATAATTGCGAGGGAAAAAAAAGTGTCAAAATCCTATCCACTGCTTGCAAATGTGAAATTTTGACATGAATCCAAACTCATACGAACTGTGCTAATTACGAAACAAAGTATTTTTGGATATTTCAAGTGTCGCACAAATGCGAACGTTTAGTTTTATTTTTAAAATACAATATTAATTATGTTTTAACCTATTGATGTGGAAGATTTACTTTATCAAATTTACCTTCCTATTCTGGACTTAACCCCCCCCCCCTTGTACTTATACGCAAGTGCCTCCGGTCAGAGGTCTGTTGAGGAGCAGGTGAACTTTGAAGAGCCTGAGGGCATGAGACTGAAGATAAAGATAGTAAAAACTGAAAGTAAAATGGATAAACGGATGTGTGAAGATCGGGCAGTTGGTCAAGGGAATGGCGGAGAAAATCGGAGATTCCGGAGAAAACCCGGTGAAACCCCGTTTTATCCACAAGGTCTGCATGCAGTCCCCTGGGATCAACCCCATAGCCGTCTTGGTGAGAGGTGAGCGATCTAACAGTCGGTCACGGGGAAGTGAAAGACCAAATTAAAGTTTAAAAAAATTGCATTCGAGGTGTGGTGTCTGTTAATTGTGTTCATAGTCTGATTTATATTTCTTATCCTGCGCTCTGCATTGCAAAGTTGAGGTTGGCATATGCTACAACTATACATTTACAACTTAGAAAAGACAATTGAGAGGGCAATATATCGTCGATGCTTGCTGGACTGCTTCCCCTACTCTTGTCTCTCCCGTTCTTCTCCCTCCCTGCTTCTTTCTCCGTGCTGCCCGCCAACCAGTTATTCGTGTACTCATCGTCACTGCAGGGGACACCTGCTCACTGTTTATGCTCGCGAGCCTAGTGGAGGAAAAAAGTAGATAATGGGGGAAACGTTCTCTCTATTCTCGGGCGCGCCTGCGCAGAATATTCTTTCCCTTGCTGCACACACATAGACAAACATGTAGTTGGAGTGTATATTATTATAAAGAAAATAATTTTTATTTCTTTTATGTTTCAGAAATATATTTCCCGATAACCTGTTTCAAGCAGCATTCCAACAGGTAAGGATTTAACTCGATGAGCTCAAAACTTTATAATTTAAAGCTTTTGCGGTTATATTGATTGTAACTTCAAATCAAATGTTTCAGGCGCACACAGTCTACATTCCTAAGAAAGTGGTTGTACACAATATGACAGAAAACATCACCACAACGGCGACAGGAGCAATAGAAGCTGTTGTTACGTCAGAAGTTGAACTAGTGCGGTCAATACAATACAGGCAAGTATCCTTTCTACCAAGATTAATTACTATTAAAAAACACTTGGGTGTTATACATGTCACACTAGGATGATTGTGTTTAATAACATATATACTTTTTTAAATGCAGACGACCAAGCGATATTAAGTGACTCAGAAAAATAATTTACAAATAGATGTCTACAAATTAAGTAAAGCAGTATAATTTGAAAACCAAAAACGGAAACTAAAGTAATGGCCTTTTGGGGGTGGAATTGCATTAGATACAAAATAATAATTAATAATAACCAAATAGTAGAATAGGTAAATAACCAATAACTAATTATTTAGGGTATGTGTCTTTATAAGCAGAACGATGACATAGGTAAATGTTAAAATAGATACAATAGAATGTGTGGAACAATAAGCCGAACATTTAAATATAAAACTATAAAGAATATGCAACTTAAGTTTTATAAAGTATGGTTTTACCTATTTTAACATATATCTGTGAAAATTTGACATTGAACAGATCAGAGAATAGGGATTGAGACGGCAGATGAGACTTAACGTTCCAGGAGTTCCTCTTGTGGACATAATAAGAAGTGAACATGTTAGGAAGGACTTAAATATATTTTACAATATAGGCAGAATAAATACATTACAAATACACTGGTTGGAATGGGTTTAATATACTTCCACCTATTTAACTAAACTATGAATAAGAGATTCAGAAACACAAAGTCCAATAGTCAAATAGATCGGCAAGTTCTCTTGATTGGAAACAGGCATGAAAAAGAAGAAGACATTTTTATTATTTCTTCCAAGTAACTAAGTTATGACAGGGAACCAATACTTGTTCTTTGCCAACTCCATAGTTATAATTGCAGTGATTTTTGCAATATATGAGTGTTTAACTGTTCACCATATCCATTGATTTCAACTTTTATTTATCTTCAAAACGTTTTCTACGTAATATTTCTTTATTCGTTTTAAGTTATTTTTGGTTTGAGTAATTTTAGTCTCCATTGTTCTGATTCAGAGCTTTTGATAAAATATTATTCATATGTTCTTCCTTTATACGGATAGGCTAAATCCCCTGGTCCACCTCCTTCCTTGCATAGGCATCATCAACCGGTTTACTATTCTTACTGAATCACCTACTGTGTACTGCGTGACCTTCAACTGCGAGTAAATTTGTTCATTGACGTGGCAGCATGCAGCTTTAGCATTTGAAATATGTAACCATCATTCATAGGTTAATATACCTACTCATGATTTGTAGAATAATGTAAGAAACTAATGTAAGAAACATAAGTTGTATTTATACATAATTTCATATGTTTGGTGGTCGTAACTTATATATTGAAACATATGACAATTATTATAGTATTAATATAGTAAAACAACAGGCTCCTTAACTTGATCAATACCATTGTAATCGTATGGTAACGCTTATAGTATGAAAATTGGTTGTAACGAAAAACTCATTTATATGAACATTCCTCTTGGTAAGTAAATGGTATCTAACACAGTTCAAACAAACTACAACGCATTTAATAATTGTAATAATTAAAAAAATAGCTGGTTCCGTGTATGCCACTTTATAAATAAGCAAGATTCCTCCCAGATAAACATAAACTGGCACTGACTAGAGCTTTTTGTAATAGACTGCTTGGTCTATTTCTTTGTTGTATGTTTGATACAGAAGTAAGGGTCCATATCATTGGAATGTAGACTAACATGTCAGTAGCACAGTTGAATTTTGCATTCTGCAAAAAATTTACAGAAGTCATGCTAAAGACATCCTTCTCTGTTGCTAACAGCTAGTCCATTGTGCAAAACCGGTTGTTTGGCCCTTTCTTAGTTAATCTCAGCATAACCAGGTGATGTAGACATACCGAAATAAGATATTGCATGAAATCAAATTGCTGGTAATAATGTTTAGTCAATGCTAAAGTGAACTCGGAGCAGTCATTCTTTTCTTGTTATCTGACCGCACATGTTTGCCACATTTCACTATCATGGTCACTTCAGCATAAATATTCGCGAAATAAAGGGGATATAAGTGTGTTTCCGTTCTCTGTACCTTTTTCCATACCACTGGAAGGCAGCCTTTTCACAGAGTGCAATGACTTCTCCATTGTCAATAAATGCCCAATCGAGAAACGTTCGATCCCTTTCGACCTCCGAAGGACAGGGTCAATATGTGATGTTCTAGTGTAATAGTAATGCAAGATTACCTCTTCTGTAATAATCACTGATGACATTGCACTGCAGTTTCACCAAGGATTACGTCAATGTTCACAAAAGAATGTTTCTTTAAACGCTACTTTGAAGTATCATCATTTATTGTAGAGTGCTACCAATAGCCCCCCCCCCCCAATAGAACCTGCCAAGTTGGCCAAAATGAATAATACCAACTAATCCTGATTGTAGTAATGCCAAAATGTTAGTCCAGAGTAGAAAGTTGCTAATTACTGATCAATAATACTGTCGTTTCCTTCATAAAGTCCTTGAAATTCAGAGCACAATACAACTTTTGTTTTTGACTAATTTGGGAATTATTTTAATATTCCAGAGCCGGAACAAACACCTTGGGCATCATCTTCTTCTGTCTCGTCTTCGGTACCGTTCTGGGAACCATGGGCTCCAAAGCGTACGTTGTCGTCGAGTTTTTCACAACAGTGGATGAAGTCGTCATGAGGATGGTATCAGGAGTAATGTGGTATGTAATTCGTTTACAGAATAGATGCAAGTCACAATTAAAAGCATAACTTATAAATATCAGACCAGTAAATATACTTTAATCTTGTGAACCAAACTGAATCTATAAGTTTTGTGTCGCAAATTTGGACATACATTCCCTCAATGAAAAGCAACTATCGCCTATACTTCTCATTCACCAAAGATTCCCATAACCGTGTATTTTTACTCAAAACTAAAAACGTATGCATTTGTAAGATTAAAATAATAAATATTCACCATATATAAATCTGATGTGTTACATCCAAATGGCTTTCAATACCAATTCTGCAACAAATCGTCATTCTTATTCTTCCATCTACTTCCTGCTAATTGAGATAAACATTAATAGAAATTGTTTTATTGTGTATATCTTTGAGATATAAAGGAACAGACGACTAAATCAATATTCAAATATTTTAGAAGGATCGCTATCGGTTCTGTTTGCTTATGGTATATACTACTGTGTCAAGAAAGTTCCGGGAATTTGCCACTAAAACACAAAAAATGAATTATTCATCCAATTTTATTTTATTGCCTTCAAAGTAGGCCCCTTCTGAAATTATACATTTATGCCAACGAATAATCCAATCAACAAAACATTTTTGTAGGCACTTTTAGGAATCGATGTCAATTGTCGCCGCGAATTTTCCTTTGTCTTCTATCGACTGAAAACGGGTGCTTCGAAGTGGTTAAGGAAAGAAAGAAATCAGCAGGATTCGGATCAGGTGAATGCGGTGGCTGTTCGATGAAATTTGTTGAGTTTTTGGCCAGAAATTCGTTCACAATAATAGCCTTGTACCCTGGAGCGTTATCGTGGTGCAGAATCCATGAGTTGTCGTTCCACAAATCCGGCCTTTTTCGCCGTACTTGTTCTCTCAAACGCCACATAATGCTCAGAAAATAGTCTTTATTTACCAGCAGACCTTTTGGCAAGAACTCTTGAGTGCACGACACCGCGATAATCCAAAAAAAAAAAACTGTCAACATGACCTTCAGTTTTGATCGAGTTTGACGTGCCCTTTTAGGTTTCGGTTCAGTTGGAAGGTGTCATTCGGAAGCTTGTTGACTGGTTTTAGTGTCAAACTCGTAAACCCACGTCTCATCACCAGTTACAATGCGTTTCATGAATGTGGGGTCGGAAATGGCTCGTTCTAGCATGTCTTCAGCAATCTTTATGCGATTGAGTTTTTGTAGAAAATTCAAGTCTTTCGGAACCAACCGAGCTGCAACGCGTGTCATGCCCAAACAATCGTTTAAAATGGTACGAATCGATTCGTGAGACACAAAGTTCATCGGCAATCTCTCTCAGACCTAAATGACGATTTTCAGACACCATTTCCTTCACTTTAGCGATGTTCAGTTCAGTTGAAACCGTTGATGGCCGACCAGAGTGAGGCAAATCTTCCACCACATCTCGACGTCTTTTGAATGCACTGTGACACTCATATGCACGTGTTTTTTGATAAAGTCGATTCACCGTAAGCCCTCTGTAACATTTTCAGCGATTCGGCACACGAAATACCATTAGCAATGCAAAATTTGAGACGGATTCATTGTTCAATATTTGTACCCATCGTAAAATAGCAAATCACCTTTGAGAGGAACCAACAAAATGGCGTACTGTAAATAAACTAATGAAAGTTGACGATCAAACTCCGCGTAGGTATAGAGGAAAGTTGTACCAACTTAGCGACAACAATTTCAAATCCCTTTTTAAACAGGATTTTTAAATTATGAATTCCCGGTACTTTCTTAACAGAATATATCTTTTATATTGTCGCGAACATAATTCTACGACGTGGGGGATAGATATTTGAGGGTGGTAAAAGGAAGGCAGATGGTAGAGCAATGATAACAACGCAAAGGGAATCCTGATAATATAAATATATTAACAACTAGCGAAAGGCAAATATACTTTACAATAAAATAGTAAGATAAATTACAATAAACAAGACAAGCCTGTCAGGCGTTTCGTGTCGAGCGAGAACTAATTCCAAATACCAAAGGCAAGAATTGGTAAAATAGTTAATATACAACAAAAGGTGCTTACCTTTTAGGTTGATTAGCTCGACGAGAAGAAAAATGTGTGTCGGTCTGGTAGCCAGTGACCCGGGGTGGGGCCTCGGACGTCCCTCGGGCAGCGAGTCTGCCTCTTTCAAGTACTGAGAATCAAAAGCGCCCGGAATTCAAGATTCCAGACAATGTTGTACTAGACAATTGTCTCTAGGGGATTCTTCAGAATCTACGCCCAAGCTCTTAATAAATCCACCAATCAAAATACAGTATTTAAAAGATAAGACAGGGCTTCCTATATGACGTGCTTGGGATTAAAATCTATCCTAGCCTACGAAATGTCACGTAGGTTCCGGGAAGGGGTTGAAAGCCCACGCAAGCTCATAAGTTGCAAAATGTGGTAAAATGTTCCATTTACCAGAGGAAGGCACATCCGGTTCTAATAACAAAGAAAATCATAAAGCTTCCTCTTATTCAACCCAAGAATCCGGTTGTTAAGAAATACAGAAATGTATAAGAAAATGGAATTTTAAAACATTTACAATAATGTGACTTAAACAATAAGTAATTTAAAAATATTCGTCAATCACATACATGACAATATGTAAGGGAACACACTAAACTAAATAAATGTTCAGATATTTTAGAGCAGGTCGCTATCGGTTCTCTTTACATAGCCAAGAGTACAAACGAAATGATCATGACTTCCATTTAAGAAACATTTTAGGTGTTGAAAATTTAAAATAGTAACAAAAAATGCGCATCTTGAAAATAATTAATTCGACATAAAAAAATGTAACTTAACTGTGTGCTTTAACGAGATTTTCATTTTTGTGCAATACGATATAGTCTTATATGTTATGATATATCCATTATGCAAAAGTCTCCAAAATGAGGAGGACTTTAAAGCTATTTCCAGAAAATTCAAACATACATTTCATTTTTCATGAAAATATCTTAAATATGTAGTGTTTTAATAATAATAATAATAATAATAATAATCGTCAACATGTTCTAAAAATGTTCCAGGTGAAAGGTGGGAGGATTTTCCTGATAATCTTGTCCTTGGAACCTGCGTAATTTATACATCAAGTATGGTATTTAACAGATGTTTCGTTTTCGAGTTATACTGTTTGCAGACACGCGTTTGCTGTTTTTGGATTCAGCGTCCTCTGAAATCCTGACGTTGAATTATTTTGATGGAATACAATATTTTCTCTACTTACTATACGTAGCAGATAAGGCAAACATTACATCAGAGGAAAAATAACTCCCCCAAAACTCTTAGAAGTTAGCGTAATGCACGACTGCTCAAAAGCTAAGCATAATTCAATATTTTGTTCTCAAAGAAATGAATCACACATGATCTGGTATGCAACAGTGTTTTATTCTGACCTAGGGACACATTTTTACCCAGTTACAAAATGTTATCGTTTCCACAACAACGATGATGGTGCTGACGGTTAGTATGGGGTGTGCTTACGCCTCACGGTTACACAGGCCCCTCGCTGCGCCGTGGCTCAAGAACTCAGCTGGCAATTGGTTCTTTGCTCACGAAGAGTATTGCGGAGATTTGGAGGTATCCTCGGTAGAGGCTGACGGACCGCAACTCTCCTTCCTAATGCAACCCATTCACATCTGGGGACCTCGGTGGCCAGTCCATCCCCCCTTAGGGTAGTCGCCCACCAGGCAAAATGAAATGGCGTTTTATTTATGGACGCTCTTTAACTGATGTGGTTCTCAGCGTCCCATTCTATATTGGGCGTGAAAGGCCGATTAATTTTACTCAGAGGCCTCTCAATCAGGCTTGAGGTTCTTTTACGTGCCGTAAATCTACGACACGGGACCCACGGCTTTACTTCCTTTCCGAAGGAAGCCGTGCTAAGGATTTTTACTCCCGAAAAAATCCATCGTCCTCCGCCGTGTTTGAACCCGAGACCTTGGGTATATGAAGTTAGCATGGTAACCATTACATCACGGAGGACGACTGCCCACCAGGCAGAGCGTGCATTATTATTCATAAAGATGAAGTGTGTATCACTGCATCTGTGTTGAAAAGTTTCGCTGTGGTGCTAATACCCTGAGCATTCACAGTACTACATTTGAAGATGTGCAGCTCTGTATGTCCAATGAACATTATGCCTGCCCACACGAGTACAACACATGGATGCTTTTCCAGATGTTTGTGCGATGAAACTCCGCTCTCTCCAGATTATCATGTCATGGTAACCATTGCTCAAACTAAAATTGGATTTCTCCGTAAACAGCACGTTCCTCTATTGATTCGAGATCTAATATCGATTCCCGTATAAACGGGACCTAATATATACTTGAGGAATAAAACACACTTTGCTGGATGTCTATCATGAAGACCGACTGCCTTGAAACAATTTTCCTAGAAACTCGAATGCCAACTCGAAAGAGCTTACAATGCCGTTGTGCTGTTAAGGTCAAGTCGGTTCTGTCGATGCAGTGACCTGCGAGCGACCTTTACAGGAATACGGAGCCGCTGGAAATGACACTTTGTGGCACATTTAGGCCTCGAGAGACTTCATTATGTTTCTGGCCTGCTTCTAGATGTCAGATTATTCTACCCTTCAAAACAGGGCCCACCAATAGGCGTTTTTGTGCCTTGTTGGTGTTTCCTGTAAACCTTTCGCTAAGAAATTACCCTCTGTTCACCATGAGAGAGCAATAAGAAATGAGCCGCACTGGGATGCTTCTTTTTTTAAACAGTACCAGAGTCTGATCAGGACTCCAGCGCTGTATCCCCTATTTACATCCCCCCCCCCTATATGATTACTGGTTTTACTGTTCCTTTACACAAACACACACACATTGCACAAACATATAACCATGCCCAAGGCGGGACTCGAACCCACGATCCCCTGCCCACGCTTCTGGTTGAGCTTTGTTTATTAGGATCTAGAGCGCACATAAGAGGAGATACACTCTAATAAAATTTAATGCTGGTTGCCTATCCTTTTTCCTTTAATTTGTGTTGTACGAATTATTAATTTTTGAACACTACTTTATTTGCAGGAAGATATGGTTTAATAACCTAAAATAAATCTACAGCGAGAAGATATTCTTAACAATGGGGTAGCTGAATAGAGAATTTCCTACTTGATTCTATGTATTCCAAGTAAATTTAAGGTCACCTCACCATAAATGAGTATCTCTAAGAAGAAACTAGAAATGCTACAAGTATCTACTTTTAAATCTTGGATTCTACACGTCCTGGGGGCGTCTTAAGGTGACCATAAACGACTTAAACCCAAGCCCTGAAACACCTTCATAAAAGTCGTAGAATTTAACTTGGGTATTGCCTATTTTCCTAGCGTTAAATAATGAATGGTAAGGGAGATGTAAAGTATTTCAAGTTGAAGAGCATATTTCCGAAAAAAAAAAAATGTATCTCGTAACAAACACAAATGAGAAGCGTGCTTTCATAAACACGACTACTAAGATCTTCTTGATTCATTTGAATCAGGGCTTCCCGCTTTCATCATACATCAAGCAATTCATTGAACGTTTTAGTTTTTATACATTGTAATATTACTCGTGTAAAATGTTATTTGTTATGATCCTTCTGTAGTGTAGTCGAGGTGAGTTATATACATAGATTTGTTTCCTCAAGGTTTTCCCATAATCCTGAATAGACAAAAGTAGTTTACGCTTAAAGTAACGGATCCTGTGTTCATGAGCCTCCATTTACCATCGTCCTGGAATAGCATCAGCTTTTGCTCCAACACTTCATATTGTGAATTGCATCTTTTGGTGCAATTAGTATTCGTGTTAATAGTTTTATTGGTAAAGTTATTCGATTACCTACTTACCAAAGAGCAAAGACAAAAAAATATGTTCATTTGTTTACTTTGTTTTTATTATTGAAGAATCTCCATTTTATTTTTGGGCTTTGTTTCTGTATTGGAATTAATTTCAAACTAAAAAGTATTATTCATTCATTGCCTTAATTGGATATACAACGTTATTCAGAAAACAGTGTATTTTAGATGTTTTATTCCAAACAAACTTGTAAGTTACAAATTCTCTACCTCAATAAATAGAGAAAAGTTAAAAATGTGTAAGCAGTAGAATTTCAGTTCAATCACATAAATACATACAAAAGTAAACGCACATCCTACTCGTAAGTAAACTTACTCCTGACAGCAAATTTAGTCTCTAGAGAGTTAATCGATTTACGCACGTTTCCGTTTCCATGCCAAATACATAGAGCCCCAACGGCCAAAACCCTTCTCTGGCCAATGATTTGCAGAATGTGATTCTGCCTTTCGCGGTGTTTTATAAATTGGGATTAAAAGTTAAACTACAATATATTACAAAATTGTAAATAAATATGATTTTCAACATAAACTTTTGATTTTTCTGCTTAAACTTGTAATTTTCTGCACAAACGTGTGATTTTCTAAATGAACTCAATTAATAAAATAGAAACAAATAAAAATGTTTGTTACATCGTAATAGGTCAATTACAACTCGAGAAATTATTGTAACGTAAAATTAGCGCTTGAGATAGCAAGAAAGAGGACCTATTTGATAAAAGTAAAGCTTCCGGGCTGGAAAATCGTGGTCATGTAAAATTGCTCACACCTGACGTTTCGATCAGCTCTTTAGTTGCCATCTTCAAACGATAACATCCTGGACAGCTTATCATCGCAGCTTTTAATAATTAATCAATTAGCTCCTACCTTGAAAACCTTGAAACATGTTAAAATCTTTATTTATTATCCCTTTTTGGTGACTAGGAAATCTTGTATTATTTCCATCGTAGTTGATAACAGGTTAGTGGAAAATCTATCCGGAGTTGTAGCCAGGGAAGAGCGTCATCTAAGTGACATTCCTCTTCGTGGGAATTCCATTGGGCAATACCTTGAGCCTAAAATGCTTTTGCAGGAGCCACTTTACGCGCGGCAAGTCAAAGAGGAAGACTACCGAAACAACCTTGCTAGAGCCTACAGCGATCTCCCAGCTCTCCACTAGAGGATGTTGATCGTCCTACGTGATCTAAGGGTAGATACATCCAGCTAGCCTTTAGCTCCCGAGGTCACAGGTTCAAACCCGGCGGAGAGCGATTGATTTTTTTCGGGAGGAAAAATCCTTAGTACAGATTTCTTCGAAAGGGAAGTAAAGTTAATGGTTCCATATTTTAAATTGATGACATGTAAAATCTCAAGTCTGATAGACGTCTCTGAACAACTTCTCGCCCAAATCAGAATGGGACTCTAAGAACCATACGGGTAGTAGTTAAAGGGTATGCATAAATAAAACCCTAATTAATGTTTTGGAGGTCATTGAGTAGTCCCTCTATCAAGCCTATCACCGCTGAGACGTACCCAATCTCTACCTAATGCCTTCCATTCCGAATAGCACTCCCAGGAGGAGCTCAGATGTTCGGCTCAACAAACTTCTGGCAACTCTAGAACTACTACAAATCTAAGGGTTCGCAGCGCTCGCACGGCAGCTGAAGGAGGCGGAACCTCTTTCATCCGGGTCATAATAAGTGATGACAGCGAAAATAACTTTATGATCAACCTTTGTCGTCAAACACATCGCAATTAACTGCAACTGGAAGTCAAGCTGAATATTCAAGAATACTGAATTAGAATATTCTTACTTTCGATATAACGTACAATGTACATATAACATTTAAGATTCAGGGTCTGCAAAACATGTACTTCTGGTGAAATCTCGGTATCAAAATTTTGGGTGGAATGCAATACCCTCTCTACTTGCTGTGTACATTGTACGTTATATCGAAAGTAAGAATATTCTAATACAGCATTGTTGAAAAAAAAAATGTGTGTGTGTGCGCGTATATTAAAAGTAAAGAATGATAAAATTAAAATTGTTGATGTGAAGATTATATATTTTTTTGGTTATAAATTGGATTGTCATTCATTTTGGGCACAATCTCTTGTGTCTGTGAGCAGTATATCTCGAAAACTAAAAGCCTGTTAAAAGATTTTCCGAAAAAAAAAACCTCTACCCCAAACTACTCTTTTCATGGGAGATTTTTCGGAATTGTTTATTTTCTTAATAATGGCTAACGATTTGATTTTAAATGCCTGTTGCATTACAAATAATTATATATCGTGAATTTCCCGTGGAGAGCCTCTGAAGACCTCTTCATTCTGGAAGACTTTAATCATACTATACAAAAATATAAATCTCATTAATTATGTAATTTGTGGCAAATACATTTTATGGAGCTAATCATTTCCTAGATTTTGTTTTGTTTAAATTTTAAAATACTTGCATTTTACTCAAATGATAAATTGTCATTCTTTTTCTTATTTTTTTATCCTGGTCATGCAAGGAGAACGGTATTAACTCCTGTCACATAGTGAGTAGCTCTTAAAATATTTGAATATTGTTTTAACCATTTCCCTTGTACCTACAAGAAAATATGTAATATATGACCTTTCATAGATTTCTGCTTGTGTTAATCAGCATGAAGTATTAGGTAAATAAAATAAACTCTGTTGCAGAATAGGTAGAGAAAGATATGCATATGGAATACATTAGATTTTATACAAATTCAAAATACTGCACAATTTTTCTAAAACACTAAAACCATAACTGTTGCAGGTTGACACCCATCGGAATCAGCAGTGTGATATGCGGCAAGATCCTGTCTGTGGGCAACCTCGGCCTTGTCATGCAGCAGCTGGGATGGTTCATCTTCACTGTCGCCCTCGGGGTGTTCATATATCAGCTCCTCATCATGCAGTTGATCTACTTTGTGATAGTGCGGCGTAACCCTTACAAATACTACTGGGGACTAGTCCAGGCCACCCTAACTGCCTTCGCTACAGCGTCAACGTGAGTGGCTCACGACAACCCAACACCACCACCATCATCATCTCTCTTAGCCCTGCCCCTTTGCTTTACCTGCTGACACCTGGAATTACATACACAAAATTTATTAGCATTTAAAGAACATTGACAGGACCACTTTTACAATTACTTATACATCCCACTATTTCTATATTTTATTTCATTTTAATTTTATTCCCCTTCCTTTTCTTTCTGTATCAGAACTGCTAACAAGGAATATGCATGATATTCCTTGCAATTGGTTGGGAATATGTTAGAAAGCTGAGCAAATTGCACATTCGCATACAAGAGATTTTTTAAAAATTATTTTATTTTGCATTTCTTGGTCATATTACAACAGAACTATAGGGCAAGGTACCTCATTGATGTGGGTTTTTAAGGTCTCATCCCCATTACATACTACCTTCGCTTAGAGACAAAATGATAATCGTAGTACCATCCAGTCTAGCTGCTCTACCATCTGTAGTCATATGGTGTCATCTAGTACCGTCCAGTCTATTGACTTCCTTATCTGTATCCTATCTGTTGTGCAGTCACTACTACCATCTATTTTCAGTTTTTAGTAGTGTTTTAGACTGAAATGGAACTTTCTGTCATGATATTAAACATCCAATCCAGTATTTACCTTAGCAACAAAGGGAATCCCAAACAGTTTGGTTGGTCCATGGGATTTAAACCCAAGACTTCTTGGATGCATGCCACAGACATAACAGCCTAAGCCATCCCACTCAGTTTATAAGGGATGTTGTTGGAATGTAAAATGTGTGATCATAATGTGTATTCACTGTGATAACATGTCTGATTACATGAATATATTAGAATCTGTAGCAAACATGAAAATAGGTCGAGTAAGTAGGGTTGCCAGGTTTTCTAACTGAAAATAAAGGAGATGATTCAATTCAAAGACGCAAGTGAACGAGACGCGAGCTACCATTGCTACCAACAGCTAATTAAAATACAACATTGGGAACAAGGAACTACCACTTCTATATATTGCATATTCCAAATATCCTTCTAAAACCCAGAATCCATGGCAGTGTATGAAATACGGGAGAAATAATCCAAAATACGGGGCCGGGAGACTCAATAAAATTAGGCAAAATACGGGAGAACCCGGGAAATATGGGTGACCTGGCAAACCTACGAATAAGCCACTAAGCAGAGAAAGACTTCTAATTTTTTCATTCGGCCTCTTTGTGCTGGCAGGACTCGGAGTAATGCTAATGCACAACCCTTCTTGTAATTTTCTTTCAAAAAAAATTATTGAAGATCGTGAAAAAAATTCTCCTTTTGAATGTGGATTTGTGCTCCCAACTCTAAATTCAGATGATTTTGAACAATGGAGATAGGCCTTAGGAGGTTAATTCCAGACAAGGAAATGAGCAAGACAGTCCATATAAACATTCTCCCAGAAATGTATAGAAATACTGTAGGTGCACTCTAGTGATACAAATACCAATGTTATAAGAAGTCAAAACCAAGCAGGATATCTCAAGTAGTAATGTCTGTCAACTGTTTTTGTAAGGTCTCAGGTTCAAATCCCCTAGTTAAACTCCATTGGATTTTTTCGTAGCTTCCCTCAATTTCCCAGGTTAATACTGGATTGAATTATTAATATCACTACTCAGAGTTTCACCTTAGATATAAAACATGGTAAACATGAAAATACATTATCATAACAAATGCTCTGTCCACAGGTAATCAAAACAGGTATATTAGGCAGCACCTTAATTTCATATGCCTGTCACATACAGAAATAGAGATACAGATGTCTGGCACTAAGGCCTATGTGGATGTGTCGAAGCTGCCATCTGCCTGCCATGTACAAAAGCAGAGGTACAGTTATCTGGCACTAAGACCTCAGTGGACATATGACAAGACAAGCTCTTTGTAGTCTTCCTTCTGTATGTAATTGCCATGTACAACAGTTGCTTAAGAAACAATGGAAGAAAGCTCAAATAATCCTGATTGTTAAATCTGGTAAAGAAAAAACAAATCTCAAGATACCACCCAATAAACCTTCTAAATATAGGAGATAAAGTTATTCAAAATTACTTACAAATCAGATAGTGCATCACAATTACTCAAAATGAACCAATATTAGTTTGATTTCACACCTCAAAGAAATGCAACAGAAGCTGTTATGGCCGTTAAGGACTTTGTGAGAAAAAAAATTTGAAAGAGAAGAAATGCATTGCACTTGTCAGACATCCAGAGAGCAGGAGCTAAAACAAATGTGCTGTCCCAAGAATCTGTATCGGTTATCGCAAAATGATTTCAAGGAAAGAACAGCAGCCTTCACATTAAACAATCTATGAGCAGAAAGAAATTTAACAAAAGGATGTCCACAAGGATCCTTCCTGCTGTGACCCTTTATTTTGAAACCTGCAATATAATAACACTTCTTAACATAAACTATACCATACACCCAAAAGTAATTGCTTTTGCAGATCTAATTATCCTCACAGAAGGCCAAAACAAAGAAGAAGTGAAAAACTATGCTAATATAAAATTAAACAAGAAGGAAGTCTGGTCAAAAAACAATAAAATGAGATATTGAGAAAGAAGCCAGAAAGCGATCATGAACTATGCATATATTTGAACAACAAACAGCTGAAACAAGTCACTGAGATAAAATATCTTGGAATAACGACAAAAAAATTCAGTTTCAACTAACACATTGAATATGTAATGAATAGATACACTAAACTAGCACATGTCCTCTCTAGAATGGTCAAAATCAGTTGAGGATTTAAACATGAGGGGCTGAAGACTATATACAAAGGAGCTATTCTACCTTGAATGTCCTATGGATCCTCTATATGGATACAAGCTCTAAGGAAACAATATAACAGAACCAAATTCAAGTGAGTGCAGAGATTAATAAACATAAGAATTGCTAAAGGCTTTTGCATTACGTCACATGAAGCATTAAACATAACAACAGCTCTAACCCCAATAGTAATTAAAATAGAAGAAATAGTAGAAACATATTGTGCACTTAAAAAATGTACCAAAGAAAAACTGACTGAGGCACCAGTACCATTGTAACATTGACCTTATCCTCCTGACAGTATAAACATTCGTCAAGTCAGTAACAACAATACAATCATTTACTGATGGTAGCAAAGGAGACAATGGAGTAGGCTCTTCAATCACCTTATTCACCTATGAAGACCTAATGCACTAGCTAAAATAAAGGCTCTATGAGAAATGCTCTAATAACCAAGCTGAGTAATTAGCAATTGAATGGAAACAAAAATATTGAACAATGAAAACAAAACAGCGGCAATCTTTACTGATAGTTTTACACCTTAGACTCCCTCCGGAATTCCAGAAAACTTATAGAACTTATAGAAGAGGTAAAGAAAATCATCGGATTTCTCCAAAATGACAACTGGATAATAGAGATGAGTTGGATCAAAGTACATGTCGGACACTATGGAAATGAAATAGCTAAGTGAAACAAGGTACACAAAACAAAAGTTTAGAAATTCCCAGCAAGAAAATACCTAGTAGCTAGACAGTATAAGAAGTGATTAGAAAGAAATGGCAAAGGAAAGTGGCAGATAAGTACAAAAGGAAGCAAAACAAAAACATCTTTCTAAGAGTCAGTTCCCTCCTGAATATAAGCAAAGCAGTAACTCCAAACTTTACCTTTTTCATCACCGTTCATGGCAAATTCAGAGAATGCTATCACTGTTTTAAAATGCAGCATAGCCCAGAGTGCCTATGTAGAAAATCAGAACAAACATTTGACCACCTACTCTATGACTGCAGCTTATTGGGAAAAGAAAGAAACACTCTTTGAACATCAATTTTAAAGAAAGAGAAATCATGGCCGGTACCAAAAATGGACTTTGTTACAAATCACATAAAAGAATTTTTACAGTTAACAAAATAAACTTTGATGAACTATAGTACGGCATAAATTAATAAGAATCACAGATCATTTAAAGATCATTAGCAAAAAAAAAAAAATAAATATATAAAGTTTATAGAATTTAATGGCCAGTAGAACAGGCAATAAAACATCAAACAAATTTGCTATTAAATCAAGTATTAAAATATTGTTAGATTTGTGTAAACAGTGTACATAGTATTGCGAACCAATGTAATGGAACATGCTGTTAAAAAAAAGGCAAGGTAGTATGGTATTAGAATGAGATCTAGAAGATTAGCTATCCACCACACTAGGTATCTCCTAACAGAGCATTGTCTTATGACCACATAGTTAAAAGTGACATAAAATAAACAGAAAGGAAAAAACAACCTCAAAAATACACATCTATTCTCATGTTACAAAAGGTATTGAAAAACAGTTAGTGAAGTTTGTTCACAACTGTGGAAAGTTAAAAGTGCATTGCATGCTGCTTATCACTACAAGTTGAGAAATGTTAACTCAGCATATTTGTGTTTTGGTTTTGTGTTGAAATTTAAATGGAAACTCCAAAACTAAAACATAGTTTTTTAATGATTTTGAAATTCAAAGCACTACTCACAAACAATTTGGTGTTCACAATTTTTAAAGTTATTAAATACCAGTATGAATATTTTGAAAACTCTTCTTCATGCACTATGGCATATATGAATTTGAACAGTTACTGTTTTAATGCTCAATTTAATCTTTTTTTTTTTCTGTGTATTTTGGGGGGAGGGGGCTATTACAGTTGCATTAGGTGAAGTAAGAACATCATGCACATCCTTTTTCGTAAAATTAAACCTGAAATACTTATTGAACATAAAATCTCTCTTCTTTTTTACCTGTATCTCAGCTGTAACTCACCACAAACAAAAATGAAATACAAACCCACACACATACTAACACACATTCTTTGTCATCAACATTCCAAAGCTGCATATTAAACAAGTAAGATTATCTTCTCTATGCTTCCAAGAATAGTAAACAGTACAGACAATTTGATTAATTGGATTTGGGTTACCTCATATGCTCAAGAGATGAAGCTGGGTTGGAAGCATTTAGTCTCAACTTGCACCTAGTATTATAAAAGAATATTTATTTATATATTTAATTATTTCGTTATTTATTTATACTACTGTTTTATGTTTGCTGTTGTATAGTTTCAGGAGATAAGCAAAATATTTTATAAAAAGCCTTCTATGTTGCCATTACATTTATCAGAAACCATTTTCAAACCAAAAGGTAAATAAAATGATGGTAAATATGTTGAATCCCATTTCTTAATATTTATGTAATGTCTCGTCCATAATTGCATCAGTGATCCATAAACACCAGACTGAAGTGAGAATAATATACAGCAGTTTGCAGGCCAGAAACAATGAAAACAACATTGTTTAATATAATATTTCAGTCATTGATGGGGTATCACTGAGCCATACTCCTTGGTTTTGATTTGAAAAATAAAACAAGATTTAGATAAACCTAAAAAATGATGATGCTATACTTGAAGTATTTCCATATTAATTTCACAATTCTAGGATTCGGCTTTTTTAATTGTACTTGATACAAAAAAGGAGAACACACTGGAATCTTAAATGTCATTAAGTTAACTGGAAACAAATGATACAATACAATAAATTTCAGAATAAACACAGTTACAGTATACCTTTAATAATGCATAATATTACTGCTGTTGATGTTGATAACCCAATTTGACATTTAATCTAAATTGTTGTTCATAATAGTTGAGATATCAGCTGAAATTCACTAACAGTAATGATGGAATGCTAATTTACTCATAATTAGAAACCTGGTTACAACTGTAATAATATCCTCAACTTATATCATTTTAATTGTTAGCCATAAAATCGAAAGAAGTTCAAACTAGTTTTGTTCATAGTTTTGATATCAGTTGAAATTCATTTCCACAGATATTTTATGAAAAATATTAGAATTTTATGGTTATGGTACATTCCATTTGCATCTTCCTATACATATAAAGAATACAGATGCACACTTAAACAGTCATCATTTTAAATTTGATAAAAAATGTTCTTAAAGACTCCCTCTCTTAAGTGGAATATCTCAGGCAGTAACATTTAAGGTCCACATTTGGGATATCCTGGGTTCAAATCAGGGATATCCTGGAAAACCAATCTGAGGAGGTTTTTTTATAGTTTTCTTCAGTGACCAGATTGGATATGTAATATATGACCCAAAGTTCCATCTTCAATCTAAAACAGTAAAAATGAAAATGTATGAGTAGCAGATGTTTTGCCATTTATCAACAGTTAATTTAAGCAGAGAGACTGAATGGCACCCTAATGCCATCTGGCTGGCATCTAAGCCTCTGTGAATGCATGTCAAAGCTGTCATCAACCCAAAACATGGGGAAGGTATAGTTGCATAGTACAAAGCCTCTGTGGACATATGATAAAGGAAAATTGCATGGTATAGCAATGGAGACATAGAAGGTTGACTGTCTGCCACATGCTGAGCCACAAGGCATTTTCTAACAGGTGTCTCATGTGTTATACCACATAGTTAAGGCAGCATAAAATTAATAGAAAAAAATAATATTCCTGATTCTTTTTTTTTAATTAATATATTAAATGTGGTTTTTATATATTGCATAAAGTTTCTCTGATAAGTCATCACATGAGTGCATGCCCTAATAAATAGATACAAAGGATTTGACTGAAACATTCCATAATTATACAATGGATATTTTGTAGTATTTGTAGCGATATGACTTGTTTAATTTTTCTAAAAGATAACCACTTAAAGGGGAATGCAGTAATATCTTGCATAACTATAAATGTAATTATTATAAGCACTCCTACACACTAAGTTCACAAACATACCTACACATGACACCCTAACCCAATACATTATAACATCAGTTCTCTACAGGTTATGTAATTTTAGGTGTCATTCCATAATGGTCCCATTATTCTCCTTGGCTTCCATACCACCATCTTTCCCGCTGTTGGATGAGGTATGCAGTGCTGGGTCATACTCAGAATGCTGGTGTGTGTTCTAAGTTTGTAAACATATTGGCTGTCGTGATTGATTCAAGGAGACAACATAATCAAAAAAACTGTATTGTTAATTTCTGTTCGTTCTTTAGCAAACATATGCAAATTACTTCTGGTGCATTTAAACAAATGCAGAATGTTAAATTAGTTAAATACCTTTAAACCCAAGTAAAGACACAGAATTCACATCAGTTGACTCCGTATCACCCAGACTGATCAGAAAGTGTGGAGGAAAACTTTATCCTGCCTATTACCTTTATTCAAACACTATTTTTTATATAATTAAGTGGTTTTTCTACTCATTATAGATATTAAACTGGAGAAATGATAATCTTAGCTGCTGTATTATTTATGTGCCACATAGAAGAGAAGTATTGGGGAGGTAAAGGATCCTTCCCAAAACATTAATAATACACTTAATACTACAATAATAAAACTGCTAATAATAGATTTACTTCTGATGCCCTAATCCAGCACCTAATTTAATTATCTAAAAAGAAATAAATAAAATAAAAAGTCACTTTAATTAGGTGTGAAATATATAATGCATACAATATGAAATTATTGATAGCTTAAGCATTTCTGTAAATAACCTTAAAATCTTTTAACTGGAAATGTATCAGAAATTAAAATAAATTAATGCACATATGATTGAGAATCAACCTATATACATCCAAAGAAGTAAAAAGTATTAATAAAATCATAGGCTTGATCTAACCAAATGCTAGCTAAAGTTCGTGGTAACACACCAATACAATGTTTAAAAAAATTGAATAAAACTTGAATCCATTAATAAAGTGCCATAACTTTCCTGAGTTTTGAAGAAATTGTTTTAAGAACTAGTATCCATAATGAGCAACATGCCAATTATTTCCAGTCCTCTGAAAGTTAATACAAGATCTAACAATAGTCTAATGAAAAATTCCATAATATTGCCTCAACATTGAAAAATAATGTCCAACACCAAACGTTGATTGTTATAATTACACTAATGATACATTGAACATCTAAAATATCTTAAAACAAACAGAACAACTCGTAACATTTTAAATATTTAATAAGGAAGTAGCCAATAGAAAAATATTTAAAGGGAAAATTTATGTATTCATTGCATGTGATACACTGCCAAAAACACCTGGTAACCTGAACTGTCCATCCTTTTGCTCTTTAAATTCCTTCACACTTTCTATAGAATATAATTATTCTGCATGAGTGTAGTGGAGTAGCGACCATTGATTTCACATGAAATTTCACTTATCTTCCAAAATGTGTTAGGTATAATGAAAGTGCATTTGTTTAACACATGCACTTTTTTTTTATGAGGGATAAAATCCTCTGCACCTAAATCTTTAAAAATGACTAATTGAAAACTGAACAACTTTGTTAGAAAAACAGGAAAGTATAACGTAAAGCAATGAATGTACTTCACCTACTAATCTGTGTTCATTCTAATAAAGTTTACATCCTTTGGAAAAATGAAATTTAGCAATTGACTTATTATTATGCATGAAGAAAAGATACAAAATGATATTCTTTTTACAGCCCCCTACAAACTGCATGGATTTTTGTAATTACTACTAATGGTTCCAACACTTAAATATTTTACTTCAAAAAATGTTTCTCAATAGTTTGGCATGTACAAAAGACGACTTATACTAAAAACTATAATTCAGTAATCTCCAGGGTTGGGGGTATCATGTTTAAACTTACATTCTGGAGGTCTCAAATTCAAATCTTGGCATGGGTGAGTTACCAGGAAAACATTTATTCTTCTTCTTTTTTTACTTTATTATTTCTTCAGAAATAAAGATGGGTATCTCTTGAGCTCTTTGGACTCAACACACATCATTTCAACCATTACATACATTTGCTGTTCAATATTATCTATTCAGTTAAAAGGACTTGAAATAGCAAGCACCTTCCCCAAAAAACTGTATTCACTATGTAAAGTGCTTTTGCATTATGCTTTACAATAAATGCTTGTATGTAATACAAATAATTATCCAAATCCAATTATCTAAAGGCTTTCAAATAGTCTTGTAAAATTAAAACTCGGCAGAACCAATTTTCTGTAATGCATCTACAAGGAAATGGAGCTAAAGCTAGCTATACAGATTATTGGTCAGTAGGAATGGTAACAGAAATATGGTTTTAAGAGTTTTCCACTGCTGAAGTTCTAAACCTACATACATTAAAATATTGCTATTATTGAACCATAGCTTTCAAGGATAGAAGTGTATTATTTCTATTTTTATGGAAGCCTCAAGACCGAATTATCTTTCATGATTAATGAATGGTTGCACTGTTTGAATAACTGTTGTTTCTATCAAGATGGAAATGAATATTTGCTAATTTTTATTATTTATTTAAGTGAGTTTTCTAGCAATAGCAGTAACATAGCCAGAAAATGTTAGGGGAAAGGGTAAATATAGTGATCCATTTTTTTAAGCAATTTGTATAAAATCAAATTATAAATGTGTATCCTGAGTTGAAATATTTTAAATAATTGATTTTAAATCATAGATTAAGGTCACTAATTGGACTTTAAATTCTTTGACATTACCCTATAAATTTTATTTTAGCAAGGGGGGGGGGTGTTTCAGCCCCCAGATAGGGGCCTTCAGCAAAAGGAAGTATGAATAGTTTGTTTTTGACAGTGTTATTCAAACATGTCTTTAAACCCATTACACAATTCTGAACATTTTTTTACATTTAAGTTGTCTTAATAATAATAATAATAATGATAAAATAAAAACTACAAGAACAACAATGCCTATTGACAGTTTGTGCCCCTGAGGGTATCAGGTCTTGCTTTCACATCCACCTCTGCTGAAAGAACATTCTTAACAATTGGCCTAAGGGCACTGAACAAGTTTTAACTCAAAACTTGCAATATTTTTTCAAGTTACCTTTGAGGTATATCTCTAATATTTGGGCTTACCAGAATATAATTAAATGAGGGGGATTAAAGTGCATACAGTCATTTGGCATGGTGTATAACGCAGTAAGAGCATCAGCATGGAAAGCCATGGAAATGAATTTTTAAAGTTGATTTCCTAATTTTAAACAAAAGTTGCACAGCAAATAATTGTGTATCTGCAATAATGTTATTTAAATAATATAAACTCCATTAATCACCTTGAGTCACCTAAGGTTCTCCTTGGTTAAATTATGAAAGTTGTTACTGAAGGAATGGCACATGGTTCATATATACAGGTCAAAAAATGTGGACCTCTTTATATAAATATGACCTCAACTATACAGTATGTATTATTCTAAGCTTTTGCTTTATTACTACTATAATATTTTTAATGGGGTTATGGGATTTAATTGATTAATCTAGTCAATTAATAATTTCTGTTGCAAGATTAATCAACCTAGCATAATTAACCAATTAATTGAGTCAATTAAAATTGATCGGCTGGTAATTATAATACTTATTAAAGTAATGCAAAACATAGCACAAAATTCTAAAGCAGCTGTTATTTTATTCCTTTATGGACGACACACAGTTGAAAGTGCACCCTTAGCTGCATCTCTCTTCTGAAAACCCCATCATGTGAGATTAAATGCCAGAGATGAAAATATGAATCTCTAAATCACGTGGAAATGTTTCCTAACAAATAATACATAATAATTGAGGAAGAATTGCATATGCTGAAGTCTTTTGTTTTGACCACTGCACTCTTATAACTCACAGTAGCTTTACTGAGTTTGTGTGCCAAAGCCTATGTGTTTAGTTTGCTATATTTCTGTTGTTCCATTGATAGATATCTAAAGCACTATTTTTGTAATGTAAAGAAAACGCTCATACAGCTATATATTTTATCAAGAAACATAAACAAAGCTAAACAATAATAGTGTATTTCAATATATTTTTTCCAACTCAATGAAGACTTGATTAAAATTGATTAAAATAAAATAATTAATCAATTAACATTTTTATCAACCAACAGTACTAATTTTTAATCATGAAAAACACTTCAGTATTTTAATGTCTCCTTACTTCAAATCTGTGCATTCATATTCCATGCATACAATTCAGCACACTTGCCACAATCTGGGCTTCACTTCTTCTTGCTTCCATATAAAAGGACTGTTCAAATGCGAGTGATAAACTATTTTTATATTACATTCCCTCCTTTATTACAGTAAGAAAAGCCAAAACATACAGTTTCCAAATTTCCTCTAAAGATTAACTTATACTGTTTACAATTGTGCATGGCATTCAGCGAAATGAAGTATGATTTAGATAAATGAGCTTTCACTGGAAATCAATGGCAATATTATCAAATAACAAAAAATAAAATTTAAGTAAAACATATTAAATTTGAAGATACAAAGCTTTTGATTATGATATATTCAAATGGTTATCTACAATAAACAAATAAGCATTCCCTATAATACATTTATTTTAATATCTTTTAACTTGTCAGATGGATAAAGTATTTATTTCTTGTGTGATTGCATCATTGCAGATGGAGGATCCTCGAGGGGAGTGGCAGTCTTGCTGGCAACAATATTTCATGTAATTCACAAAAAATAAATACTTTACCAAATATGTGTTTATTTCAGAGATGCTGATTTACTTTTATATTTTCAGAAAACTCATCTTTCAATGTTCCATACCCAGAAATGTTTCTCCAGAGAGCAGATTAGCATTTTTAGCTGTTGTATGTTAGAAAGGTTATAATGTAAACCAAGGACAATTATGCAGTTAGCAGAAAATGCAATTCTGTTGTATAACTCTGAATTTAAGCTGTACTACACTTTTCAGTTATTGCCCTGTGTATTTTATGTATTTTGAATTATAAAAGTTAATTAGGTACACAAATAATTATATGAGATTCCCCCTAAATGTTATTTTATTTTGTGATAAGCAAAGATGATTGTTTCATCATTAAACAGTACATTTACAAATTGACTCTCATCCAACAAGTTTTCTGTTGTTATGAATTGAAGCTTTTTGGACAATTATACATCTTGTCACAGCAGTTACTCCTTTTGATAATGACTTCCGTTGTGTTTGCTGATTTAGTAAGCACTTAGACTTTTATCGCACTCATATGAACTGGAATTCTTCTTGGTTCTGCTACATTCATCATTTAGCTTCCTTAATACAAATATCTAAGAAATGTCAAAAAATATTTTTAAAGTTTGCCAGAATTATAGGCTAAAATTAACAAATATTTACACAATGTGCTTATGCATCCTATGTTTATCAGTGATCTTTGTTTAAAAGTTGCATTGAAAAGCTGACTGTCTCCATGCAGTTCCCTATGCAAGTCCTCAAATACCTTTGCTGTTTGAAAATTATGTTCTTTTAACGAAGTTAAATTTTCTTCACAGTTGTTTCTTTAATCGAAATATGTACCTCTGTAATTGTTGCACTAATTCTATACCATTACAATTCCACAACCTACTTACATTTCTTCTTAACACAAACTTCAAATAATACCCTAATTTAAAGAAGTTCCACAAATGTTTTATTGCACCTAGATCCTGATCTTTAAACACTTCTAGAATTTTGTTTGGTTTTCCAATCACAATTGACCAAGTTTATTTATTATCATAGATTTGTGTGTTTGTGTGTATATTAATATAAATGTATGATCATTTCTGTTTATTAGCTATGCTAATTTCATAGTTGTGAAAAAATAATCATTGTATTCTGCCATTACCTTTTTGCAGAGAAAAGATGAGAGAGCAAAAACAGATTTGTTTATTTGTAGACAGAGCAAATAAAATTAAGCCCCCCAAAAGACAGGTTCTAGCAGAAGTTGCTGCATGTGTCTTACAAGATGCTTGACCCTAGACACATGGTTCTGTTAGCTCTGCAGATTTTGTTGATGGTAAGTATAAAGGAGTCCTGTTCCATCATTCAAAATATATAAAGAGCTCTGTTTTCCAAGCGCAAAATTATGGTGACTTCTATTCCTTATTTAATACACAGTTCATTTTAAAAATAAATTGGTAATAAGCATAAATTAAGGAAATTTGATCAGAAATTACAATCTTACCAAAATTTCTAAACACATTTTTGTTCATTTTGCTATAGTTCAACTTTTACATCTGAACAATCCTATGGTTTCATCTCCGTGAAGTACAGTGGTGTACCTTGTGCTCATTTTTTGCTGAAGTCTTAAGATTCTGTTCAGTCTTCTGGAAAGAACATCATAAATCCTATTTGTGTTGCTCCTAGAAATTTATCACACATCTTTCAAAAATCAACAGAACCTCATTCCACAAGATGTAAGAAGTTGAAATTTTGTGATTATTTCCATAGGTATTAATCTAATATCTGCACATGATTTCTAGTCAAACCTACATAAAACATTGAGCCTTAAATAATATACTGTACTACATGAACCAAAACAATCAATAGGCTGGAAGCTCTTCTAATTTGTGCTTTGCACTTTGTCTCAGTTCTGCTCTCCAAAGAGGACTCCTCCCCCTGTTTTTTACTGTTAATTACACCTACAAGATTAAAATGGTTTAATGCCTATGCTGTTGTTTATACATTGTTAAATGGGTGTATAAGCACATAAAATACGATGCTGAACGTGTCACTCAGATAATATTTAAACTTTCTGAAAAAATATGCTATTTTCATATCCTTAAATATATACATAGTAAATGTCAAAGCAGGCTCTTGTATAACTCATTCTCAAATTGAAAACTTTCTTCCCAGAGTTTTGAATACAAAATTGTTGTTGTTTTGTATTTGTTTTGCAGATACAGGCCATCAAACGGTGGGTATTTGATAAGTAAGTCATGCTGTTTCATTGATTTCTGATGATTAAATGAATGTATAATCTAATTCAGAAACAAAACTAACCATGATTTTTTTGTTGTGATTTGTAGTTTTCTATGCACAATTTCTCTGTATTATTTTGAAGACACATGCAATGAAATAATTTATTTGTAATGGTCATAATTCAAAATACTAAAAGCCCTTAGTACGTTCAATTATGACCTCAAGAATACAAAATTAAGTATAAGCTAGGCAAAAAAGGCAGTACTGAGATAAACTGATAAGCAAACTATGTTATAGGGCTGCAGCTCTTCCTGTCACATTCCGGTGCATGGATGAGAAAGTGCGTGTAGATCCTCGGATCTCCCGATTCATTTTGCCTATCGGATGCACCATCAATATGGATGGTACTGCACTTTTTGTTGCTGTGGCATCCTTTTTTATTGCCCAGATGAACGAGCTTCATCTTAGTCTGGGGGAAATCATTACAGTATGGTAAGTTGCCTCTTTATATTTGCTGTTTGATTAAAAGGTGACTTGTTTTGCTCAAATTTTGAGTGCATTTTAATTTAGATCTTCTATGCTGCAGAGATAGTATTTCCGGCTTAATGAAAGTTGAGGCACCGGTTACATGGATGCTCCATGGCGGCAGAACCCGGAAATACTTGACAGGTGTAAATCATTTATATAAACTAAAGAAAACATTAAATAATTTAAATCACTATATAAATATATAATTCCTAATAATTCAATAATTGAACAAATAAATGCTACACTCTTCTCATGGAAGTTTGAAAACAGTGTTATAATAATTTAATTTGATGAATCAATTAATTGTACTAAACAACAAATTCCAAGTAAGTGGTGTTTGGTGTAATTAATCAACTTGTCAAATTAAATAAATGCTGGTTTAATATTACAACTAAGCAAAATGTTACATAATTCCACTCTGTAAATCACAATACCAGTTCAGCAGGTAAAAAGTATCTGATATAGTACATATATATAAGTAAACCATACCCATTACAAATTCAGATAATTGCCAAATATATCAAAGTGTTTATTCAAAGAGGCATTCTTCTGTTTTAAAAATGTACACCACTATTTACTTCCCAAGTCAATTTTTATTAGGTACTTATGGATCTTTGAGAAAAGCCAAAATGGCATATTTTCAAACATGTTTCAACATTTAACTTGGAAAACTTTAAAGCACAACAACAAAAATTTTAAGAATGGACAACTATGGTAAAGACTGAATTATATACTCTAAATGGCTCTAAGATGTTTGAGGAGTAAGTTTAGAACCATGTTTCATGGTTTCTGAGTTACATAACATTTTGTTTAAAATTCATTGAGAATATACGATTTTTCAGATTAGTACAGAACATTTTAGATATAGGTTTTATTTGTCTAGTTAATATCTCAAATACCTGAATTTAAAATAAAAATTGTTACAGCTGTCTCTCAGGAAATAAAAACCAATGGAAAATTTTGAAATCTTGAAAACGAAAGTCCTCGCCTTGTTTTCCTGAAAAATATAAGATTTAAGCAATCGTCTTCATGTTTTAATTTGTTATTTTCTTTAAAAACAAATTCTTTGTTTTTTCTTTTGTTTTTTGTGATATATGTATTTCCAATGAAAGGCCAATATTTTTGGGTGAAATATAATAATCCCTCTGCCTACCACTGGTGGGTTAGTGAAAGCAAAAGTGTTAACTTAAAACTGTGACATAATAAAAGTATACTCATTTTACTGGCAAGAAAAAATGTTTTATTAAAAGTAAGAAAATATTTAATCATCTCAAATATATAAAGCTATTTGGTACATTTTAAATAAGAATGTATGTCAAAATGTGAAATTATTACTTGGTTAGAAAAAGATTGAACACAATGGATATATTCATAAGAAATGGTGAAGTTGGTTTTAATTGATACTAGGTTAGAGACCTTTTAAAAACTTTCTTCTAAAGAACTTCATCAAAAAGAAGGAAACAATGTGCTTATGCCAGATTATGTTAAATTTTATTTCTATCAGTAACAAATACTTAATCTGTATAATACAGCAGTGAAATAAAACAAGAATTTGATCTTTGTTTTATAGTTAACAGGAGGCAGGTAGGCTTTTGATATGTAATTTCTTCTGTGTAGATATTTTTTGTTGTCGTTATGCTGTACAGAATCTTGAATGTTATGAAATAGCAATAGAAGGGTTTGGTGCAAGAACCATTTAAGCCCCATAAATGCTTCTGGAGAATTTCAAAATCAAGTTTGAATTGCTCAAAGAAAATCCAGTTATAGAATTTGTTAAAAAATAAGATTGCAGTAAATGATGGATGTGTTACTTTTTTGGTTGCACTATGTGTGAATTTCCATCCTAGTGAAACTCTGTCAATTGGCACTACTAGAAAGATGACTGATTACAAAAAACTCACTAGAGGCCCCCATTTGGGATGGCAGATTTAATGATATGTAAATATAGTTTTCTAAAACCACTCATATAGGTATTTTAAATGATTCATATACGTGTGCAGCACAAGGATAAAAGCAAAGAGGTCACATTTATTCATTTTGAGCTACAAGAAAACTAAATAATTATAGCACAAATAAACAAGTGTACATGTTTTTAGTTTGAAATTCTGTAAATTTGTTTTAATTCCCTTTATCTTTAACAAAGAGTCATCCAGGTCTAAACCAATTTCCTGTTGTTAAAGAGTTGATGTAACCTAAGGCTGGTATTTGATCCAGTATAGTTATTTTCACCAAGACACAGACATGATCTATAAAATATGAAGAATATAAACAATTCCCTATATCTATCTATCTCTATCTATCTGTCTCTCTCTCTCTCTCTCTCTCTCTCTCTCTCTCTCTCTCTCTCTATCTATCTATCTATCAAATTTTACACAAGCACTAATCAAATTAAGAAAATCCCGACTTTTTATTGCATGCAACACTCAAAACACTACACAGAGCTGCCAAAATTGAGAAAATTATACAGGTATTGTTGCAACAGCATTGAAATACACATAGCAGTAGAATTAATTTGTTTTATACATACTTGATATACTGTTTTTACCCTAGCCACTAAATGCTGCACTCCTAGTTCCTAATTATATGCCCCTACTTTTTCTTGTCCACTTTAACTTATTTCAATTTGCACCGCACAACATATGGGTAATCGGCAAATTCTGTGGATGGCACTTAGCAGCAATGGCATGATTGTTCTGTTCAATCCATTATTTTAAAAGGAAATCTGTTAGAACACATTACCATTTGGGTTGTACATTGTACAATTCCAGAGATAAACATTTCCAATTAAATATAAGGTTCATTAATTTAAAGTTTAAGGAAAATGCTAGGTCTTTTGAGTTTAACTGTTTTCTGATGAATTGTTGCATCTCAGTACATTGCTAATGTCATGGGTGGTTCCATGTCTTAATGGACCCTTCCTGTCAGGACCTCCCTTCCTGGTTGGGGATTTTTCAGGTTTTTCTCAGTCCTCACAACAGGCAAATGCCACATAGATACCCTAAAATTATACCTGGAATGTTTCCATCCCAAATTTCTTTTCTCAATTATTTAATTTCATGTATTCTCAGTTCATTATAAATTAGACTGTGCCTGAACGAAGAATTAAGTTCAAGGCTTCTTCGTAGATGACAATAGCTGCATTTAGCTGAATAGAAGAACATTTCAATCTGTGCCACACAAATGACAGAAGTAATTTTAAAAGGCTCTTACTCCTTATGTCGGATAGTCCCGAAATAAAAAAATGTGGATTTCTCACTATGTACAAAATGAATTGCATTTTGCACAACACCTTATTTCAAAAACTAATTGCAGATTATTATGTTGCAAAACATTTTTCTACAATAGATGAAGAAACTACGGATGTGTGAGGAGGACAAGAGGAATTCATGATATGAGTGCTCCGATTTTGATTTTATGTTAACTGAAACTGAATGCTTGATGGTGCCATCATCGTTTCTTTTTTATCTTGGAATTTTAGGGGAGGTAAGTCTCTTGAGTAAAATTGTTGACAAGTGATGCCCTTGGCTTTACCAGCTGAAAGTAGAAAGTGCCTTGACCCCTTAAATCAGCATCTATGCCTGTACAATTTCCTCAATATTGACCGCATCACAGTATGCATCATGTATGTGGTCATTTTATCAACAAAAAAATGACTGCTATATTTAAGTTGACATCTACTGGTATATGAGCCCTAATTCCTTTATATATATAAAATTTAATTTGCTTCTCTATCATATAATTAAGTACATGCTAGTTTGGTTCTTGCACCAAAAAATTTGTGCTATCTTATCTCACCCTCACTACAAAACCAACATTATATTTCATGTGCACAAATACAGATTTCTGCTAATATAAGGGATGTCAATTTAATAAAATATTTTCATACAAATATTAATTTTCCTTGAGCAGTTTAGCATCAACAGCTGCCAGTTTCTCTTCAGCAAGTGTTCCTAGTGCTGCCCTGGTGCTGATCTTCATGGTACTTTCAACAATAGATGCTCCAGTGCAGGATGTCTCGCTCCTGTTTGCCATAGATTGGTTTGTGTATGTATTGTCATTTTTAAAACTTTCCATGTCTTATTTTATTAACCTAACTTACCAGAGATGGCACAATAAAATCCAAAAAGGGCCTGTCTTGAATTACTGGATTTCCTTTATGAGAATAATTTGCAATTAAACACACACAGACCACAACTGATGATATTGTCACTTAGATGTCCTCATTTCCAGAGGTAACATATACTTGTAAAAGCCAATCATTTTATTCAGTTTAAAGTATGTGATGACGTATCTCTTGTAGAATCCTTCCCCTCCACCTGCCAATGCTGTTGACAGTCTTTTAAACATTTAGGGGTTTATCTTAGTATCATAACATTATAGCCAGTGCATTAAATTGTACTGTCTGTGAGGCTCAACTATTTTAAATTTGAGAGAGGTGATCAAATGGGAATGATGTGCAAGGGAGGCCTCAAACATGTGACGGGATAACTGTTGCTAAGAAACATAACTCCAAGTTCTAAAATGTATAGCTTTATAAATGTAGAAAATCTTTTCGACAACATAGTGTTTCCTATTAGTTATTCATCTTTTTAACATACTCTTCTTTTTACTTTCTCCATACGCACTATGTACATAGTGTATAGAGAAAGTATTGCACTACACCCAAAAATTTGATACCGAGATTTCACCGGAAATATATGTTTTAGGGTCCCCAATATCCAAAAAAAGCATTTTCACAAAAAGGTCCGTGTGTGTGCGTGCGCGCGTGCGTGTCCGTGTGTCTGTGAACACGATAACTCAAAAACAAAAAGTCTGTAAAATGCCAAACTTGGTATTTAAGTTTAGTATCTTCCAGGGATGTGACACGAAGATTTTGAGAAAAATCCCCCCACCCCCAACTACCCTTTACATGGAACTTTTTTCGAAATGTTTTATTTTCTCAAAAATGGCTCTAACAATTTTGATTAAAATTTTGTATATTAAACATATTTACCTGACAAATAAAATGTATATCTTGAATTTTCTGGGAATAGCCTCTGAAGAGTAGTTTATTCTGGATGAATTTTACTAAATTTTGAATAACTGCTAAACCGTAAGAGATGGAGAAAAACTTACTACACAAAAAATGTAGAGCACATTAAAACACACAATTTATGTTATATACATTTTTTTTGTGACATTCCTTATTTTTGGTTTCTGCTATGAAAAACGTATACTTTTCTCATACAGGAACTTGTCAACTCCTATCCATATAAACAAAGGAACTTCATTGACATAGCAACCAGCTTTTGACTATCACTTTAACCTACAGTTGTCCCTTATTTCGCTTCTACTTACAAGGAAGCGAGTAATTAGACTATTTCTGCTATTTTTTTCTGATTAGCATAAAGTAAATAGAAGTATAAGCTTTTTAAGAATTATTTGTTGCAGGGATATAGAGAAAGTCATGTGAATGGTACACATCAGATTTTTTTATTTACTAAAGCACCAAGATAGTTAGGACTAACCTTAATCCTAGTTAGTTGGCCAGGCCATAACTATTTCATTATACAACATTTTACAATTGGATAGCTATCCTTTGTCATCTTAAATCAGATCTAGGTACCATATTTTTCAACTGACTGTTTCCATTTCCTCTTTACCTTCCACAAAAATTCTGTTAATTTAGGTATCTCTTCTGATCTTGAAAATTCTTTCTAAGTACAATTTCTTTGTTCCTCAATTACCATTTCTTATTTAACTCTGCAATCCTTTGTAGCCTTACATTGAAGTAAAATGTGAATTTCATCTTCCTTGTTCACACAAATAACCAGGATAACCTCTCCCCTTATTCCCCTTCTCTTTCATGTTTTTTTACAAATTAAAATGAAATTCTCCATCTCTAGGACATTTTTAACATACACAGAGTGTCCTAGAATCCCTATTCCCTAATATATTCTAGTGACCTAGAATCCCTATTCTAGAATTCTTCATGTCCAGATGCCACTGACTATTTGCTTTCTAAATCTGAGTTCAGCACATAACAAATCACTAATATTGGCACTTGTAAAATGGACATTGAACATTGCTATCAGATTTCAACTAGGAAACCAAACATTTCTTCTTTCTTCGCAATCACTTCTTTTTAGAGGAAAGTAAATTCAATCCTAAGAGTATGTATTTTACTTTCAGAGACCGGATTAGAACTACAAACAATATGCTTGGGGATTGTTACTGTGCAGCTGTTGTGGAGCATCTCTCTAAAGAAGAGTTACTGATATCGGATGCAGGTGTTATGAAGGTAATAATAATGAAAATCTTTCTTTACTTATTCATTAGCAAGTAATGCACATAAATATGCACACAAATGATTTATGTCATTAAATCGTCTATACTTCTGTAATGTATGTATAGTTTAAGCCATTATTATTTATTTTGGTATATCAATACTTCTGCAATGCATGTAGGATACTTGATGCTATTTACCTCATTCTAATGCAAATAAAATATATTCTTACATAGATATATGCATATTTTTAGAAGTACTATATAGCAATTTTTTTTTTTTTTTTATTACTATTACTTATTTATGCTAAGCTGTATGCAGGCGAATATGAGCAGTGTTCAGCCCTGGCTCTTTACTGGTGATACTCATATTTTACAAAAGCTTCTTAATTCTAGTTTATTATACAATTTTGTTCCATTTACTGTCCATACCCATTTATTTTTCACTTTGTATAAGAATTGTCCAGTCTTCTTACTGTCTTTTTGATACTTTTCAACTACCACTACATTTCTATCTATCTTAAACCATTTGTTATTAATATAATCTTTTCTCTAAACTTTGTCTCTTTACATATCTTCATTTCCGCAGACATTGATTTTGAGATATACATCTCCTTAAACCTTTTAACCTCCATACTCTTGCTTTAGCCCATGCAATACCTTCTTGCTCCTCTTTATTTGTCACATCTATATACTTTTCCCTTTCCCATGAGTTTTTCATTGGTCTCTTTTCAGCTATCTCACTGAATATATATAGTAATTAATTCTCTGCCTGCTTTATTCCAATGCAAGAGATTCGTAAATACTGTCTTTTGACATCTGTAACAGTGATGAAAGATTCCCAACTGACATACCAATGCATTCTGTGCCAGAAAGGTATAGCATATGAGGATCAGCTTAGCGAGGGAAATATCACTGCTACCCCTTCAAGTGATGCTGCGTGCCTTGAGCATAACAGTGGATGACAACCTTATTGCAGATGGCTGGGTACCGGAGAGCTATTGTGGATACTAGTGGACACTGATGTAGTCATGACTGTAATCAGACCTGATGTGGCTAAGGGCTTGGCATCAAGAAAACAAGAGTTGGCTTTACCAGCAAGTAAAGGCATTGGGCGACCCCTTGCCTGTGGAGAGGGAAGTCCAGCTGGATTGACTTTGGGGCAGAGCATTGTGAGTCTGTGGGTGTTTGTTGCAAGAGCTCCTGGGGATAATAACTGGAAGTGGATACCCTCAGGAGCCATGACTTGATGCTCAATTGCAATAAGGTCTTGCTGCTTGGCCAAGATGAAGTGATATTCCAGATCCCTAATGAACATCTGGGGATCTGGAGGGTAATTCTAGTGGTGGATAGTTGTGCCTGCAAGAAGCAAGATGATGGTGAAGGGGGGAAATCTGGTTTTGGATCGGAAGACTCCATTGAATAGGTTATGGCTTACCAGGGTATTGTTCTCTCTTCAAGAGAACTGTGACGCAGATCAGTACATTCAGGCTGGGAAGAGTGAGTCAGCTGCAAGTGTATCGCTGTGTGATGGATCTATTTATATTTTTTTTATAGTACAATATTTATGCTCATTTGTTTGCTTGTATTAAAATGCAACTAGTAAATCTATTTTGAGCCTTTTATTAACATGAGTGCTTTTAACAACTTATTTATGTTTAAAGATATTAACATCACTATGATAGTGGCATATTTCATTAACACTACTGTGTCCCAAAAGAAAGCAAAGCTCCCAACCTTGTATCCATTGGTTTAGGCAGTTTTACTCCAATAAATTTAATTCCTAAATGGAGTATGGAATAATTTATTGTGGTAATTCAGTGGATAGTAAACAAATGTTTCTAATACAAAAGAAAGTTACATGAATAATGTGCAACACTCATAGTAAACATGTCCAGGACTTAAAGTACTCGTACTTAAGACATTGTAAATCGCCATTGGAGTATTTCATCCTAAAATAATTTGAGATCACCTTGTGGTTTATCAGGAAACATGCAAGTCAGTTGATGACTTTAATGCCATGCCATGTTGCCATGGTAGCTTAGTGTTAGAGACTGGTAATTCAAATCGTGGTTATGGCATTGAATTTTTCAGTCCGACTTCACCTATTAAATTAAATGTCTTTAATATGTCAATGACCCACATTTTAATCTAAAAAATATATATTTAGGTACCAAACTTTGACATTTCATACTCGTAAGAAAGAATGTAAACACTAAGTGATACAGCACAAGCTAAAAGTTAGGTGAATTTTTTATTTATAGTAACAGTTAAATTAAATGAATTAGAAAGTTAATATTTATTGCATGTATGTTAGTATTGTAATTTTAAATATATGCTTTGTATATGTGGTTTTAAGAGTAATAACCAACAATTTAGAAAGATATTGACAAATTTTTAATGTACATATTTAATACTTTTAGAATATAGATCTTAACATTAAATTTGGACACCTCTGTATATAAGGATGTAAGCACCATATCGTGACATAGGCTTTAAAAGCCCAGTGATATTGAAAGTTTAAGATTTACCATTAGATATGCAATAACTTTAAATGTTGTATACTTGGTGTATTTAATTTTGTATGCTTTGACATGTTCTATGTTCAAGGCCTGCTTGGCCATCATGAACCTACAGAATTTAATCTAATCTAATTTGGAAATAACTTGTATGGATTTACTGAGAATTTCATTAAGGAGTTTCTCCACTATTATTACCAAGTGGGATGGCCCAGAAGGTTTTGTCTGCGGCCCACATTCAGGAGCTTGCAAGCTCAATCCCCATGCCCTACCTACCAGGGTTTCTTTGGTGGTTTCCCTGGGTTGCCAGGGGCTGAGTAGGTTCGTTACAGCCCCTGCATTTTCTGGCCCACCATTTCCTGTTCCCATTATTTCCTAATCATCTCTCTTTCATGAAGGGTTGAAGGTCCAGGTGATGGTGTTCAGCAGGTTGCAATCAGATAGTGGTTTGTGCATTGTAGAAGATTATCCTAGTGTCTTCATCAGGATCACTTGGTGGGGACCTACCTTCAGGTTTGGGTGTCATCTGACTCAGGTGCAGCTATTCAGGGGAAGTAGGTGAGGTGGCACTTCACCAATATTTGTATCTTGCAACACTTATTTTTAAACTATATTTATTTTAACAGGTATGTGGAATTTTACTACAAGCCTATTTCTCTATTTTTATACTGCGTGGTGCTCTGATGTAGAAGTAAGTGCATGATTCTGATCATGCAGTCTCATGAGAGGTGAAGCGGATCTCAACCTCCTAGTGGTGGAGCTTACTGCATGGTTGCTAAGCAACCATGACATCACCTGTTTAAGTTTGTTTGTGGAGGAGACAGCCAGGGAAATTGACAGAACTGTTCCTCGCCGCCACTTTCTGGGTGTGAAACATGTGGAATAGTCTGATTATTCTGTGCATTTTGGTGCTGTAATGTTTTAAATGTTTTTAATGTTTTTGTGTTTTAATGTTTTTAATTGTGGGTGCCCTATGAATCTCCACTAATATGTGATATGAAAGAAGTGAAACTTTCAGAAAAATGCTACAATCTTAGTTTAAAGCAATCATGTTTTGTGGAATTTCCATGATTATGCTCCTCCCCAACTCCATAGAAATTGTTTTGTTGGCCATGCTTGCTTTTTAGCAATAAAAGTAATTGATAATAAAAGATCAGTTCACCCTGAAGACGAGGAAGATGCACTTCTTCGAAACGTTGGTGTCAAGCCAAGTTTTTACCTGGCTAGAAGCCTGAGAAGATTTTGAATTAACATGTCGCCAGGAAAGCTTCAGTTCTTATTTTAATAAAAGTAATGTTGGGAAAAGAGAAGGATTTGCTGCTTTATTGAATATAACACGATCATTACACAAACACTCGGATTAGATTCATTTGGTGTAAAGGAAATAGGTTGGTACAATTAAAATAATCTTTTATAAATATAGGTATGTTTTTCTTTCCTACTAACTTTTCACCTAATTTGCCAGCCACGAGCCGCCACTGATCAGACTCAGGTCTTATGAGCAGGGCCGTTAGGTATCCATCGTCATCTGGAACTGCTTGCCTTCAGGATTCTCCTTTTATCCCTCCATGGAGTCACATAAGAGGCAAAGGAACACAAGGCTCTGTCCCAGTGTCCTGGGGGCCCCATCAATATCTAATCCTAATCCATCTATTAGTTTATTTCCGTCAGTGCATACATTTTAGACTAATCAGGAAAATATATTTTATTTTTATTTTTTTTCTTTTAGGGAGAAGAAACAGAAGTACCAAACGGACACTTCCTACCTATGAAATATGAAAATTCAAGAACTGATGAGGAACCAGAAGCTGTTGTTGTCGAAATGCAATTAACTAATGGCACTGTAAAAACACTCTGAAACTCTGATCAGTATTATTACATTGAACATAAAGGGATCAGTATTGTCTTTAGTATTATTTTACTTTATAATATTCATCTCTTTTATAACTCAAGTGCCACTTCTTAGAAAATAAAATTCTTGTAGAAATTCCCAAGACATATTTTATTTTGTATAGTTTTTCACTAAGTATATATTTAGATAAAAACATACTATCAACAAACCTTCTAATTGGTAACTAATTGCATAGTTTGAATGAAAAGTGATACAGAGTGCTTTAATTTTATAAATATAATGAATGATATTACACAATAAATTGGTATTGCGTTCCATAAATGTATTAATCTTTTATATCTTACAACATTCTTTTTACAGAGCCCTCATTTTCATACTCATGTTATGTTCTGGTATAATAAGGAAAAAAGGCTGATTAGTCATAAAATTCAACATCTCCAGTGTGAGTGGTAACTGAAAGTAGACTTGTAAATTTGGGGACTGATTACTAAAGTTGATTGGTGCTCAGTATGTAGGACATGGATTTTTATAATAGTGACAAGGAAAACAGTGAGTCATATCTGCAATTGATAATGTTTGTCATGTGGATATTTAACCAGAAGAAATAACTTAGGTCATGTTACATTATGATACCCTATTTTACATTAACGTATACTAAACTTGATTTGTTGGGTTTTGGAATTTACCAAATTCTCAATTAATATATAACCCTTATTTTAGTGTAAGTCTACTGAGCTATGTATCTATACACTTTTACTATTTAATAATGTAACATTATTAATGACTGTTTCAACTCATTTAGCTGACAGCCTCTTTTCTTAATTTTTTTTCTTTCATTTAATATAACAATATTTTCATGTACAATACATACAAAGATATATATCCAAACCATATAAACAAAGATATAGTTTGCATAATCTCTAGAATCTCAAGAAGCTGGTGGGACCAATAAGTGTGTCTACAAACTGTTGCTATTTTTTCAAATTCCTTTCACCATCTTCTCCAGTGAACTGGCTTGAATTTTACTTATCCTGTCCCCCTCTTATTCTTTCCTATTATTCATACTATGAATTAAGCTGCATAGAAGATGTTTTAGCCACTACTGCTATTGAGACTCTGGAACTAGAGAATAATTAATCATTTCATGTCCTTATCAAATTTTACATCTGGACTAGGTTAAAACTATATATTTTGTAATTATTTGTTACTACTACTACTACTATTATTATTATTATTATTATATTTATATGAACCAATTTACTATAAAGGATAGGAACAAATTTCTTGATTTGCCTGGTTTTCAGTAGTAAGATATCTAGTAGGATATTCTGGTAGTCTGCAAGTATTTAAATGAATTCCGATTTATCAGTCCCCAAGATTACAAGCCTACTCATTCTAGTTTATGTACTTTTGTTTAGCATTCTGTTTATCTCTGTATATTTTTAAGAACAATAAACAAATTGATGGTGATGGTTAATCTTATGTCAAGGTTTATTCCTTTAGAAGTAGCTAATTTATTAGTAATCAAATAATGAAATAATCAGAAATTCATTGCTAAATACTAATAATGGAAAAAAATGACCAGAGTGCAAAACCCTACTCCTGGATTTTGAGCAATAGTGTTGTCCTTCTCTTTCCTGTACTTGTCTCGCCTACCTCTTCAACTTTTCCATTGTTTCTTCCTTACTGTGAAATGCCTGGGCTGAACTGAGTCAGAGTGATGCATCTCTGCATCTGAGTTTGAATGCGTGCAATTTTAAGTATTTGAGAGGCTCTGACTTGTACATTAAAGGTTATCCTATCGTAACAAAAGGTAAGTTATGAAGGGGTGTGCTCCCATCTTCACTGAAACATGGAGAATTTATGCATTTAATAAATAACATGACTGTAGAGTTATGCAAAGAGAAGTTTATGCATGTACAGCATTGAAAGAAAACAAAGAAAATAAACTCTGGTTGTTTTAAAAAGAAAAAAGAAAGAAGAAAAAGTGTAACACAGAATAAAATGGCCCAGAATGAAACACACCTGTTATGTTGGCAATGAAAAATCTAGCTCCACCCATTGCCAGCATGAGATGCTGTATTGCTCAAGCATAATGCTAAACCATTAACCAATCACAGGCAGGGTAATTTACCTCCTGCAAAATATGGTCCAACTGCCAAAGGATAACATTATTCTCATAGAGTATTGTTAAGCAATGCTCCATTGAATTTAGGAGAAAATACAATATAATGTAATAAAAATGTAAAAATAAATATGAAACTTCATGTTCCTGATGAAAACTTTCATAAAAAATGTTAGAGCTATCATTCAGTTTAATATCACATACAAATAACTCTTCATCCTTCCTCTAGAATAGGGATAACCAATTTTTTTATGTAGAAGGGTCACATCAGCGATGTGTGTTAGATCAGGGGCCTCACTTAGGCAGAATTATAAAATGTAATTAAACCATATGTTTTCAAGGTTACAGTTACATGTATTTAAATTACTCTTAAAAAGTGTTATTTTACTATTTAACTTGCAAGTTTAACTTAGTCAGCTTACCCTCCACATATGGAGGATATGCACACGAGTGCCTAGGGTAGGCATCACCAACTGTTCTGTACCAGAACAAGCAGGGCAGCAGTGATTATCTCTCTTCCTTGCACAGTATATCGTATGTCAGTTTATAATGTCTGAAACAGAAAGCAGCACAAACCATCATCTTCTACTTCTATGCCTAGGAGGATCATTGTTATTTACAGAAAGAGGCAGAATAAGTGTTTGGTTTTTGGCAAAGCTGTGCACTCAGAAGTTTGCAGCTTCATTATGCAACCCATGCAAGTGAGTACAATTAAAAGAATTCAATTCTTTTGAATTGTCTTCAATACCAATTAATTACCAATACCTGTTCATACTCACTGCTATAAATGTGAAAGTTTTTCATTTCATATTCTCATAATGTTGGCGTTGCAATGTGGTTACAATGGTTATTGACCATTATGATCAATAAGGGGCAAATATAATCACTAAGGTAAAAAAGTTAGGCAGCTTGTTGTTCTATTATGTTATTACTTTAATAATTGCCTTTTTTTTTTTTTTTTTTTTTTAAATATTTGTGTTTTGACTACCAGTTATCACCAATCTATAAAAGTATGTATATATGTTCATATCCAAAGTATAAATAATAATACATAATAGAGCAATTGATCTACCAATCATGAGCATACAATAGGTGTATTAACCTATGAAAGATGGCCAGTTTATTTCAAATGCAAAATGTTGCATACTGCCACAGCACTGCAAGAATTTTCTGTTCTTTCTTTCCACCTTTGGTTGCACAGTGCAAAGTAGACAGTTTGCAAGAGCATCAAGCAAATCTGCCCTCTCTGCTTTACTGAAAGGACAGCTGATCCTGGTCTAGAATCTGAAGCCTGTGGAAGAGTCAACATTTAATCATGGAATGAAGAACCAAGAACGAGGAATTGGCTCATAGCGAGTCATAGAATAAGGATGAAATGAAATTAAAATGGATTAAAGAAAAGGTGATGATGCAGCAATTGATGGAATGAATTACAGAGGAAACTGGAGTACCTGGATAAAACCTGCCCAGACACCACTTTGTGTACCACAGATCCTACAAGTCCCCTGGGATTAAATTTGGGTCACCTTGGTGAGAGGCGAGCAGTCTAACCACTTTGTCAAGATAACACCCTGTTATTTTACCAGTGAAACAAAATGTACAAGATTACAAACATAAGTATTTAAACATAATATTTAGTACAATTTCTGATCTTCTTAAAATGGAGAGCAATTTAGAGAGTATGTGAGATTGTTCATATGTCTTATGCAGCAATTAGTACACCAAAGACTTTGGTCCAAAGTGATTGAAAATAATTTTATAGTCAAACAAAAAAGATATAAAATTACACAGACACCTGCAGTCCAAATTTCTGATTTCAAATTGCAAATCAAGTTAATGAAAGCCCTGAGATTATTATATGCAGTAACTAGTTCACCAAAACCAATCTTCAATATTGAAATTGCTATTTATAACAAGTTTTGAGATGGTCATCAGCAGTTTTGTTTCTTTCTGACAATTTACCTTCTTCAGAATATTCTATGCCCCTCTGTCCTTGACTGGAAAAAAGAAGCACTTTACAGATTACACAGTTTTAATTGAATACATTTTGCTGCTCTGAAATGTCACAGTCCATTGGGTTGTTATACAATGTTGGCTTTGTGTGCATGTTTCTGAATTCACTGTATTGCTTTGAGAGAATCTAACGAGGAACACAAGATTTGAAGACACTGTAATTGCTATCCTCCAATTCATCCTCCATGATCTAGGGCAGGAAGCCTCAACTTAGTGCCCTTTAGCCCTGATGCCTGAGTATCTGAGAGCAGGTAGAAAAAGTTACAAGTGAAAAGAAAGCCAGTGGTGGCACAACTCTAAGAATTAAAATATCAGAAGATTTGAACATTTTTTGAGTGTTGACTGTGTATACAAAGAGAAATAAACATTTGGTACTACATTCAACTGGGTGCTTAATAGAGTAAATTTAATATTCCATTTTGTATAATCTGCCATTTACATACTGGTATTACATTTAATACTTCCAAATGTATTCAATTCTGATTCAGACATCAAGCTTTTTCTGCCTGATTATCTCTTCAATATTTGGTGTAATTGTCTTTGTGGTGCAAAGGAAAAGACTTTATTTCATGTTGAGGTTATGGTTTCTGCATAATTTCTTATTTGCTCTCTGCCAACGTTTCACTGCAACCTATGTTGAGCTTCTTCCAAAGGCATAGGTTGCAGCGAAACATCAGCAGAGACCAGTATAAGAAATGACGCAGCCTACACCAGAAACCATAACCTCAATGGACTACAGCCATGGAAGCCTGCAGATATACATTTCAAGTTGTCAGATAATTGGCTTCTGTGACCAGACTTACAGTGTTTCTTTAGGAAAAAGAATTGCTTACAAGGGAAGAAGAGCCAAGAACAGCAGAAATTTGGACTGAGGAAAGTTTAAGTAAAAATCTTTTAAGCTTGTCTTAATGAAGAAAGGAATCCTTAATTTCCCAATTGTATTATAGATCAATAAGTTCCAATTGAAACTCTATAGGAACATTCTGGATGTGCACAGTGAAAGAAGTGACAAATCATGGAAAATATTTAGGTTCTATATTTTCTAGCTCTGGAATCACACTCCGAATTTGTTGTGTAGATCATTTAGTACATTTGCATATTCCTCAAGCTCTGCAAATTCCAAATGCTGAAAAGCTGATGAGAGTAGTGGAAAATGAGATGTCTTTTTGTTGATTAATTGTTGTTTCCATAATGTGAGTTTACATTTAGTGCTAGTACAGAGTCAATGAGTTGTGTAATAATTTGTCCTATACTTTGGAGAGAATGATTAAGAACATTGAGGTGCTCTATTAGATCTGCAAGGAATGCCAAACCACAAATCTACTTTGAATCATGGAGTTCAGGTATACCTTTTTCTCTCTAAAATTGTTATTTCCTCTCTTAACTTACAGTACAAAATATATTTTGGAAGATTGATGTTTGGAGGAATTTAGTAACAGTGACGGTCAAATTATATGTTTTATTAATTTGAGTTTGTTTTTTAACACTACGTCACTTACATTGTTATTATGAGGGACTAGTTTCGAAAGCCCATGCTTTCATTTTCAACCTCACAGGTCCAGTTGAAAATGAAAGCATAGGCTTTCGAAACTAGTCCCTCATAATAACAATGTAAGTGACGTAGTGTTAAAAAACCAACTCAACAAATTAATAAAACATATATTTTGGAAGTTTGTTACTCGTCCACCAGGGACCGTTACACCCCAACATAAAACACCCTGTGGAAATTCAGTTGAAAACCATCGACAATGAAGCCCATGTGTCTTCAAAATCAGTCAGGAAAAACTATATGTAAGTGATACTTAGGTGTTACAAACTCAACTCAGAAATATTCTACATCTGAAAATGTTTGCACCTGTTGTTGTACCTATCATTGGTACCAAATCCAACATTTCTTCCATGAACACAACTCTCACAAAAAGTACTAATTGAGCTGTATCACAAATGTCTTGGCTTTTATCTAATGCCAGAGAGTAACAAATAAATGCCTTAGATGTCTCCACTAACAGGTCTTCAACATTGTTGCCAAGATCTGCAATATGCCACATAATAGTGGAGGAAGATAAACTAAAGCTTCACATTCTGGTATATGCTCAGCGTAAACTTCATCGGCCATCATATGTAGACAAATTTTAGCAGACTCGCAATCTTTAGATGGTTGTTTAATAATTTCTTCTTCTTCTGCTTCACATTTTTGGACATTTCAATACGACCCAGCACCAAATTGGTCTGCACATTACTTTTGTATGCTTGTTCTTAGTATAATCGGCTATCTTCTGAACCTCAATTATTTAGCTATAATACAATTTCAGTAGAAATTTAAAAAAAAAATATTTGCAAATTCAAAAAAGTAAAAATGTGGAAAATTTGCAATGTTGCTTTCATAATATGAGCAATATATACTATAACATCACAATTGTGGTTCAGAAAGTTCAACAATGTGTTGTATATATGTACTGAAAATTTCAGCTTTCCTGCTCTCATACTTTCTGAGAAAAAGGTACATAAGTATCCAAAAATGCTGTTTTGAGAAAACTGAATTTAAAGATACAAATGTTCTAAAAAGGGGCATTGCATAACAGCTTTAAAAAAATGCATACCAGCATTTAATCCTCTTAACCCCCAAAAGCATACATTTTCTGCAACTAGTAATAATATAGTTTTAACTAGTAAATTAAATATTATTTTTTAATGTTTCAGAGTACCTTGCACCCTAAGGTAGTTTTGAATGATCTTTTTCTGGATTTATTTTTTTTTTTTATTTCGGGGTGTCTCAAAATACGTAAACTTTTAGTGAAATCTAGAATGTGCTAGAGAGAGCAATTAATGGTACACTGAAAAGTACTACTGATGTATTCCCTCCGGATCCTCTACTCCGGGTGGTTACTAGTCAGTAGTTGCTCTGAATCAGCATCAAGTAAAGCTCTAAGTTTACAACCAAGGACGAATAGCGTGCCAGAAACGCCTTGGGGAAACGCATCAAAGAAAAGTTGCACGTGATGATTGTTAGTCCTGACCTTGCTAAGTTAATACACTAACATACATTTTTGTTGAATGTTTTCCACTTGAATCTGTCTTATTATTTCAATCAACGTTTTATTTGGCATTGCAAAGGGCAATTTTATATATAGTATTGAAGTACCTACTCGTGCATCGTATCTCTGAAATTGTTAAAATACAAATTATTCATTATAAGGAGACATAAATTCATTGAAATCGAATGAAAAATGTGCTACTTTAAATCTCCTATAGTAACTTATATAATGCGTTTAAGAAGTTATTATCCACTGCGTAGCGTCTAGAAATCACGATGCCATATGTTTTGTAATGTACCTACTAATTTTAAAGTTGTAAAGAATGGATAGTTTTATACGTGAAATAAATAAATGTTAATGTATTTGTTTTAAAGCAAATTGCAAGTAAAGGATAGCTGTATAATGCATTTAAAAAGACACAGACATTCATTATTTACCGAGGAGCGTCTAGAAGCACGTGTTACATGCTTTGTAATGCATAGTTTTGCATATGAAAGGAAATAAATCACGTGCTTTATTGAAACTTAAAGATAAAATATCGGACGAGTTTCAGTGATGTGACATTAACTACATTTCGGTAACAAATTATTGATAAAAAGCTTCTACTTCTACTTCATACTAATAGAGATAAATATTAGCAGAAATTGTTGTATTACTTGCTTCCTTGTAAGTAAAAGGGAAATAAAGGAATACGCTAGGCTAAAGAAATTATTTAATGCCATGTGGTTGAAATCCATTTATTTCCAGGACCAGGAATTGGTAGTTTCTGTGTGTGTAAAGTTTAATTACTTTAAAACTGAAACCAATAACAAGAAATATCTCAAAAATGGTAAACTCCACGAAAAATGTGGATATATGGCATAAAGTAAGTGTTTTAACGAGATCTACATTTTTTTTGCAGTAAGCTTTTGTTTATTTCTTACGGTTTATCAGTTATACAAAAGTCATCCTGAATGAAGAGGTCTTCAGAGACTATTCTCAGAAAATTCAGGATATACATTTCGCTTCTCATTAAGATTTCTTAAACTTATGGCATTTTACTCAAAATGGTTCGAGCCATTTTTGAAAAAATAAACATTTGCAAAATATGTTCCACGTAAAGAATAGTTGTATGTGAAGGGGGGGTGTCTGAAAATGTTCGTTTTGCATCCTTGGAGATACTGAGCTTTAAATACAAAGTTTGGCATTTATTCACACACACACACACACACACACACACACACACACACACACACACACACACACACACACCTTTTTCTAAAACTCTGATGTGTTCCATACATAACTTTATTTATTTATTGAGATAATAACAACGCCCTATATTTCTGGGCTGCCAACAAGGACAGAGTAAAGCAGACAAATTATAAATTAACCATCTAAAAAAACGAAAAAAAAACCTTGAAACTCTTCTATAAAGATAATGAAACGTCGACAGTTATCATTGTATAGCAACCGAAAAGGAAACTAAAAGCAGCAAAAGGATTATTAACCATAGGTAATGTAAAATTAACATACAATAATTCTGCAAATAAACTATTCTTACAAAGATTATTCTTTATCTACATCATGCTAATCGAAATAAGCATTGGCAGATTATTTGATTCCTTCTAAGCAGAAGGGAAATAGGGAATATAGTAAGCTTAAGCGATAGACAAATCTTTTAAAAGGTGGTCGATATGTGAACAACTGAAGTTCGGCTCACTTTGCATTGACAGTAAAACAAAAGAGAGATGAAACAAAAGGTGATCCTGTGTGAGAAAGGTTACGCAGTTTAAAACTGAAATAAATAAGGAATATCTCGGAAACGGTCAACTCAACAACAATGTGTTGGTCATAAAGTGTGTGTTTAAAAGCCCTACATCTTTTGTGCAGTAAGTTGTCCATTTCTTTCGGTTTACCAGTTATGCAGATGTCATCAGAATTCATTCCGGAATAAGTAAGTCTTCAGAAGTTATTCCCAGTAAATTCAATATATACGTTTTATTTATGCTGTACATATCTTTAATATACGGCATTTTAATCAAAATCGTTAGAGCCATTTTTATGAAAACAAATATTTAAAAAAAAAAAATCCAAGAAAAGGGTAGTTTGAGGTGGGGGGATTTTCTTTAAAATCCTCTTTTTGCATTCTTGGAAGATTATGACCTTAAATACCAAGTATGGAATTTAACGGTATTTTAGTTTTTGAGCTATGCTGTCCACGACACACACACGGACCTTTTTTTAAAAATTATTTTTTCTCAGGGGACCTCAAAATATATTTCCGCCGAAATCTTGACATTGAACTTTTGGGATAATGCAATACTTTCTCCGTGCACTACGTACATAGCACGTGTTGAGAAAGTAAAAATACTCTTTTTTCGATTCGGAGGACCTTAAAACAAATATTTTCACTTAAATTTCGGTATCGAAATTTCTGATAAAATACAATATTTTCTCTATTTCTTATGTACATTGTACATACGTGCTAGAGAAAGTAAAAATAAATTGGTAAATGATTAAAGCTTTTTTGTAGCACAATAATTTGGTTAAAAGTGTATAAATAATATAAAGATAGATTTAAATACAGTTTTAGTTCTGTTCCCAACGTAAAATAGAAATAAACAAAGAACACACAAATTTCATACCAATTACCATTCCCATCCCAAGTTGAAACGATTTTTGAAAACTTTATGTGAAAATATAAAGATTATTTGCAACAGCGAAAGAATTAACCAAAATATTTTAATATAAGTTATTCACCTGTGTGCACTTGTGGTACCTAAGTACAGTGATAGCCATGCTAGTCTCATATACCCGAAGTTGTGGATTCTTATTCGATGTACGAGGGCCCAGAAGTACCCGACTTAATAAAGAAAGCACACAAATTTGGGGGGGGGGGAAACATCTTTATTTCTTTACATAGTCTCCTTTCAGCTTGATACATTTTTCCCAGCTTCGATAGCCTGATTATAGTGAAAACTATGGAGGTCTCCAAAACAACCATCAACTGCAGACTCTTTCACCTCTTTATTGTTGGCAAATCTTCTACCAAGTCATTTCTTCAAGTTTGGAAACAGAAAATAATCAGAAGAGTCTAAATCTGGCGAATAGGGTATATGAGGAAGCAATTTGAACTTTAACTCATTGATTTTGACCATGGCGATAATGGATGTGTGAACTGGTGCATTGTCTTGATGAAACAAAACTTTATTTTTCACTAAATGCGACCGATTTCCTCACTCAAATGCTGTAACAATTTCGCATAATATTCGCCATTGATTACTTTTCCTTTTTTGAGATAATAAATGAAAATTATTCCGCGTGCGTCCCAGAAAACTGACGACATGACCTTGCCTGCAGAAGCAACTGTCTTCGCCTTTTTGGAGCCGGTTCTCCCCTTCCAATCCACTTTTTTGATGGTTCCTTCGTCTCAGATGAGAAGTGATGGGACCGGGTTTCATCCATTGTTATGAATCGACCCAAAAACTCAGCTTTATTGCAGCGAAACATTGCCAAACACTCGATTGAAACATCCTCACGACGCTGTTTTTGTTCTATTGTGAGCAAACGAGGCGCCCACTTCCACCCAACTTTTTCATATCCAAATTTTCAGTCAGTATACGATGTACAGAAATTTTTAAAATGCCTGCGATATCTGCTGGCTCGCTCACTTTCAGTAGACGATCATTCAGTACATTTTGTGGATTTTCTTTACAGTTTCTGGACTGGTAATCTCATTTGGTCAACCACTGCGATGTTCGTCTTGGCAGTTCGTACGGCCGCGCTTAAATTCTGTCACCCAATATTTCACTGTTGTAAATGAAGGAGCAGACTCCCCCAAAGTAGAATCTAGCTCAGCTTTAATATTAGTTGGATTAAGACCTTTCAAATGAAAGTATTGTATATCATAACGATGACCAGTTTTTTCCATGTTTACAAATTCGCTGAGAGCATTCACTAATGATGGCTGCCAAACAAATGCTAAACAATGTAAAATTGTCAAACTTCAAACTTACACTTTCTGATACTTTTTACCATTGTTGTTGTTTGAAACAACAACCGCTATGTATACGTCAGGTCGGGTACTTCTGGGACAGCCACTGTAAGTGATGGATGTTTCTGGACGCAAAACTTACGAGGTAGGGCAGTTAAGTCCGAATGGTATCACATATATGTGAAAACGATTGGTTATCATGAATGACAGTTGTTAAGGTGATACATCTGTGAAATTTGACCAATACTCATCTCTCACCAAGGGTTCGATCCCAGGCGACCGCGTGTAGCATTTGTGGTAGACACAGCGGCGCAGGAGGGGTTTACTCCGCCTTCTCTGATTTCCTCCGCCATTGCATTCCACTGCGGCTCCATCTTAATTCCATATGTCGTCAATACCATGGCCTGCGGCGCCATTGTAGTAAAAGCGGTCGTTAAACACTACCTATAAAAATGATCAAAAATTGTGGATATTTAAACCAATATTTTGTTTGATAATAAAAGAATATGAATTCTAAACTTTAAAAAATATATCGTCCATACCACTTGGCGCACTCATAACTACAAATTAACTGAAGGTATTAAATGGGTTAGCTCATGCTTATTAATAGGCTCTCTCAACTTTAAACTTCATTCTCTCGCAAACTTTTTTCCAACACTTTTCCATACTCAAAATGTTGCACACGTTGTAATATGTTTCAAACTTTTTATAGTATCTCTCAAAAGTACATTAAAGAAAATGGTCGTATTAATTTTTCGAAATAATGTTCCAATTTGTGTTAATAAAATAATCAATTTTAAAAACCATGAGTTATGGAAAGTATGAAATTTAATAATGTTTTTCCATTAAATAGGCAAAATATTAAAAAATGTAATATGAGAGATATACTTGTGAGCTCATGTTGTGTAAAACTAGATGTTAATATGTGAATATTTTAAAAAATGCATCGCATGGCTAATTTTTACTTTTTTTACACGTACTATGTGCATAGTGTCTAGAGAAGGTATTGTATTGCACCTAAAAATTCGATACCGAAATTCCACCAGAAATGTATGTTTTGAATACAAAAAAGCATTTTTAGAAAAAGGTCCGTGTGTCTGTCTCTCTCTCAAAAACGAAAATTCCGTTAAATACCAAATTTGATATTTAAGATCAGTGTATCTAAGGATGCGACCCGAAGATTTTCAAGAAAATCCCCCACCCCCAACTACGCTTTACATGGAAAAAATTTCAAAACATGTTATTTTCTCAAAAATGCCTCTAACGATTTTTATTAATATCTTTATATTTAAGATATACACATGAAAAAGTGTATATCTTGAGTTTTCTGAGTAGCCTCTAACGACATCTTTATTCTGGATTTTTTTTTTTTTTTTTAATTTTGCATAATTAGTAAACGTAAGAGGTAGACAAAAACTTACTACATAAAAATGTAGAGCTTCTTAAAACACATAATTATATATACACACTATTTTGTGGAGTTGACCCTTTTAACTATCTATTCCTTGTTATCGGTTTCAGTTTTAAAATAATTCAACTTTTCTCATACTGGAACGTGTCAACTCCTGGACACGCAAAGAAACGGATTTCAACTCCATAGCAACCACATTTTAAAACATGTGACTGTCAGTTTAGCCTACTCTATTCTCTTTATTTCCCTCCTACTTATAAGGAACTAAGAAATAAGACAATTTCTGCTAGTAATTGTATCCATTATCACGAAGTGGATAGAAGAATATGCTTATTAACAATAATTTGTTACAGAGAACTATGAATTTATACAGTAACATTTATTATTTAACAACCCATAAGCTGTAAATGTGATTCATGATAAAAATATCACTATTATTGTATATAATAACTGGTATAAATTTCAATAAAATGTATTATATATTTGGATTTTCTTCCAAATTTCACAGATTCGTCACCCTAAAACAAAATCCTACTCTACAGAGCACACTTATAAAGCATAGTTCAGCCCTAAAGCACTTTAATTTACACATGGTATGTGTATGTTTGCTATTCTTGCAAGGAACTCTCCACTCATCTTCTGCAGGTTGCGTGAGGGTTGGCTGAACCACCCAGCGTTAGATTTTCCCCCAGACTTACTTTGGTCAGCCTGATTATCGTCTATGGTCATAGCACAAGACTGGCAGCTCGAAACTTATGTGCAAAAGCAGCCCCTGGGATAAAAGTTTCTGAAAAGCACATTACCTAACAGTGCGAACCTAACGAAATCCCAGTTTCGCAAAAGTTGTCTGTGCCTTTCTAATATGCTGTCATGTGATTGAACAAACAAGAGCTCGGACCCAGTTGCGAGAACGCATCTTCCTTGTGCTTAACTGCCAAGACAAACTAGTTTTTTTTCCAGGTGTTTTACAACTGGTTTGACAAGAACTTCGGAAACCAGTATCTTATTTAAGTACCACTGATCAGCATGCCAGCCTATAGTGTCCAAGGTCGTGGGTTAAATCCTGACGAGGGTGATCCACTTTTTTTCGGACGTAAAAATCCTTAGCTTAGCTTCCGTCGGAAGGGAAGTAAAAGTATTGCTCCGTGTAATGTTTTTTTTTTTTGCAAAGAGCCTTAAAAATAAGATCTATGGGCAAATTCCACCTTTTTCACGTCTCCAAAGTTATGATTTACACTTATGGCGGATCCATCGACACCATCGTGAATTAGAAGGTGTCCTAAAATACTCCGATATGGCTGATGCAACTTGAACTCTTTTTTTTTTGTTTGTAATAATAATATTGTTTGTTAACAACACTGTCAATTGCCAGAATCATATTAGCGCCGAAATTTCGTTCCGCAGGAGTTCTTTAACATGCCAGGAAAGCTATTGACATGGAACTGTGGCTTTTAAGTACACTTAAAAACCATCGGACTGGGCCGGTTTTGAACCAGCGAGCTTGAGTTTTAAGGCCAGCACCTAACCACCTGAGCTCCCAGAGCAACTAACTTGAACTTGACAGTTATTTAACTTTAACAAGATTGTAAATGTACACAAAAAATGAGTCATCCTCAGATGCCATGAGTCGATCGAAGAGCTTCTATGCAGTTAATCGACATAGTTTTATAACAAATATGGAAATGCATAACATTAACACTAGACAAAAGGGATATATTCATTGTCCCAATGTCAATCTTCGTGTATATTATGAAACAATCATATATTTAATGCTCTCCCCAGTAATCTTAAAGAAAAAGTTCGGAATTTCAGGGCTTTTAAAGCTTCTCTTAAGGAGTAACCTTTGCAATAAATCATTTTACTCTGTAGATGAATACTTAAGTGACAAATCTGTCTGACAATACTGTAATAATCATTGTACTTATAAGTATTATAGTGTATTGCATTTTGTGCATATTAGTGTGTGTGGGTATGTTTGTATATTCAAATTAAACTGCTGTATACTTGGACTTGCACGAATGTGTCAAATTAATTTTTCAGTTTTTAGCAATGACAAACCTAATGCTTTGATATTCTACTCTCCAGTACATAATTGTAAGTTTGTGCATTTTTGCATTGTAAATTCTATAACATACTTGTAAATATGTATTGTAATTTGTTGACATTTATGGAGAGTACATAATGCAATACTAATCATATTTTAGTTTTATATAACTACTAGTAGTAACTACAGCCTGCGCACAAAGTCCGTACACCCCTGTACTAAATTTAAAATTACGTGAGTAAATATGTTCTTTTGAGGTTGGTGTATATTCATGTTATTCTCCTGTCAGATACCCATTGTTGACGACTTCGATCGTTCGATTGTTGTCGCTCTTATGTCAACAAATCTTATGAATCAAATTAGTTGATGCCGAGATATTGAGAAAGAATGGCTGATACAAGTGATTGCAATATTGAGGAAGTGTCCGCTGTGTGGGTTCATGAGCGTCAAATTAATGGCAAATCAATGAAAAATGTCATGGACGATTTCGCTGCACGGTTTGTGAAAGCAGCACCGAAAGAAGACATTGTTAGCGTGGGAACGGAAAACATGTTTAATGGGCAGTGTTCGCGACACGACGAGAAGCGGAAGACCATCCACCAGACTTGGACTTCGTGCTGACGTGGAAAAATCTTTCCAACAATCTCCGGTTAAATCCTTAAGAAAACGTGCTGCAGAGTTAGGGGTACCGGAAACAACCATGAGGAAACATGAGTGAATCTGAAAATGAAGTGTTGGCGTCCATTGAATGTGAATGAATTATCAGATGCTGATTTGCAGACACGTGTTAATGCTTGCGGTTGGATGCTGCAATAATTCCAAAGAATGCCTGAGAAGGCAAAAGTCATGTTCACAGACGAATGTGCGATTTATCGCAGTTCCCGTAACCGCAGTCTTTGGAAATCGTTGGATTGGTAGAGGATCGGACAATCTCACATGGCCTCCAAGGAGCCCTGATCTAATAACTCCAGATAATGCACTATGGGGTTACATCAAACAGAAGGTGCGGAAGCAGCGGTACGCTACAACTGGTGAACTGCAAAATGCGGTGCGAGTGGTTTTCCAGACAGTGACTCCAATGATGTTGAGTAAGATGAACACGAGAACATGGCGGCGTATTCGGTTGTGCAGAGACAATGGGGGGACACATACCGATGTTTTGGAGTGCTAAGATGTAAAGAGAAACATTTAATTACATAAATATTGGAAATGTGTACTATTATTTCACGTCAGTTTGAATTTAATATAGGGGTGTACGGACTTTGTGTGCACACTGTATCATGTCAATAAGTAGAAAAATATCATCTGACATCACATTAGTATTGCATAATGAAATTATATTTATTTTTATATTTTAACACTAATTTTTATACTCTTTGTTTATGTATGCATGAAAAAAGTACATATGCTTTTATGGAGCACATTAAATATACTGCAGTGGCGTACAGGCCTCAAAAGCAAATGATGTGATTATATGTCTATTCTGCTGTTTTTGAAACCTGTGCTTTTAGCACTAGAGATTTATACATTCTTTTCTTGTTTTTTTTTCCTATTATATAAACATATGTGTACAAGTTCTATGTTCAGTGGCTTCCTGGCCTAAACGAACCTACAGAATGCTCTCTAATCTAATCTAATCTTCGTAAAAGCTGTATTCACAATGCATACGAAAGAACCGTACAATGGTCTGTGACGGACAGGGTAATGGTTAACTTATGAGTACTTAAAACGTATAACAGAACGTTACTTAGCCCGCCTGGGTAGTGTAGTGATAGCGTATCTGCCTCGCTTTCAACAGGTCGCGATTTCGAACCTCGCTTAGGTTGAGTTACCCGAATAAGGTTTTTTCGGGGTTTTTCCTTATCCTGAGAAGACGAATGTCGAGTAACTTTAAGCTCCATGGGCCTTAAGATGATTTGAACATAATTTCACCGATTTCATTCATCGTCCGTATGGCCAACTGTTAAAGGACATTAAGCTAAGACAACAACACCAACGTTTACGGTGGCCGAGAGATTAAGAAGACCTTGCTTCAACTCATAAGTTCCTAAATTCAAAGCTTTCCATTTTTTATTTGTTAATTTTATCATTGCATTAATATAAATTTGGCAATTCTAGTTACGGGCCTATCTATGCACATAGAAACATAATTCTACTAACACTTGTATTAAATAATTAAACAAAATATGTGAAATAAACTTATCTATTAAAACTAGAAAACAAAAATTAAACATAATTAATATCGTGTGTATGAACCCTCAGCCAGTATAAATGAACTCAGTCTTCGGGGAATAAACAAAATTAAATGCCTGCAGTAATGTGAATGAGAAGCTATTCTGGTAAACAGGAAGGTCATTCTACCACTGATGTCCTGCCTCTCTGAAAACCAATTTTAAACTTTTCGAGATGTGTGTACAAGATGATTATCCTTTACAAATTTAGCAATTCCATCACGATATGTCATCCTCGCAGAGGGAATTAAAATATGATATAGCATTGCCGTGTACTGCATATCGTTCAGTGTATCGTCAAGCTGCCAAAGCACACCTAGACTGTCCCTTGATATCCATCCCCAACACGATACAGGTACGGGACAGTGATGGATTTGTGTAGCCACGTATTTTGCATCGTATCGAGACCCCTTTGGACGATAGCCAACCACCTTTCTCTTATGTGCGGAAGAAAATGTCACTTCGTCTGAGAGTATTATGTTATTCCAGTTGCGGTTGGGTCGGTTTGTGAAGAGTGTGTTGAAAAACAGAAAAAAAAAAAAAAAAAAAAAAAAAAGATCAAAGCTTACACCTTCCAAAAAATCAAATTTATCCAAAATTCGAATCCTAATATGTTTCTAAACATTGGTTTCCTTAGCAATACTTTTAGTATTTTTTTCATACTGTATCCACAGATTGCATTCTTTTTATTTTCATTGACAAAGAAATGTTCGTGCATGATGTGTAGCACATGCTTTCGTGTGCAACATATTGCTGCTGTTCGGTAGACTTAACTCTTAAAGAATCATCATAACTATCATATTATTAACTTTACCGAATTTCGTGAATGAAATAAGTGTATCTAAAATAAATAGCCGCTATGTGTTGATTAAACATCATTAAGAGCAAGGGGGAAAATGTTTGCTACACGCAAGAAGCGAACCTGCGAGCCTCACCAGAGGAGTAACCTCTGTTTTGCTACAACGCTACAGTGAACACACACGGAAAGCGGTGGGTTTGGTAGTGCCGTACAATACAAACTGTATCATCTTTTGTGCTGTTAATATTTTAGTTAATATTAATAGTTTGTTGTAGAAGAAGCTTAAGTTATGTATTTGATTATGGTTATTAATCATATGGGTTAATAATATTACAATTTGGAACTTGTGACAACTGCCGATACACAGCTGTATCGCGGATGGTGTACACAAGGCGCTGTGCCGTGTAGGACCTACACAAATGTGACATTTCAGACATAACTTTTACTTACTCTACACGTACTATGTACATAGTGTATAAAGAAGGTATTGCATTCCACTCAAAATTTCGATACCGAGATTTCACCAGAAATAAATGTTTTGGGTGCCTCGAAATCCCCCCAAAAAGAGCATTTTTAGAAATAGGTCCGCGTGTGCGTGTGTGTGTGCCTGTTTGTCTGTGGACAGCATAGCTCAAAACACGTATCTACTATGTACATAGTGTATAGAGAAGGTATTGTACTGCACCCAAAAATCCGATGCCGAGATTTCACCGAGATTTGAGACGATTGAATAAAATCTCTTATATTTAAGATATTAACATAACAAATAAAATGTATATCTTCAATTTTCTGAGAATAGATTCTGAAGAAATGTTTATTCTGGATGAATTTTGCATAACTAGTAAACCGTAAGAGATAGACAGAAACTTACCACACAAAAATGTGAACTCGTATATTCATTTTTTTCGTGAGGTTGATCCTTTTTTTTTTTAGATATTCTTTGTTATTAGTATCAGCTTTAAAATACTTATATTTTTCTCATGTGGGAATTTTTCAATTTCTTCCATACAAACAAAGGTACTTCAACCACATAGCAACCTACTTTTAAAATATTTAATTGTCGATTTAGCTCATGCTACTCCCTTATTTCCCTTCTACTTACAAGGAAGCATGTAATAAGACCTTTTCTGCTAATTTTTTCTCGATTAACAAATAGTACATGGAAGAAAAAGCTTTTTAACAATTATTTATTGTAGAGATGCAGGGAAAGTCATGTGAGATGATCACATCAGATTTTTTTCCCAGAAGTGTACTTACAGCATTAAGTTTCGGGTGCGTTCGTGTTGTGAAGGAAATAATTTGGTAAGTGTTAAATCTTTTATTATGAACTTGCAGAACACACAACTCGGTTATTGCCTTATATTCGGAGATTACCCTCTATCACTCCCTAACTCCATAGTTCTCATTTTCCTCTCGTTCCCACTACCTTTACCTCTATATTTTATTCTCCTATTCTCTCGCTCTACGACGCCCTCTTTCCATATGTGTGCAATGTACATCATATATTACTTAGATAACAGTTCTTTTGAGTCAGTGGAATGGACAAAGATAAGAAACGGGTTGCTTGTTTCCAGTTGAGTGGGATGGCACTTTGCTATAGCCTCCGCTGCAGTCATGTGACATCCTTCCTCTGTCTGAAAGACTCCGACCAAAGTATAATATTTACAGTTTATAGGTAGTACGGATTTGTCTATCGCCTAACGTATACCAGTTATACCATATTCTTAATGAATAGAGCCTCCCAGACTAATATCGGAAAATTCAAGACATGAAATATGTAAATTTGTGAAAATGTCTTTAATATATTTACGCATTTTAATCAAAATTGTTTGAGCTTTGTTGAAAAAAGAGACATGTTTTCCACCATACTAAGAGGCAGGCTAAATCTTTGAAAGACTAATCCATCCGTTCTCTGTATCTTCTTAGGAGGAAGAGGAAGGAGGGAGAGAGAGAGTGAGAGAGTTTTTGAACATGATAACTCAAAAACGAAAATTCGGTAAAATACCAAACTTTGTATTTAAGTTTAGTAGGTATCTTGCAAGCATGCGATACATTTTTTCTTATATGAAAGAAAAATCAGAATTTTTGATTAAAATGGCGTATATCACAGATACTCACATGACAAATGACATGCATTCTCTGGAAGTATGCTCTGCAGACCTCTTTATGTCTGATGAATTTTGCTGAATTTGGCACAACTGTAAAACAAGCGATACTATACAAAGATTGTACACCTCGTTAAAACACACAATTTATATATAAATGCACACACACATATATATACACATATTTTTAGTGGAGTTAACTATTTCCGAGATATTCCTTGTTATTGGTTTCAGTTTTAAAATACTTTTAAAAAACATTTCTCATACGGGAAATTGTAAACCCTAACCATGCAAAGAAACGGATTCAACCACATGGCAACAGCTTTCAGAAGACTTGCCTATCGCTTTAGTCTGGCGAATTCCCTTATTTACCTCCTACTTACAAGGAAGCAAGTAAAAACGTGTTTCTGCTAAAGTTTACCTCGATTAGTATGCTGTAGATACAAGAATAAGGTTTTTAACAACAATTTGTTACAGAGATGTAGAGAAAGCCATGTGAATGAAACACATTAAATTCTTTTATTTCTATTGCAATTTATTTTGATATGTAATTTTCTATCATTCTAAATTTGAAATTCTTATAATTCTTATAATTCTTAAACATCTATTGTAATTGTTTCCAGTGTTTCACTGTCATATAGTAAAATTCATTTCACATTGGAATTTTACTGGACGTAAAGTTTGGTATTTATCCGGCTTTTCACACACAGAGGGAGACAGAGAGAGAGAGAGAGAGGGAGAGAGATACATAGATTTAACTGAATATGCATTTCCGGTGAAATCTCCGTATTGAATTTTTGGGGTGGAATGCATTACCTTCTCTAACCACTAGATACGTGATAATGTAAGACGTAATCTCTTCTTTTGAAATGCTGTAAATAAAACTTTTCATTTTTATGGTCTCCCTTTAACTGCAATGGATAAACTGAGGGATTTTGACTGAAACATTGGTGATGTACTCTTTGAACTTTTAGTTTTGGTTTTTCACATGCGCAACCATTCAACTGCAGTCTCTATGGAGGATAGAGAATAATCCTAATTAAAGAACTACGTCCATCCCGGGCCGGGAATCGAACTCGGGATGGGAAGTCCGCGAACTGACCACTCAACCACGGAGTCGGTAAATAAAACCTTCTCAGTCACATTGTGATTTTAAACGAATGTTTTAAAACATTAGATTGTTACTTTCTCTATACGTACTATGTACATAGTGTATAGAGAAGGTATTGCACTCCACCCAAAAATTCGATACCGAGATTTCACCAGAAATATATGTTTTAGAGTCCTCTGTATCCAAAAAAACCATTTTCAGAAAAAGGTCCGTGTGTGTGTCCGTGTATCTGTGAAAAGTCGGTAGAATACCAAACTTGATATTTAAGTTTAGTATCTTCCAGGGATGATTTTGGGAAAAATGTCTGTAACGATTTTGATCAAAATATCATATATTAAAGATATTTACCTGACAAACAAAATGTATATCTTGAATTTTCTGGGAATAGCCTCTGAAGACTACTTTATTCTGGACGAGTTTTACGGAATTGTGCATAGCTTCTAAACCGCAAGACTTAGATAAAAACCTGCTACACAAGAAATGTAGAGCACGTTAAAACACACAATTTATGTTATATATATTCGGGGAGTTGATCGTTTTTTAGATATTCATTGTTTTTTAATTCAGCTATGAAAAACTTACTTTTCTCATATAGGAATGTTCAACTCCTGTCCATATAAACAAAGGAACTTAGCACATAGCAACCAACTTTTGACTATTACTTTAACCTATGGTACTCCCTTACTAATTTGTCCTCGAGTAGCAGGAAGTAAATAGAGACATAAGCTTTTTAACAATAATTTGTTGCAGAAACGTAGAGAAAGTCATGTGAATGGTACACATCAGATTTTTTATTTTATCCCCCTCAGAAGAAGCCCAGCTATATTAATGTCTATTAATATCATAAGCTTCTTAACATATTGTGGTCCGATACTACGAGGTGATTGATTCAATTTCCTGATTCGTAGACACAGAACTTTGCCTTATGTCTCCGCAACCTAAATAGCGACGATAACTATCCTTTAATTCACATAGATAATATCCTAAGTTATGCAGATGACCAAATAGTTATAACTCAGGGTTATGAAGTTTTAGAATTACATGAGTAGAAAACATATTTAAGAATATAATAGATGAGGATTACGATTAATTAAAAGAAAACAATATATTTGTCATTTGGAGACGAAGAAAAAGAACAAGTTTTAGAAGACGGTATGGGATGCATCAGAAGAAGTGAAGAGAGTGAAGATAAATTAAAATTGTAGTCAAGAAGAGGACATTAAATACAGAATTCAAAAAGGCAGAACAACAATGTCCATGCTGAACGGAGTGTTATGGTTCAAGAATATAACTTTAGAAACCAAATTACAGATATGTAAATCAATAATCAAAGGTACCTTAACTTATGGAGCAGAAACTTGAACACTGAATAGGAATTTAAATTTAAAATTATTATCTACCGAAATGGCGTGTTTTATAAAATCCACTACACACTCTAAATTAGAAAAAATCCCTAAAAAAAAGGTGATATGACAAACCATAAAAGTTCAAAATTCAAGTTTAAATGTTATAAGATATAAACAGGTAGAATAGTACTGTCATGTCCGCAGAATGCCTGAGATAAGATTACCTAAACAAGTTTTAGAATGGAACCCACCTGGAAGAGGAAGACGTGGTCGCCCTAGTCTTAAATGGATGAAGAATATTGTAAGAGGATTGAGGGAATTAGATCTAGAGGAATTTTTTGGGAGGATAGAGAAAGTGGAAAGATGTTTTTACATTGTAAACATGTTTATAAATAAATATAAACAAATTGTTGTGTCATTGTTGCATGATATCCATATACACTCTGAAAAAAAGCTCTTTATTAAATTAATAGGTCTTCGGAAAGCAATATTTAACATTATGAATTACAGTCAATCATATTTTTTTCCCCAAAGGAAGGTCCTTTAGAGCAGTGAACAGAATCCTCTAATGGAAATTTTAATCTTTGTTTACACAAGAGTGCACAATTCCTTTGTCGCTGCAAACCCAGCCTTCTCCATGTTTGTCATTTTCTACCTTCGTATTCATCTCCGCATAGAACCCTTTACCTTAAAACAAAAAAACAACACAAAAAACAAAGCGAGGTAGCGCCGCAGTTACATGTGCGGTTCGCATTTGGGACGTCCCGGGCTCTATCTCCGGCGACCGTCCACCTTGACACAGGGCTTTTTTTTTTTTTTTTTTTTTTACTTTCTCCACACGTACTATGTATATAGTGTATATAAAATGTATTGTATTGCACCCAAAAATTTAATGCCGAGATTTCATGGAAATACATGTTTTGGGACTCCCTGGATAAAAGAAAAAACAACATATCTTTAGAAAAATATCCGTGTGTATGTCTGTCTGTGTGTGATCTATGAGCACGTAGCTCAAAAACGAAAAGTCCGGTTAGATACTAAACTTAATATTTAATTTCAGTATCTTCATGGATGCGACACGAAGATTTTCAAGAAACCCCCCCCCCCCACTCCCAACTATCGTTAACATAAAAAAATGTCAAACATGTTGGTTTTCTTAAAAATGGCTCTAATGATTTGACTAAAATCTCGCATATGAAGATATTTACATGACAAATAAAATGTATATATTGAATTTCCTGGGAATGCCTCTAAAGTCCTCTTCATTCTGAATGACTTTTGTATAACTGGTAAACCGCAAGAGATAGATAAAAAACTTATTACACAAAAACGTAGATCTCATCCAAACACACAACTTTTGTTCTATCTATTTTTGTTGAGTAACTAGCCATTTCCTAGATATTTCTTATTTGGTTCAATTTTAAAGCATTTACACTATGCTTTACTCAAACAAGAAGTCGTCCATGTTTCTTTTCTTTTACTCCTAGCCTACAAAGAAACAAATTTCAATGCACAGCAACAGCTTGTAAAACATTTGACTATCGCTTTAGCCTTATGTATTCTTTTAGGTCCCTTCTACTTATAAGCAAATACGAACTAATACTATTCTGCTAATGTTTGCCTCGATTAGCGTGAAGTAGAAAGAAGAACAACCTTTAGTAAGAAGCTTGTTTGTTTGAATGTCATGTGAATGGAACACTACATATTATTTTCTATTCTTTTTATGTCTACACGTGTTTATGCAAAGTGTCCATTCTGAACGTTAGACCCCTCCACGCTGTAGCCGAAGACGGCGGTTGCTTATGATGAGTCCTATTATACTTTCTTTCGCGCAGCTTTTTTAGTTTATTATTATTAATATTATTATTATTTTATTTAGAGGAGATAGTTGATATCGAAGATCTGTGGATGCTGTCCAACATTTAATTTGTCTACAGAGTTATATTGTGACTTCCTTCATTATATACAGTACATAGTATGAATGGACAATAGTAGAGTTATGCAAGAAAAGTGATATGTTTGAGTTTTTATTTTATTTCAAGCGTCTACGTGTGATATTGTGAAAATCGTTATTTGGCTATTTTTATGACGGAATACCGTTACTGTATTGCAGTAGGTCTTAGTTATCTTATCTTGAAATGTAAGCAACTAATCGCTACCTTAGTTTGTAAGAGCCCCCCCAGTAATGACACCACTGTCTAGTGTCTGTCTAGTCTCAGAGAGCGAAACAATGCTAGGACTGCTTATTTAGATGCAGTTATTTTTATTGGCAGAGAAATGTGGAAATGTTCTAATGTGTTTAGCCCTGTTTATTTCGTTGATGTTCTGCAATCCGCTGCAAAGAAACGCCTATGTTTGTGGCATTAGTTCTACTGGAAGAATGAAATCTGGAAAACCAACAATATCGTTACATAGGTAACAGAAACAACTGTCGCAGCCACCTGTATATCTCCAACTCCAAGAAACTCCTAATGGATAACATACCTATACTACCGCCATCTACGAGAGTGTGAAAAGCGCTGCAGTTACAGCTACAATCTCTGAAAGTTGCATGGATGTGGAACGATTTGGGATTAGGCAGTCGCGGATTACATACAACAGTGTGGCACAATGTTACCAACCTATACGATCCGGATGAAAAGTCGTTTAAATGCCAAACTGGTATTTAAGTTGAGTATCTTCCAAGGATGCGAATTACCCTTTTTTTGAAAATTTTGATTTCCTCCAAAATGGCTCTAACCTTATGCTTAAGATATCCTAAAACAGACAATTAATGTTGTATTTTTTTTTATAAGAGTACGCCGTTTTCGAGATATTCCAGATTATTGGTTTCAATTTTAAGCCATTTACACCTTTCTCAAACGGGAGGACAATTTTCTTATTGGTTCTTGTTTGTTTACTCCTGGCAAGCAAAGAGAATGGAATTTCAATTGTTCCATACAGCGATTGGCTTTTAAAGGACTTAACTATCGCTTTAGCCTGTGCATTCCTTTATTCCCCTTCTACTTACAAGAGGCGAGCAATAAGACTAATTCTGCTCATGTTTATATTGATTAGCATGATGTTGATAAAAGATTAATCTTTTGAATAAAAGGTTTGTTTGCGAAACAGCAAGAGAAAGTCATGTGATGGAATACAGATTTTTTTCCTCCATATCGTAGAATTATTATGTGCATAGTATTGGTTTAGTACTTGTAGGTTTACTTTATTACATATAATTATACAGTTACATTGGACAAAAAAGGGTAATACCGGGTTTTTAAAAACGTTTACTGCAGTTTGAAAGCCTGTCTGTGAAACACGTAAATTATCACAAAAATTCATTTTCACTATAAATAAGCATATAGTTTTCGAAAACAAAAGCATTGGATTGAACGATCCACCAGCGAAAAATTACTATAATGTACTATCCTTGGAATGGAGAAGGTTGGCAGCACTGGTGTGACAGTAAGTACTACACACACACACACACACACACACACTCTCTCTCTCTTTCTCTCTCTCTAATGCCCATGTTTCAACATAAGCCAGATTAAAGTACTCTTCGAATTAAATACTCTGGTCGCTAAGCCGCTTTTCCGCCACACATGTGGTACATTACATCCTTTCCTTATAAGCCAGCACTCGCCTTAAAATTGACTCAAAGCAATGACGTCATTACTCACTATCAAATAAATGCAGCAACGGAAAATTGCGAAGTTTAGCTTACACATCTTTAGTTAGACCAATATTAGAATGTAGTGCTGCATGGTGAGATCAGCTACGGGTAGGGAAAAATTAGCACTCGAAAGAGTTAAAAATCTGATGAGTTCTATTCACATGACTTTCTCTACATCTCTGCAACAAATTATTGTTAAAAAAGCTTAGGCTTCTGTTTACTTTATGCTAATTGAGAAAACATTAGCGGAAATAGTCTTATTACTTGCTTCCTTGTAAGTAGAAGCGAAATAAGGGAGTACCATAAGTTAAAGTCATAGTCAAAAGCTGGTTGATATGTGACTGAAGTTCCTTTGTTTGTATGGACAGGAGATGACAAGTTCCTGTATGAGAAAAGTATAAGTTTTTCAAAGTTGAAACTAAAAACAAGAAATATCTTAAAAATGATCAATTTCACGAAAAAAAAGTACATAACATAAATTGTGTGTTTTAATGTGCCCTACATTTTCTGTGTGGTAAGTTCTTGTCCATCTCTTACGGTTTAGCAGTTATGCAAAAATCCGCAAAATTTATCCAGAATGAAGTAGTCTTTAGAGGCTATTCCCAAAAAATTAAAGATATATGCTTTATTTGTCAAGTAAATATCTTGAATATACGAGATTTTAATCAAAATCGTTAGAGCTATTTTTGAGAAAATACAAATTTTCGAAATTTTTTCCATGTAAAGGGTAGTTTGGGGTGGGAGGATTTTCTTGAAAATCTTCGTGTCGCATCCTTGGAAGAAACCAAACTTAAATACCAGGTTTGGTAATCAACGGTCTTTTCGTTTTTGAGCTATGCTGTCCACAGACACACACACACACACACACACACACACACACACACACACACACACACACACACGGACCTTTTTATAAAAATGTTTTTTTTATTCAGGGGGAATTAAAACATGTATTTCCAGTGAATACTCGGCATCGAATTTTAGGTGGAATGCAATACCTTCTTTATACATTATATACATAGTACGTGTAGAGAAAGTAAAAAAAGAATAGCTAAATTTGTAGATAAAGGAAAACCAGCAGAAAATCATGTTAGCACTGGTACTTCTTGGGAAACTAGAAAAAAGTAGAAAATGTTGCCAGGCTATATGCAAGTTTTAGGGCCTATATATACATTATTTCCATCTGCATGGAAAGATATAAAGAATCTTATGTGTTCCATTCACATGACTTTCTCTACACATCTGTAACATTATTGTTAATAAGCTATTATTTTATCCACTTCATGCTAATCCAGATAAGCACAAGCACAAATAGACTTATAGTTATTACTTAGTTCCTATAAGTAGAAGGGAAAGAGGAATATACAAGGCTAAACGGATAGTCATATGTTTTAAAGTGCTGTTGCTATGGGATTGAAATCCGTTTCTTTGCGTGGCCAGGAGTTGACAAATTCCCGTATGAGAAAAGTTAAAGTATTTTAAAACTGAAATCAGTAACAAGGAATATTTCGAAAACGGTCAACTCCAGGGAAAAAATATATACGACATAAATTGTGTGTTTTAAGAAGCTCTCCATTTTTGTGTTATGGTTTAATAGTTATACAAAATTCAAAACAAACAAAAATCACCCAGAATAAAGAGGTCTTTAGAGGCTATTCCCAAAAAATTCAAGATATATTTTTATTTGTCATGTAAATATCTTAAATATAAGAGATTTTAATCAAAAGCGCGAGTCATTTTGAAAAAATAAAAATGTCAAAAAAGTTTCCATATAAAAGGTATTGGGGTGGAAAGATTTTCTTGAGAATCTTCATGTCGCATCCTTGGGAGGTACTGAACTTAAATATCAAGTATGGTATTTAACGGACTTTTCCTTTTTTAGTTATGCTGCCCACAGACACACACGGACCTTTTTCTAATTTTTTTTTTTTTGTATTCAAGGAGTTCCAAAACATGTATATTTCCGGTGAAATGTCGGTATCGAATTGTTGGGTGCAATACAATACCTTCTCTATACACTATGTATGTACATAGTGCATGTAGAGAAAGTAAAAAGCGGTTATGAACTCCATTTTATTGGGAGCGAAATGATCACCCCAAAAAATAAGAAATGGGGATAAAAGAACTGACGTAGTTAAATTTTCTTTTACGAACAGAACAATTGACAACTTTGCCTCAAAAACAGACTAAGGAAGAATGATTTATAGTCAGGATAGTTGATATACTTATATAGTATTATCACTAGGAATTATTATTGTTATTATTATTATTATTATTATTATTATTATTATTATTATTATTATTATTATTATTATTATAACTAGAAGAATTTTCCCGACTGAGAAGCCGTGGTCTGCTGGAGTTTTCAGGTCCAGACGTTTCGTTCAGGACTGTGGTGAACATCTTCAGTGGCGTGGTGTAAGTTTTCTCGATGAAGGTCTGGTCGCAACTGACTGGTTGGCTGGCTTTTTTTTTTTTTTTTTTTTTTTTTCGAGTGGAGGGGAAAAATCCACCTTAAGGACTGACCCGGGCAAGCCCGGAGTGTCGAAGTCTCCTTTGTGGGCATACCGACTGCAGGATACAGTGAGAGGAGTGAAATGAGGGTCGGGAAACAGCCTTGATCGATGGCCCAGACTGTCACCGCGGCGGATTCAGGGAGAGGAATGTAGGAAAATTTGGGGTAAAGGATGGATCTAGTAGTGGTTAGCTGTTCTTCTCCAGTCGCATCTGTCTTTCATGTTTAATACAAGACTCTCTGCCGGCTCTTGGAGCAGCCCAATTCTGCGATTGGCCCCTGGTGAGGGACCGCTCGGTGGAATGGAGTTGCTGCGGCTGGAGGTCCTGTTGAAGCTGCGACTGGTCACTGGCTATCCGGTTGGACAGCTCAGTGGTGGTGGACTGTAGTGTAGAGATGGCGGCGGTGATAGCAGCTTGAAGGTCTTGTAGGTTCTCGTTGAAGCCACTGCACAGCTCTTCAAGGGCAGCTAAACGAACGCCGACGTTCAGGATTTCCGTGTGGAGGTCCTGAATGGCGTCCCATGTCGCTGCGTCTATCAAGCGTGCAGGTGGCGTGGTGTCTATGATGGTGGTCGGCGGTGGTGTAGTCCGGGCTGGTGGTGTTGGTGGTCTGCTCCTGGGGTAAAGAGGGCACTGGGCTTGCCCGGTGAGGTGTCCTGTGCCACAGCAGGTGGCACAGAACCGGTGGTGACGGCGGAGATCATGACCAGAGCACTCGGCGGTGGTGGTATTGGTACCACAGTAGTGGCACCGCGGCGATGAGGCACAGCAGCGTCGGCAGGGCCGGTGGCGTTCCTGTCTGATAGCCTCGACGACCAGGAATCACCCTAATAAGGGCAATCCTGACGCCAAGGCAGCTTCAAGGTCAGCCTGGTCCTGCAACTCCACTCCTACCAACGGCGTTGGTCTCCGGCCGCAGATGATGCGGGTGGCCCTCAAACAAGAAGGCCCCGAGCCTGCGCGGCGGTGAGCAGATACCCCGTGGAAAGGTCCCGAGGGACCCCCCCCCCCGTACCATGGCATTGAACCGGGGCGGCGGGGCATTGAACCGGTGGAGCTCGTCGGCGGCGTTGCTGGAGATGGCGGCAACTGCGGTTGCAGTACCGGCGAGGCTGCGGTGGCGGCCGGCGGCGAAGCAGAGCTTGCCACGACCGGTGTTGACGGAGAAGCTGCTTCCTCAGCGGCTGCCGGGGAAGAGGTGTCGGATGCTGCCTGAACCCGTTTTTATCAATCAGAAAAACATGATAATAACTAGAATTAATATTCGAAGACAATAATTAATATAATTAAATTAATGATATTAAATGCTATTATTATTATTTAAGTGAAACACATGATTATAGGGTTAGAGGGGAAAACTAAAAGTTTATATTTCGGCAAGTATGTTGTGGAACAAAAAATGGAAATACAGTAAATAAGGAGTTCTGCAAAGAACAGGAAATGGTCAGACCAATAATTTTTTACGCCTCGCCAAGTGCAGGTGTGTGATCGACTGTTAATAACAGGGTTTTACCTGCATACCTGTATATTGTATGAATGTCCCAGGCAGTACTCGGCAGAACAGTGCAGAGGTAGGACAGTGCAGTTGTCGCTTACAAAAGTTAATGCAGTTTTAAAACACGTTCACCACGTTACGGTAGTAACATTTTTAAATGGAACTGGTATTTTTAAATTCGCGGAGTTTCATCCAGAAGCATAAACCTTAAAAGTATGGCTCTGCCCTGGCAACGGACTGCCGGTCTCAATAAGGATCAAAATAAACAGCGATTACTGGAAATTGTAAGTGTTCACAGTGTCTGTATGTGGAAAACCCAAATCCCAAAATAAACTTACAGCTTACGTGAACGGGATGTGCACCGCGCCCTGAGAAGTACGACGTTCGAGATCTCATGCTCCAGAGACCAGCAGAGGGATGAAAGTGGGGTGAAGGTACGTGAAAGTAGACATCATTTATTCCCCAGACACACCCATCCCGATTCCGACCAGGCGAGCTCATGCCGTAGCAACGGCTGCTCTGCGCTGTCTCTTTTTGCCATCTTGACAGCTCGAAGATCAAGCTCGGAATCTTCCGGCCTGCTGGCTGAAATAGCGGCAGTATTTATACTCAGGCTGCTCTCGCGCGATTGGTCCGGCTGGAGCTGCATGTGCGGGGATGGTGGAGGGAGGGGGTTAGTCACTCCGGTGGTTTTGATTCCTGATTGGTTCGGATGATCTCGTTGGTCTGCCATACCTGGAGGACGAGATTAGGCGTCGGGCAACAAAATTCAACGAAGGGTTACCATTTCATCCGAAAGCCTTCGTTAGGTCTCTTGGGGATTAAAATCCCATAAACCGCTGTTTCAGGCTTCCCCGCATGGTTTGCGGGCATCCTCGGTAACCAAGGAGCACCTCCAACAGCTGCGGCTAAACTACTTACAATCCTCCAAGGGTTCGCTTGGACATCAAAATTTAAAACCCCAAAAATAAAAATTTTTGCTAAACCATTACACCAGCAGTGCACCATAACTGGCAACCGTTGAGGAGCAAAACTTGCCTCTTCTTGTCACTCCACAACCTTATTCTCACCTGCCATCCTGCAAACCCCATTATCCCGTCAGAATGTGGTTAAGTTCTCTCAAAGAATAGGAACACGTCTAACACTCCTCGGGCTACCCTCAGCCTACCAACTGCTTGTAAGTGTGTGTGTGTGTGCACTTAGTTGTTGTGTTTCTTCTTTCCTATTAAAGTTATTGGGATGCTCATACATTTCTATTGCTTCATGTTGTAATCTAGCATGGTAATAAGGCTTGGATGAGAGAACGACTATTTCATGATATTGAATTGTGTGTTCCCCTTCTGCCCAAAGTGCATGTTCAGCCACCGCGGACTTCTCGGGTTGACCTAGACGGCAGCATCTCTTGTGTTGCGTAAGCCGAGTGTTGACGCTACGATGCGTGGTACCTATGTATACCGAACCACAAGAGCAGGGGATCTGATAGACGCTAGCCGAAGTAAGCGGGTCCCTGGGGTCTTTGGCGGAGAGTAATAATGCGTTTTTCTGTCTGGTGGAATTGAACACTGTTTTAATGTTATAGTACTTGAGTAGGCATTCTATTCTGTCAGTGACATTCTTGAAATATGGCAGCAAGGCAGTGCCTTTGCTTTTGGGTAGTTCTTGTACTTGGCTGATGCGCTGTGGTTTGCGTGGACGTAGAGCTCTGCGGACTTCTTGTGTTGTATAATTATTTGCACATAAGGCATGTTCTAGATGACGTACCTCCTCTTGTAATGAATCCGGTTCACAGATTGGGTGGCACGATCTGCAAGGGTCTTTATCATGGCTCTTTTCTGTCGCGGATGATGATTGGAATTTTCATTCAGGTATCGGTCTGTATGAGTAGGTTTGCGGTATACTGTATGTCCAAGAGTGCCGTCAGTTTTCCTGTTGATCAGGACATCTAAGAAGGGTAGCTGTTTCTCTTTCTCTTTTTCCATGGTGAACTGGATTCGTGGATTAATACTGTTAGGATGCTGAAGAAAAACATTAAGCAACAACTCCACATGACTCCATATAACAGTGTCATCCACATAACGATACCACACAGATGGTTTGTGCGAGGCAGATTCCAGGGCTGTAGATTCGAAAGATGCCATAAATAAGTTAGCGATAACCGGGCTCAGGGGGCTGCCCATAGCCACCCCATCCATCTGTTCGTAGAAGGTCTGGTCCCATTGGAAATAAGTTGTAGTGAGAAGTTGATGTAAGAGCGCCAATATGTCCTCTGGAAACAGGTGTTGTAGCTGCGTAATGGTCTCATTTACAGGAACCAAAGTAAAGAGAGAGACCACATCGAAGTGATGAGAATGTCATGACGTTGCAGTGAGATGGTCGAATTTTCTGAATAAAATGTGTAGAGTCCTTGATATATGTGCCAGTAGAGCCTGCATGAGGCTGTAGCAAGCCTGCTGGATACTTCGCGACGGTGTAGGTAGGGGAACCAATGCCACTGACAATAGGTCGTAGCGGTACCTCAGGTTTATGTGCCTTAGGCAGACCGTAGAACCTAGGAGGTTGAGCTTCGGATTTTACGATGCGTCGTTTGTCCTCAGGTGGTATAGATGAATTCTTTATCAGCTTGTTGATTTTGCGTATAATGCAGGCTGTAGGGTCACGTTGGAGTTGGCGGTATGTATCGGGCTTTGAAAGATCCCTGATCTTATTCTGGTAATCCAGCTGGTTTAATAGGACAGTCGCATTGTCCTTATTTGCTGAATATACAAAGATGTCCTTGTTGGCATTGAGCTCCTTGAGAGTGGTTCTCTCCTGGTTGTCCAGGTTGCTCGTGGGGCGTTTGGCTCATTGAAGAATCCTAGCGGATTCCCGGCGAACTTCATCCGCCGCAAGCGTCGGAAGGCTACGTATTCTGGCTTCGATGTTCGAAATAATCTCCTCATTTAGCAAAGAAGGCGGGATCTCAGCGTAATTACCTCCTTTAGTAAGAAGCGAAGTTTCAATAGGTGATAGCTGGTGATCGGATAAGATCACAGTGCGACTGGTGTCCACAGGTGTGGTGTTCTTCGTCGCGGTGCAGAGGCGGTCGAATTTCTTTTTGTGTCGTGTAGTAGTATGGTCAGTGTTGTGAATCATGGAACTGTAGGTAATCCTGTCAGCACGGTCCCAATCCTGTTTGAGCAGAGAGTTGCTTATCCGGAGATGTAAGGAAAGAAGCCGATTGTTGTTAGCAGCTAGATCACGGAGGATTTGATGTGCATAGCAAACAGCGTTTGACTATCGCTTCAGAACGTGCCATGCTTCTTTTCAGCCACCGAGTCAGTTGCGACCAAACCTTCACCGAGAAGACTTACACTACGCCACTAAAGATGTTCACCGCAGTTGTGAACGAAACGTCTGGACCTAAAAATTGCAGCAGACCACGGCTTCTCAGCCCGGAAAATTCTTCTAGTCATAATTTGGGCTCCGGCCGTGAAACCTTACGACTACTTCTTATTATTATTATTATTATTATTATTATTATTATTATTATTATTATTATTATTATTATTATTTCGACTTTGTAATAACTATAATTTTTACTTTCTCTACACGTAGATACTAGTATAGAGAGAAGGTATTGCATTGCACCCAAAAACTCGATACCGAGATTTCACCGGAAATATATGTTTTGAGACCCCCTTAACTCAAAAAAGGCATTTTTAGAAATATGTCTGTGTCTGTCTGAATGTTTATGTGTGTGTGTGCGTGTGTCTGTGGCAGCATAGCTCAAAAACGAAAAGTCAGTTAAACACCAAACTTGGTATTTAAGTTCAGTGTCTTCCAAGGATGCGACACCGAGAGTTTCAAGAAAACCCCCCACCCCCAACTACCCTTAACATGGAACATTTTTCGAAAATTATGATTTTCTCAAAAATTGCTCTAACGATTTTGTTTAAAATATCGTATATTAAAGACATTTATATGACAAATAAAATGTTATATACAGTTTATGCTATATACATTTTTCCGTGGAGTTGATCGTTTTTGAGATATTCCTTGTTATTGGTTTCAGACTTAAATACTTACACTTTTCTCATACGGGAATTTGTCAACTCCTGCCGATACAAATAAAGGAACTTCAAGTGCATAGCAAACAGCGTTTGACTATCGCTTTAGCCTATGCTACTCCCTTATTTATCTCCTACTTTATAATTTGTATCAGAGATGTAGAGAAAGTCATGTAAATGTAACACATCAGATTTTTATATTGTACTATTACATAACAGCGCTGACTCCGGGCCATGCTCTAACATTGAAATAAAATATCTGTATCTAAACTATCCTTGCAACGATTTCAATTAGATTTGGAATGAGTAGACAATTTTAACTTCATATATGCAAAGATTCTTGAGCTGTTTAATGCAGATGCACAAAACAATGTTAATAGGTACTTACTTCACCGGTAGCGAACGAATCTAAAAGTATAGTAAGCAGCTCTCGAGTAGCTTCTGGAAGGATGACGTATAGACTATGCGTTGGCGTAGCAAAGTTACTCATTTATAAATAACTTCAAAGTATACTGCATTTTGTACGGTGATTCAAACCAAAGAAACAGGTTTAAGACGTTGACTCCTGTACATTCTTACACCGCCGAGTAATAACAGGTTTTGAGTCAGCCTTACATAATGGTCTAGAGTCAATTTAAAGTAAAACTGGAAAAGAAAGATCTGAGGTGCTACATACCCAGGGTTTTTTCTACTCGCTATCGTTTATCAGTGGATATACAAATTATTCTTACGAAATGTATTACTTTCTCTACAATACTATGTACATAGTGTATAGAGAAGGTATTGTATGCACCCAAAAATTCGATATCGAGATTTCACCGGACCCCCTGAATCACCCCTGATGTGTTCCATTCACTTGACTTTCTCTACATCTCTGCAACAAACTAGTGTAAAAAAACTTATGTTTCTATTTACTTCAGCTAATTGAGAAAAAATTAGCAGAAATAATCTTATTACTTGCTTCCTTTAAGTAGAGGCGAAATAAGGGAGTACCATAGGTTAAAGTGATAGTCAAAAGCTGGTTGTTATGTGACTGAAGTTCCTTTGTTTGTATGGACAGGAGTTGACAAATTCTTGTATAAGAAAGATATGCTTTTAAAGCTGAAACCAATAACAAGGAATATCTCAAAAACGATAAACTCCACGAAAAAAAAATGTATATGATGTAAATTGTGTTTTCTCGTGATCTACATCTTTTTTGCAGTAAGTTTTTGTCAATATCGTACGGTGTACCAGTTATGCAAAATTCAATAAAAGTCATCCAGAATAAAGAGGTCTTTAGAGGCTACTCCCAGAAAATTCAACATATACATTTTATTTGGCTTGTAAATATCTTAAATATAAGAGATATTAATCAAAATAGTTAAGAGCCATTTTTGAGAAAATCAAAATTTTCGAACTTTTTTTCATGTAGAAGGTAGTCTCGGGGGTGCGGGAATTTTCTTGAAAACCTTCGTGTCACATCCTTTGAAATGCCAAACTTAAATACCAACTTTGATATTTAAGGTTTTTTTCGTTTTTGAGCTATGCTGTCAACAGACACACAAACACACGGACCTTCTGAAAATGCTTTTTTTTTTGTTTGTTTGTTTCAGAGGAGACTAAAACGTGTATTTCCGGTGAAACCGCGGTATCACATTTTTGGGTATACCTTCTATATGTAAATAGAGAAAGTAAAAATTAACAATTTTCACCCCAATATTCAGTCATATATATTATGTTTATGGTGCCTCTATTCCTCCACCTCACTAAGAGCTACCCTTTACATGGAAGTTTTTTTGAAATTTTTGTTTTTCTCAAAAACTGGCTCCAACGATTTTGATTAAAATTCCGTATATTAAAGACGTTCCATTATGTGGTTCCGGCTTTACAAATAAAACATTCATAAAATAATTTATATATAATAAAAAAAAACAAATAATTTAAATTCTGGCCTCTAGCATTAGTTTGTAAGTCCTAAGGAGTTGTCAGTGCTAAAATACGGGGAGGGTAAGCTGATTATGAATATTAATATTATTAAATCACAAATAACAAATATATATTTTGAATTTTCTGGAAATAGCCTCCGAATACCTCTTTATTCTGTATGAGTTTTGCAGAGTTTTGTAAAACGGTTAATCCGTAAGAGATAAAAAAGTATCTACTTAATACACAAAAAACGTAGGTCTCGTTAAAACACATAATTTATGTCATATACTTTTTATGACCCTTTACAGTATATTTCTTGTTATTGGTTTCAGTTTTAAACTACCTAACTTTTCTCAAATGGGACCATGCAAAGTGAATCGAACTTCAATTGTTTCACATAGCAATTAGCTTGTAAAAGATGTGACTGTCGCTTTAGCCTAATGTATTTCCTTATTTCCCATCTATTTTCAAGGAAGCAAGTAATAAGACCAATTCTGCTAATGTTTATCTCGATTAGCGTGATGTAGAAAACATAATACGCTTTTGCACGAATACTTTCTCTATGGAACATCTAGAGAAAGTTATGTGAATGGAATACATCAGATCCTTTTTTTTTTGTGGAATACAACACCTTCTCTCTGTGCTATGTACATTGTACGTATGTGCTGGAGAAAGTAAAAAAAATAGTATAGCGAATGATTGTCATTATCCAAGTATAATCAAAGTAGTACGGCATCCTAATTCAATCTCCTGTCACATGATGAAGAAGAAGAGGTACATTTACCTAGTACTAAGTACTCTGTGGATAGGTGTCGAAGCTGCCATCTACCAATCATGTATAGAAGCAGAGGTACCGAGGCCTAGCACTAAGACCTCTGTGAATATGTGGCCGAGCAAGTTGGTATGGTACGCTACAGGGAGACCTAAAAGGCTGTCAACCACACACCCACCAGGTATCTCCTAACACAGGTATGGGCACAGTGCTGTTGTAACATAACGTAGCTGCCACTCTATCGAAGTGGTGACGTAATACTATTCTTAATTTGAAAAGTCAAAAGTGTCTGTTAAAATGCAAGGTATATATTAAGTGGCAAAAACAAAATCAAGTGCTCTGTTATGTTCATACAATAGAAACTCCTAAATATCTATACTTCTAATTAAATAGAAGTAATAAATATGTCACTTATAAACCTGCAGGGGGAAAAAAAAGCAATCAATATTTAATACTTACATTAGACATTCACGCACACAGGATGGGAGGTGAATAAGGGCAAATAATTTGATATTAGTAGAGAACAATGCGTATAACACATGTGTATCCAATTTTGTCCATTTACTAGTAGCATTGTCATCAATGAAGCACAAATTTTAAGGCCTAATGTGTTTTGAACGACCCTGCGTTATGTCTCTTGAGTTTACATATGTCACATAGGGGCCCGATTCTGTGTTTAGTACAATTCGTACACCGCCAACCTGCATACGCGTGACTCTCTGTGAAGAAGCGAGGGATCGATTCAGTTGCAAAATTTCCTTTACCAATGAATGACTTTACATATGTTGAATTAGCAGATTTCATTTAATTTACGCCACAACTGGGGAATTTGCCAATGCTGCCATCTTCCCAAAAGACGAAGTTAAGTACAGTATATAAAAGGATCTGAGACATAAGTTCTGTGAATGATTTTTAATTGTTAAGGTTTAATTTTAATTGTCCACTTTTGTAAGAACAGTGATGGCATTTTGTCGAGAAAACACAATGGCACTCGAGCATAATATTTACTCTCGAAGCGGAAGGAGCTGTAACAAGAAATTAGTCATCAGTCTAGTAATATGCTAGACAAAGAAAGAGAGGGGGAGAGATTACATGTGTAGCAGTTGATCTTGCAGCTTAACCGAGTCAGAACTCTTAAGTAGATTCCAAGAGGCCCTAAAGGGGGCAAGCTTCATCTCTGATTCACCCTTGGACCCCACTCTTTTGCCATTTTCTCTGAAAAAATAACTCAACATAAACACACTGAAAATAAAAATAAATTGTCAACACATGCTTGTGTTGAATTAAGTTTGGTAAAAGAGAGATTTAATTTCCACTCAGCACCTGTTGTGTACAAAGTCTCAAGAGTGCTTTCAACTTGCCGTGCGAGTTGCTAATCGAGTAGTTTATTTTGGGCGAATCGATATCTATTTAATACGAGACGAGTGCAGTCATTGCTTCACACGTAACAATGGAGAATCGAGCACTTCGATTATATTCTCGTAAAGGTCACGTTCTGCAAAGTTCTTTAACAGCGAACGAATGTAGGAATTTACACTTATTGTGTTATTCTAAAAAAATCTAATGTGTTCCACTCATATGACTTTCTCTAGCACTTTTCCTACTAACGACTATTCTTGTATCTACCAGTGGCGTACCTATTTAGAATTTGGAGCGTCAAGAATAATTGTTATAGTTGACGTTTCCAGCAGTTTGGAATAACCCTCACTCCTCATCACGCCAACATTTAAAAGAAAACTGCAATATCAATAGCCCTTCGTGATTTAGGGGTAACATGCTAGCCTCCAGTTCCCAAGATTGCGGGTTAAAATCCGGCGGAGGCAATGGATTTTTTTCTCGTAAAAATCCTTAGCATAGCTTCCTTTGGAAGGGAATTAAAGACAATGGTCCGTGTCATAGTTTTACAGCACGTAAAAGAACCTCGAAACTGATAAAGAGCAAAATTTTCAAGTATTTTCGCGCCTAAATGGGACGCTGAGAATTGTAGCATTAAAGAGCTCCATAAAAAACGCACGTTCTTTTTTACATAGTCAATACAAACTTATTTTTATTTTTGGGCTTTTTAATTTAGACAATATTGCAGAATACCAGAGCAAATTAAAGGAATGAAAGTGTTTCAGTGAACATTTGTGGCCTATATTCCTTGTATTAGGTACATCACGTAATATTTTTGTTTAAATTTTGATTAATTATTCAACCTTCATGTTTTATGTTTAGCTTATATTTTTAGTTTCTCTATCACGTACAATGCACATAATATGTAGAGAAGGAATTATACTCCATTCCAGAAATCCAGTAGCAATATATTATCAGAAATACATCTTTTGAGGACACGTGAATCCCAGAAAAAGCATTTTAGAATAACATCCGTGTGTGTGTGTGTGTCTGTGAACAGCATAACTATAAACATAAGTCGGTTAAGTACCAAAGTTGGTACTACCTATATAGAATAGTTTTGACATTTATTTTCTCAAAAATGGTTCTAATGATTTGCATATTAAAGAAATTTAGAGGCAAATAAAATGTTTATCCTGAATTTTCTCGGAATAGCCTCTGAAGCCATCTTCATTCTGGAGGACTTTAGCAAAACCGATAAACTGTAAGATATAGATATAAACTTATACTACGCAGTAATGTAGATTTCATTAAAAACACAATTTATGACAAATACATGTTTTAGAGTTAACCATTTCGGAGTTATTCCTCACTATTAGTATAAACTTTCAGTAATGGTTTTCTCAAATGGGAAGTCGTCGTTCGTTTATCTGACCATGCAGAAAGAACGTAATTTCAAAGTCATACTTGGCGACCAGCCTTTAATAGGTTTGACTATCGCATTAGCCTAATATATTCCCTTATTTCACTTGTACCTATAAGGAAATTACTGAGATTATTATTTGTAAAAGTTATATGAAAATCGGCCGTGTTTTTTGTTTTTTTTTATATATAATACATTTGTTATAAATCGGGTTTCCTAGTTCTTCGGCGGATATAGCATCAACCAAGGAATGACTATCATAATATACGAAAAGAAGATCATATTTTGGGCAATTTAAGAATTGTTTCGAGAAACTGAATACATACCAACTATTTCGGAAATATCGCAAAGCCTAAACGTTTCTTTATTAGTTTAAATACAATCTCTTGTTTTCCATGCTTTTTAACTTATAACATGTTTTAAGTTAATGGTTTTATTGTTTGATACAATAGTGCTTCATTTTTCTTACTTAAATCTCCCAGTGTCTGTAGCTCAAATAACAATGCAATTTGGTTTATCAACTTTATTATGATTAATGTACAGTTCTAGGGTTTGATTTGTCTAAATAAGTTGCACTGTACTAATTTTAATGAAAAAATCATCAACTGATTAAAAACATCGAAAAAAACATAGGTAAATAAGGTTCTACAGAATGACGCGCAAAAAACGAGCGCAAATATTAAGATACTTATTATGGCCCATCATTATTGCGAAGCTGTTTCGAAAACGTTTTGCAAATATTACACCTAGTTTATTTGTTATTTTTTTATTATCTAATTATTGCATGTTTACCAATTTGTTGTTGTATATTCTGTTCGTGGCGGGCAACAATTCGCGCGTAGTTGGTGGGCGAGCAGACTGTACTCGAGGCCGGTTTTTCATGCGGAAAAACAATCAAACGCTCTTTTAAATAAAGTAATTTAATAATAAACACCAGCTATATGAATCTTAAGGTAATGTTGGGATTTATGAAATTTGTGTTTTGGTTGAGAATGAGTTTAAGACACGAAGTTTTACTACTCGAAAATTCAGCAGTGCATTATTTGTCTGGTACTGGATTGGACAGTTTTAACATCTTTGACACTTTTCGAAGGGGATCCAGTTTTCCTTTAATAATAAAAAAAAGGAATACATACTGCTGGTACCGGTATAAGCCTACCATTTTTTCCCCATTAAAATACGGGACACCTGAAGAGGTTGTGATAAACTGATCAATACTTTCTGGATACAGCATTAAAATAACATTAGAATGAAGGAAACATGATATTGAATCCTTTACAATTCCTAGTTTCTGCAATGTGCAATCGAAAATGACGATTGCTAATTTTAAGTAAACTCCAAAATTAAGCTTTGTCTTCTTCGAGGAAAGGATATCTTTCCTGTAAAGTGGAAGAAAAGGTGCATTTCTATTTAGGCATAACTTAAGTTCTTGCAAATAACAACACAGCACATCAACACTGCATAGACTGGGTAAATTCATCTGTCTTCACTATTGACAGAACGCGCTAAACAATCACAACAGTAAGTGAGATAAGCACTTTTCACAACAGAAATGACAACAATTGTAGTTAAGTTTCCTTTAGGAAGACAGCCAAGAAAATAGGGACCTATTGCGGGACATACAAGTAAAAAGGGGGATTGTCCCGGACGAATGGCAGGCTTACACCGGGTTCGTCAGTTTTGCGCTTTTTTCCATGTCAAATTAAATACTAATGAACTAACAATGAACCTAAATGAATTAGCGTAACGGAAACAAAAAGTCAGAGGAAAAGAGCACAGGTAACCATTCACTATCGTATACCATGATACACATTACACTAACGCTATACGTAAGTAAGCGTTGAACCAACAGCCAGAGAGGTTGTAGGTAGTTGAAGGAATGGACATAGGGTTACCAGATCTCCAGGCGCCACCCGGAGTGCCCGGGTTTGCAATGAATTCTCCGGGTAATGACTTTACTCTACGGGCTTCAATGTCACCTTACTCATGAATAATTTGTAATAATTTAGTTCGAATGTTAATTTCTAATTGTAAAAAAAACGCTTGTTTCTATTCTTTTTCTGGTAACTTTTCTTGTTGAGTCTATAGTATTCGGCTCACATTATTAAAGAAACACTGGCAAGTCGCGCTCGTTCGTGTCATTTGTCATTAATTAGCAGTTTACCGGCAATTATTGGAACGCTCGAATCGTGAGTGGATAGACTACCACCACTTTTCATAATTCAAAATAGTTATAGTTTGTTGTTTTATGATAGTGAGTAATAACGGTGAAATGAAGAGGCGATATATAACTTCGTTCCGTGAAGAATGGTTGCAGCAGTAGTAATACGAGTAATTTAGTAGTAGTAATAACGGTCATCGTCGTCGCCGTAGCCGTAGCCGTAGTGGTAAGTTAATGTTATTGTTAGTAAAAACTGTGACCTTGTGAGCGTAATAATACAAAAAAAAAAAAATCTGTTTAACAATTTCTGCCCCCATTTACTCAAATATCCGTTGCCCGTTGGTTGGTCTCCTGGTCTGCCTGGAGTACCTTCTGGCAACCCTAAATGGACAGCGTGCCGGCAGTCCCTGGTTGGAGATTCCAATGGGTGAGCGACTAACCCGTCCAAAAACCACAAATAATATTTTATAATCCTGTTTAACTTTGTTTCTGTGGTGGATAAGAATTCTGTTTATCACGGAGGATTTCAATGAATGTGTCATTTTTAGGTTTAAAAAGAAAGGAAGAATTTGTACGTAGGTTTTTTTTTTTTTTTTTGGGGGGGGGGCTTCTGGAGGGGTACCGTCCCATTCGTCCCCCTCCCGTAAATATGCCCCTAATGCTAATCGAGATAAACATTAGTAGAATTTGTCTTATTACTTGTTTCTTTGTAAGTAGAAGGAGAATAAGGGAATATACTAGGCTAAAGCGATAGCCATATATTTTAAAAGCTTGTCGCTATGTTACACAATAGAAGTTGATTTCGCTTTGCAGTAAAACAAGAGAGACGAAACGAAAGGTGGCTTCCTGTTTGAAAAGAGCTAACGTAGTATAAACTGAAACAATAACAAGGAATATCTCGAAAACGGTCAACTCTAGAAAGAATATGTATGTGATAAAAAGTATGAGTTTTAACAATGTCTATTTTTGTGTAGTAAGGTTTAACCGCTATGCAAAACTCAGAAACATTCATCTAGAAAATAGAGGTCCACAGAGATTATTCCCAGAAAATTCATGATAAATGCATTTTATTTTTAATGCAAATATCAATAATATACGGTATTTTTTTTATCAAAATCGTTAGAGCTATTTTTGAAAAAAAAACAAAGTTTTCAAAAATTTTCCATGTAAAGAATAGTTTGGGACAGGGGAATTTTCTTGAAAATCTTCGTGTCACATGCTTGGAAAGCACTAAACATAAATACCAAGTTTGGGGACCTCAAAACATATACTTATGGTGAAATCTCGACATCGAATTTTTGGGTGAAGTACAACACCTTCTCTAGCTGCTTGTACATCTATGTACATCTCTACAAAATATTCAAACATTCTGACTCACCTAGAAAGTAAGAAATGGCGATTTTCTGCTATATTTCGCCCGTAGACCATTCCTCATGATGGTCCAACAGTAATCGATCAGCATTTTAAGATTTGCGTTGATACTTCTATTTCATAGCTGAAATATCCTGATGAAAGTGTTCTCCGTACTCATCGTTCACTGCGCCAAGATTGTCCGGGAAGAAATCTAGGTGCCAGTAAGGACATACTGCAATCCAATTTTTTATAAGATGTTTCGTAATTTTTCACCTTTCAATTTCCCCAAAAACTGTGAGTAACCTTTCTGAATGCTTGCCAGGTGCTTTCTCCGGTGGATTCAATAGTTCCTCAAACTTTTCATCATGCATTAGTGATCTTATTTGTGGACCCACACATATTTCTTCTTTAATTTTTGCTTCACTTCTTTTAGGAAGCTTCTGTTTTAAGCACATGAAACCAGGTGTATTGTCCATGTCTTTGACATTCTTCATTAATCCTAGTTTAATATGGAACGGAGGTATATACACACTTTTTTACTTTTTCTACACGTATTATGTGCATAGTGTATACAGAAGATACAGTTTTTGCACCCAAAAAATCGATACCTAGATTTCACTCAAAATACATGTTTTGGAACCCCTTGATAATATAAAAGCAATTCTAGGTATCGAATTTAGAAAAAGGTCCGTGCATGTGTCTGTGGACGGCATAGCTCAAAAACGAAAGGTCCTTAAATACCAAACTTGATATTTAAGTTCAGTACTTGCAAGGATGCGACACAAAGACTTTTAAGAAAATCCCCACACCGACACTATCCTTTGCATGGTACATTTTTCAAAATGCTTGATTTTCAAAAAAGTGGCTCTAACGATCTTATGTTTAAGATATTTTATGACAAACTAAATGTTTATCTTAAATTTTCTTGGAATAGCCTTTGAAAACCTGTTCATTCTGGATGACTTTTGTAGACCTGGCAAAGCATACGAGATAGACAAAAACATGCTACACAAAAAATGTAGGCCCGCCTGGGTAGTGTGGTGGTAGCGTGTCTGCCTCACATTCAAAAGGTCGTGAGTTCGAATCTCGCTTAGGGTGAGTTACCCGGATAAGGTTTCTTCGGGGTTTTCCCTTATCCTGAGAAGACGAATGTCGAGTAACTTTAAGCTCCATGGACCCCGAGATCATTTGAGCATCGTTTCACTAATTTCATTCATCGTCCGATATGACCAACCAGGTTAAAGGACGTAAAACAAACAAAAACAAAAAAAAAAAAAAAAAAAAAATGTAGATCTCATTAAAACACACAGTTGATGTTATATTGTATGCATTTTCTTTTTTTTTTTAAGGGATAACCCTTTTCTAGATATTCCGATTGTTGGTTTCAATTATACTCCACTTACATTTTCTCGAACGGGAAGATATCGTTCTTCTCGTTTCTCGTTTGTTTACTCCTAGCAATTAAAGAGATGGAATTTCAATTGTTTCACTAGCGACCGGCTTTTAAACGACTTGACTACGCTTTAGCCTGTGCATTTTCTTATTTCCCTTCTACTTACAAGTAAGCAAGAAATAAGACTAATTCTGCTTATGTTTATCTTGATTGGCATGATCTTTTGAATAAAATGTTTGCGGAATAGCTAGAGAAAGTCATGTGAATGGAACACGTCAGATTCTTAGGATTAATCAATGCGTCATGTTTCACATTTTGATGTCATGTCCAGGAATGAACGATTTGTGTTTAGGCCATTCTTTTCTAATGTAATGTTGTTTTTTTTGTTTTTTTTCTGTCCCTACTATCCTAGTGGCTCTAAAACAACATCCGGTAGAATCTCGGTATCGAAATGTTGGGTGCATTACAATACCTGCTCCATATACTACGTACATAGTACGTGTAGAGAAAGTAATGAAACTGAAGTTATGGGCAACTTGGGTTGCGGAGATTTTCTTGAAAATCTTGTTGTATCCTTGGAAGCAGCCGAGCTTTATATTGGGCTTTACTTTCTCTACCGCGTACATAGTAGTAAAGAGGGTAAGTACTGCTTTCCACCCAAAAATTCGACACTGAGGTTTTATCGGAAACACATTTTTGAGTCCCCTGAATAAAAACATGTCTATAAGAAGATCGGTTTATGTGTTGGTGTATGAACAGCATCACTCAAAAATGGAAACTCGATATATCTATACCAAACTTGGAATTTAAGTTCAGCATTTTCCAAAAATGCGATACGAAGATTTTCAAGAAACAGTCCCCCCTTCTCCCAACTACTCTTTACATGGGTAAGTTTTATAAGAAACAGCGCCATGTCGATAGATTTACTTGCATATAAAAGAACTACCGTGGGACGAAAAAAATTTCGGCACACCAGCGGTGCTGATATGATCTTGGCAATTGACAAGAAAATATTACAAAAGATCCGTGCATTAACAAAGAAACAACAAAATATTTAACAAAGAAAATATTTAAATGGGTCATTATGAAGAACTTTTTTTGTTCTCAAAAGTAGCTATCACGATTTTGAAGTGAAGATATACGGTCAATATATGTACAGGATGTTTCAAAACGAAGATGTGGACCTTGTTGGTCATACCATATGTGATACGTGAATATAATTTTCAGCTCTAAGTTCGGCACATACAAAAACTGCCATAAAATCACCATGGATTAGGCAGTCGTGCATAACCAAATAACACGTGCCTGGCCCAATCCAAGAGAGATGCCGGTTGGTAGCAAAGCCCCCAGTCGCGTAGTGTAGGGGTGGTTTGATAGACACGTAACATGTGGATGTTGTTATGTTTTCGTATAACACGTTCTGAGGTTGTTTACGTGGCTTATGGCAACCGTTGGTCCTTCGCAGCGATTTTTAAACACACATAAAACTTTAAATAGAAGAGTTTGAAAGTTGCGACATCAAGTTTCGGACAAGTCAATGTGTAAGCTAATCGACTGCTATCTTTGTTTTGTGTCATTTTGAAGCAACCTGTATTAATTGTATATTGTCGCGATTATACTTCTACGACGTGGGGATAGCTATTAGAGGGAGGTAAAAGGAAGACAGATGGTAGGGCAATGATAACAACGGGACTTAAATCAAGCTAATATATTAAGAAAGATTAAATCATCTGTTGGTTACGCATGTTTGCTTTACAAAGGTGGAGGATGGCAAACTATTCTATTAATCCTGGCCAATATCATTCTCATTATGGAGTTACTAACATAAATCCTTACCTTAAGAAATATGTCATGGTGTGTGTGAGAGATGATGTGGTCAAAGTGGTGGCCGGTTGAGCCCGGAGCGACGCCTCAAGACGCACACAAGCAAAATAGAGGTTCCCCGACGGTCAAAGACAATAGCCCCCGGAGGACGGGTCTGCCGTCCCTTAAATATATTTAGTGGCGTCCCCGGAAGGGCATTCCAATATGGGGCCGTTCTCCTAATATGGAGAACCAACGCCCTGATAGTGGGTAGACTTAGCCAATCAGCACCGAATGCTTAAATGTTCTAGAATATCCTGTGTGACGCCAAAGTGCGAATGTGCACGTAAACCGAACGGAGGTTGGTGGCATCAAAAGTTCATTTTTTTTGTAGTGTTTAACGCCCGCTTTAACTACTTATGGCACCGCAGGCGGTGACACTGATGATACATGAATGAAGATGGAGCACCGGTGGAATGCTATGGTGGGGGAAACCGGAGAACCCGGAGAAAACCCACCCCAGTGCCGCTTTATCCACCACAAATCTCACATGCGGTCGCTTGGGATCGAACCCAGGCCGTCTAGGTGAGAGGCGAGTGGTCTAACCACTCAGCCACGGTGCGGCCATCATCATCATCATCATCATCAAAAGTTCACTGGGAGTGCCATCGGAAGAGGCTAGTCGCTTCCATCCTGTTACTTCATCAGCTTATAACAAAGCTTGTATTTTCCTAAGAATATATAAGCTCAAATCCCAATTAATTCAGATTAATTAATTCGTAATTACTAAAACAATATATATTTAAACGATAGATGAAAACCTACTCCACAAACATCTGATGTAACGCATTTACAGGATTTTCTCGATCCATTCTTCAGCAGACTATCCTTATAAAAATGTATTGTTCTTCCTATTTCATGCTAATAGAAATAAACACTTGCATACACTGTTTTATAAAATATTTTTGTAGTCATAATGGGAACAAGGGAATATTAAGCGATAGTCAAAACTTTTAAGAGTTGATCGCTATGTAAAGTCTCTAAAATTCCGTTCTGCTTGCTTGATCAGAAATATTAGAAAAGAATACCAACTTTATTTGAGAAAAGTATATTGGAAAGTTTAAGCCATAACAAGTAATATCTCGGAAATGGTTAGGTCCGTAAAAACAAAAACAAAAGTATTGATATAAAATGTGTACCTACTTTAACGAGATCAAAAATTTTGGTGTGATATTGTTTATTTTGTGATTTGCCAGTTATGAAAAAGCCAACCAGATTTTCAATAGTGCTTAACACCCGATTTTACTATAGACGGCACCGCAGGCGATGTCACAGATGATACATGGAATAAAGATGTAGAGCCGCTGGAATGTGATAACAGGAAACAGGAGAACCCGCCCCTGTCTCGCTTTGTCCACGACAAATCCCACGTGCGGCTGCCTTGGTCCATCCAGAATGGAGCGGATTTCAGAGGCTTATTCCCTGCAGATTCAATAAATAATTTGTCATAAAACGTTTAAACATATTATGGTATTTTAATCAAAATCGTTACTATCGTGTATCAAAAAGTCATAATGTTCGAAAAATCTCCCGTGTAAATAATAGTTTGAAGTGAGAGGATTTTCTGTTAAATCTTTGTTCCTGGTCCTTGGATTGCGAAACTTAAATTTCATTTTTGGTATTTGACTTTTAGTTATACTTCACACACACATACACACGCTATATATTTGCGTATATACACACACACTCACACAACACGCGCGCAGATGTTTTTCTAATTTAATTTTTCTTTTTTATAGAACCTTAAAACGTGCATTTACAGGGAATATTTGGTATCAGGTGAATTGCAAGACTGATACTTGAGTTACATTATAGAATTATATGTGACAAAGTATGCATGAGCACACGTATGCAAATGTAATTCTCCAGATTTTTTAATTGGGAGATGAGGTTAAGGTTAGGTGTATCTCACTCACTCTCACATCCTGAGCTCTTCGCTAGTGCTCTTGAGAGCGTGGCTTTTATCAAAGTGTGTTCGTTATTAATATGCGGCTTTTCTCCAGTTCTACAGAGATGTATAGTCAGTTTCTGTAAATGTTTGCAGGCCAATTTGCACGCTGTCCTTCCCTAAACTAGATTTACAGTAAACGGCTTTCAGAATAAATATAAAGACCGAGAAAAAAAATGATTACTTTGTGTAGAATAATACGAGCGCAGTGTATTAACATAGTATATTGCAGTACAAGTGCAGTAAGTGTACCTTTGCAGAATGAAGACGTTTGAAAACGATAGGAAGTCGAATATTTGCATTTGCGAGTTTCTGCAAAACGCTTATCGTATGTGTAGGTACTGTATATTATTTGTGATAATGAATAATAGAAACGCTTACGTGAATATAAAATTAATAGCTGTCAGCTGTTCAAAAGCAGCAGCAAAGTTGAGCACCTGAAAACTGGTTATCGATTAGTCTATTAACAAGTTATAGGGTTGCTTTAACCGAAAGAGTAATATTAAATATGAATTAAATACATAACAAAAAGGAAGTAAAAGTGGTAAAATTTAAATACTATAATTCAACTACAAAACATATTACATTGTATGTTTGCAACAATAAATATTCATGACAATAGTTACATAATTGAAAGTATTTGTTAAAGTCTGCTATATAAATGCAAAACGCACAGAGTGCAGGTATTTCAACTTTCCACGCTTGAGATCATGAGCGGCAAGTGTATTTAAGAGAAAAAGAAACGAAAAAATCTAGAAAATAAACTTTGGGGCTAAGTAAATAACCAGAACTGCAAAAATACCATTTTAAGAGAAGCATTAACAGACGCCTGGGTAGTGCGATGGTAGCGTGTCTGCCTCACATTCAACAGATCGCGAGTTCAAATCTCGTCTAGGAGAGTTAATCGGATAAGGGGTTTCTCTTATCCTGAGAAGACGAATGTCGAGTAACTTTAAGCTCCATGGAACCCGAAATCATTTGTGCATCATTCCACCAGTTTCATTCATGTCCGATAAGACCAACCAGGTTTAAAGGACATTAAACTACACATTTTAAAAATCTGATCTGAAACATTCACATGACTTTCTCTACATTTCTGCAACAAATTATTCTTAAAAAGCTTATACTTTTATTTACTTCAAGCTAATCAGAAAAGTGTAGTAGAAATAGTCTTATTAATTGCTTCCTTGTAGGTAGAAGCGAAATAAGGGAGTACCATAGGTTAAAGGGATAGTCAAAAACTGGTTGCTATGCCACTGGTTCCTTTGTTTGTATGGACAGCAGTTGACAAATTCCTGTATGAGAAAAGTATAATTTTTCAAAGCAGAAACCAAAAACAAAGAATGTCCCCAAAACAAGGAATATCTCAAAAACGATGAACTCCACGAAGAAAAGTATACAGCAGAAATTGTGTTTTAACGTGCTCTACATTTTTTGTGTAGCAAGCTTTTGTCTCTCTCTTAAGGTTTAGCAGTTATTCAAAATTCCGCAAAATCCATCCAGAATAAACTACTCCTCTGAAGCTATTCCCGGAAAATTCAAAATATACATTTTATTTGTCAGATAAATGTCTTTAATATACGATATTTTAATCAAAATCGTTAGAGCCATTTTTGAGAAAATCGAAATTTTCGAAAAAGGTTCCATGTAAAGGGTAGTTTGGGATGGAGGGATTTTTCTCAACATCTTCGTGTCGCATCCCTGGAAGATACTAAACTTAAATACCAGGTTTGGTATTTTACCGACTTTTCGTTTTTGAGTTATCGTGTTCACAGACACACGGACACACACACACACGGACCTTTTTATGAAAATGCTTTTTTTGGATATTGGGGACCCTAAAACATATATTTCCGGTGAAATCTCGGTATCGAATTTTTGGGTGGAGTGCAATACTTCTCTATACACTATGTACACAGTGCGTATAGAGAAAGTAAAAATTAACAAACGAACAGATAACTGCCAAATTTCGGTTTTTAGTTAGAATGAATTTAAGTCTCGTGCCTTCAAGATCTGTAACAATGTTTCTATCGTAAATGTTACAATTACAACACAGACTGCTGAAGTATATTCACTTACTTTTTAATGTTCCCGCCACGTAGCTATTATAGGAAGAGGAAGTATGGCATTCCAACAAAATTGGCTATCGAGATTTCACATATTTTGAGGTCCGTTTACTCCAAAAATGTACTTTAAGAAAAATATACATTGTATTTTAAGTTCAATCAGTATCTTTCAAGCTTTGCGGTCGCCCTCCGTGGTGTAGCTGTTACCATGCTAGCTCGCGGGTTCAAACCCGGCGGAGGGCGATGGATTTTTTCGGGCGTAAACATCCTTAGCATGGCTTCCTTCAGAAAGGAAATTAGAGCCGTTGGTCCCGTGTCGTAGATAAAGCCTGGGCAAAATTAAGCGGGCTTTCACGAACAATATAGAATGGGACGCTGAAAAACCACAGCAGTTAAAGAGCATCCATAAATAACACTCCATGTTTCCAAGCTTTGCGACACCTTAATTTTTAAGAAAATACCTCCACCCACTCCAATTAACCGTTTACGTGGAAAAATGCCCAACGAGCAAAAAAAAAACAATTTCACTAAAATACCATATTAAAGAATTCACATAATTAATCAAATTAATGTGTGTTGAATTCTCTAATATTGCACACTTTTGTTTAACTTTATAAACCATAACTATGTAATATATAACCATCTTAGCTTCCTACACGATAGATCTCATAAATACAACTATTTATGTGAAATTCTTTGTGTCATTAATGTTGGGAATTTCCGAAATGTTCTTTGCTATTGGTTTGACTTTTAAATTATGTTGTCGTATAATTTTCAATTGTTAAGCCACCTTTCTTTATCTCTTGTGGTGCCATACAAAGAGTGAAATGTCAAAGCCAGCATAATATTGGCCCGCGTTCAAAGATATGCCTGTTTTTTTAAGCCTCCTTTTCGCTGTGTCCACAACGAAATGTGTAATAAAACCAAACGTGAAATCCTAAAATTTTGCTCAGAAGCCCCTATCAGGCTTGAGGTTTATTTGCGTATCATAAAGCTATATAAAAAAATCTGATGTGTTACAATCACATGACTTTCTCTACATCTCTGTAACAAATTATTGTTAAAAAGCTTATTCTTCTATGTATATCATGCAAATCGAAATAAACATTAGCAGAAATTGTCCTTATTACTTGATCTATTGTAAGTAGAAGGGAAAAAAATCTAATGTGTTCCATTCACATGATGTCCTCTAGCTGTTCGGCAAACAAATCTTTATTCAAAAGATTAATCTGCTATCTACTTCCTGCTAATCAAATTAAACAAAAGCAGAATTAATCTTATTACTAGCTTCCTTGTAAGTAGAAAGGAAATAAGAAAATGCACAGGCTAAAAGGATAGTCTCGTCCTTTAAAAGACTTTCACTATGTGAAACAATTGCAATTCAATCTCTTTGCTTTCCAGGAGTAAACAAACGAGAAACGAGAAGAAAGATGTCTTCCCGTTAGAGAAGAGTTTAAGTGACTAAAATTGAAACCAATAATCCGGAATATCTCGAAAACGCTTAACTCTACAATAAAAAAAAAAAAAAAAAAAAAAAAAGTGTATAGTATACATTGTGTGCTCTAATGAGATCTACATATTTTGTGCAGTAGGTAAGTTTTTAATATCTCCTACGGCTTGCCAGTTATACAACATGATCCAGAGTGAAGAGGTCTTCAGAGCCTATTCCCAGAAAATTCAAGATATACATTTCGTTTGACATAAAATGTCTTAAACATAAGGTATTTTAATCAAAATCGTTGAGTAATTTTTAAGAAAATAAAAATTTTCGAAAAATATTCCATATAAAGGGTAGTTGAGGATGGGAGGCTTTTCTAGAAAAGCTTCGTGTCACATCCTTGTAAGATACCAAACTTAAATACCAAGTTTGGTATTTAACGGTCTTTTCGTTTTTGAGCTATGCTGCCCACACACACACACACACACACACACACACACACACACACACACATACACACACGGACATTTTTCTAAAAATCTTATGTGTTCCATTCACATGACTTTCTCTACATCTCTGCAAAAATCATTGTTAAAAAGCTTATGCTTCTATTTGCTTCATGCTAATCGAGAAAAAATTAGCAGACATAGTCTTATTACTTGCTTCCTTGTAAGTAGAAGCGAAATAAGGGAGTACGATAGGTTAAAGTGATAGTCAAAAGCTGGTTGCGATGTGACTAAAGTTCCTTTGTTTGTATGGACAAGAGTTGACAAATTCCTGTATGAGAAAAGAATAAGTTTTTTAAAGCTGAAACCAAAAACAAGGAATATCTCAAAAACGATCAACTCCACGAAAAAAAAATGTATATAAATAAATTGTGTGTTTTAATGTGCTCTACATTTTCTGTGTGTTAAGTTTTTGTCCGTCTCTTGCGATTTAAGATTCATCCAGAATAAAGTAGGCTTCAGAGGCTATTCCCAGAAAATTCAAGATATACATATTATTTGTTGGGTGTGACTCCGTAGCACAGCTCACTAATAGCCTTGGCCTACCGCCCGGCCTCTGCGTCCCCCATCTCGATCCATTACAGACGCCATGGATGGGGTGCAATATAGGGTAGGGTGAGATTTTTTGGGTAAATATTTTCAATATACGATATTTTAATCTAAATCGTTAGAGCCATTTTTGAGAAAATCAAAATTTTCAAAAAAAAGTTCCATGGAAAGGGTAGTTGGGTTAGGGGGATTTTCGTGAAAATCTTCGTGTCGCATCCTTGCAAGTTTGGTATTTAACGGTATTTTCGTTTTTGAGCTATGCTGTCCATAGACACACACACACACACACACACACACACGGATCTTTTCCAGAAATAATTTTTTTTGTGATTCAGGGGAACCCAAAACATGTATTTCCGGTGAAATTTCGGCATCGAATACATTATACGGTATATTGCATTACAATACCTTCTTTATACTTTATGTACATAGTAGGTGTAGAGAAAGTAATACCTATAGTACCTATTGTACAAACAATATATATTATATAATAAATAGTTATGTAGTAGTTAAAGAGTGTCCATAAGTAAAACTAAAGTTAGTATTATTTCATGTTGGCAACTCTTGATCGTCGATCGTCACGAAGTGAAATCAAATTATATAATTCTTCTTATCTAGTCTTGGCCCGCTTAAGCAAAATTTCAATCGCCTAATATATCTCTAAATTTTAAACTGAGAAACAAATCCCTTGTTAAATTCTCAGAAAAAATAGAGTTAAGTCATAAAGCTATTCAACGTTAGCCATGTTTAAAACTATCATTAATACGTAACGCCTGTCTATTTCGTTAGTTTGGGCGGTTCACAATAAACCGGCTGATTTAGAAATAACACCAGAATGGACATTAGCATGAAGTACATAGAAGAATAAGTTTTCATAAGAATACTTCGTTTCAAATTAAGTAAGGAAAGTCTTGTGAATGGGACACGTCAGAATTGGCTTTAACCCTTGAACATGCAAAGAGAACACAATTTAAAAGCCATCACAGTGTGGCCAGCCCTTAAAAGATTTTCCTATCACTTTATCTCAGAGTATTATTCCCCTTCTACCTATAAAGGTAATCAGTAATACCATTTTTGTTTCAGTTTATCTCCATTAGCATGAAGCAGATAGCTTTTGTAAACATACTTTGTTTAGAGTAGGTACGGAAAGTCATGTGAATGGAACAAAAATATATTTTACTCCTGGCCATGTAAAGAGATCAGAATTTAAAGTTATCACATAGTGGCTAATTTTTAAAAGATTTAACTACAGCTTTAGCCCATGTTTTGCCTAATTCCCTTTGTACCTACAAGGTACATTTCTGCTAATGTTCATCTCGATTAGCATGAAGTAGATAGAAGATTAAGGTTTTGTAAGAATTTTTGTTGCAGAATAGGTAGAGAAAATCATGTGAGTGTAACACATCAGATTATTTAACATTATGCGATGAGTTTAGGTTTTGTTAATTAGGATTTTGCCATATACAAATTCACAAATATGTAATAACCGCCTGGGTAGTGTGGGGGTAGTAAATCTGCCTCACATTCAACAGGTCGCCTAGGATGCGTTAACTGGATAAGGTTTTTTTCGGGGTTTTCCCTTATGGTGAGAAGACGAATGTCGAGTAATTTTACGCTCCATAGACACCGAGATCATTTGAGCATCATTGCACCAATTTCATTCATCGTCCGATATGATGAACCAGGTTAAAGGACGTTAAGCTATAGCATGTAATAATTCTTAAACAACAACAACAACAACAATAATAATATAATAATAACAATAATAATCATACAATTCCAAAATTCTCTGACACTGAGTCTTGTAGAGCCTGTCTGAAAAATGGCCTATAATCGTTGGAGAAGGTGCCTAAAAGACAGGTGGGTGGGTGGGATTTTAAAAAGGAATCTCAAATGTGTCCCTATATTATGGGATAACTTTACTTACGATATTTTTCTTTCCATCAAAGTACATTCAACAATTGTCTCCCTGTAATTTGGGCGGATGTGCAAGGAAATCCACCAGATATGAGCTTGGATAACAGCATGCTTCTGTTTTAACATGATTACAGCGATTAATGTGCTTTTAACTATTACATTTTAATTGTCTAGGATAGCAAGTAAATAACTCTGACAGGTGTTTGTTTCAGCTCTTGCCGCTGTGGCGCCACTTCCGCCGAATGAGGTTATAATCGATGCAGGGTGGGATTCGTCATACTATAAAGCTATTATGCCCACAGATGTTTAGAAGAGGGAGGAGGAAAAGAGGGAGATGCTGGCTGTAAGACAGCTCAAGTCATGCGGTATAAAATGTTTACTGATGACATTTGCTGTGCGTACTATCACCATAATGATTCATTCCAGTAGTGAAGTTGTACGCGAGTGTAACAGTCATGTATTCAAAACTAAAGCATTTCACGGATTAATGCAGATTTTATTTAGTATTTAGAGAATTCAACATCTTCATTATTTTACCCCAGGTAAGAACTATATAAACCTTTAAAATACAATGAAATGTCAAAATACCTTTTCAAAGTTTGCTGTAGATAAGTTGTGTGTAAGTTTAAGTTTATACTGATCTCAGAACCTGGGCTTTGAATTTAGTATTTAGCATCAGCTACGATCAGACAAATTATTGTGTGTGTTTGTGTGCGTGTGCGTGTGTGTGTGTGGTGGTATAGTGTTTTATGATGTACAATATATCATTGTACTAATTATAAACTACCTACTCGTCTTATGATAATACCAATAACATCACATTGTGTTTAGAGGATCCCTTTCAATCAAACATTTGGAGAGGCCTTTGTCCACCTCTGTATGAAATAAAGGGTAGGGCAACATAATTTTAAAAAAAGGAATCCTAAATGTTTTCCCATATTATGGGATAACGTTTATCTACGATGTTTTTCTTTTCACTAAATAAAAGGAAACAAAAAAAAAAAAAAAAAAAAAAAAGAATCCTCTCCATACACAATTTTTGCTTTTTCTATTTCGTATATAGGCAGAGATGGTTCTGCATTCCATCCGAAAGCTCTACAGCGAGATTTCACAGGGGGTAAAAAGCATATTTAGAAAAAGGTATATAGGCCATTAACAGAATAACTCAAAAACGAAAAGGTTAAATACCAAACCTGATATTTAAGTTCGGCACCTTTCAAGGATGCCACTCAAAGATTTTCAAGAAAATCTAGCCACTCCAAACTACATGGTAAATTTTCGAAAATGTTGATTTTCTCAAAATTACCACCAATGATTTTGATTAAAATATAAAATATATTAAGGATATCTACATGACAAATAAAATGTATGTCTGAATTTTCTGGGAATAGTTTCTGAAGTCCTCTCCATTTAGAAAGACTTCAACATAATGGTAAACCACAACAGATAGACAAAAACTTACAACAACAAAACTGTGGATTTCGTTAAAACACATAATTTATGTCATGCATTTTTTGGTAGAGTTAATGATTTCGAGATATTCCTTGTTATAGTTTCAATCTTAAAATAGTTATACTTTTCTCAAACTAGAGTTCATAATCTCTTTTTCTTTTGTTTTACTACTGGCCTTGCAAAGATAACCAAATTTCAAAGTCAGTCACATGGCAACAGCTTTAAGATCTTACTTACTTTAGCTTAGTGTTATTTTCCTTCATTTTAATAGGAACTAAGTAGCATGGTTATATTTTCTAATATTTATTGTGATTCCCATGAGGTTGATAAAAGAGTAATCTTTTGTAAGAGTAGTTAAGCTTGTAGAACAAGAAGAGAAAGCCATATGAATGGAACAATCAGGTTTTACATCTATACTACTTTATTATTTTTTTTTTTAATATATCTATTTTAACAAATTTGATAGAAGTGTATTAAATATTAAGCTTAAGTAACAATTTTTGTTTAAGAAAGAAAGAAAAATATTCCACATTCTGATTTGTGACTGGAAAAGGTGTTTTTTCCCACAAATATAATCAAGTTAAAGAATTAGCCAAATATTTTGTTTGCCTGTTCATTAAAATTGGACTGTGGAAAGGTAGCAAACTCATTAGTCTTTTAATTGAAAGCTGTTGTGAATGAATAGCTTATTACAAGAGTTAGACTTTACAGAAAAAATACTATAAGTTTATATTTCAAATTATGAGAATTGAATGGAAATAAAAACGGTTTCCTACTTCATACTATTTAAAAAAAAATTAATAACAATTATTATATTTATTTATTATTGTTAGAATTTTTTTACAGTGCTATAGTTTTTCTCAGTCAAACAGTGGGTAATAGTTTACTTTCACTATAGAACAGTTTCAGATTTTTTTTCCCCCCAAAAAAGCTCCTAATTTTTATTCCTATTTCAAAAACAGTTATAAATATTTTTGGAACTGCAATTTTAATTCTTCCACACTCCAGGAACATTTGAGTTTAGCTCCACAAACCCCTTTTGGCTATTTTTCCTCTTAGGGCCCTACTTCAGGGTGAGACTGGGATGAGTGTTGTTACTTACCTTAAACAATTTAGCACATGCTAAGTTCAGCTGCTCTAAAAAGATACACACAGCCTTGTCAGTGGGTCATACTTCTACTTACACTTGATACTCTGCCAAGTATCCAAAAATTCCACACAATCCAGGTGCCATCATACCACATGTCTTATTCTTTTATCATATATTAATAGCTCAAATAATCTGGGAAATAGATAAAAACTATAAAACTTACATCCTCGTAAATCAAGCACTTCCAAACAAAATAATGTGACCAAACCCAATCTTGAAAAATGAATAAATCCCACTGATGCTATCAAACACATCTGTTTCCTGTAGGCCTTTCAGTTCCATAACTACATCTTCTTCCTCCATCTATCTAGTTTCCACTTTCTCTTCCTTTCCTGTTTCTTCCATCTGGAGCACATGGCATCCCTTCCTTTGATAGTATCCATATCTTCGGTTCTAATTACATGTCCAAACTATTCTAATCCGTTTTCATATATCGCTTCAACTCATCTTTTTCTATATACATTGAGCATTATAAAAATTCTTAGTTTATATAATATTTATTCTCCTTTAATATGTTTCTAGTTATTTTAATGACTAACAATGTATTAAAGTTTTGTTGGAACTTTCAGCCTTAAAAAAAAAGCAATCAAATGGAGTGTGATAATCTACAGAATATAAACATTTTAAGTGATTAGCAAGCTTCATTTGAAGCAATAAATATAATCTAAATTTTATTACAGTCACTATCAGAAATACAGTATACTATTAAAAAAAAAACATTTATGTTTACGCTGGGTATGTAGTCATACTGGATGTATATGAAATGAAAGAGCTAACAAACTTGCTAAAGCAGCCTCTAATTTAGTCCGGAATGTGAATATATAAAATGCCTAATGTCATTGGCAAAGAAATTTTTAAATAAAAGACATGCTTAACAGTTGGAACTCACTGGCAAGTAATATTAATATTCATTGCATAAAACGCATGTTCTTTCTTGAAATTTAGATAGATTAGCCTACATTTGCAATGACACAATTCATGACAAGACATGGAAAATTGGATTCTATCTTGGATGGTTTAAATTAGCTGGTCAAAAAAGTGCTATATGTGCCTGTTCACACCTAGTACAAAATGTTGAATCACTTACTCTTTGTCCTTTATATGAAAAAAAAAATGGCTCAGATTAATAATACACTTAAACTCCTGTAAGCAATCTTTCACTCTACCATTACACCTAATTGTTAGAAAATAGTGTTGCTATTCAGAATTTAAAATATTTGTCAATAATATTTTAATTCATTATAAATAATTGCCTTCATTTTTCCCATATAGGTATTTAAATTAATTCTAATGGTTATGTAAATAGTTATTTTATATTTCTGTTCCACATTGTCCTATTTTTTTATTTTTATATATTTTACGTTAATGTTAATTTTATTGTTATGAATGACATTTACATTTAATAAATAGCTTGTAAAATAGGAGTTTTAAAGTTTTGTAAATTCTATAAATAAATAAATAAATAATGTGATTATAAAAATCAGTACTTTTATAATACTTTTAACCAACAAAAGTCAGATTTTAAATGAGTTTTTTTTTTTATTTTAATGGGAAAATTTCACCCACATATGGTATTTGTCCATATTAGCAGTTTCTGAAGGGATGGAGGTTCAGTGTTTAAAGGGGAACATTTAAGTAAAAAGAAAGAAGGCATCTACCCAAAAGAACCAAATTTATTTTACTAATAAATGTGATGCTTTTCAGAAATAATGATGTCAGGTAATCTTTATTAAATTATTAACTTAAATCATGTTTATATTTTAAAGGTTTTAATGTATATGATGTAATTATTATTATTGTTGTTGCTGTCAATACTTTTTGCTCATATTTCAGTTCATTTTGGAAAATAATTTTTATATTATTATAACATTTAATTTTTGCACTAATTTTAACCATGGAGAATAAATATATTTGAAAACTTTAATATGTTGCTGCACAGGACTTTCAGTATATACTATAGTTCATTTATACACAGGTTTTACAAACTATTTTAATGAAACCTTATTTTTCTATTTAATTTGTGTCAATCAAAATAACATTTCACATTTCATTGAGCATCAAAGGTGACATGGCTTTAAATAGTTGCTTAAACTATGAAGTTTGGTGCTTAAAACTACTTATGACATTGTAAGTTGGATTTGGGTTATATCATCTTAAAATAATTCCAGATCTTCTTATGATTTACTGGGAAAAATGTGAGTCAGTTAGGGATTTTAATGTTGTGTTGGCATGTTACCATGTTAGCTCAAGTTTGGAGCAGCCAGACAGAGATCGCAAATTTGTTGTTCAATTCCTAAATTTATTTTTCAAATTAAATATTTCAGTCTGACTCTACTGTTAGGCGAGAGTAAACATACCTATATATTTAGCAATTTTGTGTAATGCATGCATTCATTAATATATAATTAAAATTAAAGCATACATAATGTGATTTAAAGCATTGTGAAATAGTTTTTCCTTTTTCCTCTGTTGTCTGTGCACCCTAATGAAAAACTATTGAGCTAAACAGTATTTCCAGCATTGAGCAAACATTTAGAGCTGAGCAGCATTATATCTAGGTTTGACATTTACCAGATTTGTTTCCAAAAGTAGTTAAGAACACATTCAAGTGATTTATTAGCAGAGGAATCTTGATCAGTTTTACTGTCAAGAAATGAAAGATTAGTTTTCAGAAATAATTGACATTAATTAAAAACAGAGTGTTGGAAACAAATAAAAAAACTTGTATTGCTAAACAAAGAAAAGCTAAATACTGTGGCCAAGTGAAACGAATGTAAAAGAAACAATACCCATTGAATTTCAAAATAAATACCTCAATTACAGAGTAAAAATTGATGCACCGAAAGTTGAATAGCAAGGCAGAATAAGATCACATAAATTATTTTTTCAGATTAAGAGGGTTTGTTACACTGTGAAATTTCTAATTGGTGTAATTACAAGTGGTATCATTAGTTTAAAGTCTATATGTATGAAGAAAGGTCCAGTGAACCTTTATTACTGTGATAGTCTTCTTTTCCTATTGTAAAAAGGCAATAGCATTATGTCCAATAAAGGATTTCCTGGAATACAAACCAGCCTTGAAGGTCGCAGCATGGTTGTTCCTCAGTCCTCCTTAAAGCATTAACAGCTAACGAAGCAAAGGAAATTTGCAGTATTGTTAGTGTTAGGATTCATGTTCAATGATAAAATATTCAATATCTTAACAAACTTTTACCACATGTGGATGACATAATACTAATGTACTAATATTAACTATATTAACTAATCTTCAGTCATGTAAAATTATTTTCATTAAGGACATTTGTTAATTGATTCACATCTTCTCACCTAGATTTATTCTGAAGTGGTCTGTTACTAGTAGAAACCCGTATTATTCGCTGGTGAAACCATTCTCTGCAGTCTGCCTGATTAATGGTTGATACTGAAGTTTCTATAAATTAAATTGAGTTTTATTTATGGATGCTCTTTAACTGCTGTAGTTCTAAGCATCCCATTCTATATTGAGCATGAAACATGCTTAATTTTGCTCTGAGGCCTCATCGGCTTGAGGTTCTTTTATGTGCCATAAATCTACAACACAGGTTTACTTCCCTTTTGAAGGAAGGCATACTAAGAATTTTTATGCCAAAACAAGTCCATCGCCCTCCACCAAGTTTGAACCGCAACCCCTAACAATTTATGCAATTTCTATAATTTTGTTATTTCACCTTTTCACTCAAGCCATTTCAGATGATATTTTGTTTTGTTTGATTATCTACTATTTTAGAAACAATAAACTTATAATCGTGTTCCATCCTATCCAGGTCTTCAAAATTCAACCAAAACATCAGTTATGCTTTTTCAGGTTTCATCTATTTCTGTCTTACCTTTCTCCGTTATCATACAATGTAAGGAACAATAATTAATATTTTTCAGTTTAACTTTTGTTAGGCAGAAGATAGGAACTTACATTTCAATTTCTTTTTACTTTCTCTACACCTACTATGTACATAGTATACAGAGAAGGTACTGTAATGCACCCAAAAATTTGATACCAAGATTTCACCAGAAATACATGTTTTTGGTCCCCCTGAATACAAAAACAGCATTTTTAGAAAAAGGTCCATGTGTTTATGTGTGTCTGTGGACAGAATAGCTAAAAACAAAAAGGTTGCTAATACCACACTTGGTATTTAAGTTTGGTATCTTCCAAAGATGCAAAATAAAGATTTTTAAGGATATCCCCCACCCCCAATTACCCTTTACATGGAACTTTTTTCAAACATCTTTATTTTCTCAAAAATGCCTCTAATGATTTAACTAAAATATTGTACATTAAAGATATTTACATGACAAACAAAATGTATATCTTGAATTTTTTGGAATAGCCTCTGAAAACTACTTTATTCTGAATGAATTTTATGGATTTTACATAGCTGGTAAACCGTAAAAGATAGACAAAGGCTAATTTAACAGAAAAACTTGTTAAAACACGCAATTTATGTTATCTACATTTTTGTAGTGGAGTCATTTCTGAGATATTCCTTATTATTGGTTATTTTTCTCATATGGGAATTTGTCAACTCCTGTTCATACAAACAAAGCAACTTCAGTCACATAGCAACCAGCTTTTGACTAGCGCTTTAACATATGGCACGCCCTTATTTCCCTTCTACTTACAAGGAAGCAAGTAATTAGATTATTTCTGCTAATTTTTTCTAGATTAGATGATTTTTAACAATAATTTGTATCAGAGATGTAAAAAAAGTCATGTGAATGGAACACATCAGATTTCTTTGGTAGAACAAAGCCTTAGAACATTTTTCTTTCTGCAATTTTGTAGAGGTAAGTATCCCCTAAGTTTGTGGCAGGCAAATCTTGGATACAGAACATTCATTGCTGATGTAAAATACATAGTACAGTGCAATGAGTTTGTAGGATGCGCCTTCTCCTGTAGGGCATGTAAATTTTGTTCCTTATCAAATTAAATGAAGTCAAAAGAAGGCTTGTATTATGCTGATTTAGTATGGATACATTATTTGGAATAAACAAAAAATGTAGGTAATAAATACTGGGAGTGTTATCATATAGGTGGTAATATCATGGACGTTTATCATTATTACTTCTGTAGATATTACTGATACATCACCTTTCTTATTGTTCACGTGATTCATGTGTCCACTTGAACACCTTTGGCCTTTGTTGCAAGACATGATCTAATGCTATTTATTGGCAGAAAGCCACACTCAATATTAAAATCCACCATGCAATTTTGTTATGGGCTTTCAATAATAGTTTGTACTCTGCATTTAACTTGCGTAGAATTCACGGTGCAGTGAGTACATTGTTCATGCAAGGTGGCCATAGACTGCTACCTGAAAATATAGCAAATATGTGGGTCTTTTATATGTGATATTTATTTATTCCAATAAATGGACCTTTATGCACCAAACAATGTTACCTACATTACAGTAAAATCATTGAAATAACATACAATTAATATAATGAATGGAAAATATGTAACATTTTCCAGTCACTGTCTGTGACTCAGATTCAGCATTTCCTCCTCTTCAGAAATAAGAAAAAATAACAGCTGTTATTAAATATTATTCTAGAGCATTCTTAATAAAGTTTTCTTTTTCCCCTACTGTGTGTTTAGAACTTAAGTTTTCTTTATATGAAAATTGAAAATAAAATCTCTGATAAATGTATTTAACAATTCAACACCCCTTGTTGACTAGCATTCCATTGCTGACTACCCCTCAAAACAATGCTTCAGCTCTTCATTTATATTGATAAGATGAGGTACTTAGAGAAAAAAATAATTGATGTGTTTCATTCGCATAACTTTCTCTACTTATGCTGCTAAACTATAGCTAAAAAGAAACTTATTCTTCTATTTACTTCATGCTTATCAAGATAAACATTTGCAGAAATGGTTTCATTGCATATTATTACCTTGTACAATAAGAATAACAAAATACAATAAATAAAGCAATAATCAAATTTGGTGGCTCTATATTGGTTTAAATATCCTTACAATATTGCATTTGACATAAATTGTGTGTTTTAATGAGATCTATATTTTCATCTAGTAAGCTTTTGTCTATCTCTAACAGATTACCAATTATGTAAAAGTAATCCAGAATGAAAGCATCTTCAGAGAATATTCCCAGAAAATTCAAGATATACATTTGATCTGTAATGAAATAGCTTAAAAATGCAATATTTTAATTATAATTATTTACCATTTTGAAGAAAATCAACATTTTTAAAAATTTTACATGTAAAGTGTAGTTTGAGGAGGGGGGGGGATTTCTTGAATGTCACAAAACACAAACACCCATGTGCACACACACACAAACAGAGATTGATCTTTTTCTAAAAACACTTTTTTTTAATTGCATAATTAAAATTTTATATTTCTGGTGAAATCTCAGCATGAAATGTTTGGATTGAATACACTAATTTCTATAATTATTAAGTACATAGTACATGGTAGAGAAGATAAAAAAAAAAGGAAAAAAAGAAAACAGACTTAGCACTTGCTATTTGGGGAGAGGGGGCAACATTCTATTCGGTTTTGTGGAAAGGAAGCATTTTATCAGCACATGTACCTATCCTACCGCCTCCTGGATGCAAACATCTTTCAAGTAGTATCTTGATGCTTTTGAAGAAGAATCTCAACAAACACTTAATCCTAACTCTGTTTGACTCTTGATGGATGGAAAAATGAATCCAGTAACTCAAAAGAATGTCACAATGGTACACTATGTTAATGCTGGTACTAGAAAACCAAGAACTGTGTTTTTGGAGACATTAAATCTGTTTATTTCCTATGTGATACATGGTATAGCAAATACTGTACTGTAGTGTATCCAAGCAAGATGATAAAAATGAGTAAGGGCCACATAAAGGCATTTCGCTTATTAACTTGCACACTGCAAACCTACTGGCTAAAGATTTACTACCAACAAACAAGTCATCAAAGTAAATCAAATACTGAAAGGTTTAAAAAATACAGACATGCAGCACTAATTTTTATTTAATAGTTGCTTTCTAGAGTTAAGTATTTTATGGACATCTTTTGGTGCTTTCAATGAGATGTGTGTATCTCAATGAAAATTAACAGTATATAAAGTTGCAGCTAATGATGAATAATTCATAATTTCAATATAAATAAAATAACTCTTATGAAGAAACATTTCTTTCATAAGTAAATGAAACAATTGCCTTCATAAATGCTGTCAACCAGCTCATCATATTAGAAAGCAGAAAGTTATGCCCCTGATGCAGCAAAATCATGGACGGTGTACAGTTATCTGATGATCGTGCTGACTATGTTTTATTAAGAAGCAGATAAAGCAGTATCTAAATATATACAGACAGCACCAAATGTAGTTTATGCACAATGCTGTCATAACCAAACAGGATTTATATTGCAAGCATTAGATGCAGAAGGTTTAGTCAACTTTCAAAACTTTAAAGAAAAAAAAAAGTAGAATATTTTGTGAATTTTTGGATAAGGGTATTGCATCCCTAAAAGTATTCTAGTTCTTTGCTAAGAGTGCCATTAGTAACTAGTAGATTTACCTAATAAATTACTGAATATTCCAGCTTCATTTGTTCATATAATTTTCAAAATTGTCTTATCCATAATGGTAACAGAAATAATCATTCATTTGAAAACTCAAATTAGCTAGTACATATTTATTTCGCACTTCAAATTAAAGATCAAGTGAATGATGATTACTGATTACATAACATGAATTTGTAGTGTTCTATTAATTTTTAAAAATTTAAATCCTTAGAATTCTGGAGCCAAGTGGCAGGAATCACTTTCTTGAAACACAACTGAGACCAAACTCTTATGTGAAATGTTTGTGTTAAGAGAAATATTGTTTTAATTGCAAACAAATCAAAACAAAATAGTAATTTGCTACACAGAACAAAGTGAATAAGTGATTATTTAAGTGCATGAAACAACCATTACTTAGACCTCTCTGCTGGAAAATCTGACTGTTATGAACTTATGAAACACCAACGTTTATAACGGTCACAATACCAGTAGAGAAGTGTAAATAATGGTCATGTCATACAGTTAAACTATGCAGTCTTCTCCTTTAATAGTATTTGTTTATATCTTAATATCAGTAAGTGATTTTATTACAAACCAATAAATGATGAAGCCTGTTTACAGTATAACAATTTAAAATACATATTAATTTTACATCATCGCTGATGTTGTTTTATTCTTCTTCTTCTTCTTCTTCTTCTTATTATTATTATTATTATTATTATTATTATTATTATTATTATTATTACTACTAACAACTTAATGCAATGTTGTTCCACATTTTATGTGGTGAATGACGTATCATCAAAGAGTTGGAAACCATGGTTGAGCTTTTATATTAAGAGAATTAATAGACTTAAAGGCAATGAAGTAATTGATATTTAGATTGCGGAAATCAATAAATGTTAGTTTTTTACTCCAATAGAAAACAGTTTGCTACATTCTATATTTTAAATATAAATTAACATGTAAACTGTTTAATTTACTTGCTCAGCTGTTACAGTGGCAACCATTTCTGGCACTTGAGTATTGAAATAGTGGTTTATATATAATTACCAAGTTTTCCCATGATCCTATGTCCTGTAACTATGTGCCATGTATTGTTCATTCGACTGATTTACTGCATTCTCTCTCTCTCTCTCTCCCTCTCTCTCTCCCTCTCTCTCTCTCAACCTCCCCCAGATTTTAGCAATTAGCATTGAGATGCTTAAAAATGAACTTTGTTATTTTGTTAATTCTATATCTCTTGAAATACCACGTTATTAAATTTTCAGTGCTGAATTTTTTATAATGTATGTTGTTGTATTATTTATTTCAATATAATTTCTGAAAGTAAACTGCTCTAACAGAATGCTGTCCTATTAATTTCCATTTGAGATATTACTTTCCTTATCCTGAAGATGAGAATGAATATATCAGTATTTCCCAATTTTAGACCTGGGTGGAAGTTTAAGGAAGTCACTGCCAGAAAAGTTTCTGCTCATATTTCATATGATAATTAATTTCATTAATAGTTTTCATCTTATTTATATTTTTTTCAAAACCCATTTATAACGTTACAGCAGGAATAGAGACCATGAAATGATAAAAGAGAATAAGGCTGTTCTATGGATTCAATGAAATCTGTCGGACAAACAATAAATATGAGGTTATTCAAACAAGATTTATTCATGAATATTTAGCTCAGCTGATCCTCTTATAGCAACCAAGAGGCATTATTTCTAAGTCATCTATGATACAGTTATCAGTAAACAATCATGAAGTTGCAGAAACTAAATATTTGTATTTACACAATGTAGTAGAAATATGGAAATGCTACAAGATATAATGTGAAGCTGATTACAGTGAAGCCTAACCAGATTGATTAATTTGCTTTAACTTTAAGAGACCTTATTTATATATATATATACGCAATTTCTAACGATTGACCTTGGGATTTGTTGTCATTGCCAATGCAAGATTCAGGGGAAACTGAACACACTAAATTCAAAAGGAAAGTCTGTTTGCATTAGTGGTATTCTTGTAATAAGTACATCCTCGCCTTTGAATTTTCCTATGATTGTAGTAGCTTTAATCAAAGTTTTCATAATTTTTTTTTAACGAGTCTTGTACTGTTGCACAATTTCGGCTGATTGAGATTGCGTAGCATAATTATTAAGTCAATCTTGAGCTGTAAATTGTATGCCGGTAATCCTGGCAAATCCAATGAATTTAGGAATTGAGTTAGATAATTGACGATTTAATTTGAATTGGAATGGAATAGATTGAATGAATGCATTTCTCCATAAATTTTACTCTGAATTTTTATATTTAAATCATCTACATTTTTATTAGTTGCTGCTAAAATGGCTCATTCACTCAAGCAAGCATAGTTTTTGTAATTTATATCAATATTTGGGAACGCTTTCTATATTAATTCTTCCTTTGACGTTATGAAGTGATAAAAATTTGGTGAAAACTAAATGAGGCCAGTAGATGTATATCAACAGGAATTTTACCATTGCCAATGTCTAATAATGTCTTTGCATCTACAAAGCGCAATGTAGCATATATAGTTGGTATTGCAAAATGGACGAAGTCACCGAACCCTTAAGGTAGTGTGGAAAGGATGACAAATGCAGTTAACAGTGTGGGTAAGCAAGGATGCCATTGGCATAATAACAATAATGGCAGCAATTTCATAATGTGGCAGGTAAATGCTGAAATAGGTAAAGACTTACATTAAGGAAAAAGTCACAAAGTAACATTCATGATTCTTCCGAATCTTTTCTTTCCTTTATTCCTAATGTTTTCAATCCCTTTCTTTATTTACTTCTATGTCAAAACAGCAATTTTTAAGGATAACAATGGCATAACTAAAGAACAAGTAGATCTGGTTGGGCGAGTGATAAGTTTTTATTTGTGTATTAAATTTCTCCATTTATCCCAATATATTACTTGATCAAATGTATTAAGAGCACTGCAATTGCAGTGTGATGGTGACGGGACTGTCTTCCTGTTCTAATTAAATCCCTTTAGCTAACTCACATATTACATAACTTCAAATAACCAACCTCTGCAATAGGAAGCTAACCTAAAATGGTTTACTATCCGGGTCTGAAAATAGCGGAGAAATGACTGGTTATTGGTTATGTGCATGGTTTATAACTTGTTCATTTTAGAGAATTGCAACAAAAATATACTTATTTCTTTATTTAAACGATGTGACCAAGGACACGATAGTTAGTACATAAAAAACATGTTTGATTTTCACTTTTATCTTATGTCATTGACCGAGTACATTCCCTTAGCATTGAATGGGGAAGAACAATTGAGAAGTACTACGACCATCTAGCGACAAATAAATAAATACATATTGTAGATGTTTGTCACCAGGAAAGCATCTTTGCTTCTTTATTTTAAATGATAGGAGTAAGGAAAGGACAGTTAATACATATAAAGTGTATTTGAATTTCACTGCTATGTTGCATCATTGTCTCAATAAACTGTTGCATTACCTTAACAGTGAATGGGGAGGAAAAATTGAATAGTACTGTGTACATTTAGCGACAAATAAATAAGTACGTACTCTAGATGTTCGTCGCCAGGAAAGCTTCTTTCCTTCTTTATTTTAAACGATAGGAGTAAGGAAGGAACAGTTAATACATAGAATTGTATTTGAATTTTACTGCTGCGTTATGTCATTGTCTCGATAAACTCTGGCGTTACCTTAACATTGTATAGGGAGGGAAAATATGGCAGTACTACAGCTATTTAGCAATAAATAACTGTGGTACAGCTGTCATCTGGCGGCTATTAACCGAAATTCGTTCCCTTGGCACTGTATGCTGATTCATATTCATATTATGCTGACTTTAAAAAGTTGGATAGTGATGACCTAATTTGGATCGGTAATGGAATCAATCGACTCAAATAAATGCATTTGTCCATAAATTTTACTCTGAATTTTTATATTCCAATCATCTACATTCTTATTAGCTGCTGCTAAAATGGCTCATTTGCTCAACCAAGTATAATTTTTGTAATATACAGGGTTACTACAAAAGAAATAAACAACTTCAACTGCCTGTAAAACAAAAACTATTAGAGATAGCAACCTAATTATTTTGGAGGTATGTTGAGAAACTCTCAAAGTTTTGTTTGTTACTATTGGTAACGCTGTAGTGTTTTGTTTGTTGTTGCAGAAGCTGAAATGGCGGAAAATCCTGTGGAAAAGGCATATTGCGTGTTGGAATTTGCAAGAACGTAATCAGCAACTGTTGTCCAACGACATTTTAGAACACGTTACCACAAAACGCCACCGACTAGACAGTCAATCTACGACTGGTATAGAAAATTCGAGACAACGGGATGTTTGTGCAAAGGGAAGAGCTCGGGAAGACCAAGAGTTTCGGAAGAAAACGTTGAACGTGTTCGTTCTGCCTACATAAGAAGCCCACAGAAATCGACATCTAGGGCAAGCATGCAATTACAAATTCCACAGCAAACTGTATGGAAAATCTTGCGGAAGCGACTGCACATGATGCCTTACAGATTACAGATGTTGCAGTTTCTGAGTGAAGAAGATAAGGTCATACGGCGTGACTTTTGCATCGACATGTTGCGACATGATGAAGACGATGCTGGCTTTTGTGAGCGCATTTCATTTTTGTGGTAACGTGTTCTAAAATGTCATTGGACAACAGTTGCTGATTGCGTTCTAGCAAATTCCAACATGCAATATGCCTTTTCTACAGGATTTTCCGCCATTTCAGCTTCTGCAACAACAAACAAAACACTACAGCGTTACCAATAGTAACAAACGAAACTTTGAGAGTTTCTCAACATACCTCCAAAATAATTAGGTTGCTATCTCTAATAGTTTTTGTTTTACAGGCAGTTGAAGTTGTCTTATTTCTTTTGTAGTAACCCTGTATATCTATTTCCTGCTTGGAGTTTAGGATATAAGACCCTCTCTTCCACTCTACCAGGCAAACATTAAATTCAATACAGCAGTTTTACAATGAATAGAGAACAAAAATACAATTCTATACAACTTAATAAAAAAAATATATATGTATAAAAAGATTCAACAAGTATACTGAAAGGAAAAGGAGAAAAAAAAACTGTAAACAAAATTATTTTAAGTGAAATATTCATGTAATGTAAATGCATATGTCATATTTACAATTGAAATGCATATTACTTGCCATCCCATAAAGTATTAGTAACAACAAATTACAGTGTTGTATTTATCATACTAATATAGCAGCAGATTAGGTTTGATTATAAATGCATGCCGTAATTTTCTGCTTGAACAGTATAACGTCCTGGCACTCCATTACGTCTGCAGGTAGGGAATTCCAAAGACCAGCTAAATCTATTGTAAATGATGATGAATAGAAGGTTGTAAGATGAGCAGATATAGCAAGAAGGAAAGAGTGCTGTGAGCAAGTTTCTCAATTATGACAGTCAGAAAGATATTTGATGTGAACATTTTGAATGTTTGGAATGCGAGAGTTGATAGAGAAAAGATAAGGAATGCAATTTTCTTCTATCCCTAAGCTGGAGCCATTTAAGTGTTTTGAGTGGTGGTGTAACATGATCAAATCGACGGAGATTGCATACAAAGCATACACACATATTCTGAGCCATTCAAGTCTTAGAGTAAAATTTTCAGTTAGGTTAGTAAAAAGAGTGTCAGAATAGTCAAAATGGAGCATCACAAGCATTTGTATTAATATTTTCTTAATTAAAGTTAGTAGAAAATCATTTATACGTTTTAAAGGATGGACTATTGAGAATACTGTTTACATATAAGTGTTTTAATTAAAATTGTTTGACATTTTTGAAAAATGAGAATTTTTTAAATTTATTCCATGTAAAGGATATTTGGAGTTTGGGGATTTTCCTCAAAACCTTCGTTCTGTATCCCTGGAAGATACTAAATTTAAATACAAACTTTGGTATTTTACAGACTTTTTGTTTTTGAATTATTGTGCTCACAGACACATGGACACAGACACCTTTTTTTAAAAATGCTCCTTTTATATATATATATATATATATATATATATATATATATATATATATATATATATATATATATATACACACACACACACACACACACAGGGGACCCTAACATGTGTATTTCTAGTGAAATCTCGGTATCAAATTTTTGGGTTGAGTAAAGTACCTTCTCTACCCACGTACCAAGTATTATGTAGAGAAAGCAAAATATTCAAAAAGGTAGTATATAATTTGAGAAAAATGCACCTGAACATACTGCTGCCAGCAATAATTTATGAAAAACAAATTATATTATATATGAAATATGTGGAACATAATATATTTTTACATGAATAATATTTGGGAAAGATTGCTGTAGTCAGTGTCAAAGTTGGCATTCAAATGACTTACAATTTCTCAGTGTCCTTCAATAATCGCATAGCTAATCCTTGTGGCTTCTTATTCTATTGTCATGTTTTAAGACAATATTAGCATAAAACAAAAGGAAATGGAAAATACTATATAATCAACTGCTTGATCCCATTATGCTCTGTAGTGAAAGCATAAACAAAGTAAAATTACTTTCCTGCTGAAAGGAACTAAGCCAGGCATATTCTTTTTGCAGAAATAGAAATATGTTATATCCTGGAAAGGGAAACCAGACTAAAAAATTTAACGACATAATTGGAAATTTAAAATTTAAATTTAAATGGTGTGTTATTTATGGATGCTCTTTAACTACTGTGGTTCTCAGCATCCCATTCTAAATTGGGCATGAAAGACCACTTAATTTTGCTCAGAGGCCTCTCTGTCAGGTTTGAGACATAATTGGGATTTAAACCATAGTTGGTTTTGTATGCTTAGAGCAGTGGATGTTCAAAAACATTGAAAATTAAAATTTGGTTTAAAATAAAATGGGAACCACTTTCACATTTCTTATATACTTAAAAGTAATGGTTGATTATGCTGTATAATTACATAAAATTGTTGTCCATATTAATGTCAATTTTTATTTTTCCAGAAGTACTATCCAGAATATAAAGATGGAGTATTCTGTGAATACACGTCCATTACTCCAACAAAGTGAAAGTGAAACAGACTTTGAAGATGATATATTGGAAGTGAACCGAAGTGATCACCAAGATGACCATGTCGTCATTACAAATGACTCAAAGCCTCTTTTTAAAATACGAGAGCCTAGTGATAGGTACATCCAACTTTCTTTTTATTTTAGACACCTTTTTATTTACTTAAATTTCAAGAGTTGAATGCATTCCACTGTATCATACAGAACTGCTGCTACTGCTATAAGGGAATGAGTAATACATTGCTAATGAATGGATTAAGCACAGCTGCTTTGCATTGATTAGTCCTATGACAATGGCTTGAAATGCTGTGACAATAAAAAAGAAAACTACTTTTACTTTGGAAAAAAATGGCTTTACATTGTAATTGTGCATTATGTCGTTCCAGATACAACTTGGCCTACGTAATATTTTATCTTTTGGGAATGACAACATTGCTTCCATGGAATTTTTTTATTACTGCTGATGATGTGAGTTTCTTACCATTTTCATAAGCTATGCATTTAACACATTCACTAATATTGTATAATCACCTAGCTTTCACTAACATATACCACAAGAAAGTGCACGAACATTTTGTATTTGTAGTTCTTTGATTTATTATTTTGTAATAATAGTTTCTAGTATTCCATGCTTACTGCTATTAAAGTCTTTGAGATGAGAAATTAATATTGAAGTCCCCAATTGCAAATAGGAAATGTTAATGGCATACAGCAAATCTGTGGCCATAAATTCCTAGATCTATAAATGGATCATAATTCCAAGCTTACATTGATCTTATCATAACTTAACTGTATAGCACAATTATGCATAGTTGATCTTAGAAATTAATGAATAATTTAATGTTAACTTTGAAAATATTGTAGGATACGCAGTGTTGAGTCGGGGCTACTCCTACACTGTGCATCTCTAAGGGGTAGTAGTTTCAGAGGTATAGCTGGTGCTAGCGCCTGCAGGAGGGAAGCAAGTGAACTCAAGGTAGAAGATGCAGGAGGGTGTACATTTGGGGAGAAATTGGGAGCTATAAATAAATATGCACAGGCTTTTACTATCAAGTAGATGAAAGTATGATCAAGGATGAAGAGAAAACCCAAGGGGTTACCCAAATTCTATTTAACTCACCTGATTTATTGTGATTCTTGAAATCAACACTTTTAAATAAATACTAGGCTCATTTAGTGGACGTTAGTCTGGAGTAGGTCCTACATCAGCAGCTCAGACATAAAGTTTTTGTGTAATAGTTATTGAAACTTTTATAGTTAAACCCATGCTTATGTCAACATTGCTTTAAGAGGACACAACTATGTTAGCCTTTCAACATCTTGCTACTAATATCGATTGCTGAAACTGGTGCATCATCGCTTGTTAAATGAAATATAATCAGGTACCCTACAATGTATAATGTCATTCTTTGAAAAAAGACTTGCTTGTATATACACAGTACTACCATAAGTTCTGTCAGTACTTTCAAGGCATATATTACTAAATAAAAGTATATAAATCCAATAATATACATATATTCTGAAAGAACACGAAACATGCTATAAAATGAACATACTCTTGTTCAAAATGATTGCCGTGTGTGGCATACAGCAGCGAAGATGTTGATGCCACTCATTAATAGCTATGAAAATCGTGTTCATTGGAATTTTCTTGACAGCTAATATGATTGCTTTTTTTTTAGCATCTCAATATTGCGGTATCCCTTTTGACATGCTACTGCCTTGAGAATAATCCAATGGATTGAGGTCCAGACTTCTGCTAGGCTAGTCAGCAGCAGCAATGAACCATGAGACATTGCCAACCACTGCTGCATGGTTTTTGTTCTCCCCATATATCATTAATAAAGCCTGGGTTCCAACCCGGAGTATCTCCTTTAATTTTTCAGTTAGCAAATGCCTTGTGTATCTTTTATATGCACTAACATGTAAATTATTCTTAAAAATATTTGACATTGTTCATGAAGAGATGTTCATTTCATGAGACAAAATTGTTTGTTTACGCAAAGAATTGCGCCGTACGTTGTCTTTGCTCAAACAGCATTCACAACTTCTTTTGTACATATACACCTAGGACAGCCAGATCTGATGCAATCAACAATGTACCTGTTTCTTTAAACTGTGCTATTGTCTGAAACTCATTGATGCCAAGAAGTTTCAGCGTCAAACATTTTCGTTAGCTTGCTTTCCACAATGAAATAACACAATACAGCAATACAATTTTCGTACACTCCCCACTCCATCTTTCTTTCTTGCTAAGTAACTGGCACACTGTTAACCGATTACTCGCAGACTAGTAAAGGTGACCTTGTGGTTGACAACATACAGTGTTGCCACTTTTCCTCATTCTCAATTTCCATACTACATCATGTTTAAATTTTACTGACAGAACTTATGGCAGTACTGTGTAGGTGTCTATTGCTATTATAGGCAAACACTACACAAAGAGTTTCTAACTAATATAACAGACATTCATGCACAAATATTTTTAAATGCTTAAAAAACATTGACATTTTATTATGCATGCTGTCCATGTTTATTTGTTTTATACAAAAAGTAAAGTTAAAGTACTAAATAAAATTAAAATGTTCTCCTAAGTTTAAAGCTCTAATCTAAACAATGGTAAATTCAAAGTTATTCTAAAAATATATGCATTAAGTTTAATGAGGAGTCATTAGACCACTCTGTATTTTAACCATTTTAGATTTATTTGTTCCTCCTTACTTCAGTACATTAATGCTTATAATGAAATGGATAAAGATTTGGGACTTTATAGTTTTAGCCTCCTTAAAATCAAAACCCATGAATATTTGTCTCATTCTCAGCCGATATATGCAAGTTGAATTGATATGCTGCTCCATGTTATACTGTGTCCTTTTAAGGGTAGGGTCAGACATTCACAGCTTTGATTTGCATGTAGCCCTTTACAGAGTTCTAGTATAATATTTTATACTATTTTATGAGACATGCACACATGATAGATATGCAATGTAAAATAAATATTTTTAGAAAAATGCTTAGAATGTTTTAGAATGTTTTTGTTATTTTCATATTATACTGGCCTTTAAAAATTTTACATTATTAATTATTCAATATAAATATATCAGTTTATTTTAATCATATAGCTAGTTTTTAGAACAGAAAGAAAACTCCATGCAATTGCAATTAAATATAATTCCATCATCATCCACACATTCCAGCACACTGTTTATTTTACATGGGTTCTCCCCATCCTCTATTCACAAGTACATTTACTGCAGTTGCGAGCACTCAAAACTCATGATATTCAACTTTGAATGACTGGCCAGTCCATTTTGTCTCACCTTAATCATGGCTATTTGAATTGCTGACATTTACATTCAAGGAATTAAAAATTGGTTTACGAATTACACGATGAGTGGCATAAATGACAAAATAATTTGTGCAATGGCCATTGAACAATGGGATAAAAGACAGTCCCAGAGCTGATTCAGATCCAATGTTTGTCTTTTCTTAGTGCACCAGCTGTTCTTTTCATTGCTAGAATCCTTATAACACTGGCAACCATTATAGTTGTATTGAATTATGTTCAGTGTAATGAAAGACCAGATTATCCAAGACCATTTTAGATGAATATATCTGTGTAGAAAGTCTTATTACTCTCTAAATGGGCATATGCATGACAATAAATGTTGTGCCCAACCTTTATACATAACTCATTTTGAATTATATCTGGGCATATAATGTAGTCATATACTGTTACCCATATATATGGATAGTAGAAAAGTAACAATTTAATTTAATATAACTAATACTCTTTGTTTTTATTGTTTGAAGCAAACAGAATTTTTTAAAACTATTCTTAATGCAGAAATATATGAGGGTAAGTCAATATGTAATGCCTCCTATTTTTTTTCTCCTTAACTAAGTTAGCAATGTGAACAATTTGAATTTGGCACAATTTCTCAAACCTTCTTCTCTAATCCATTGCAGTAGTAACTTCCTAAGTCAACAGGTGGCAGCACTGCTGCCTTTTGCAAAATGGCTGACATTAATGTGCATATTAGACAGCGTCCTGTAATTGAATTCTTGCATGCAGAAGGTGAAACGCCCATTTGCGTTTATGAAAAATGTGTATGGTGATGCAGACTGGATGTCAGCACTGTTAGAAGATGGGTCCATCACTGTAATGAAGCAGAAGGGCAAACACTGTTGGCTGATGTAAATCAGAGCGGTATACCGTGACTGCAGTGACTCCATGCAACATTGAGCAAGTGGATGAGATTATTCTACTGACTGTCAGGTAACAATGAATGAATTGTGTTGCATTATGTCTCTCGTAAAAGCAGTGTGATGACAATTATTCAACAACTGAGCACTCAAAAGTTTGTTCACGGTGGGTACCAAGAGTGTTAATCGATAAGAATAAGGAGACAAGAAATACTATAGCTGCCGAATTCTTGCAACACTTCATTTTGGAGGGAGAGGAGTTTCTGGAAAACATTGTGACTGGAGACGAAACATAGGTTCATTTTTTTTAACCTGAATAAAAAAGACAATCAATGAAATGGCATCGCACAATCTCGCTGAAGAAGAAAAATTTAAAACTGTGCCATCAGCAGAGAAAGTGATGAAGACAGTGTTCTGGGATGCATAGGGTATGATTCTGGTTGAATTTTTGGAGCAGGGATGTACAATAAATTCTGTCCAATACATCAGCTCCCTCAAAAAACTTAAAGCACGTCTTCGGCGAGTTCGGCCAACAAAAACATGACGGATGTTCTTCTTTTGCATGACAATGCAAAACCACACCCCAGTCATCACACCACTGAAGCGATTGTGAAAATTGGATGGAAAGTCTGGCCTCATCTCCCATACAGCCCTGATCTAGCACCATCAGACTACCATCTGTTTGGAGCGCTAAAGGAAGCTCATCGTGGGATTCACTTTGAAGATGCAGAGGCTGTGAAAACATCTGTGCATCTTTGACTTCGGATGCAAAATTGTGCATTATACCACACTGGAATACGTGCCCATGTTAAAAGGTGGACCAAATCTGTGGAAAATGATGGGGATTACATTGAAAAGTGACAATTTAATCCTCATTGTTGTGGCTTTCATGCTGTGTAATCAAAGTTTAATTTTCTTACAAAATAAAAGAGAAAAAAAATAGGAGGCATTAGTTATTGACTGACCCTCATATTTTAGACAATACATGCCTTTAAAACATGTAATGAATAAGGATATGAAAATTATTGTCCAAAATGCGATAGATGAGTGAATATTAAAATGTATATAATGCGGCACAGCTTTATTTCAACCTTCAACAAATGTTTTGGATGGATAAAAATATTTAAAACAAAACTTAAGATTTTATTTTCCTTAGCTCTATTACAAACGTATAGTAATAAAAGGAACCAATAAAATAATTAAAATTATACATATGTTATTTAAAAACCAACGGTCCACAAAAATAGTTGCTTATTCCACAGCATAAAATGATTTGTCTTACATCCTACAATTGATTTAGCATAGAAATGTTTAAAGCTAAAAAATTTGGTGTTATTTTCTTAGCTACTGTGTTATAATTTTATAGCAATTGGGGAGTACTAAGCCAGCAGTGTGCAAGCTAGAAATAGGAAAGTGAGAATGATCTAAGTAGAGGTGTGGTGTTAGTATAGACTTTCTGGAACTAAGAAGCAGAAGTAAGGAGGAAGTGTAGAAAAGATAGCTTGTTGCACTGGACTGTATAATTTTAATACAACTTATAATTGGAGGAATGGAAATTAATCCAGGACCTCAGAAATGATAGGGATCTCACATGTAGTCTCTTGGAGCCCTTTATTTGACTAGGTTGCAATAAAGCCTTATGGTCCAAATAAAACAAACCACATCCTTGACATCTGCCCTCCTTTTATCCCCAGACTCACATAGCAAATGCTTTGCATTCATATAGAAACTCCTCCACTAATTCTTCTGGCATATTAATTATGTGTATAGCACAAGTTAGGATTTCATAGATCTCATCCCACAAAATTATGGCAAAATTTCTAAGCAAAGAAATGGCAAGCCTATCTATCTCCCAGGCTTCAGCATTAGGCTGTATTATGCACGCACCTTATCTTGGGTGCTGAGCTCCCTGGTTTTCATTCAGCAGATTTTGCCCAATTTAAAAAATAGAGCAACAATATTGAGACATGAAGTGCTATACACCCTGATATCGAGTGGTTTCATTCTGTCTTTAGATCCCAGTATTCACACATCATGCACATGTGCTGTTTCATTTAATAATTTAGCCAGTTTGTGGTAAATTAGATAACTAATTCACTATAATGGAAGGATAGCTGATGAGCTCTCTCTTCTTGCCCCTGGCTCTTGCTTCACAGTAAAACTAGCACCCAAAAAAATGAGCACTCATGTTAAGTACTTGTATACCTAAAGTTTAGGAATCCCAGCTGGTAGGTATTGAAGTCTCTCCGACTCCCAACAGTGACATGATATAAAAGAGGAAATAGGGATATTTTGGGTGCTACATATGAACATGCAAGATTGATGTGATAAATCCTATAAAGTGAATTTTTTCTTTTCCAACCAACCAATTTAACATTAACTGAGAAGAAAAAAAAAAAAGTCAACAGCATATGTTATTTGAAGTGTAGCAATGAGTCTTTTTAAATGAGTAGCCTTTTATTAGTATATATTACTTTGCTACAAGTAAAATTGCCATTCTAAATGAGCTATGAGTATGAGTAGTTTGAATCATAGTCTAGCTTACTGATTCATACAGCTTCTTGCTTTTCAAAATGGATGTAGAATGCATCTATGCCTCATCCTCATTGTTGTTGCCATCACCGTTGTTGTTGTTATTGTTGCTGATGCTGGGATTAGCTACAGTTGTATCAATTTGTTCATAATTATATATGTTATGGAGCACATGCTATTTCCCATTTCCAAGGCTATCAGACACTTTAAACCTTAGTGGACACCCAATATATATATTCACAGGTTGTTATTGCAAATAATTAAAATAAATTATAGGTATACACCTAGTAGTCATAAACTCCTAGGACATCACAGTTATCAACACATTGCCACCTTTTGTTACGGTGCGTTATGAAATTTCAATAATGCCAAAGCAACCAGATGTGGGTTATTTGGAACCTGGCAAGTTATGTGCTCCATTTTTACATTAAAAGATTATTTTATTTTTTCTCTACAGAACATGTAGCTTCTAGTGCTGAGAGAATGACTTATTTCTAGCTAACCTTCTTCCCTAAGTTTGGCAGTTGATGGGTAAGCGATTAATTATTTCTCTCTCACTCTAGGGATCAATTTTGATTTTCCAGGAAAACATCTTGGATATTAGTTAAAAGTATTCTGGAAGAATTTAAAAAAAAAAAAAATGTCAGAGGCATTTGATGGTTGTTACAACCTACAATGTATTTAACATTAATTAAAATTATGGTGGGTGGTGGTGGTGGTGGTGCACAAATTCTGTTGCAAAGAAGGGTAGCTTTTGTGGATGTTTGTTGCGTACATCATTAAGTACAGCATTCTAAGAATGAATTAATTAATAAATTAAATTGCAATTGGGAATATGCATAGTCTGAAATATGTTTCCCACTTATGTACCTACATTACATACTTCTGCCAAGGTCAGTAGATGACAGGATTACAACTTAGGAAAGAAGCATTATCAATACTACCTTCTAGCAACCTTGACTTCAGCTGCAGTGAGCTACCATTTAGTGGCATTAACATAAAACTGTAGTGATAATACAGGAATAATGTGGGAGAAGCAGCTTCATCATTGTCCCTGCTTTCAGGTGTGCACGTGCATTTGTATAAGGCCCATAAGTCAATTACGTCACCAGCCATGCAGCATAAAAGTTCTTTAAAACATTCACAAGTCGAGATGTGCTCTGACCTTATTGCCATATATTAGCAAGTTTACAGGAGTAGTGTGTAGATTTAAATGCTATAGACTTTAAATTACAACATGTACCTTATGTTTTAAGAGCATTCAAAGAAAAATAACCAATAAATTCACAAGATGTTAAAAGTTAGGTTGTTCAGATGATCTTGTGCTCTTATATAGCAGCTATCACTGATTATTTACATGTGTTTGGTATCAATATCTTCATGATGTGCCATGGAGTATTTCCATACATTTCGTTTGGCTTTGAGAAGAAATTGGCCTCACAATTATATGTTTATGGTCTGTACTTAAACTTTTGTTCTTCCAGAGACAATTTTGTAGCAGTTAGCATGGAATAAGTAAGATAAAACATAAAAGCAGCTAAGAGCTAAACATTTTGTATATAAGAGTTTTTATCAGTTTGTTACCTATAGATAACATTTGCTTTAGTAATGTACATATTGTTTAGATTCCTAAATTGTGAAGTATGTGAACTTAAAACTGAATAAGTCACAATTGAGTTCTACCTCTAATGATTCAGACTTGAGTTTAAATTATCCTAATTGAGTCATCTTTATGGATGATGAAGAAAAATTTTAAATAATGGCACCAATAACTTTGGAGTACCTAATATAACACTTAATACCTAACACACGTGGAAATATTTTAGAACGTGATGTAAACAACAAGGTAGTCGTGTGAAAAACTTGGGAGTGTTGCCACATTTTCTCACTCTGTTACAGGACTACACTATATAAATAAACACTTCCACCATATTTTTTTAAAACTTTTTTCTCCCCTTTTTCTGTTTATTATTTTTGTAAATTTGTATATATTTCATTTGATTAGATATAGTAATTCATTACGAGTAAAATTTCTTGCTCAGTAATACATATTTAGAATCTGTCAGTTCTTTGTCAGTTTTGCTATTATTCGCATGCATATACTATAAGTGAGATACTTTCAAAACTTATATCTTAAGTATCTTTTCTACTATTACTGAATTACTTATAATACTTCTGAAATGTCTTAAAAATCCGAAGTTGTATAATGTGTTACAATCAACTCAATGAATACTTATTAAGAATTAATATGATTTCTGAAAGAGCTGGTTTGTACACAGAGTAACAGTATTTTAAATGGAACAAAAGTCATAAAATATATAATAAAAAATTAAATGAAATAAAATTATGGATGCTGCAATGATAAATGTTAACCATGTATTTCTAATACAACCAGTTAACTAAACCTAGATGGATTATAGGTTAGAGAACACTGTTTTGGGGAGTAAGTAAGGATCTTCTCCTGTTTTCTCAGCCTTATTTTTTCTCAAATTAATAATCAAAACTAATTTAATGCAATGTGTGACATTTTAACAGCAAATTACTTAAACTTGAAGTTTGCATGGAAAATTAACTTAAGTTTAGCTTCACGGCTGATCAGACGATGGAAAAATGCCATGGAGCATGAAATGGCTTAAAGCTCAAGCAATTTTATTAATTTGACACAGCTGATGAAGCTAATTTGCTTTAGTGAAGCTACACTTAAGAAAATTACTTTTGAATTGTTTGCCATAGAATCATGTAATGAACACCATCATTTTAAATGTATTTACTTTAATTTCTGCTACACTAATGACTGTTATCCATCCTAGGTGCCCTTGAATCTTTTGAAAATAGAAAGGAGATACTTAATAGATAGTGTTCAGGCTGTTTATCACTGCCAGTATAGTTTAATCTCAAATGTTTTCTGCATGTTCTCAAGCCTTGAAGGGCAGCTCTGTAGTTTGTTTAGTTCTGATTAGATGAAGTAGCTTAACTTTGTTTTGGACATGGATTTTAAGTGATCTTTGAGGTTATATATTTTGTACAGGTGTTGGGCCAGATGGTATTGTCGTCATGGGACTGCTTGCATGCTAATACAAAGTGAAACATGCAGTACAAATTGGCACATGATCTCTCACATTTTGCACTGTTGATGTGATCAACTATCCCACTCTCTTACGTTTTTGGAGTTACTATACCTACATTTCAGAGTCTAAAACCGTATTAGTGTGGCTTGTCCAGATAGGAATTAAAACCAAAATCAGGAAATGGAGGCTAAACAAACTAACCATTAATTTGTTTTTTCACACAAGCCATGTGTAGGACAGGAGTTAGATAGGTAGAGTCAGACTGAAAAATTCTATGCCATAGTCGAGATTTGAACCCTCTCCCAGTCTCTAGCTGGTTGCTCTAATCAATGAGCTACCATTGCAACATACATTTCTCTGTTTTTCTACCCAACTCCTGTTCTATACACAGCATGTGTGAAAAAACAACTAGATTAACACTAATGACTAAAATATGAAGCCTGGGACTTAAAGTACTTACGACATTGTAAGTGGCCAATTTGACATCACCTTGTGGTTTACCGGAAGTATGCGAGTCAGTAGAGAAATTTAGTGCCATGATGGCATGTTGCCATAGTCACTCAGTGGTTAAAGCAATGGGCTAGAGGCCAGGAGATCCCTGCTATGGCTTTGAATTTTTCAGTCTGAACCTACCTATATTAACCATTATCTAGTAGGAGACAAGATTGTCGTTTGTGATTATTAATACTAACTTAATGATTAGAGCTAACTGAACATTATATCTCATAAATATTAAGCTTTTAATAGCAGTTTTAGGAAGTAAGTATTACAATATTTTTCTTAAGTACATCTGGATTATTGTGACTTCCTGCTACATTCTGCAACAAACAGAAATGTTCTAGCAAAAAAAAATAGCAATATACAAAGTGAAAGGGATTAGTGCATTAATAATAAGAGAAGATTGTTCATATTGTAGAAAATTGCAATATATAGGGCATTATTATATATGGTAAGCACTGTCGCAGCCTCTCTCCATTGCATGAGAACCGAAAGCTATCTGTTGGTGCCACAGAGGTGCACTAAAATGCTTATCTTACAGTAAATGCTGGAAATGTTGGCCTTCTGATCTCAAACAGGCAGCACATCTCGTGAAAATGTTCTCGCTCACTCGCTGAAACTCAGCAGCAGGAGTCCTTGTGATTTCTGCGTGATGTTGTCACTAAGTTCCTGTAGCATGCAGGGTTAGAACAATACACTTTATCTTTCAAAGAACCCCATAAATAAAAATCACAACTAGATAGATCGGGGGAACGAGGGGGTCACAAATCAACATTTATAATTCTATCATGAAATATCTCTTTTATTTCACTTAATGATTCTATAGCCATGTGTGCTGTTGCAGAATCTTGTTGGTACCAACCATAAGATTTTTCTTCTTCCATCAAGTGATCGAAAAATGGTCCTGTAATTATTCCCTGATATCCTCTACATTAATTGTTTCATTAAAGAAAATGGGTCTTATTATTACTCTGACACTTATCGCACATCCTCTCCAATTTTCAAGTCATAGTGAGGCATTTCATGAAATAGAACAGTTTTTTCTGAAGCCCAGTATTCACTGTTCATGTATACATGTCCATATAGATGGAACTAAGATTCATCAGAGAAAAACAAAAGCTGAGGTCCAATAAAACCCCTTTCTGCTGATCAGAAAAATCAATTGCAGTAATTCACTCTTTTACACTATATAATAATAATAATAATAATAATAATAATAATAATAATAATAATAATGACCCTGTATATATACTCCAAATAAATATTTAGGTTATTGGAAGCTGAAATATTGCGAACAAATAATCAACTTTTTAATTAGCTATGTAAAAATTTGGACTTTAAAATACCCCAACTGGATATGGTATTATGTGCTTTAAAATTCATTTCCAGCATTTCTGAGAACAAGTTTTTGTACTGTATTATATATGTACTAAATAATTCTGAAAATATATACTGTACAAATAAATAAAAGCTTTAAAATAATGGAGTGATTTTTCTCCTGAATCAATATTGATGGATTGTATGTGATGGATAAACTGTTGAGGATAGAAAATTACAATAACACTTATATGAAAGGAAAACTCACTAGTTTTTGATATGCACATCACCTAATCTGTATATGAGATCCATTGGCTACTGTGGCAATGTCAAGACATGAACAACTTCCTGCCAAGTACATTAAGCATATCTTTTGAAATGCTCTCAATAGCCTCTAAAATGCACACCTGAAGATCACAAAGGTCACTGACTGAGATGGCATAAACTTTATCTTTGATTTAGCCCCAGAGGAAGAAATAGAGCTGAGTTAAATCAGGAGATCTCGGGGGCCATGCGATCAATCCTCACCTACCAATCCAAGGCCAGGTAAAATGTCCAAAGTCGCAAAAACTTCATTGAACCAATGTGGAGGAGCACCATGTTGTAAAAGAATGTTAAGCTGTAGATGTTCAGCTTGTGGAAAGAAGAGCTGCTCCGATATGTCAAGATGTTGGTATCATGGACAGTTTTCTCGGCACAGAAATACAGTCCAATTACTATTCTGTGACAAACCAAACCAAACATTGACCTTGGGACTATCACAAACATTCTCTTGAGAAGTATGAGGATTCTGCAATCCCCAGGTCCGCACATTGTGCCAGTTTACCTTACCTGACATATGACAAACAGCTTTGTGTGAAGAGAAAATCTTTTGACATGAAATCAAGGTCAGTGCTGAGACAGTCTAGCATCATATTGACAAATTCCACTTGTTTGGGCTTGTCATTTGGTTTCAGATGTTGCAATAAATGCATTTGTATGTGTAAAGTTTGAGATGTTTGTAGACAATTCGTTGCAATGTTCTTTTCAGTATTTGAAGTTTGCGCAAAGCTCTTCCTAATGACTTCCGTGAGTTTCGCTCAAATGTGGCTTAAACATTTGCAAACATTTCATGTTCTCGACCGCCACTGTGCTTCCTTAGCACGCTTCCAGTAGCCAAAAGTATAGCCTACCACTTCTTTATGTTTTTAGCAGTTGGAGCATCATGGTTAAAGACACCTGAAACTCCCTTGAACTCAGACAATTGATTTAAACCATGAATACCACATGTTGCCATTTCGATGTACAATAAAATCCAAGAATGAAAGCCTTGTCTTGGCATCATTTACTGACAGAATTCAAAACTTGAAGTTTTCCTTATCTGTAAATGTTGTTGTAAGTTTCTATCTTCAATCATTTACAATTGAAATTAGGGACATTCAAGAGGACCACTCTCTACATTTCATTTTAATAATTATTATAACTGCTATTTTTAAAGTGCTATAAATTTTGCAAAACAAAAAAATAATAGTCAGTTGACAGCATGCCAAAAAGTTAATTTTATTTACATTTAAAGAATACGTCAGATTAGTAAAAAATAATAATACACCCAGGGATTCAGCAAAAAGTCTACACAAGATAATATAGAAATTATATACAATATATACACCACTTGATTATGCTCTTTTACACCAACATTTCTCTTCACATTTGTGCTGTAAAAACCATATTTTATTAAATACTTTTCAATTGATTTAGTGTCTGCTTTATTCAGTGATCTCCCTGTGTGATTCCGTTTCATACATTATCAAAATGTATATTGCAATTGTTTTGAAATGTGTGGTTTTTAGTTAAATCTGCTTTCTAATTCAACCTTACTTTTCTCAATTCTTTTAAAAACCAACCTCTATTTGATGACAAGATATGAAGTGGATGTCTATATTTTTGCTCACTTTTAAAAAAATCACTTGTGTGTTAGTTATGACAAAATTTCATTTAGAACTCCATTGCAGTAAACAAAAAGTATTGACGTGAAACTAACTTTTAAAAGTTGTTAAACAGGGAAGTTGCTCATTTTTATAGAACTGTATTGTATTTGTAGAATTCACAACATGTATATGTTTTCATGAATTAAATAAATTGAACTTGAACTCTATTGATAATTTATCTTTTATTTCAGCCTTAGGTTTTAAATATGTAGAAGTGTAAAAAAAACTTAATGTTTCATGTTTAAAAAAAAGTTTATAGAAAAGTTTTTGGAAACTTTTGAACATTTTCTAGATAAATGTAAAGAGAATACTGTAAAGATAAAATATATTCTTGTCAGTTTTAATAAAGCTCAGCATTGTAGTATAATCCTATTTTTTAAATCTTATGATTAGTGATGAATTTAAAGTGAGAACTAGTCTCTCTGTCCAAGGTCGCAGGTTCAATTCCTGCCCCAGTATGATAGCATTTTTTGCTTGAAAATCAGACATCCAGAAACTTAATTGAAAAAATAAATTATTATTCATTACCTAAAGATACCCTAAACAAAATTCTATGCATGCAAAAACTATATCCCAGAAGTAAGCAGATATTTTAAATATCTTTATAGCTTTCTTAGAGACACAAAATAGAGATTTACAGAAGTTCTTATAGAAATTTTATTGTTACAAAATTGCAGAAACTGAACATGAAAAATGCTTATGCTCTTGTAAGGATTAAGGATACTAAAAAAATGTTGACAATGTTATGGGGGGAAAAAAAAAATTAAAACTTTTCATAGAAAAAAAATTCTCATAGATTGCATAATCAGGAACCAATTGTGGTTTTGACCATACCATTTAAGTCAAAAAATTATGTTTAAATGTGTTTGCATTTTTAAAAACTTTTTTCTTAGATTCTTAAAATGTTAATACAATTTTTGCTCAGTTTCTTTAAGCTTTTTACATACATTCTTTTGAAAATGGTTGGCAAGATGTGAAGTGCCTTTTCATGTTATTAAGCACAAGGTTTATATTTAGGATTTTAATAATTAAATACAAGATTGATTTAAAACAAATTAAAGGTGATGTTGAAAATGAGTCGGAATAGTAACACTCACCTCACTGATATGTAATTGTTCAAAACATATGTTTCAAGGGCAATCGCCCTCTTCTTCAGTTGAAGTCCGACTGATGGCTGCTATTTGTGCTCTGTGGTCTATTACGGTGGAGCCATCTGGTGTTCTCAGTAGAAGTTCAAAATCATGTGGCGGTATTTCAAAATTCATCAGTTGAAATACCGCCACATGATTTTGAACTTCTACTGAGAACACCAGATGGCTCCACCGTAATAGACCACAGAGCACAAATAGCAGCCATCAGTCGGACTTCAACTGAAGAAGAGGGCGATTGCCCTTGAAACATATGTTTTGAACAATTACATATAAGTGAGGTGAGTGTTACTATTCCGACTCATTTTCAACATCACATTGATTAAAACTTCACTTGTCTCAAACTTCTGAGTTATTTAATTCAAATTAAAGGTGTTAACATACTCTTTTTTCCTGCTTGATGGGTAAAGGATATTGTCCTGCTGCTGTTCCCACCCTAAGATCTGAAACTAGGGTTCTTTTCATTTCCAAAAGTCCTATTTAAAGGATTTGTCATCCTATACCTTCCAACATATCCAAACATATTTTCAAATCTGTGAAGTACTGCTCTCTGGATCCTTCACAGAGAAATATTGAGAGCAAGAGTGCTAATAGCTTCATTGCCACAGTCAGTATTAGCTATCAACCAACTTACTTTTTTCTTCTGTATACATTTTAATTAAGTATTCAAAATGTATCTTTGTTTATAAAGAATTATATTTGCGAAATAAAGTTCCAAATATCCATCACAAGGACATTTAACATATAACTCTATTAACATTTTTTTGAAAATTGTTTTCTTTGAAAGTTAGATGAATGGGGCCATGAAAATGAATTTTCTCTTATAATCACATACTCCCAATTATTTGTGTGTGGATTCTGGTTTGCTGATTATCTGTGCATCTCCGCTCCCCTAAAATTATTTTGCTTTAATGTCAACACTTTTTTTTTTTTTTTTTTTTCCCCTCTGCATCTCTTTTACAAATTTCTTTCAAATGGTTCGTTGATCCTTGCATGCTGTTAAAATTAACATCAGAAAATTTTAACCAATTTGTTTTTAATTCACACAGAACAGGCAGATCTACAACAATAGAAATGGTACTCTTTTGTCACATGGCAGAAACTTAAACAATGGAAATGGCACTTATTGTCACACGGCGGGTTTTTTATTGCCATATCCTAAAGATACCTATTCACAGAAGTAAATAAACTTTTGAATAAAGAATGTTTGTTGAAAAAATCTTTTCAACGTACTTTCCTATTTATCTATGATGTACCATAAAAGCATTAAATTACAGGTTTCTTGATTATTCATGTTTTTTTATTATTATTTAAGTTATTCTTCTCTCCCACATTACCTAGATAATCGAGAGTATAATGTATGTTGAACAAATCTGAGATACATTTAAGCTAAATTGAACTTGGTAGAAATTAGCAATTACAAAACTAAGTAACCTTAACTGAATTAAAACGTGCCTTCTGATAGTTGTTTTCAGTGGTCACTGGAAAGGATAATATTTTAAATTGATCTGCTTGCTTCTGGAACATTTTTAGTGATACTTTATATTTATTTCTCATTATGCAACCAAGTATGATTCCTGGATTTATATACTGTAGATGGTTTTAAAATATTTATTAACATATAGTTATGATAAAACTAAGTGGTCATCAACTACCTGCAAATTGGGCAATACAGGCTCACAACACAATCATTTGTAATCAATATGTCTAATAGAATAATTCTGGGAGAGATTGCACACTTTTTACGTTTGTTTGTCCCAAAATGTTATTTTGCAGTAAAAAGTTGAGATTTTGTCCACAAAATATTCTAACTTGTCATAATATTAACGTTTAACTTTTAAGAGAATTAAATAACTTTGTGATAATAATGATTTTGAAAAATGTAACAATGTGCCATCTCTCCCATACTGCTTGGGAGAGATGGCACATGGTGTAGGAGAGATGGCGTACAAAACTAAGTCCAACAAAATATTGCTGAAACTTTACTATTTTAAGTTAACTACAGTTAATTTTCATTTTCCCACCAAACTGTTTTATTTTCAAATGGATCACCATGCTCTTTTCTCTTACTGCACCCCTGTCACATATGTTACACTAAGTCATTCTTTTATACATTGTACACTTCACACATTTCACCCAGTCTTCTTTCTTTTTTGTAGTAAAATAATTTTCCCAGCATTCAGCACATTTATTTATACCATTTGGTTCATCATAACTGATTGGTTTTGATTTTTTTCGCCTGCACTAGCATAGCTTTTTCAGCTCTCTTTCTCTTTTCTTTTTTTGCTTTACTTCTCTTTCCTTATGGATACATTGCTTTTTCTTCAAGTTCTCGGGCGAAGTTAATACCAATGCAGATTGTTTCCTCGTGTTCACTTTTTTTGGGGATAGCTTTGGAAGAGGAAGAATTGCTTCTTGAAGAATTTTAGTTGGACTAAAACTTTCAACAGAAGTCAAAGGCAAATCAGTGTTTTTTGAGAAGTTTTAGATGTAGATGGTGTAGGTATAGAAAGCTGATCATCATTTGATATAGCATCTGCAATGCAAAACATATGATCAGGTATGACATGAGAATTCAAGATGTAGATACCACATTTCCTGAAGTCTTGACTGCATTGCCAATGGAGGCAATTTTTTCCATGAGTTGCCCAAAAGGTATCTCACTTTAGATTTGGTCAGACCATACTTTCCTTCATTTTTCATGGTAATTTGCATTTCTTGATATAAATACTGCTTTATAGGACTGAAAAAAGCTTTGGTTGTAAAGCATGAGTAGTATGACTGGGTAAGCACAATAAAAACACACCATTTTCATCAGCTACTTCCAAAAGTTCCAAAGTTGTACTGTAGTGGAGTTACACCAGAAGATTTCTTCATTACAAAAACCTCTGAACTATTTAATGAAGAGTTCTGCGACTATTTATATATCCTGATTTTGGGTTCCTATAAAGATCTGATTCTGGTGGTAGTCTTTTCTTGTTTGTTCCTTTCATAGCAAGAACAGGTGGAAGAAATCTTCCTTCAGCATTGTTGCACACAATAACTGTTACAATTTCTCCTTTCTCTGCTGAGGTCAAAACACTAACATTCTTTGAAACTTTTGCAGTAAGAACTTTCCCTGGTTTATTAATAAATTGTATACCTGAGTTATCCACATTGAATATATGAGCAGGTTTGTTTGATGTTCAGTCATAATTTTTTCAAGTAAATCAAAGAAAGCTTTTATCTCTTCACAGGATAGTCCTTGTCTTCTATTAACAGAAAGCCCTTGGGATTGTATCAGACTAATTTCAGGGTTTCGGTCCATAAAAGGCATCATACAGTCATAGCCTGCCTCTTTCTTTTCGTTGCTAAATGAGTTTTATACCCAGTATCTGAGCAAAGCAAATTACCATTTTGCAAAATGATCTACTGCCTCGTGCAAAGCTCATCAAAGCAAGTCTTTGTATGAGTTTCACCAACTGTTTCTCATTTTCTCTCCCAAAAGCACTCTCTTGACCAAGAGAAGTTTTAGTCAAAGAGTCTAAAGCCTTTCTTTGTCTTATTGTGCTTTCTGGAATACCACAGTACCTAGAAGCCTCTTTGATTCCAATTTCTCTTTGTGTAACAAATAAGATTGCTTCACATAAATTAGTCTCCTCCCATTGGCCTTGAACAGGAACTCCAAGCTTGTTATAGTATGTTCTAGGCATTTTAATTCTGCAATTGAATATATAAAATAAATAAGCCTATGGTAATAAAGATATTGCATTATAGATTACTTTTAATCTAGCTTAACATAGCAAGCAATTTAACACCTTAACGAGTATAATGTAAACAAATACTGTATTCTGTATTTCAATGTATTAAGCTGGTTATAAAATATGATACTTGCAACTTTAGTGAAATTGCATTTGAGCATTTGAACATCCGCGCCTTTTCTCCCAGAGTGGTATGTGCCATCTATACCAATTTTCAGGGATAAATGGATACCCGTCTATCATTCTCAACATGGCCGAAAATACACACAATATACTCTACAAAGCCCTTCGCCACATAAGTATTTAAAATTACTTTGAATTTATGCCTCTACTTTATTCACTATGAGTTGAAATTATGAGCATAACAAGATTTCACTGCATGTGTAATGCATTTACCTGGAATAACTAGTTACAGCTGTTACAAAAACAATAAATGAAGAACACAATGTGTCTGTCCATACAATCTTAAGCCACTGAACACTCATATGCTTTGGTGTGCATTCTGGATGGTTGAATTACAAGGAATACACATCTCTCCCAGTGCGCCATCTCTCGCGGAACTTATTCTTATCATCTCTACAGATAGCAGCAGATCCCAACAACCTTCAATTTTTATAACAGTATGATTAAATATTCTTGCCATCTTGCATTTGGCAGTTAGAAGATCTTCCAAATGCTTAAGCATAAAATGCATTGCTTTTAAAACTTGTTGTGTGGAAAAGAAAACATTCTTGGTGTACACAATCATTGTTGTTTTTGTTTGCATCCATTAGCAATATGGTGAGCTCATATAAGAGCGTGTTAATATTTCAGAATCTCTGACAAAATTATTTTCTTTTAATTTAAAAAAAAAAAGTGATGTGCTGCATTCACATATTTCTCTACTTGCTCTTCTACAGATTATCCAAAAGCTTAGTCTTCTGTCTGCTTCTTTTTAATCAAGATAAAATTTCATTACACATTTTGTTGCAGTTATAGGCTAAAGCAATAGTCACATTTTTAAAGAGCATGTTACTATATGATGGGTTTGAAATTCCATGAAATTGTTGAGAAAAAAATCTTATGTGTTTCATTGACTTGACTTTCTCTAGCTGTTCCGCAAACAAACATTTCTTACAAAAGATTATTCTTTTATATACATCATGCTAATCAAAATAAACATTAGAAGAATTGGTCTTGTTATTTGCTTCTTTGTAAGCAGAAGGGAAATAAGAGATCAGGTTAAATCAATAGTTATATCCATAAAAAGCCTGTCAGTGAAACAATTGAAATTCCATTCTCTTTGCATACCAGGAGTAAACAAGGAGAAACGAAATGAAAGATCACGACTCCCCCATTTGAGAAAGGTTTAAGTAGCTTAAAATTGAAACAAATAACTTGGAATATCTCAGAAACAGTTAACTGTATAAAATATATATATGTGACATAAATTGTCCTTTAACAAGATCTAAATTTTTTGTATAGCAAGTTTTTGTCTTATCTCTTATGGTTTACCAGTTATATAAAAATTATATAAAAGTAATCCAGAATGAAGAGGTCTTAAATGGCTATTACCAGAAAATTCAGGATATGCTTTTCCTTTATCATTAAAATGTCTTAAACACATGGCATTTTAATCAAAATCATTAGCCATTTTTGAAAAAAATCAAAATTTTTGAAAAATACCTTTTTCTAAAAGTGTTTTTTGTATTATTCAGCAGACCCCAAAACATGTAATTCCAACAAAATCTTTATCAAATTTCTGGGTCGACTGCAGTACTTGTTCTTCTTACTAAGTTATGTAGTTGAAAGAGTAAAGAGTGTGAAAAACTCAAGAAAATTAAGTTTCTGAAAAGGAACTTTGGTATATATGCCCTTATCATTTTCAGCACCTCAATTGTATTGTAGGCTACATAGCCCAAAATGCAGATAGTTGATGGTGAATGGTACTAAACTGCAACCTAATGTATGATATTGCTTTTCAAGTACTGGATGTACAAATTCCGTGATGTTACTCGCAACAACACTTCATTCCATGAAGATCGCAGAACTGACCTGCAAGCAGGTTTCACTGCTTACCTGAGTGTGGCTTCTACAATCCCAAATACCTTGTTTCTTGTACTTAACTCATTACTCAGTCACAGGTAAGCATAAACATTTGAGCCTTTGGGGATATAAATAAAACACTGAATGTAAGTGAGCACTCAGTCTATGCAATTTCCACTTATTGCAGTTAGCAATATTACATGTATGAGTAAAAGAATTTATATATTCCTAGGCATTCTTAGTTAGGGAAGAGCAGGGTCGTTTGTTACACAGGTCTGATTGTTACAGTTTGATTTTAAACATTCTGCCAGATTTTCACTGCTATAGAGTAACCCATTATAAACACAGTAGGAAAATGAATGTATTTTCCTTCTTCAAAAGTAATTTTTTTGCATTTAAAATAATTTTTCACAGCTGTTAAACCAATGGTTGCATGTGAATGAGATTTATACATTGGATAGATTACATTTTCAGGTAAGTAATTACATACAGAAGGCTTCTATGCAATTAAATGTTAGTTATGTTATCCATTGTAGCATGAGATGGGTTAAGGCATTGTAGCATGAGATGAGATTTGTTACAACAAACCAAGGAGAAACCCATATCCCATGTTATTTGTTTCTAAATCCAATTATAGCTAGTTTATAAATTTATAGAAGACGAACTATAAAAGGAAAATTTCAGAGGTGCAGCATTGCAAGTAATTTATCTAAAAGAAGTACAAACAGAAAGCAATAAAAAAATAACACCGGGGTCTGAATTAACGGGATAAGCTGGGAGGGCTTTTCTCATCACATTTCTTTCCTGCCAAGGAAGTATTTTTTTCTTCTTATTATTGACTTTACTGCTCTTTTTGAAAATACAGGAAGATAATAGAACACTTTCGATGTAAACTGTACTTGGTATGAGTGTGAGCTGAGGCAGCAAAACTATTGTATTGCTAATATCAAGTAACCTAAACAAAAAACAATTCTCTGTTTGATTAGCTAGGTTGGCATTCAGGTTCATAACTCCAGCATTTGTGCCAGCAGTGATGATTATATCTTATTCAGTTCAGTTTTTTATAACATTGTTGGTCAGCATGGATACATTTTTGACAAGAAAGCATAACGTTACAGAAAGTAATGACTGTGATGTATTACAGTATGAATCTCAGAATTCAACTCAAGTAATATTAATATTCAGTTAAGAACCTTGGCATTGGAAGTGGCATGTGTTAGTAAACATAGAAAAGAGTAAGTGCATTACTCTAGTAGGGGGATGTATAAACAAAACCATATTAGAAAAATCTGATGTGTTCCATTCACATGACTTTCTCTAAAACTCTGCAATAAATTATTGTTAAAAAGCTTATGCTTCTATTTACTTCCTGCTAATCGAGAAAAAATTAGCAGAAATAGTCTTATTACTTGCTTCCTTGTAAGTAGAAGCGAAATAAGGGAGTACCATAGTTTAAAGTGATAGTCAAAAACTGGTTGTTATGTGACTGAGGTTCCTTTGTTTGTATGGACACAAGTTCACAAAGTCCTGTATGAATAAAGTATGTTTTTTTATAGCTGAAACCAAAAACAAGGAATATCTCAAAAACAATCAACTCCACAAAAAATATGTATTTAACATAAATTGTGTGTTTTAAAGTGGTCTACATTTGTTGTGAGGTAAGTTTTTGTCCATCTCTTACGGTTTAGTAGTTATGCAAAATTCCATAAAATTTACCCAGAATGAAGTAGTCTTCAGAGGCTATTCCCAGAAAATTCAAAATATCTTTAATATACGATATTTTAATAAAAATCATAGCCATTTTTTAGAAAATCAAAATTTTCGTAAAAAGTTCCATCTAAAGGGTAGTTTAGAGTGGGGGGGATTTTTCTCAAAATCTTCGTGTCGCATCCCTGGAAGATACTAAACTTAAATACCAAGTTTGGTATTTTACCGACTTTGTTTTTGAGTTATCGTGTTCTCAGACACACTGACACACACACACACACACACACATGGACCTTTTTCTGAAAATACTTTTTTTGGATACAGGGGACCCTAAAACATATACTTCCGGTGAAATCTTGGTATCAAATTTTTTGGTGGAGTGCAATACCTTCTCTGTACACAATGTACATAGTGTGTATAGAGAAAGTAAAAATGGGAAAAAATCCAATTCTTAGGTCCCCCCCCCATCCACATAAAAAAGTCTGATGCAAATCCTGGGTGAAACAAACCAAAGAATTCAAGAAGAATTCCCAAGATGAAGAATCTGCCTCCTCTGAAAATGAAGAATATTCTGATGCACTGATTCATAATCTGCTTCAAGAACACCAACTAAGCAGCTTAAGTGCATCAAATATTCAAAATGGGTGCATACTCTGCTAACTTTGACAAATATTATATTTGCAAACATTGTAACTGTGATAATGAATATGACATCGATTGAAAAATAAATGTTTAACAATACATCTAACATAATTTATATTATGAAGACAATTTCCAATCATACTGATCCTTTAATTTACTATATTCTTCATCTGTAACAAATTACCCCAATAAATGTAACTTGGCTCATTTATGGGATGAATTGTTGCAATTTTGTAATAGAAATATCATAAATATTTACTGAATATAAACTGGATTTTCTTCTATAAAATATATTTGTTGTTTTTTTTTAAGGACTCTTCCAAATCAAATGGTTTAGTGGTAGAATATTTGCAATACTTTTGTAGTAAAGTAATAAATTTAAAAAATGTAACAACCTGTCCTGGTCTCCCCTACCATGAGGAGAGCCCCTGACTCAATTACGTGAATCAGAGAGTATTTCTATCATACATTCAAGTGCCTTATCACAGTAAGTCAGTCATGTAGATAAAGATGTATATCTGTGGTTCAACTCCAGGCATGGCATTGTATTTTTAAAATCTTATTCAACTTTCCATCCTTAGCCTGCACATGGCTATTATAATGGGTGCAGTGTAGGTGATATATTTTTGTATTCATATTTTTTTACTTGAATATTTAATGGGGTTAGAATGTTATGTGTTGCTTTACATTCATTAATTTAATTCAAAACTTCGAGGCCTTTGAAATTCTTTAAGTATGTGTTGCTGTAACTTCGAAAAGTATAAAATGAAATTGGGTTTTATTTATGTACTCTCTTTAACTGCAGTGGTCCTTAATGTACCATTCTATACTGAGCATGTATGAAAGACCAAATAATTTTGCTCAGAGGCCTACTTATCAGACTTGAGATTCTTTTACGTGCTGTAAATCTGCAACATGGGAGCAATAGTGTTACTTCCCTTCCAAAGGGAGCCATGCTAAGAATTTTTACACCCGAAAAATTCCATCATCCTCCACAGGGTTTGAACCCGCGACCTTGGGTATATGAAGTTAGCATGGAAACTATTATATTACGGAGTAAGTATAAGTGAAATTTTGCAACACTGCACCACTTTGATAATTAATTACTCTTCTACTCAAACCATGTGTAGGTGTGTAAAGGTGTAATCAGATTAAATAATTAAATGCCATAGCTGAGATTTGAACTGCAGAAGGCTGGAAATCTGTGATTGAAATCCAATCAGTGGCACTGAAGTTTTCAGTCTCATTCTGCTTATCTAGAACTATGATTTATAAAAAAACATATTTCAGGAGCTAATTGTTCCCATCATCAGTTTAGATTGACTGCCAGTTCTCTGTAGTAGCTGTATTGCTCTTCTGGTGGTGGTTAGATGAACTGCAGCAAGGGTGGAATTTCAAAATGAAAATTCTGTCCTTGTTTGTACATATATATTGTATATATTTTCCCATACTAAAAGTTCATTATTCCTGTAGTGTTTTTTAGGTTTCTATTGATTGGTTTTCTTTTCAAAAAGCCATTGATTTTTCATTCTGCTTAAGATTAACATTGCCAATGTGCTCATTTGCTCTTGTTTTTGTGTTACTGATTGTTTACATTTATCTCCTGTTTATTTTTTTTTTTTCAGAATCTCGCTTCAGATAAGAATGATTAGTTCCTTAGCATCTATATTGGTTTTATTTATATTGACTACAGTTTTCGTGAAAATAAACACAGATGAATGTAAGTAAAAGGTACAATAACTTATTACCTTAATTATATGGTATATCTGAGAGTTATTAATTTTTAATTCCCTTTTACAGGGCAGGAGATATTCTTCATTATCACAATCATAACAGTTATATTCCTTAATGGTGAGTATCACTGAAAGAAATATGTTATGTGTATATACTTCCAATTACAATAGGAGCATTAAATGGTTCCTATATTGTGTCTTGGGGCTTTCATGTTTTAAAAGTTATTTTAAAATGTCTTGCCTTATGTCCTATATTTCTAACAATTATAAATTTGAGCAACATGCTGAAAGAGGACTAAGAGGTTATGTAGGTACTGTATATTTGGAGCTATGCATAGACAAGATTGAATAGGTATTAATGCCTTCAAAGATAAAATGTTATTCTTTTCTTCATGGACTTGGGGCAGTATTCCTATTTGCAATTAAGGGAACTGATCTATCCATCTGGCTATTGGTCTTCCAATGCTTCTGAATGTTTTCAGCTTTTACTCTCAACACCAGATTTCAAGCTATATTAAAATTTTAGTGAAATATTTTTAGTAAAAAGAAAAATGCATATATATTAAATGTTATGAAGTTCATGATGGTAAATAAAATGCTTTTAATGAACACCAGGATGTTTTCTATAAGAGTGAAAAGTTCCTTTTAAAGCTCTTGAACATTCCGTTATGGAGACTACCACCTCTGCAAGGCCAAGATATTCAGAAAAAAAAAAAAAAAAAAAACTATTTACAGGGAACTAAAAGCTTTAAAATGAGATTAAAATTACAATAATTTTGTAGTAATTATTGAAAACCTTTGAATATAAGTTGTTGCAAAAATACAGAGATTAGAGATTTAGTTAATAGAAGAAATTAATTGGCAGCACTGTATTTCTTCCTCCACACCTACTCCTCAAGGTTCTATATTCTCTATTAGAGGCTTTACTAACAAGTATTGCACAGTTGGACATACAAGTCCCCTATAGATAATGACTTTTTTTAGAGTTCTGGAGAATTTTTATAAGGAAAAATGTTGTTTATTAAATGGATTGTTGATTGGTATGAGTCAAATCTAAACATTTTACATCAACATTTAGAAGTGAGAAAACTTTCTTATCGTTGAATTCCACATAAACTGACACCCAATTTAAAACACCACCTTAGTTTTGTGCAAAAAAACTGTAAACATTCCAAGGCGACACTGCAAATATGCTTTGGAGTATCCTTACTGATGATGAATCTTGGATTTATTATTATAATCCTGAAAAGAAAAGTTGATCAGCCCAATAGGTCTTTTGAACAGAACCTTGAATTTGCAGTGCTGGTAGGCCATTACCACTACAGCATTAGTAGATAAATTTTCCATTATTGGCAATTGGTACTCTTTGATTCAACCAAATTTTCAAAAAAAATTCTTGAAAATGTCCAAAAGGAAAAATTGACAACGTATTATTGTATGCAGCAAAAGTAGTAACTAAGTGTTAAATAAGTATTTGGATGCCCTAAAGGTCAGGACCATGGACTCTCCACTATACAGCCCTTACCTAGCACCTTATTATCCTTTTTGTTTTCAAAAATTAAAGATAAAATGTGAAATCACTTTTTCATCAGAAAAAGTAGTGGAACATTAAAAAAAACTTAGTTTCTGAAGAGCCCAGGAAGATCGGCATCATTGCTTTAAGTACTAGTTTGATTAAATGCAAAGATGCATGATGTTAAAGTGGGACATTATGAAAAACAATAAAATAATTTAATTTTTTTAAAACTAATCCTTGTTTGATTTTTTAAAAATATTCAGTTACCCTCAAATTTATCTTCATGCTTTGAAATATTATGTATGTAATAGCATACATCATAGTCTTTAGAAAAAATTAAGTAAAATAAATTATTTACAAAAATAAAGAATGACTCCCTCTGTGGTCGAGTGGTTAGTGAGCTGACTTCTCACCCAGGGTTTGATTCACAGATGGTGCAGGGAATTTTGCTTTAACCAAAATTAATCCCTATCCCTCATAGAATCAAAAATGTAAATGGTGTGTTATTTATGGATGCTCTTTAACTGTTGTGGTCCTCAGCGTCCCATTCTATCCTGGGCGTGAAAACCGCTAAATTTTGCTCAGAGGCCTCTCAATTATGCTTGAAGTTCCTTTACGTGCCGTAAATCTACGACACGGGACCAACAGCTTTACTTCCCTTCCAAAGGAAGCCATGCTAAGGATTTTTATGCCCTAAAAAATCCATCGTCCTCTGCCGGATTTGAACCCGTGACCCTGGGTATATGAAGTTAGCATGGTAACCATTACACCACGGAGGGTGACCAATAGAGTCAAGGGGGCTATACAAATGAAACAAAAAAAAAACAAAAAAGCAAACAAAAAAAAGTGTAAGAAATGAGGATTAAGAAGAAATGATTTATTAGTTTACAATATTTAAAATAAAAACTATCTTAAATCTTCAACAATACTATAAAGCTATGATTATTATAGTTTTAAATATATCAAATGTGTTAAAATTTTTCCTGAAATTCTAATTTAACTTTATTTACTTGCCATTTGTGAAGTATGATTTTTTTTCAATACTGGCTTATGTGCAAAATATGCACAGGGTGCACTCTCACAATAGTTTTCAGCATATCCCTGTCTTACATTGTCAGCATACTTGTGAATACTGCAAAAATATTCTTGAGTAAGAAGCCATTGAGATAGTTTTAAAGTGTTGTATGAAATGTGAACCAGATCATAGTTTTTTATGACTGTTACATCCTCTTTGGGTGATACGATTCTTCATGGTTGTAAATAACATTTCAACTATAGGTAAATTTTTCAAATATATGAGGCTCAACATTAGTCTATTTAATTTGGCATTACTAGTTCATCAAATGAAGACTTTTTTCTACATATGGTGTTAAACATGCATACAGATTAACATCTTAAACTGGATATTTTAAACTGAATAGTAGGATATGCAGAAAACTGAAGGAAATGTTGTTGAAGTAATCACATTGTAAATGGGGGTGAATCTCGAACGTTATATATGTACATTTCTGTTTCAGTTGCAAGTGCTGTCTTGCAAGGTGGACTCTTTGGGATGGTTGGCAAGTTCTCCTCCCGATATATAACTGCTGTAGTTAGTGGTCAAGCACTGGGTGGTATTTTTGCAGCAATTGCAGAGATCTTATCTCTGTGTCTTGGAGCTTCTTCCACAATTAGCGCCTTTGTGTACTTCATGGTGGCTAATGGGATGCTTACTCTTTCGCTTATTGCTTACATCATTCTTTCTCGTGCAGTAAGTGTGTATAGTCTTATATTGAACAATAAGTCAGAACTAGAAAAGAATGGAAAGCAAAAGATTTTAGTATCAACAGGTTTTGATTCAAAATAAAATGTTGAAAAGAAAGGAATACAGGGTATCAACGATTATTCCAATAATAATGTAGAAAATTCATTTTTATCCACACTAAAGTAGAATTTATTCACGATAAGAAATAATATAATCATTCATCAAAAAGAAAATAAATTCTTTAATAATTTAATTACATTTCTATATACATTTTATTTTACATTAAACATCTAAATACAACAAGGTATGTGTATGAACACAGTGAAACTCTTAAACTATTACATAACTAATTTGAGTCAATATGGACACTAATTTAACTTACTTAGTTTTTTCTCCAGATGTATTTCAAAGGTGTTCATTTTCATCATCAGCAGGTGTTTGACTGGCTCTAGAAGGGAAAGTTCCTATCGCAATTTTGTCTGTGGTGCCATCTGGTTTCCTTGGAGGTAATCTTAAGATGTTGTCTGCTGGTGGTATTTCAAAATTCATAACTATGTGTACATTTTTCTTCATGTGTATCCTTTCACAAATTGCTAGTTCTGTTGAGTTTTTGTGTGTTTAAAAAGTTTGATGCTCAGTTTGATGTTTTGCTACGGTGTCCAGATATGATACTGCAGATTTGTCTGTTACCAAATAATCTGTGAAGATTGCCCCAAAAATTAAACAGACAAATCTGCAGTATCACATCACTTCTGGACATCACAACAAAACATCAAACCAAACATCAAACTTATTAAACACATGAAAACTACAATGAAACTATAAATTTGGAAAAGGATAGACATTAGGAAAAATGCACACATTATGAATTTTGAAATACCACAACATCATAAGATTACACCCCAAGGAAACCAGATAGTAGTTTAGATGAAATTAGAGTAGGAACTTCCCCTTCTAAAGCCAGTTAAACACCCGCTGACGATGAAGATGGAACATTTTTTAAATGCATCTGGAGAAAAAACTAACTAAGTGAGACTCAAATTAGTTAAGTAATCTAAATACAGTTTGCAAACTACAATTTTGGTCTTTGAAGATATCAAGCTTCTTCTTGAACTAAAGTGCATCCTTTAAATGCACAGGACACCTGAAACAAGTCAGCATGGACTGTATAAGATCAATTGCAGATGATGTTTCATTCATTAATTTACAGATAAGCAGATGGATGGCTTATTCAAATTAAAAAATAAAAGTTGTATACTTAATAATTTTTGTACGTAAGTTAATCAAAATAATATATAAATGAATCCATTCAATGGAATGAAACATGTAGTTTAAGAGTAGATGCTTTTCTCTTAAATGCTTTGCTCTGTAGGAATTTAATAGTATTAGGCAGATTATTATATAAATCAACACCGTTATGGGAAATTGAATTCAAGCTTTTGGTTAATTTTTGTTGTTAGTGATGGCTTGATGTTTATGTTCTGTTATTGTATGAGTGGTGTTATTTGTTACACTTAAAAATGTAGTTATTTTTATATAAACTGTCTCTAAGATAATGGATACATGTTAGAGGTAGAATTCATAAATCCAAGAAAAGTGGTTTATTTGGAGTATTTTGGTTTTCTTGCTTGATTATTCTTCTTATTCTTTTTTGTGCTCTAAACATCATAATAGACTTGTAGGAAGATCCCCATTAGGGGATTGCATATTTCAATACTGAAGAAATGTATATATATATATATATATATATATATATATATATATATATATATATATATCTATCCAAAATATACTGTTTTTAGGACATCTAGGTTGCACGTTTTAGCTAGCAGCCTTACAGCAAAGCAAATGGCTTAATTAGTTAGAAAGTTGACATGCTCTCTCCAGGAGCTGGAAATCAATAACAATCACTAAAACTTGGTACAATAATTTGCTAACCAGTGTATTAAACAAGGTATGTATATGAAGTGATTTATACAGTGAAACTTATGAAAATACACAAAAAAAAAAGATTTAAAGATATCACCACACTAAGCACAGGAGCTAACCCAAATTTAAAATACAATAAATTCACATTGCACCCACAGATGCATAACAAATTAAAAAAACTGTTTCCAATATCTTATATAAAGCTGGCATCTCAAAATAAATACCTTGGGAACTATTAAACCACCATTAAAAGACACCATACCACACAGATAAAATAACTGGCATTTACCAAATAAACTGTGAAGATTGCTCCAAAATTTACATTAGACAGGTTAAGAGAAACCTTCAAAGAAGATTGAAAGACCACCTCAGGAAAATAAAACTCAAGCAAATAGACAAGTCTACAGTATCACATCACTTTTGGACATCACAACATGACATCAAACCGAACATCTAACTTATTAAACACATGAAAACTACAATGGAACTAGCAATTTGGGAAAGGATACACATTAGGAAAAATGCACAGGTAGTTATAAATTTTGAAATACCACCAGCAGACAACATCTGATTACCCCCAAGGAAACTAGATGACAGGAATTTCCCCTTTTGGAACCAGTTAAACACCCACTGATGAAGATGAACATCTTTGAAATGCATCTAGGGAAAAGAACTAAGGAACAAAACTATGGTGTCCATATTTAGCTCAAATTACTTACATAATAAATTGAATTAAATATTGAAATTTGTAGAATTATGAACTCCAATTGTTGATTGAATTTAAGAGATCAGTTTACTTATATTTATATGAAACTTATTACTTGTCCTCCATTTCTGCAGTTCTTGAAGATATAATTGATTTCTGATGCATGAGTCTTTCTTCACTACTTCAAAAAATAAGATTTTATTCTCTGCAATGAGAATACTGATTGGCAATAATTGAGAAGGAAGATCATTGATGTAAATTAAAAATTGAACTTGTATGTCTTAACTAATAATTACTCTTACAGCAAGTAATCTGGAGCTGTTAAATCTGGCAAGTGCAACCAAAACAGAAGATCGTATGATAGGGAAACAAACTGGTAAAATCTTGTTTCTGCAGAATATGGCACAGCTCTATGCTATGTGGGCTATGCCAAAAACTTTTAGTAGTTCTAAATCAGAAGTTTGGCAACAGTGAGATTCTTTTAGTTTGAAAGAGTGATGTTTTTTATTGCCTACAAAAGTTTGGGGAAGCAGGAGTGCTGGAAAGATGATGATAGCCACTTCCTTCACCAAGATGGGCCATCGCACCTCTGTGAACTTGGATAATATCGCACAATTAATGCTGATGGTATGTGATTGAATATCTGCCAAAAGTCATTGCCATATGGAGGTTACAGCACCCAAAGTGAAAGAATGCACCTTCTTCTTGAAAATGCCCCAGCATTCATCATTGCTAGAACAATTGACTTCTGGGAGAAAGAAAAGGTGCAAATCTTGCTGCACCCACCCTATTCATCTGACCTTGCCTCATGTGAATTCTTCCTGTTCCCAAAGACAAAATAACAAATTCATGAGAAATGTTTTTCATCGGATGCTGCATATAACAGACACTGAGTGACATCCATAAAGAAGCTAGACTGAGACATTTTCTAAGTGGTTTCAAAGGATGGGAAAATGTATAAGTGCTCAGGGAGAATATTTTGAAAAGTTGTAATAGTTATTTTCTAAATAAAATGTTTTTCTGAATCACTGCTAAAAACATTTACCATAACCTTTGTATTGAATAAACTAGATGAAGGATGATCACTCTCCCATTTTTCTTTGGAGCTCTGTTATTGATCTTCAAATACTCTATATGTTAAAACAAAACAAACAAAAGAATTTGAGTTGGTTTTTGTAACACAAACATCACTTATTTTTACTTACTGGGACCAGTTTCGGGAACACTTGTTCCCATTTTCAACCCTTAATTCCAACTAAATTTTGCTTCGTTGGCATCAATGATGGGGGTGGTGGTGTATCACTTGTGGAGGCATCTGTTGCTGGATCTATGAACTTCCAGAGGTGTCTGTATGGTGGTAAATCAAAATTCATGATATGGCTCTTTTTCTTCATGATATAGATCTCCTCCCAGACTTTTCTTCTGTGGTTTTATATGCTGGTTTTAACAGTTTTATTCAGTGTTATTTTGTGCCCTGATATCAAAAAATAATAGACAACTGCTGATTTTTCTATTAGCTTGTATTTTAGGTTTCTCATGTGTTCCTTTAATCTGGTCTCCAAACTTCTCTTTGTCCTTCCTATATATATTAGATTACAATCTGAGCATTTAATTTCATAAATTCCCGGGGTTTTTTGTTTGCAGGGATAAGATCTTTTAAATTTCTGCACAGCAGTTTCTGAATGCTGTAGTTGTTTTTTGGAGCTAAGGTGATGTTATAATTCCTGGCTCATAAGAGCATCATTTCATTCATCCATCATCTGATATGACCCACAAAGTTAAAGGATGTTAAATTGACCCACCGCCAAAAAAGAAACAAAATAACCTGAGTTAATTAAATAAGAAAGAATCATAATGCTCCATTTTTATAATGACATACAGTTCTTGCAGTTTGCACAGCAAGACAAGAAAATCAAAAGTTGTCACAATATCTATAGATAATATAAATAAGTTTAAGCTAAAAAAATCAAAATTGCCACCATCTGTTGTTAAAAGAAGGTAAGTTTATTCCAATAAATACTGTAATTGTGCCTAGTACTAGCACACAACAAATAATTATGAATATTTTAAATTATGTTAAAAGGTTTATTCCGATATAATTTTAATCAATATATTTTAAATATTACCCATCCCTTCAATTAATGTAGGATTTTTCTAAAACTTCCACTAAAATTTGTTGTGATCCAATCTCTCTTTGTTCAAAAGTTGATCTTCCTAATAATAAACCAAATATTACAATATTTTAATAAGTTGGAGATAGCAATCAGCCATGAACTGAAGGTTTGATTACAAGTTTTATTTAACAGTATCATCTCTCTTGATAGTTTGTATTGAGCTAGATGTATCAGCACTAAATGTGCACATATTTAAGATATAACTTTCTTTTCAAAGGTAATTAGTTTTCACAATGTTTTGTTTTGCAACAGGTATTTTTCAAATTCCACATGTTGGAAAAAGCTCAAGTGAGCACAATGCAATATGAACCAGCTATTATTGAAGCAAATGATGCTGGCCCTGCTCCCAGAGACATCAGTTACAAGGCAATCCTTCGCAAGGTAAGATGATCAGTTGTCACCATTTCCTTTCAGGTATCAAACATATGTAACTTACGTTGAATAAAACTTAGAAACATGGAAAAAGAAACTGTTGTTACAGTACATTACAGATGCTCAATGTGCAAGCATGTAGTCCATTTCCATCCAGGTATGTCCTAGCATATGATGGTCAGTTGATGTGATAACTGCTGTGATGCTCTTATCTATTTTCTCTTAAGTTGATCTGCGCCAAAACAAAACCCAGGTGACCAGTGCACCATGTTTAATGTAGCCTTCCGCCATTCACACCTGAAATACTATCATGTTTTCATGACCATTAGTACCTGTGGAAAACGACAGAGAAATTAAACACTTTTTCAGTCTCAATTTACAAATTCAAACCCAATTCCACAAAAAATGTTATAAAGTGGGGTTCTTCTGAAATTAGGCAATTCTGATTAACTTGCTGTAGTCTTTATAAACTGTTGGCAGCTCATTTTTAAAATAAGATTATGCACTGTTACGCAAATTGCATTCTTCACAGTTGCCCTCTGTGGTGTAATGGTTACCATGCTAACTTCATATATCCAAGGTTGCAGATTCAAACCCGGCGGAAGACGATGGATTTTTTCAGGTGTAAAAATCCTTAGCATGGCTTCCTTTAGAAGGGAAGTAAAGCCCTTGGTCCTGTGTCATAGATTTATGGCACGTAAAGGAACCTCAAGCCTGATAGAGAGACCTCTGAGCAAAATTAAACAGCCTTTCACACCCAATTTAGAATGGGACACTGAGAACCACAGTAGTTAAAGAGCGTCCATAAATAACACGCCATTTACATTTATATTTACATTTGCATTCTTCACAAAATTGTCACATTCTTGCAGTGCATATTTCACATGCTATTCATTTTTTCCCAGGTGTGACCGCTTTTCTTGTGAAGGGGATGATGGATCAGTTTCTGAAGGTGATACTTAAGTAAAAAGAAACAAAGGCCTATTCTCCCAATTAAATTTCAGCTTCTTTCCTTACAGGCATTGTTTACACATAGCCAAAACACAGTTGAACTCAAATCTTTTATTGGCAGTGTTGGATATTTTTCTCCAAACTTATTATAGACATTCAACACTGTTGTTTTTTTTAACCAATAGTCAATCGTTTATCAGCCTTTGCTCTAAATAACTTAAAGATGCAAGAGCAAATTCATGGCAAACGTTCTCCATGATTATAAACAGAAACAAACTGTTCCTACAAAATGTTGTATACCAGGTTCCTCATACTAGTTGCATGTTGGTACTTGTAGCTCTGTTTAATGACGTAAATCAGGTTAATTAAACCTTTAGGCATGTTTATATTATACAATTTAAGAACCAATGAATCCTAAAATTAGATTATTAGCAAGGCGTTATTTTCCTGCATGCATTGCTATTGGTCACGAGGGTCCATTGTGGTGCAGATCAACATAAGAGTGAATATGGTTTAGATCAAAGATGGTCTGTAGAAGGAGTGGTTTTTACACAGATCTTTAACGTAATCTCTTAAAAACAGTTAAGGGGTGTCCAGATTGATGAATGCAGAGGCCAATGAAGAAACCTCCATAGTCATTACCAGCTTGCCCAATCCATCTATCTGGTTGTCTGATGTTGAGATCCAATCTAACTTCATTATGAAAATAAGACCCAAATTTTGTTCAAAAATGTCATTGTTACAGATTAATTAACATGGTAATCCAGAATACAGAATACCTACTCACCTATCCTCTATACCAGTTTTTTTTTGTAAATTTCAACAATGTGCAATTATGTGATTATGCATAATTGTTGCTAAATGTGGTACTACAACCAATACTTTTTGAATTCCTTGTTCCATTTGTACTAATTTTATGATTGTACGCTGTTGCATGAGGCCTTTGCATGTAAAGTGTATAAATATTATTTGATATAAACATGTAATGAGGAATGTAATTTAAATAATAACATGAAAACTTTGGAATCCTGAAACTACAAAGAAGGTATGGCAATAACATTTGGTTTGGAAGTTAATGCGTCACTGAAAAGACACTGCATAAGGTGCAGATGTTTTTTATTCATACATATTCTGAGAGAAACATTTCCCTCCTTAGCACCTGAAAAGATGATTAAAAATGTCAAGTTTTATGTATTCTACCATTGTCTTGCTGTTTGTTTACATGTTGTAGAGCTGTCCTCAGAGAGTAGCTAGGAAGGGGTTTGAAGGTTGGAACCCCTTGGTAAAAATGTATAAATAGTAATAATAGCAACTACTAATTCAGGGGCTTGACCGTAAAACATATTAATGGTATATTTGTCAATTTGGCATTTAGCATGTAAAACATGTTATTTGACATGGAGATTAGAGAGTACAGCAGATTGAGTACAGCAGGTACCACACAGATGGCAGTGGAATGATGTCACTATTTTCTATTTATATGCAGTTTTTTTCAAGTAAAACATTCACTTACTGTCAAAAAGACACACAGAGCACATGTTTCTTCAAGTAGGTCATACTATGCTACCAAGCGATCAGAACTTTGGTTTTAAGAGAAACTCATTGAATCCTGAGTGGATGTCAAATTTTCTCACGATGACTGCATAAAATATCTCCAAAAATCATAAAAGAAAATCCCATGTCTTATCAAAAGAATGGAAAGAAGCTTTCAAGCTGCTTTCCTCTTTGTAAGAGTCATTTCATCAGGAAAAAGTAATCACACAAATTCTTCCATTTACTATCAGTACAGCTTTGAAATTAGTATTAAATGTGAATGACCAAATCAACTTATCTACATATAACTCATATTTTGAGGACCCGTGAAGGGTATCTCTTAAAGAAGAAAGGTCATCCTTCCAGTGTATCATTTCCTACAAATGAAATTTCCTCGAAAGTTTATAGAGCATGTTCCCATTGATGCAAAGAATATGTCATATCGTGCTTGCAATGGATTCTTCCTGTTCATCACCTGTACTATTACAACCTAAAGTCTTCCAGCAGCATAGAAAATGAAATTAGTGAATAAAAATACAAGCACTAATTTAATAATAATAAAAATCTTGCATTGCCTCAATGACAAATCAGATTATTTTTATGCCCCACTATATTTTGTGCTAATGATTTACTTTTTTACTTTTAAAGATCTTTCTACAGTATACAAGTTGCCTTGGATTCCCTTTTTCTCTTCTTCTTGATTATTCCAAAATCCACCTTCTAGGCCTCTACCTCTCATTACTTCTATAACTCTCCCCTTTCACATATACCTAGGTCATCCTGTTCTTTTTCTCCCTGATGGAGACCAATTCAGTGCTCCCTTGGGCCATCTCTCATCTGACATTTGTACTAATTTACTGAAGCTGTTTTCATTCTGAATAATAATATTTCCATAATGGTGTCATTTCTAATTCTCTGAAGATGAGATACATGTAAGCTGTACCATAAACCATCCAAGTCCACTGCTTTAATAGTATGTTTTTGTCTTTCATTCATTGTCCCACTTTCTGCACCATATGTCAGTATACTTTCCATTGCCATGTTTAGTATCTTATGTTTTTTTGTGTAGTGTTTAATGCCTGCTTTTACTACTTGTGGCACCGCAGGCAAACTTATGTGTTATATGTGTTATGTTTCAACTCCGAAGGACTTCATTTAATTTTTTTTTTTTTTTTTTGGTAGTGTTTAACGCCCGCTTTAACTACTAATGGCATCGCAGGCGGTGACACTGATGATACATGAATGATGATGGAGCACCGGTGGAATGCGATGGCGGGGGAAACCGGAGTACCCGGAGAAAACCCGCCCCAGCGCCGCTTTGTCCACCACAAATCTCACATGCGGTCGCTTGGGATCGAACCCCGGCCGTCTAGGTGAGAGGCTAGTGGTCTAACCACTCGGCCACGGCGCGGCACTTCATTTAATTGCTTAATGGTATTCTGGGTCTGAGACATAATAACATAATAAATACAATGTTATATGAAGATATGAAAATATTGCATTTGTTTAGTATTAAAAAAGAAGCACTATTAACAGAGAAGTAATTCATCATCTTGGACTTGCGCCGAGTCACACTTATTTACACTCACCTTCACTTAATATAGTTGAAAAACATTTTCAAGAATATTCGTTCTCACCTTCAGCAGTTTGGTGACTCACGTTTCTTCCTCTTCTTCTTCTTCTTCTTCTTCTTCTTCTTCTTCTTCTTCTTCTTCTTCTTCTTCTTCTTCTTCTCATCCTCCTCCTCTGTTGTTTCTAATCCTGTTTCAATCTGGTATTGGGGATACAAAGTTTTAACACGTCATACAGTGCCAGGATTTCAACATTATTACATAATCGCCGTTTTTTATTATGTGTATTTTCTCCCAGATGTCCAATTCTATTGGTGACATTAGTGGTTTTAAAAATTTTATACTTTGACCAATGTTGTGGTTTGCTGTCCCAAAATGGTGTGACAGCAGATTTGTCTATTTGCTTTAGTTTTGTGTTTCTCTGGTGTTCCCTTAATTTGATTTTCAAGTTTCTCTTTGTTTGCTTATGTAATATTTCTCGCAATCTTCTCAACTAACCTGTAGATTACGGATTTTAATGCGCTCTGAATTTTATTTTTAAGAGGTTTGTTTAGAATGTTCTTCAGGCTAAATTTGTTTGTGAAGCTAGACTTACGTGAATTTGTTGAAGATTTGTTCAAATTTTCTAAAGTCCCAAAGGTGATAGTTAAATTTTTTGTATTTCCAGTTTGTGTTTGATAGTTGTGTTAATGTTGTAGTTAGTGAAATTTTCTTATTTTTATTTCTGTTTTAGCATTTTTGTTATGAGATCTGGGTTAAATCCATTTTCCACTGCTGTTTCTAATATGTGTTTTTGATCTTTTTGATATTCTACCTTGCTAAATGGGACACTGTAAACGGTGGATCAAACTTCTGAAGACAGCCAGTTGATGTGAAATTGGGTTGCAACCATTTGTCTTAATGTAGTCCATGCGTGTGTTTCCTATGTATTCCAAATTTGACGCTATTTTGATCCCTAATTATTTTAAGGTCTAGAAAGGGTAGGATGTTTTCTACTGCTTCCATTGTAATGTTTTTGAGTTTTCCTGGATAACCTACAGGATAACATCAAATTTACAATTTACCCTCTCTTCTATATATATAATAAGTAGGGGAACTATTGCATTCCATCCATAAATTTGATACCAAGATTTTACCAGAAGTATATGTTTTTAAGACCCCATGAATCCCATGATGGTATTCTACAAAAATGTCTGTGTAGGTGTGGGCTGGGGATGCATGTGGTTCTCTGTAAACAGCATAACTCGTGAAGAAAAGTAGTTTAAGTAGTAAACTTGATATGTAAGCTCAGCATCTTTCATTTTCAAGAAAAATTTCTCCACCCCAAACTACATATACATGGAACATTGTTTGAAAATTTGTTTTTTTTTTTTTTATAAAAATTGGGTCTAACAATCTAGGTTAAAATGACATTTTTATGACAAATGAAATCTATAGCTTGAATATTCTGGGAATAGCCTATGAAGTCCACTCCATTCTGGATGACTTTTGCATAAATGGTAAGGGATAGGCAAAATGTTACAGCACGAAAAATTTTGATCTCGTGCACAATTTATGTCAAACATTTTGTTTTGTGAAGTTCACCATTTCCAAGATACTCATTGGTTTCAATTGCTGAAGCTTATTGTATTCCCATATTCCCATTGTATCTACAAAGAAATATGTAATAAAAGTATTTCTGCAAATTTCCAAATTAATATGAAGTATATAGAAGAATAAGATTTTTTTAAGAATAATTTATTGAAGCTTAGAAAAAGTCATGTGAGTGTTACAAATATATATTATTATTATTATTATTATTATTATTATTATTATTATTATTATTATTTATTTATTTATTTATTAGCTACCTTTATATGAAAAATTTGTTAATATTTTTTATTTTGAAAAATGTTTCTAAGGGTTTGAATAAAACATCATATATTTAAGAAAAGTATTTGCATGACTAATGAAGTATATATTTTCAATTGTTTGGGAATAGCCTGTAAAGTTCACTTACAATAGCTTGTAAAGTTCACTTACTTCAGTAGGAATTTTGTATAACAGTAAACCATATGAAACAGACAAAAGCTTACTGCGCAAAAAATGTAGAGCTCTGTAAAAATACAATTTATATCAAGTAATTTGATTGTGACATCAGACATGTCTGGGATATACATTTTTCAACATTTAGTCATTATTTTAAAGAGTTGTAGCTATTCATTTGTTTCTTGTGATGTCATAGAAAGAGATAGAATTTCATAATGTTTTTAAAACATTTGACTATCGCTTTAGCATTGTGCATTTGTTTTGTTTCCTTCTACTCATAAGGAACTAACACCAAGTAGTCCTAAAGCGTAATCAAGCCAGCATAAATTTTATGTAGATTCACTTCTATTCCTCTAAATGTGTAAAACTTTTGTAAATTTTTATCTCAATTAACATGAAATAAATAGTAAAATAAGCTCTTGTAAGAATAGTTTGCATCAACTATTTAAAATAAATGATAGTGGGAAAAAAAAGTAAGGTGAATATAACACATCAGATCTTTTATTACAGATATGGTTGTATGGTTTCTCTGTATGGATGACATTCCTTGTGACACTTGCTGTTTATCCAGGAGTGACAGTTTTAGTAAATTCCACTGGAAAGGGAAATAAAGAACTTTGGAATGGTGAGTTGTTACTGAAAGATTAAGCATTTTCTATTTCTATTATTTCTATTGTATATTCATTGTAACTAATACATTTCTTAAGTATGCATATTTTTAAATGCTACTCTACAACAGATAAAACTCTAATCAAATAATGAGAAAGTGAACAATTTTGGTTCTCAATAAACCATAAATAGGAATGAAAATGCATATCGGAAACAGAGATGCCATTTTATGTATTCATATATCATATTTGTAACTTAAAATGTGATATGTTTTATGTTTATGTAACTCAACCAGTATAATGAGGGTTTTCTGAAAGTCATTGGTGTGTTTGATTTGTGCATGAATATGGCACAAGCATACAAACAAGATTCACTTCGCATGTCTGAAATTGGGATTTTGTTCAGGCTGTAGTATTAGATGGCTGAGGTGGTCTGCTTCTCAGAAACTGAAATAATTTTGCTTCATTTTTCTGTTTCATCTGTATTACAATTTGATGATATGTCTATGCACATAAAAACCACCTCTTCAGGTGCTAACTTTCATGTACAGACAATATTGTGCTAGCAATTCCAGAACTTTCTGCAGTTCAAATGTTTCCCTCCAAAATAAGCCTCTGTTATAACAATACATGCAAGTTCATAAAAGTGACATTCCATATTATTTTCTATATAGTATTGTTTATAGTATAGTATTGTTACAATGTTCTTATTATAGTTTATTGTGAATTGAAATGCTTCACATTCTTAGCATTTACCATTATCATTCTGATAACCTTCCCAGTGCTTTAAGATCAAATAGCTTCTGTATTTTGGAGAACATGCTAAATTTTTACTGGCCATATTCTCCAATTTCCAATAAAACTTCTCTTTCTCAAAGATGCCTTAAGGCAATTGAAATTAAACTTCAGCATAATTTCAAGGCAATGTAACATAACTTTAAGTTTATTCAGAGTAACTCCCTATAGTGTAGCATATTTAATTTAAATTTAAATTGTAGATGCACGACTGTAAATAGTGGTAAGGGGTTGGCAGTAAAGACCTTTCTATCTTGGTTACATTATATTATTTTTCCTAGCTCAGATAATGGATACTATACTTATCAGAGCTAGGAAGTTTGTACCATTCGCCACCATATATATAGGTTGTAGCCAACTGTCTCGCTGCATCAAAACAAATCATAGATAAGAACACACAGTGGAGAGGTAAGCAGACCTGTTGTCAAGTAAACAGTGCTGTTTCCTGAGAACAAAAATAACTTACGAGACATAGTTAATGCACACCCTTTTATATCATTAATTATGTACAACATACAAATTGCAGGTATATATAAGCTGGCTCTGACTGATTTACTTCTTTACATATGTTCATTATGAAAACACTCAAGCAATTATAGCACAGATTGTAGTATTTACTGATCGAATGTAAAATAATATCCAAATAATAAAATTAATTTCTTAAATATCTTAAGATTCTTACTAGGCAAAAGCCAAAGCAGGAATTAAATTAAATCTTTACTCAACTGCAGCTCTATTACTGAAAACAATAATGTACTTCTGAAGCCTTTCAAATGAAAAATTATTCTTCATTCTGATAAAGAATTTTTGTAATACGAAAAAGCTGGTTTGCTTTGTAAGATGCGATTGGAGCTATTTGAAATATGTTATAAGTTTTGTATCAGTATCACCAAGCAAATAGCATTTGTTGGAATCCAAAAGTGTAGCTGGTATGTGATACATACTGAACCCTGCATTCTTTTCAATTACACTTTTCATTTTCATTTTTATTTCAGTTAGGATGCTCGTGGATTGGTAAATTCGTCTTGACAGTTCTACACCTGCTGCACAAATTCAGTCAGCTCCATATCTCTGAACTGTAACGGTGTGATAGATGTGGGTAACTTTTTGAACAAATTTGCAATCTCTAATATATTTCTGTGAAGCTGTTCTGTTACGTTCGACAGTTTGTATACTAGAACTCCCATCAATTTCTAAATAGGTACATGAAAAAGTACAGTGCTAGAAAACTTACTATGGTTGTAAAACAATTTAATTTTGCTCACATTTGAGCAGAACAAAGATGTTATTCCAATGCCTTCTTATCGATGTAGTTCTGTGTTATGCAATGATAGCTTTTATTGCACTCTATGCTGGCCTTTGCTCATGCAAATAGCACTGCATGACATTGCCAAGCCTGGCTGCTCTTGCCCTGCATAAGGAAATTGGTACGAACTTCCTAGCTCTGATAAATATGTTTAACATTTTTACCATAAGTCCATGCATTTATCATATTTCATATTTTAAAGCTTCAAGACAATCAGCCACATCAACAAAATAAAAAATGGATTTTGCCATTGTAAACTCTTGTGATCTTCATCATAATTTAAAAATTTAAATTTGTTTACATTCCACATTGTGTAGTGTGTGGTTTCTTTATATCCTATGCTTCACAATTTTTATTATTTCTGAAATCCATATCAAGTTTATAAATGTGATATTGTTTATAAGTGTGTTGAAACCAATTCAGTCTTTAACCCATGTGCTATCTTTTTTCTTTCAGAAGTATACTTTGTTCCAGTGGTAGGGTATCTAATATTCAGTACTTGTGATTACATGGGTAGGATACTAGCTGGCTGGCTTCATTTGGTAAGTCAAGAAGTAATTCATTGTTGAATAAACAATATGGTGCAATTGACAAAATGTGAATTATATGGGGATAATCGGGAGCATGATCACAGCACAGAAAACAATACTTTTTTTGCATTAACAGAAATAAGATAATCATGGAAATTTGGTGTTGTTATTATTATTATTGTTGTTGTTATTGTTGGCTTTAGTGCTATATTATGATGTATCTCTCCAATCCATATTAATATATTGTCTCTGTTGATGAGCCTTGGCAATTTGACCTTTTTGCAATATAATCAGAAAATGAGGAATTGAAGTGTACAACATTATCTCTTGCTATTTTCTGTGTTTGAAATAACTAACTTCCTCCTAGTTTCTTCCCTTTGTAGCCTTAAACAACACATTGACAACTATGCTATCTACCAGTAATTGAAAACTTTGACAATTTTTCAGTTATCATGAACTGTCTCAAGTGCTACATCTCCCTAAAATTGTATGTTTAGAATAGAAAATATGGGTACTGTACAAAATCTATTTGGGCACAAAACCAAATGTATGTAATTGTTGCCTTAGCTACAAAGAAAAGTATAACATAAATTTCACTTTAATTAGCATATGTATGGTCTTCTTTCAATACACGAACTATATTATGTCACAAGAGATTTATAATGCTAAATAAATTGTTTGCAGCCCAACACACGAGGATGGATGTTAGCTTTGCTTAGTGTGCTACGGTTGGTGTTCATACCATTATTACTCCTATGCAATGCACAGCCCCGCCATCATTTGCCAGTCCTTATTGACTCAGATACATACTACATTCTCATCATAGTGTTTTTTGGACTCACCAATGGCTATCTGGCAAATATTACACTCATATGTGTGCCCAAGTAAGTACTAAAACATTGTATATAAAAACGTCAGATATTGCATTGAATATTTAAAAGTTTGGCCATTTTATGTTTAAGAAAATAGTATTACTCTATTCATAAAGTAAGGTGTTATAAACTTGAAACATTGTAATAGTTTATGTTACAGAGTGTTTGCCTTTTATGGGAAATATCTAATACTGTGATATTTTTGTAAGATAATTTTATTGCTTATCCTCTTCAGTTTATCCTAGCATACTGATTCTGCAAACAAGATTATAGTTATCCTATTCTGTCTAGGGATCCCATTTTAAGATTATTTGCCTTTGCAGAGTATCAGTTAAATTAAATTAATTATGTAAAATACAAATATACCTTATTTGTAGCATAACCCCAAGATGAAAAATAAACATAGTGTTTGGGTGGGATTCCTAAAAATTGATGTACATGTCTTACAAATGTACAGAAAAGATAATATTATTAAACAATAATTAACTCACTAAATTTATGGTGTTAAAAGCAATGACATAATATTAATTTTAAGTTATAAAAGTTAATTATACAAATTCTTGAGTATAAATTTAAAAAGGGAGAAAAAATGTGCTAAATTAACACTTATTGAAATAAATAATTGTACCATAATTAATTTAAAGTATACAAAAATAATATATGTTTCAAAAACTCTCTTCTGATGAGGCTCTTAATGGTGGTTTTTAATTTAAAAATGTTGTGATGAAAATATGATATTATCATTACATTATACAGGGCGGACCATTTAAGTTGAGACTTTACAATGTATCCAAAAATAAGCAATATAGAAAGAAATATCTTAAATAAAAGTTGATTGATATAATGGGAGAAGGTAAATGGCACTAGTCATGTTCTATTTGGAGAATGTTGTGAAGGTCATTTTAGGGTCAGTTTAATTTTTTTAAATGGGAACCTAGCTTTCTTATGTTGCTCATAAAAAACTAAACATCATTTGGATAAAGTGCTTTGCAATTAATTGTTGTTACACCAATGTAAATAACACAGTTCTAAATGACTATACGAAGAGTGCAATGAATGATTGGACCATCTATGGATGGTCGTTTGAGGGTCAAGTTATGTTTTGGAATTGGAAACCAACAGTTATACTTTCTCTAGCGTGTATGTACAAAATAAATAAATAAAATCAGAATATGCTACTCCAGCACCCAGGTAACTATATTGGGGCATATATTCAAATTTATTTTCAAAAACAAATATTACAAATTTTATATAATTTTTAATTTTTTTCAGATAATTAACTACACTACATCTAAAACTTAAAATTAAAATCAGTAGATAAAGATCTAGAATCATGTATAATATATGTACAATGTACATAGTAGGTAGAGAAGGTATTGTATTCTACCCAAAAATTTGACACCTAATTCCTCAGTAATATATGTTTTGAGACCCCCTGAATCCAGAAAAACATTTTTAGAAAAAGGTCAGTGTGTCTGTATGTGCACATACATGCTTCTGTTCCCATCTCCCCGTTTTGTCTTCTTTGTTCAAAAATCTGTTTGAAAGGCACATGCTGTTTGCATCTACAGGTAAATGTGCCATGAATTTCAGCCTTAACATACTCCAAGTGCACTCCCTAAGCATCAATAATGTTAATGTCACAGTTTCTAAGTGTTCCTGGCTTACATGTAGAGGGAGTATTTTTAAATTGAAACAAAAAATGTGAACACTGAAAGCAGTAAATGTTCTTTGCATTTGATAAAGTGTGAAATTAAAATCACACTAAATTATAGTGTAGTTTATCAAAAAAAAAAGGCTTTTTTTTTTTTTTTTTTTTTTAAACCAATACAATGGAAAGCTGCAAATATATCAAAATATACGGATGACTAATTATATATTATTTAATGCAAATGTTCTATATTGCAATAAATATTATATAAACAGATTATTTAATGTATATATTCTGGGATAAAATCACCTTGGGCATTCCTTTAAAAATTTAACTCAGCCGACAAATATTTGTTTAATTGATGTAAATATAGATACTTTTTGTAAGTCATATTTACAATACTGTCACTATGGGTTTTCTGATATGCACCAATGCAAGTGTCACCTTAAGCATAACTTTACATTCAAACATTGCATCTTCACCAAATATGTCATGAAGACAATAGATGTGCTGTCTACCCTAGAGTCAGCAACTAGATATGTCATGATGCACTTGCGCGTCACATGACGCTTAATAGCATCTCAACCAAGTGTAATGGAGTGGGGTTTACCTTTACAAGACTGGGGGTACAGGGTGCTTATTGATGGGCATAGAGATATCAGAGTTTACAGATATATGACACTCAACCTAAAAGTAGGGAACAGGACCAGGAGTTGTAAAAGGTAATATCCTACTTGAAATTAAGCACTAAGAGAGGGATAACTGTAGGTAATAACTAAACTGTATTTACATTACAAAGAGATGATGTTAATGAGCTTTTTACAATAAGGATAAATAATTTGGATGTGGTCTCCTTACCATTTGACCCAGGGAGCTTGACAGGTATTCCAAGGCATTGCAGGAGTTCTAGAAGTAATACAAAAATAAACAAAATAAACTAGGTTTCTTTGAAGGTGAAAAGCAATGCAGTTTCTGTAGCAGTTGATGGCCAAAAGACATAAGAGTTCAAAAACCTGGAGTTTAAATGTTTTTTAGAACTGACCTCAGTAATAGATTTGCATATCCTAATAAGACAAAGCTGACATCAGCAGCCACAAAACAGCTGTGATATGGTATATTCAATCCTTACCAGGCCCTTAGCAAACAATTGATATAACATCTAGTTGACAGTGGAAGCCGTACATCTGTATCACAGATTTATATGAAATGTACTGTTGCTACTGGAAAATTAACTTATTATGGTAACATATAAATGCCAAAAGCTAATTTTAACATGACAATGAAAATGGCTGATTTGTGACTGAGAAGTGAGAAATTGGAGAGAAATAGAAATTGGTCAGAATTGGGTTTGAGGATATAGACAGAGAGTTATTGCATTTTACAATGAGAGAAAAGATAAATATCAGGAGATAGGAGAAGATGCCAGAAAAGAAATGTACATTAGTATTTGTAATAAACAAAAGGAGGAGTAATTGCCAGGCTCAGATTATGAATATGGAACTTGAACTACTAGGGAAAACTGGGGATATGGAATTTGTCCCATTTCTGCAAAAGCATATTTTATTTGAATGTCCAGGAACAAGTAAATGGTGTCAATAGGCAAAATATGGCATATGGCTAAAATTAAACAAGCAAATAACAGGAAGGAAAATTTTTGGTGACAAAATGCAAACCAGGAAGCTTGAGAGTCTTTGTACAGGGTTAAGAACAAATTGTATGATCAATAAGGAGAGAAAACCTACGAGTTGGATCGTGTTAATGAAAATGGTTAGCAATGTTATTTTAATTGTATAAATAGTACTGTATTTACGCAAATCTACTGTGCATCTTTTTTGAACAAATGTAATGTTCAAAATCATGGCGTGCATTAGCTTCGAGTGCAAATCTGTTCCATAGAATGCTAATAACTTCATTGTTGGATTGTTGGACTTAACATGCATCCGGAAACTCATGAAAAGCTAGCCGTTCATTTATCATTAGCCTATTATTGAACATTTTTTCCTTCAGCAATATGGAGGCCAAGGGCAAACAGATAAGAACATCTTATATGCCTGTTTAAAGTGTCAAGTAATCCTTTATGCTGAAAAAATTGGTAATAGAAGGGCAGGAAGGGAGTTAAATGTATCAGAGAGCAACATTCACTTGTGGCAAAAACATAAATTGGCATTATTTGCTGCTAAAGCTAGTATAAAGAAATTTATGGGTACTCATAAAGGGAGACATCCTGAAGTTGGAAAAAAAAAAAAAAAGGTTTGGAATTTGTGTGTGAAAAGAGGAAGAATGGACAGCCTGTGACTAGTGACACTATACGAAAGAAAGCTAAAGAGGAGGCTGAAGATCTTGTTATTCCTAAATAAGAGTTTAAAGCTAGCCATGGATGGGTGGAATGTTTCATACAGTAGACTGGTTTATCTCTAAGACGATATACAACAATATGCCAGAAGCTTCCTGCAGATTTTGAGGAAAAACTACTAACATTTCAGCAGTATATCATTTCATTTTGAATGTGTACTTTCCTTATTTTGTGTTGACTAATTTTCTTGTTTAACAGTGTGTCACTTAACAATAAGACACTTTCAATTCTTTAATCTGATGGTTTATATATATGATAAATCCATTGTTGTATGTAATAGGTTTAAAATACCTGTAACTATTTTCTGTCATTGGCCCACTTTACATTTGATACACACCCTTTTTCTCATAATTTTAAGTTTCAAATATGGGGTGTGCATTAGATTTGCTGGTGCATTAGATTCATGTAAATATGGTATATCAAATTGGGATGAAGATATGTAAATTTAGTCAGGTATTAAATATAAATAGATATATATACTAAAATGACCTCTTTGTTGTTTTATTAAAATTCTTGTAATTGTGGCCTAGTAAAGAGCTGTAATTGGGTCGCAACAGTAGTATTAAATATAAAACAAATAAATAAATATTTATAATATGCTTTTGGCCGGTCAAAAGTGAGAGGGAAGTGAGTATCATCTATAAATCTGACAAGTGTACATCAATACATTTTAAAAGACCACCACAGGACCTACTATTCAGTGCCAATTCTGTTTTAGAAGTTGCAGACACTCCAATAGAAGCATCGACTAGTTTCATCTATCATGCAACTTATCTTTTAAACCTCAAGGTTTCAGCTCCCCTTACTGATGCTCTTACTACTCAGCTACTATTGTGGAATGCCTGTGAAAGAATTAAATCCTCATTGATTATAAATCTATCTTTCCTCTCTGTAGTCATGCATTTCTCCAATATGAGATTGAAGAGTGTAATGGGAAGAACATTGCCCTATCTTAACCCCTACACATATAACTATTTATTTACAAAGTTGCCAGTGTCATCTTAAATGTATTAATTTAGTAAGTTTTCCAAATTCCAGCATGACTTTGTACAGTGCTTCATGATGCACACTGTCATATACTGGTTTATAATTTATGAATAACTGATGTATACATTTTTAATAATTAAATTCAAAACATTTCTCAAGTGCACAATGAATTGAAAATATCTGATCTACGGAGCCCTATTGCATATGAACTCAGTGTCCTCCTAGATTTCCTTCCACATGCACTAGCGTTTCTCAACCAATATCTTAGTAAAACCCTTATAAACCACAGATAATAATGACCCTGTAATTGTCAGCTTTATCTCTTTTCTTGTGTATTGGACATATTATAATTACTTCTTCCATACTATATATACCAATTCATATATTATTTCTATGGTCTCATTTTTTCTATATAACAACAGTTCAGCTGGTATCCCATCCACTCTTTGTTCATTTTCAGATCTTTCTCTCCTTTATTTCCTTCTTTGTAGGGTACTTCTATAACATTCTCTGTCCCAGTATTGTTTATCTCTTCCTAAAATTATTCACTTCCCTTTATGTATTTGTTTGTTTAACAATTCAGAGGTTTTAGGTCTACCTTTGGAGACCTTCATTCTCATTTACTATTAATTTCATCTTTAGAACAAATGGTCATTTAAATTTTCAAATTCTATTTCTTGCTTTCTAATTATTTGTCATTATTTTGAGGTTCAAAAAGCGCCAACCTGACTATATCCTTTATTAAAAACATTAAGAGAAATCCCAAAAAAGAAATCTACAGAGAGATAATGGGAGGCGAATTGATCTGCAATACTGGTGTTTAGTAAGTGCTACTGCCCCAATATACTGACCATACACCTTTCAGCAAAGCACATAAACAATAGACTTAGCTGTTGCAGAAGTTTGAGGAAAAGTGTGGATTACTTACTGTTGAGGCATGCAATTCAGACATTTTGCAGGATTCTGTTTACTGCCCAAAGTAAGAGATGCAGCTGTATGCAGTGATTTCAGTAATCTGGGCTGTAGAGTAAAATTAAAAAAACATGGAGCTGGAATGCAAATATTTGTATATTCCATCCACTTTTTAAACATACATTACCACAAGAATTTACGTGTACAAAATATTGTTTTTGAAGTAGGAAACACTCATATTACTTTCTCTATATGTGCTATGTACATAGTGTATAGAGAAGGTATTGTAATGCACCCAAAAATTTGATACCGAGAATTCACCAGAAATACATGTTTTGAGACCTCCTGAATCCAAAAAAAGCATTTGTAGAAAAATATGTGTGGTGTGTGTGTGCGTGTGCGTGCGTGCGTGCAGCATAGCTCAAAAACGAAATGTCTGTTAAAAACATATTTGGTATTTAGGTTTGGTATCTTCCAAGGATGGGACACAAAGATTTTCAAGAAAATGCCCCCACTCCCAACCACCCTTTACATGGAACTTTTTTCGAAAATTTTTATTTTCTAAAAATGGCTCTATTTGATTTTGGTTAAAATACTACATATTAAAGATATTTACCTGACAAATAAAAGGTATATCTTGAATTTTCTGGGAATAGCCTCTGAAGACCTTTATTCTGGGTGAATTTTGCATAACTATTAAACCGTAAGAGATGGACAAAAACTTAAAACACAAAAAATGTAGAGCACACAATTTATGTTACATACATTTTTTTTCGTGGAGTTGATCATTTTTTAGATATTCCTTGTTTTTGGTTTCAGCTTTGAAAAACTTATACTTTTCTCATACAGGAATTTGCCAACTCGTGTCGATACAAACAAACAAACTTCAGTTACATAGCAACCAGCTTTTGGCTTTCACTTTAACCTATGGTACTCCCTTATTTCACTTCTACTTACAATAAAGCAAGAAATAAGACTATTTCTGCTAATTTTTCTCGATTAGCATGAAATAAATAAAAGAATAAGCTTATTAACAATAATTTGTTACAAAGATTTAGAGAAAGTCATGTGAATGGAACACATCAGATTTTTTTTATAATTACATTGTACATTTATTTGTTAATTACAAAATAATGTGTATATTGCAGGGTGGTGGATGCCAGTGAGCAAGAAACTGCTGCCTCAATGATGGCTGCCTTTCTAGGAATTGGTCTTGCCTGTGGTTCAGCTCTCAGTTTAGGAATGGTAAAAGTGTTATGAAAAAATGGTGAGAAATGTTTTTGGAAGGTCCTTCACAAAAGTGTATGTTTTTAAATGTAACTGTTGGTTAAGTTTCCACCATTCCATCATATTCCTGCTTGTTATGTTTCAGCCAATTCATTTAAAAGCTCTGTCATGGCACATTATGGCATAGAAGAGATTTAAAGTGCCACAAAACTTAACCAATTGAAACAAAACTTTAGCTATATTTGTTTCAGTCAGTTTTAATTACCACATGGTTTAGAAGTGCTTATACTGGTTTCTACAAAACTATTATTCTGTGTTGATTAACTTACAGGTTGTAGTAAATGCAGCATTAAACAGTCAGTTAACTATTTCTTTTTTGAACAGAACAATTGCAAGGCAATTAAACCAAGGTACTCAGGATTAGAAGTTGCACCTTGTAACATTAACAACATTGTCATTTGCAAGTAAAACATTTGCAACTTTTAAAATAGCTAAGAAAAGATTAAGGGGGCATTTCTCTTAAGAGAGAGAAAGTGGTTTTATTGAATTTAGAGTCAGATCATAAGGTTATTCTTAAGAATAAAACAATGGGTGTGATTATCAACAAAGTAATTAAGTGTTGAAATGAGATCCATTATTTTAATATCCAACAAAATTCTAATTTTTGCAGAAAGTAGTGTTATACAGTCATGCTCCCTAAGTTACATAGAATGACTATCAAACATGTTTTCAGGATCTGTACAGAGGCAGTCCTGGTGTGCGCTAATTAGTACATTTAATTAGTGAAAACACACTACATCTTTCCCTTTTTATAGTATTCAAAAGATACAGATATTGAGAGATTGAAATTTCTGGATCCTTGTGGTCAATCTTTTCTCATTAAACAAAGATGATCAATTTTAGAAATGTTTCTCTTTCTTATCATACTCTCAAATCTTTGTAATAAAACAGAAAGAAAGAAAAATAGAGTTAATGTAATTGATAATGTAATTTTCTGGGCTGTATAGCTATTATGGTTTATGGAAAAACATTTCATCCATGAGAGATCTTCAATGACACTGTCACACTTACAATTACAGATGACACATCTGGAAGAGAACTTGATTCTTTTCCACTTGATCACAAACATAAAAATCCAGATGATCTACACTCACAATCTGAATCCAGGTGTGGAAGCTGATATATTTTAATGAGCTCAAGGATATCAGGTTGTTGTTGTCATTTTTTTTCCCCTCCCAGTAAATAGTTGCTTCACCAATTGATCACTAAGCCAATACTGGAGAAGAATGGAGACAAGTAACTTATGAAGCTACTTACAGTGAAGGCATAATCTAATTAATAACATGGAGAACAGGTTTATCAGAATATTCTATGGCAATTGACACGTTTCATGTATATTACAAGGCATGAATTTCATGTTATTTGAAATTTAACAGGCTAGATGATTTATTTTGTTCATTTAGCAGTATTATATAACAATGCTGTTATTTACATGTATAATGTGGACATTTACATTGCATAATTAACCATTTGTAAGTTACTTTAAGTTGTGTATACCTTAATGAGCTATTATATTAATAGGCTGATCCTGCATTCTGGTCAATACTGTAGCTATTTAGAGTATAAATGTTTGATGGTAGTATCAAATATTGCCCAAAAGAGACCATAGGTCACCTCAAGTGAAGGCCCAAGGAACACAAACTCAGTCATCTGACAGTGTCTCTTGTGAGAAATTTTTGAAGTGCTCAAATGGTATCCAATTTCATCTTTGGTATCAATGCTTGCAATCTTCCAAAGCGTGTTACAGTAAATAGCAGTTGACTATCAATGAAGCGTTATTTTTTTAACAAAATGAGGAAATCTTGAAAAAATAAACTTATTCAATTCATTTTGCAATTAAAATATTCTTGAAGTACATTCTTTTTCCATTTTACGAGAGATAGAAAAACTTAACCGATCACAATTTATTTGTTTGCAGTAGGAATATCCATCAAGGTTTTTATGTTTTATTTAATTTTTTATAACAAAACAAAGTTGAAAAACGAGAGCTTGGAATTGTAATATCTGGGAAGGGATGCTTGAAAAGTCAGGATTGCTCAATTATTTTACCTTTCAATGAATAATGTTCTTGATTAATTAATTACCTATAATATATCCGCTCATGAAAGAAATACTATTTTCATTTTATATCTTCAGGAGTACTTATTGACTAAGGCAATCATGTTTTGCTGATTTAGTATCTAAGCAGAATAAGAGTGCTCTATTTAATAAGAATAGAAGTAATAAAATTTGGAATGTAACTGTCCCACTACTTTCTCTACCATTATCACTAACATGCAGAGCTTTTTTTACAAATTCATATAAAACCTTTGTTAGATACCAATTAGGCTGTATCTTACCTTTGAAATTAATTAGTTGAATCAATTTGGTAACACTACATCACTGTGTATCTTACCTTCACAAGTTCATAAAATAACAACACTTGCAGATCTCTCTCTCCTTACCTCCCTCTCTCTCTCTCTCTCTCTCTCCTCTCTTCTCTCACTTTCAAATTGACATCACATACCTTATTATGTAATTCTAATTATTTGCATAGAAAGAAAAATTACACATGTAGTAGAAGCAAATCAAGTATTAAGCACTGATAATGTACAGAATAAGGAAAATATGTGAATCAATGCAATGAAAAGAAAAGTGAAACTGAATTAAATGTTAATATTTTTATATCCATAGTTCAGCCTTATACTGGCAATACTGGTAATACTTATTTCTAAGTGAAGCCATATTTTATGAAGAGGTAAAAGAAATATTTCTACTGTGGAATGATGACACCTTGTTGCTATGTTCTAGTGAATTCTCTGTACTGCAGTTTGGTTATGATGTTTGGCTTGCGTATGTGTGTGGTAAATGATATCACTCTGGACTTAAACCTAATATAGGATTATTACTATCATCCAGAAGAACCTAGATGTAACAAATTCTTATATTCATTTGAATTAGAGTTTGAAACTTAAAAGACAAAGTAGTTGCCATGACCTGCACAGAAGTCTTAGATGTGGATACAGAATCACCATGCTAGGATGTGGACCCTAAGTATAATTTTTCAGATGAAAATTGTAGTGCTGGTGATGATGGTTACAACAATGAACAAATAACACCCATATGAAAGGGAGAACATTTGCTGCTGTGGACAGCAATATCAACAACATACATTCTATATGGGTTATAAAACTTCTGTTGAAAACTCCTTAGGACACAGATACATATATGGTCTGTTGGCACCATATAATATTGTATAATCCCATTTTACAGTATTTTAACTGCACTACACCATATAAGACAATTGAAATTTATGTTTTGGATAATCAGCAGTGGTGTGAATCATCATGGTCTGTAGATTGCTTTGTACTATAATGGCTGCAAATTCAGATGTTTTCAGCTTTGTTTGTATTTGTTGATTAAACCAAATGGGGAAAGCAGGAGAGGGAGCTGTAAGCTACTCTAACTTGTCAACTTGAGTTCTTATTGACATGAGCCACGAATGTGTGTTGCATGCACTTATATTTGAAATCACAACAGCAAATCTTGTGAAGAATTTTTATCACCTTATAAAAGTTATCATTCTCCTTGGCATTGGTTATCACGTTCACTAGTTCATGATTTCAGATTTAAATTCAAGTTTGATTTATTGTCCGTAGAGGTTACATAAATCTATTAGGCATTATCAATTTATGTTATATATACAACAAATACTAACAAATCAGTTATACACAGTAGAAATACATTAGTTATAAACTAATTCTTCAATTGAATAGAATGCCTTGTTTATTAAATATTTACACAGTTCTTTTCTGAATTTATTTACACTGTTTATTGTTTATTGGCTTGATTTCATTAGGAAGTTCACCATACCATATAGCTCCTTTATATTTTGGAATTTTTTAAAATATTGCTAACCTATGGTATACTACTGCAGTCATTCCTATGCCTGGTGTTATGTTCATGATTTTCAGAGTTTATTTTAATATAATTTGTCTTTGAATGCAGAAGAGCACACAAAGAGCTTTGAGAATTAGTAATATGGGAAACATAAGTAATTTCATTTTTATAAATCCTATGTTTTATATTTAACTTTTGCAGAGTATGAATTGGTTTCTTTTGGAGGAAAAAAACTCTTGTTTATAATTTCTATTCAAGTAACTCCCCAAACTGTTGTACAGTAGTTTACTTAACTCATAAACAAACAATGGAAAATATTTTAAGCTATAAAAGGCTGCCATATTTCATAAAAAAATAACTCTCTTCAGATGTAAATATCCCCAGCAATGCTTCCTTTGAAAGGAAAGTAAGCCATTGGTTCCATGTATGTTTATTTACCCTTAAAACAACTTGTTAATCTGCAAGACCATGGGTCCTAGATTTAGTTCCAGCTGGAGGATGGTAATTTTTCTTTAGCTTGGATTTTTAATGTTGCCTAGAGCCTGGAAGTATAAATAAGAGCATAAATGAATGATTATGCTTAGTGAATCTAAAGTAACAGAAAACCCCAACATCTATCACAACTATACACAATTGAACATAATGGGACAAACAAACAAATAAAAGAATCTCATTTCTTAAAACAAAGCCCCTGCCTCTTTCAGCTATTTTCGTACCCAACAAGCACTACTTCGAACTCTATCATCCAGTAGACATTAAGCTAATCACTTTCACTGAGGCTCTAATAATACATTGCAAACGCTATGAGGTATAGAATATCTACACACTCCTTCCAATCAGTATGATAGGAGTGTGTAGCTCTGCTACATAACCTTTTAAAAATTATTAATAAAATGTATTAAATATTCTGTAAGCAATCACTTTTGTTTTAAGACGTAGTTTATAATAGTTACATCAGTATAGATAACATTTAGGTGAGTATTGGCTTTCTTTAAGTAAAACTGCAGTTCTATTCTGGCCTAGGAATATGCATACGTATGTTAGTATATTTACTGGTATAAAAATATAAAGAATTCCTGCAGAGCAAAAAATTGAAATAACAATAATGGCAGTTGTCTGTGCCATTAACTAAATTTGACAACAATCATTTATATATAATACAGTGGTGAGAAAAGATTAGATGACGAGATAAAAATGAGTTGGCTTTAAGGTTAGAAATAATTAACCTATTACAAAATATTTCATTACTCATTTTATGATTTTATTCATTTCTCACAATAAAATTAAATATATTCTGAAGCTATTTCAATGATTATTTATTTGTTTTTGCCAGTTGTAATTAAACTGTGTTACAAATGGAATATATAAAAATAAAAGAAAGAGGCAAATATGAAAAGTGCAAGTAAGAGGGCTGAGCCACATATTTTTATACTCAAAAGGGGGCATGACTCCAAAATAATCAATAAGATGTTTATATAATATACTTCAGTAGTCCTGTACTTGTTAACTATATGGTGTGTTTAATGTTGCTGTTAGTCTCAGAGTTCTTTATATATGCAGAAAACTATTTGAAAACAGCTGTTCGCAAGAATTATAAAAAATGAAGTGTGTTTTAGTATCTAAAGCTATATATGTTTACTTATAGCATGTGATAACTGTATTTATTCAGCCTGTGTGTTATACATATATAAATAACTCAATTGCTGTTATTTTCAATAAATTTTAAAATTCATTTATAAGGCCAATTGAAAAACAATGAATCTGTTAATACATTTTTTCATTCTTTATTTTACACAAAAAGTTAGTATAATTCTTAAAGAACAGCTTCTTTAATGGATTACTAAGATAAATGAGATTTAATTATAGGCATAATAAAAATGAGACCAAGCCCCAACATCCTCTCTCATAGGAAATTACTCAACAGAAAAAAAGATTTAGTTTTTAATCTATGCAAGTGCAAACAGACCTATTTTGAAATGTAATAATTAACTACTTTATGTACTCCATATCTATAATATGAAGGAAGTGCTGTATTCCACACGACGTTTTTATACAAAGATTTCACCAAAGACACACCTTTTGAGGCTTCCAGAATCAAAAAAATTCTTTAGAAGAAGTTCATTTATAAGTGTCTGTGAACAGCATACCCTGGAAACAAAAAGTTAGTTATATACCAAAGTTTGTATTTAAGTTTAAAATCTTTCAAGGACAAAGATTTAAAAGAAAATCCTCTGCCCCAAACTGCTCTTTATACTATTTTCTCAAAAATTGTTCTAACAGTAATGATTAAAATATAATATGATTAAGGGTTACATGACAACTGAAATGTATATTTTAATTTATTTTATTTAATAGGCAAACTGTAAGAAGAAGACAAAATCTTAAATCTTACAATACAAGAAAATGTTTATCTTAGTAACAAATACAATTTTTAAAATATGCTTTTGGCATTAACAATTTGATTTTTTTTTTTTTTTTTGTAGTAGTTTAACGTCCATTAACCTGGTTGGTCATATTGGACGATGAATGAAATTGGTGAAATGATGCTCAATTGATCTCGGGGTCCATGGAGCTTAAAGTTACTCTACATTTGTCTTCTCAGGATAAGGGAAAACCCCAAAAAAACCTTATCCGGCTAACTACCCTAAGCAAGATTCAAACTCATGACCTTTTGAATGTTAGGCAGACATGCTATCACCACACTACCCAGGCGGTAAATATTTTTTGTCATTGGCTTGAATGGGAAATTATTTTTTTTTCTTTCTTTCTTTCTTTCTTTCTTTCTTTCTTGTGGCTATGAAGAAAGCATGGAATTTCAAAGAATATGTCACATTCTTTAAAAATCTTAACTTTTACTTACTGCATTGAACAGTTAAACGTGTGTAAATGTTCATTGAAAGTTTATCTGGATTAACGAGTACTAGCTAGAATAAAAAGGTTTTGTAAGAAAATTTTATAGAAGAATGGGTAGAGAAACTCATTTGAGTGCAACATGACAGATTTTTTTGGCTTGCATATAAAGTTCAAATGGAACAAAACTTAATAATTTGTATTTATTTTTACTAAAGTAGTAGAGATAATAAATTATAATGTACAACCCAAATGAATATTTGTTGTAAACATTTCATTGAAGGAAGAATTTTAAGAACAAAGTTTGGCAGCTATGCAGAGAAGGTAAGAGTTATTTTGAATTCAGGCACATAAAATTTGATTCAAATAAAAGCAAAAAAGGATTTAAATGGAGATTCAATCACACTATATTAGTGTATGAGATCATGAATAACATGCAGCCCCAAGTAGAATGAAATATGTCATTCATTAAATGTATGTTATATGTGAAGAAATAAGCTGTTCATTCATATTTTTCAAGCTCTCTATAAAATAACGTGAATTCCTGTTGAAAATGTCTTTTTATTACAGCATTTGGCAGAGAAAGTATATCAAACTGAATGGTGGTATGGAATAAATATGTAATTATAAGAACTGTGGCAATGGATTCAGAGAAGGGAACATCAACTTATTTTACATTTATTAGGAGAGAACATTGTAAAAGAAGTAGATATTCTTGCATCAAAAGAAGACTTGCATACTTCATTTTGTTTACAAGGAATTCAAAATTGTACTTTAATAGAATTTTAGGAGTGATGCAATGAGAAAATTATAAATAAAAGTAATCCGTAGATGACATTTTCATTGCAATTCCCAAAAAAAAACTCTAGTGTTACATTTATGACTTTCTCTGTCCACTCTTCTATAAACAGCTCTAATAGAAATTTATTTTTAAATCTACTTCATTTAATTGATGAATGTTTAGATATTAATCTTATTTAAGAACATCACTAGCATTACCATATATAATTTTCCTCTGCTGTGTAAATGACAAATGAGCCTTCTAGTGAGAGGAAGCGTAGTTTAAATATTAAATGAAATAGTATTAATAGTTAAAATTCTGCAAATAAAGTCCTAAGCAAGAGTTACACAGTATAAGCGCAAAAGGGAAGGATTGAGCTATAATTAAATTTACTTTATGAGGATGTGTGGGAGAGAATGATTGGACATGTGCCTCATTTTTATGTATTTTGGATTAAATTGTTTAATATCTTAAAACATTATCTGGTAAGATTTTAGGTGTAGTGAAAAACAAAATCTGCCGTTGTAAATCATTATTTATTAGCTATATGAATATTTTTAATGTTGTGTAAGTGGTCTATATTGAATTATCTATAAGCATCAGGGTTATATCTGTGTAACTACTTAGAAATTGTTTTACATTACAAAACAAACATGAAGGTACCTTCTAGAATTACATCATAACACCAATTAAGAGCTGTTTATCAAACTGAGAGTAGTATAACCGCATTATATACCTTGTTTTCACACCATTGGATAAATCAAATACCTACATTATGCATTTACAAATTATACATAGGTACGTAAACATGTTATTTAATTAGAAGTACATGTTATACAATAGCATAATATTCAGTCAAGTGATACAGTGTATATTAAACTTTCATCAATCAGTGCTGTGACCTAAATTGGGAAACCATTGAGAACCTTGTAAAGCAATCTAGTCATTTTTGCCATTTTTTTTTTTTAAATCTATTTGCTACCTTCAGTTTTTATGCAGATATGTTAATATTATTCAAGATTAAAAGTTTAAACAAGCTCTGAAGAATGTTCAGTTAATTACATTCCAAATATGTTATATGTTTTAATAAATATTAAAAGTGTAATATGGTAGCTAGAGTAGATTAAAATAAAATTAACCATATACTCCTCCTGAGCAGCTGCTTTATTTTATGGGTTTCATCGTATTGGTCACTTAATAAACAGTTTTGTTTATAGTAATGTATGTTTTTAATGTTTTTATTTTATATTGTTGAAAGGTTAAAAAGGTTAAAAATCAGGGTAAATCAGTCTTAAGTCAATTGTGAACAATCCCCATAACACCTTTCTGAAACAAAATGTGTTTCAAATACTACCATATTAAAACAAGAAATGCAGTGAAATAGGCATTGACAAAAAGTATATTTAAACTTGTATACCCATAAAAGTATATACATATATATCTTTAACCATACTTTGTATGCTTTAGCTTTTTTATGTCATTTACTCTTTGAGAGTTTTGTTGTTTTGTTCAGTGTATATTGCACAGATGATTAAATGTGTAGAGTTGTGTGCATGAGTGCTTGTGAGAGAGTGCCTGCAAGTTAAGTGTACCTATTTTTTCGCCAAAGATGAAATAATTTTTCATTGCATGTAGTTAATGATTTTATAGCATAGAAGTATTTTTTAATAAACATAAACGTATACATGTACTTTTTACTGAAATTATATTTGTTTTTAACTTAACACTATAATTAACAAATGAGTTATTTATATTTCAGTCGTGTATAAACATTCATAGGGATGGAAGACAGAAAATATACTAGAGATATATTTGTTAGGATATGTTTCAAGCTAACTGAAATTGTACATTCTAAATAATATTATGTTTTCTGTGAAATGAAACTATAATGCTATATCTGTTAGCAGTTGACTTCAAATTGTATAAATTTTTGACATTATGCGTAGAGAGTTTTCATTTTGTTGAAGCTGTAGCTCACAAAAGAATGCATATTATCTTTCCTTCCATGCATATAGATGGGTTATTGTTAAGTTAATGTCATATCCTTTCAAAGTACTTTCCTTGCATCCTTTGAAACAAAGCTTAGAAGCCATCATGCCAATTATCTTTTGATCTTATAACAGTCATCTTGATAAGATATTAATACTAATAAAATAAATGCATATAATTAAATTCTTATAATATTATGAGTACATTTTTACTGAAATTAATTAAACTTAAGTAAGAATTATACAAAATTTAAAATTTATTGTAATCATAAAAACTTTCTTTAAAAAAAAAAGAAACTGCAGAAAATAATTTAGTAAAATGCCTGATATTGTAACAAATGTCTTTATTGACTCAAAAGATACAAGTAAAGTCTTTAATTCATTGCTACAAACAATTCACTCAACGCTTTGATGTATAGACAGTTGATGGCTGCATGCCACTGTGTGCTAACACTCCAGTCTCTGACTCACTATAACTCGCTACACTCTCTAGCTTGAAATTATTCCTCTGGAAGCTTGGGAAACAGAAGTTTCTGGAAAACTTTAGCATGTATCTATTAGATGTATCATGTTTCAAAGCCTCCAGTTACTGGCATACTGCACTTACTGTTTTTAGCATTCTAAGATGTCCAACTCTGCCAATTTGCATACAAAAGTGAACATAAGAACATCCTCATATGGCACGTCACAATATGTTTGCAGCCTCTTGCTGGTAGGCTTTGGCAACTAAACCAGCACCCACAAGATTTTGTGAATAAAACATATGTGCAGGGACTAGTTCAGTGAAAGAGATCAGCAGAGTTAGCTGATGATAAATAATTCACCTAAGTTCTGCTTCAATGTCCTCTAGCTGTTCTGTGTATCCCATTATCAAAGATGTAAATGAGCATCCACATTGCATAAATCAAAAGATTTACTCATCCTTAGAATACTGTGCAACGAATAAAACAAATGAAAGGAAATTGCTTTTTGAAAAGAAATTCCGAGCTTAAAATAGTATCTAAATCTAAGAGAATGAAGAGAAACAAACCTCTTAAGAAGTTGCTGGAAGAGTATGTAATGTTTTACTGTTTTATTAATAGTCTGTCCAGTAAATGATGTTCTTTACTACTATGATTTTACAACTTGTGAACTTCCTCTTCTGTCATTTGTGGAGTTGCAGCATTAAACATCATTTTATCTTTCTAAGTTGGTTACCTCCTTTATACCTGACATGGACAGAAAAGTTGATATTCCATAGTCACCTTAAGCTGGAGAATGAAACTCAAGATAATATTTTGTAATCAAGACATTTTCTTTTGAATAATATTGATGACAATATTTGTCAGAGGTAAGCATATTCATCCAGAAACGGCATCATCAAAGAGCTTAACTATATTTTTCATATTTATAGATATTAATGTGCATTATACTTGCATCACTATCCATAAATTCAATTGAATAAAATGGTCTTTTAGCTTACAAGGTAGTTTTTTGAGCCCATTGTAAAATAAGATGTTTAAACTAAGAGGCAATCTTCATCTTGGATAATACAACTTATGCATCAGATAATATTTGGATAAGCTAGTAACAGAATTATGAAATTAAAATTTAAGAGAAGGCTCAAATCAGAATAGAAACACTTTAATCAAAACATGTCAGTGATGAAAGTGTATCTATTCTAACTCAAGCTTTCTCTTAAATTTTAATTTATGCCTATTAATACTTATGCTGAGTTATGAAATTCAGCTAGTAAATATTGGTCCATGTTGTAGGGACAGTGTTGCTGCCAGCAACGTATATAAAATAGAAATTAAGTATTCCTATATTATATAATAACTATTTTCTATCAACTATCTATCAATTTCCCATGACACATGTCGAAAAAGAGATGTTTAAGTTCTAATGTCAAAGAATTGCACTAGTATACCCGTGGACAAACAAAATAGTATTGGAGTCCCTGCAACTACAGTGCAGAAATGGGTGAGGTTATTCAGAGAAGTGAGTGAATGCCGTCATCTTGGTTCAAGAAGAATACATGTGTCTATTCCTGAAATGAATGCAGCTTTAATTGCAGTAGCAGAGATGAACCCTTTCCAAATTATTCTGAAATGAAGGTACATTCACAATTACCTGGATCACTTGTACAGCTCTGCAATGCATAAATGATGCAGGACTTCATGTGTGAACAATAGCTAAAAAGCAATATCTGACAGATGGTCATAGATTGTTTCACCTCACATTTGCAGAGAAAAATGCCAACTGTGACTGAAATAACATATTATTGGCGACATTTTCTTCCATACGTGATTGTATACCACACAAAGGGGTCCCAATACGATACAAAATACATGGCTTCACAATTTCACCATGTCACATATCTGTCTGTATCTTGTTGGGCTAGACAATAAGGATGTGTTGTGGCAACCTGATGATACACTGAGCAGTCTGAAATACATGTAATACTCGATTTCCTCTGTGAAGATGAGAGATTCTGATGGAATTGTTGCTTCATAAAGGATAATTATCCTGTCTATAACTGATGAAAGGTTTCAAATTTGTTCTGAGAGAGGCAGGATGTCAGAGTGATAGACTGGCCTCCCTGTTCACCAGTTTTGAATCCTACCGAAAATGTGTGTGCTGAAGTGAAAAGGTACTATGCTTGAATTTCCCTGCAGATGCGCAAAGGAAAAATAATGGGTTCTGGACACAAATTCAGAAAGCCTGAGATGGTATAGCTTCTTGTCCACATTACTGCAGGGATTTAATTTTATCTATACCCTACATATTGAATGCAGAAACATGCGCCAAGTTCCATACACCCAATATTAGTTAAGCTAATTTTTAATGCGTTTTAGTTTCAAAGCTAATATTTATTTTATTTGCATTTATTTAGTTATTTAAGATAAGTGTTTTAGTAGAATATGTTTTTTGTGCATAAATATACCAAAAAAATGTTAATGTTAAAATATATCATTGCAATATTATTATCTACATATCCAGTCATAAAATTAAGAACATAAAAAATAAAAGTAATGAGAGATATGAACCTAGGAGCTTATGAGTAGAAGCATACCTCTCAACCACTATAATCCTATTCCATGTTCTGTTTTCAGTAGCTTATAAAGTTGATCATTTCAATCCCAGGTTCAGAACATTCTACAGTTCCTGAATGTGCAATGTGAATACAATTGTTATGAAGATACACAAAGGCCTTTTATTGACACAGATTCTGGGGATGACTTTTTTTTTTGCCCATAGGTATACCTACACAAAACTTAATTTCTGATTCAAATGTTGCCAGTGGCACATTAAAATCAACCTTCAGTGCCATGGTGAGGTTCTTGCCAGTTAGACACAATGGAAAACATGGGCAGTTTTCTTACTTCCCTTTCACTCCCCAAAAATGGCTTTAAAATTTATTAATGAAAATTCTCCTATGATTGTGACTGTATTATAAAGAGCATTTTAAATTATTCTTTAGGATCATGTGAATTTATTTATTGGGAAAAGCAATATTGTTTTGAATAACAGGCCTACTCTTGAATTAAAAGACTAGAAGACTAATCATGCAGAGGTTTCAAAACATATTTTAATACATCATGATGCACAGAATCATCATGACTGTGTGGTAGTGCAACATAATCTAGATTTTTTTTGTTGGCCATGTTTAATTTTTTCAAGTGAAAAAAAGTAACAAGAAGCTACACCATCTCAGGCTTCTTGAATTTGTGCCCAGAGGTCATTATTTTTCCTTTGCGCACTTGCAGGGAAATTCAAGCATAGTACCTTTTCACCTCAGCACATACATTTTCAATAGGGTTCAAAACTGCTGAACAGGGAGGCCATCTATCACTCTGATATCCTGCTATAAATAGTTATCATCTTCTATGTACATCATGACAATTGTAAATATCACATTGCATCCTTCTCATTATGTTTTGGCTGAATGAGAATAGACTTCTCATTAAGCAAGGTATTTAAGAAATCAAAAGCAATATTGGAAAAGGATGCCACTAGTGACAGCGAGTGTAAGCCACTACTTATTGATTTTAATGTAGATTGGTTGATTGCTATATTAAGTCATTAACTTAAATTTTGTGAAATGCTTCATGGCTGAATACAATGTATACAAAGGTGTGTCATAAAAGTAACTAAAATAATTGTGTAATTGTTAACTACTTCATGCCACTCAAATTTACTTTCAAGCTTTATAAATGGTTATCCTCAGAAACAATGATTTATTAATAATTCAATTTAAGTAATTTATTGCCTATAGAGGTTACAGAAACCGTACACATTGGCTGTGACGTATTAACACTAAATTTTTTACAGTGTGTTAGTAGATTACAAAATACCTCAATCATTAATACACTCATTAGCTAAATAAAATTCCTTATCAACAAAATAGTTGCATACAATTTTTACTTAATTATATTTGCAATTCATTTTAATTATTTAATTTATTATACCTAGTGTACAATTCCTTTATAATTTAGACTTTTTTCAAGATTGCTAACCTTGATTGTAATATTTCAAATAATGGCTCTACCCACTTTTGGGCATCTATTAAAAGCAAACTCTTTAGGTTTAGTGCTATTAAATGCTCACCCTGAAGCCTAAAAAAACTCATGACATTTTTAAGATGTCAGGTTTAATAATGTGAGTGAAGCATGTTTTCAGTTCTTGAATGACCTCCCAAGGTATGCAGCCTTGCAACTGACAATTCCTGAGGGATGTAAATATGTTTAACAAAATGTTTTTAAAGGAATACAATATAAGTGATTGATTATTAAATTCTCAAGTTCCTCAACTTTTATTAAATATTTATCAAAGAGTATCAAGTCTAAACAAAGCAATAGCGATTTAGAACTTCTATGAATAACAATATAACTATTTCCTATCAGAAGTCCCTCTACCCATTTAATCCTGCCTGTCCATCAGTAAAATTTTTAGCTATTGTTAATTTGTTATATTACCTTTTGGTAATACTAGAAGACTTACAAAATTGAATGATACACTATAACAGTAGGAGTAAAATATGTATGTCAACACTTCAAAATATTTGTTCATTATGTTTAGGCAGCAGTACATGTCACAGAAGTCATCACAAACTCATTTGGAGAGCATACTTTATCACACCAAATACATACTTCTAACTCGTTCACCGGCTTCCTCACTGGCTGATGTACTCAATAATGTTCACTTATATAGCAGCTAGTATCTCTGCAAATAGTAAAGTAATATTTTGAATGTTCTGGAAGTGTTCCATAGGCAGAGAAGGTGAGAAATCTACTAGTTGTATCTGGATAGCACAGTGTTTTGAGCTGAGCAAGAGTGCTGCTTATCTTTGTTTAGCTCTAACTGGCCCTGACAGTCAGTAGCAGCTGACATATAATTGCATCGCATTAAGTTCATCAAATGAGTGATTGTCACTGCCACAAGTATTTTGCAGAATGTAACAGATTTTTTTTACCAATAGGATGGACAGGTTGGAAACCCACAGGTCCAATTTTATGAACATCAATGGAAATGATATTGAGACATGCAGTATGTTATAAAAATAATAATTTTTGTTGCATTTTTATTAAATTAACCTTCCTGAAGAAGAGGTCCAGTGGCTTAATCCTTATAGAAGAAGGAGACTGCATTTTTACCAAACCTTTATGTGACCCTCATAAGTAGTTCTTCAAATGGTAATAGGAACTCACTAGGCTGAGCGAACCATGTACCATTTTTTATAATATAAGAATTCCCTGCTAATACTGGGGATCAAATCTTAGTCTGGTATTGCATCACTAGATGAATACTTCTTAAACTGCACGGACATTGTTATGTGACTTCCAACAAAATACTTTTAGAGGCAGTCATTAGTTCTTGCCTCCACTTTAAAGAAAGATGTCTGAGTGGGAGACTAAGGATATTATAACACAATGTACACAAGACAGTAGCTTAAATTCACAACTTTTTAATCTAGGTTATGTAACAGCTAATGATATAAAAAAATATCACTGCTTTGAAATCCAAAGTGTATGGGATGAACTACCATCCAGGCTAGTGAAACTAATTAAAGCTTTAATAGTGAACCACCTGCAAAAATATTTAACCAGTCATTTCATTTTGGAGTATTTCCAGAGAGAATAAAATATGCTTAACACCCCCTGCAAAAAGGATAGTCGCCCTCTGTGGTGTAATAGTTACCATGCTAACTTCATGTAACCAAGGTTGTGGGTTCAAACCCGGCGGAGGACGATAGATTTTTTTGGGGTAATAATCCTTAGCATGGCTTCCTTCGGGAGGGAAGTAAAGCCATGTCGTAGATTTATGGCACATAAAAGAACCTCAAGCCTGATAGAGAGGCCTCTGAGCAAAATTAAGCGGTCTTTCATGCCCAATTTAGAATGGGATGCTGAGAACCACAGTAGTTAAAGAGCGTCCATAAATAACCCGCCATTTTTATTTTGCAAAAAGGAGGTACGTATAAATACAAAACCTATCACCTTATATCAGTCTTGACTAGTTTCATGGTAATATTTGAGAAATTAGTATATACTAGACTAAAAGTTTTTCCAGAAAAAAAAAAATTAAGTAACAGTCAACATCGCTTCAGAAAACACCTATCTACAATTATCACAGGCACCACAATAGTAAACGAAATAGCATCAAATTTAGATCTACAGAAAAATACAGCTGCAGTATTCTCTGACACTTCAAAGTCATTTGACTGTTAAGCCATAAAATTCTAAAAAAGCTTGAGCATTATAATATAAAAGATCAAAATATTCAATGATTCAAATCATACTTATCAAATCGCAAACAAAGTGTAATCACAAAATGCAGCTCACAAATATACAAATCTCAACTGAGAACTAATGCTAATAGTGTTCCACAAGGTTCAGTGTTAGGTCCTCTGCTGTATATACTCTATACCTATGATTTATCTCACAGTATAAATGGAAATTCAATATTGTATGCAACGATACAAGTTATAAATTACAAACCAATATAAATCAAATATTAAATAACTTAAATGAATGGTTCTCTTGCAATGGGATGAACTTGAATAAATAAAAAACTAACATTAAAAAGTTTAACACTACTGCAAATACAAATTCAGGACAAAATAACACACTAAAAAAATAACAAAGGACTGCAGCAAAATATTAGGAATATACATAAGATGGCATATTTAAAATGGAACATCCATTAAAAAAATAAATAAATATATATATATAAAACCAAAAAACTAAACTAAATTCAGCCTGTTTTAATACACTATGTCTGACGTATATAATTAATATAGAAACAAACAAAAAATATCTATTACAGTTGCTTCCACTCGATCCTGGCCTTTGACATAATATTATGGGGAAATGCACCTGGGTGGGAGTCTTCAGAATATAGAAAAAAAAAAAATCTAATGTGATCCATTCACATGACTTTCTTTACACTTCTGCAACAAATTATTGTTAAAAAAAGCTTATGTTTCTTATTAATTCCTGCTAATCGAAAAAAAATTAGAAGAAATTGTCTTATTACTTTCTTCCATGTAAGTAGAAGGGATAAAAGGGAGTAGCATAGGCTAAAGTATTAGTCAAAAGCTGGTCGCTATGTGACTGAGGTTCCTTTGTACGGACAGGAGTTGACAAATTCCTGTATGGGAAAAGTATAAGTATTTTAAAACAGACCGTTAAAAAGGAATATCTCAAAAACGATCTACTCCACGAAAAAAATGTATATAACATAAATTGTGTGTTTTAACAAATTCTACATTTTCTGTTAGGTAAGTTTTTGTCTGTCTCTTATGGTTTACCAGTTATGGAAAACTCCGTAAAATTCATCTGAATAAAATAGTCTTCAGAGGCTATTCCCAGAAAATCTAGATATACATTTTATTTGTCAGGCAAATATTTTTAATATACGATATTTTAATCAAAATCGTTGAGTCTCATCTTCTACCGGTTGTTTTACGTGGGTCCTCCTCGTCCTATAGCACAGCCACTGAGTCATTTTAGAAAAAATAAAAATTTTCGAAAATGTTTCTATGTAAAGGGTATTTGGGATGGGGATTTTCTTGAAAGTCTTCGTGTCATATCCTTAAAAGATGCTGAACTTAAATACTAAGTTTGCTGTTTAACGGTCTTTTCGTTTTTGAGCTATGCTGCCCCCCCCCCAATTCCATACGCACACCGATATGTTTCTAAAATGGTTTTTAGTTTTTTTATTCAGGGGTCTCAAAACATTTATTTCCGGTGAAATCTTGGTATCGAATTTTTGGGTGTAATACAATACCTTCTCTATACACTATGTACAGAGTACGTGTAGAGAAAGTAAAAAAAAAAAAACACCACTGAAACTTGACAGTTGGGAGATAAGTTGGTACATCCGCAAAAAAAAAAAAAAAAAAAAAAAAAAAAGATGCAAAGCTTTACCCGTTTGACTTTCTAACTCAATCACAAAGCAGCATTCCGGTCGATCGGTCAGACAACGGAAACGGATATAGTTGCCGCACGGTTGCAATATCTAGTTATTTCCAACCGCGTGCTCAGTTTGAGAACTACTAACACTGCGTTGAGTTGTTTCGTGCAAGTCACGTATTATTCGATGTTTTTATATTTGTTGTTATTGTTGTTGGAGTTTGTTTTATTTATATACAGATATGTTTATCTATATTTCATTGTCCATTTATCATATTTGTACAAGGTTTGAGGTGCAATAATGCCTCCAAAGGGAAGCCGGTCACTGAGTGATTCGTAAAGTGAAAATCCTTTGCATAAAGGTGTGTCACTCTATAGCCAGGCATTGAAGTGATTAAGAGGGGTCCAGAAATTCTTTGAAAGTGAGAAGGAATACGTGAAAGTTAATGGGCATCTTCTATTCCTGCTGATAAACCCGTGGAGCGAACTGCAACAGCTCTTGGAATAAGTACGAGAATTGTAATAAGCAAGGGGGTGAAACTCCAAGAGCAGGAAGACAAAATCCCAGAAACATTTGGAATGCAGCAGGTATTTCTGTCAACGACAGGGAATAAAAAAAAGTAACCTCATCCGGCCACAATCTTGATGCTTTCCAATTAGACGCATTGCGTATGCACATATACACCTATCATAGTAGAAAGGAGTACCCGACCATGCCAAAGCTACTTATTTCTCATAAAGGAGCAGAGCTTTTCACTGGAGATAAGACGTCGCTGAAAGCAATCTTGAAAAAAAAATTGGCGTTCGATACAAAACAGTTAATGGACGTAAAGTGTTGTTGGAAAAGACTTACATTGTTGTCGCACCAAGCGGGTTTTACACAAAATATTGGACAAAGATCTCGACTAAATAGTATGGCTGGACGAGACGTGGTTCAATGCTGGAGAAGCGTGACAAAATGCTGGACAGACGGCACCCCAGATAGTAGCGGCCGTCAGCCGACCGGGGAAGGAGCCTGGTTAATGTGGCGCATGCCAGTTCTTCGGATGAGTTTCTTGAAGATTGCCTTCTGATCTTAAAATCGGCGATTATCACGAAGATATGGATCATTCTCGCTTTCTGGAGTGCTTCAGGAAACTGTTGGAGCAGCTGGACCATCCAACAATTATAATGATGAACAACGCGCCATGTCATTGGATAAAACCGGAAAAGGCTTCTACTCCCTACGATAGAAAAGAGGTCAGGGTAAAGTGGCTGAACGAAAGGGGTGTGGCTGCAGACATGAGCATGACCAAGCTGCTTTAATATTCCCTGGTGAAAGAAAATACGCCGGTCACACCAACATGTGATGCAGATGAAATAGCCAGGGAACTTGGTTATGAAATGATTAGATTACCGCCATATCACTGTCATTTTAATGCCATTGAACTAGTATGGAGTGACATTAAGACTTACGTGAGGGAAAACAACAAGAATTTCACATTACAGAGGTAGAAAAACTTTTGCGGTAAGGTGTGGCGAACGTTTGTATTGCCATAGCAGTTAAATTGGGTGTTAACACTATAAAAAATAAAGGTGTGGTGAGGGTGGACGCGGCTTCATGGAAGAAGAAAGTTAAACATGTGCGCAAAATAATAAGAAAAACACAGGAATTAGACGGAATCATCCGTGAATGTGAACCACTAATGATACGTCTTGGTGACGACGACGACATTGATGATGATGGTGATGATGACGACGACATTGATGATGCTGTATACGAGAATGATGACGACGGAGACTTGGATGGAATTGAGCCATTAAAATTCAAAACCGGTGAGTGAAAATCACTTTGTTATATCTTTCTCCCATTGTAAAAAGCTATTTTGCATTAATTTGTTCTATATTGTCGTAATTTATGCTACATAGTTATAGTATCACTGCTATTTTCAATTAACATCAACATTAGCGAATTAGTTTCATTATTCATCGGTTCTCATTTACTATGTACACAGTTTATATTCGTCTGTAACACACAATAGAGACGTTTGTAATCAGCCGTTGTTGTTTACTGGTTACTCTGGTAACGGCGCAAAGGCAGCATAGCCAACCTTATACAAAATCACCGAACTGTCAAGTGCAAGGATTCAGCGGTGGGGTATATAAGGGTATAAGAGTATAAAATAAACTGCCGTAAAAAGTCAAGGATATAAAAACCTTAAATTTATTCACAATAAGAATTAAAGAAATATTTTTAATTAAAATGTATTACTCTATACAAGAATTTATGGATGACAATGTTGGAGTCACTAGGCTAATATACATAAATTGAAAAATCAATAATTCAATATATTTTAAAAATAATATCTGGTTTACTATGTACATGTTAGAATTCAAGTTACTCAAGTATATTTTTTGACGAGTCACCAGTTTACGAGCTTAGGTTCACAATGTAAACGTCATATGGCAATAAATATTCTATACTGTTTGGAAGCACTCATACTTATCTACCACCACAACAAGAGTTTCTGGGAGCTTTGAAGAAGGAAGAAAAACCTTGTTGTGCCGTGAAGAGTGCTTCTGGAACTTATGTTGGGGGAGAATGTCCAATGATCTATCTGCATCTATCTGCTCCATCATCAAAAAGGTCTGCACCATTCACTTTTGTAAGCTTGGCATATAGTTATGTCACAATATATATATACAACTGAGGACTAACGACATGGAGGGAAACGATTTTTACAACCGAAAAAATCCATGCGGGTTTGAACCCGCGACCTTGGGTATATGAAGTCAGCATGGTAACCATTACACCACGAAGGGCGACTAGCATACTAGATGCAATGTACACCTGTAACAGGAAAACACAGGTATAAAAGTAGAAAAGGCAGTTTCGTTATTTTATTTTACAGTAAAGGAGCAAATGGGTATTTATGAAATCTCATGCAAAAGGTTGAAGATTCACAACACTGTAATATAGAAGCACAATATTCATAAAAAAAAAATCTGATGTGTTCCATTCACATGATTTTCTCTACATCTCTGCAACATATTATTGTTAAAAAGCTTCTATTTACTTCATGCTAAGTAAGAAAAATTAGCAGAAATAGACTTATTACTTGCTTCCTTGTAAGTAGAAGCGTAAAAAGGGAGTACCATTAGGTTAAAGTGACAGTTAAAAACTGGTTGCTATGTGATAGAAGTTCCTTTGTTTGTATGGATAGGAGTTGCCAAATTCCTGTATGAGATAAGTGAGTTTTTCAAAGCTGAAACCAAAAACAAGGAATATCTAAAAAAAACGATCAACTCCACGAAAAAAAAAAATGTGTATAACATACATTGTTGTTTTAATGTGCTCTACATTTTTTGTTTGCTAAGTTTTTGTCCATCACTTATGGTTTACCACTTACACAAAATTCCGTAAAATTCGTCCAGAATAAAGTAGTCCTCAGAGGCCATTCCCAGAAAATTCAAGATATACATATTATTTGTCAGGTATATATCTTTAATATACGATATTTTAATCAAAATCGTTAGAGCCATGTTTTATAAAATCAAAATGTTCGAAAAATTTTCCATGTGAAGGGTAGTTGGGGGATTTTCTTGAAAATCTTCGTGTCGCATCCTTGGAAGATGCTGAACTTAAATACCAAGTTTGGTATTTAAAGGTGTTTTCGTTTTTGAGCTATGCTGCCCAAACATACACACACACACACTCACATACATACATACAGACAGACATACACACGGACATTTTTCTAAAAAGGCTTTTTTTGGATTCATGTGGTCTCAAAACATGTATTTCCGGTGAAATCTCGGTATCGAATTTTTGGGTGCAATGCAATACCTTCGCTATACACTTTTACATAGTACGTACAGAGAAAGTAAAAATCTGATGTGTTCCATAACTTTCTCTACATCTCTGCAACAAATTATTATTATTATTATTATTATTATTATTATTATTATTATTATTATTAAAAAGCTTATGCCTCTATTTATTTCATGCTAATGGACAAAAAATTAGCAGAAATAGTCTCATTACTTGCTTCCTTGCAAGTAGAAGCGAAATAAGAGAGTATCATAGGTTAAAGTGGTAGTCAAAAGCTGGTTGCTATGTGATTGAAGTTCCTTTATTTGTATGGATGGGAGTTGACAAATTCCTGTATGAGAAAAGTTAAGTTTATCAAATATGAAACCCAAAACAAGGAATATCTCAAAAACGATCTACTCCATGAAAAAAATTGAATTGACACACAGTGAAATTAATACACCTCTAATAAAGGTTTTTAAAAAGAGGATTCTTGTTGAATTATTGGACATTAGAAAAGGGACATTAACTCATACACCATAAATTGTGTGTTTTAATGTGCTCTACATTTTTTGTGTGGTAAGTTTTTGTCCATCAATTACGGTTTAGCAGTTATGCAAAATTCCGTAAAATTCACCCAGAATAAAGTAGTCTTCAGAAGTAATTTCCAGAAAATTCAAAATATACATTTTATTTGTCAGGTAAATGTGTTTAATATGCGACATTTTAATCAAAATCGTTAGAGCCATTTTTGAGAAAATCAAAATTTTCGAAAAAAAGTTTCACGAAAGGATAGTTTGGGATGGGGGATATTTCTCAAAATCCTCGTGTCGCATCCGTGGAAGATACTTAACTTAAATACCAAGTTTGGTACTTTAACAACTCTTCGTTTTTGAGCTATATGTTCACAGACACACGGCTCACACATGGACCTTTTTCTGAAAATACTTTTTTTTTTTTAAACAGGGGACCCTAAAACATATATTTCCGGTGAAATCTCAGAATCGAATGTTTGGTGGAGTGCAATAACGTCTCTATACACTATGTACATAGTACGTGTAGAGAAAGTAAAAATGAAACAAAACTGTCATTTGCTAAAATAATATGATGGTAATAGTGGTCATGATGATAATGATGATGATGATGCTGATGACGGTTCTTGATTATAATGACATGTCATCTTTTATTTCACCCTTATCATGATCCCAAATTATGTAAATGTATATTTATTGGGTCACTTTATACAGTTTTCTATGTTTTTACTATTGATTAAGATATCGTATATTAAGATATTTACCTGGCAAATAAAATGTATATCTTCAATTTTCTGGAAATAGTTTCCGAAGCTTACTTTATTCTGGATGGAATTTACGGAATTTTGCATTACTGTTAAACCGTAAGAGATAGATAAAAACTTACTACACAAAAAATGTAGAGCACGTTAACATACATAATTTATCTTACATACATTTTTTCGTGGAGTTGATTGTATTTTAGATATTCGTTTTCTTTTCTTTCAGCTTTAAGAAACATACCTTTCTCAAACAGGAATTTGTGAACTCCTGTCCATACAAACAAAGGAACTTCAGTCACATAGCAACCAGCTTTTGACTATCACTTTAACCTATGTGCTCCCTTATTTTGCTTATGCTTACAAGGAAGCAAGTAATAAGACTATTTCTGTTAATTTGTTCTCAAAATCCAAGTTGATGAGAGGAGGAGGAGGAGGTGGGGGAGGAGGAGGAGATGACGCAATATCTAACTTTAAAATAATCTTTTACTTTTACTCCCCTTTCCCACCAGGTAAAAATGCCTAGAAAACACCTAATAAGGTTTTGTCAAAATGAATGTCCTTATTACTTTATCTAGCGCATATGCACAACATACATAGTAGGTAGAGAAGGTATTGTATTCCAACCCAAAAATGTAATACAGAGGCTTCACCGGAAATACGTTTTGAGACCCTCTGAATCAAAAAAAAAAAAAATAGAAAAAGGAATTCTGTCTGTCAGTAGGCAGCATAACTCAAACTTTGTATTTAAGTTTAATATTTCCCAAGCAAGTGACACAAATATTTTTAAGAAACTGCCCTCACCCCAAACTACCCTTTACATGAAAAAATTTCAAACATTTTCATTTTCTCAAAAATGGCTTAAACGATTTTGATTAAAAGACTGTATATTTTAGGTATTTACACAATAAATAAAATGTATATCTCGAATTTCCAGGGAATAGCCTCTGAACTCCTCTTCATTCTGAATGATATTTGCATAACTGGTAATCTGTAAGAGATAGACAGAAACTTACTACACAAAAAATGTAGATATTGTCAAAACACAATTTATGTCCTTTAAATTTTTGTTTTGGAGGTAATCGTGTTCAAGATATTTCTTTTTGTTTGTTTCAATTTTAAAATACCTATACTTTTCTCAGACAGAAAGTTGCCCATGTTTCTTTTATTTTACTCCTGACAAGCAAAGAACCAAATGTCAATGTAAATCGTATAGCAACATCTTTTAAAAATGGTACTATTGCTTTAGTTCACTTCTTTAGTTCCCTTCTACTTATAAGGGATTAAGCAATAAGGGCATTCTACTAATGCTTATCTCAATTAGCATGGTACAGAAAGAAGAATAATCTTTTGTAAACAATTTATTCGTAGAACAGCTAGAAAAAGTCATGTGAGTGTATATCAGAGTTTGTTTGGTACCTGTTATTTTATCAAGTTAAAGTTCCATATGCCACGGCATATTTTGAAACACCTAGCAGTGTTTTCTTAGATTGGTGGATTTCTAATTTGGAATTTTGCTACTGTGCACACATGGTACGAGGGTCAGTTTGTTCCCCATAGATGGCACCATAAGATAAAACCATGACGTGAAAATGGTGGGATTTTGCCTGGGGGTCTTCTTTTAGTGTTCTATAAAATCATTGAATCAAAATATCACAATATAAAATTGGTGCAATGTAAATAAGAGGCAGAATAGATAACGGCATTTGACTGAGAAGTATCAGTTTTACTTTCTCTAGCATATATGCCCCCAGGGACCTCTAACGATAGCTACGGGTTTGGTGCACCGGGTATCCCGAGCTAACCCTAACTCCCATGGTGTGGAAGAGGTGAGGGTGTCAGCAGAAACGCCCACCCATTTGTAGGCCTTGTATGGAGGTCTATCTTGGTGGAAAGGAATATCCTGGTTGATTTGAGGGTTGTGTATTTGAGTGACCAGGAAGAGTGCACAACCTAATAATATATTGCTTTGGGAGTATAAACGGGAGGCTAGGGTCTAATCCACTCGCAGGCAATCGGCCAGAACTGGGTACTATACCGAACTCTAGGGTGAGTAGGACAGTGAGCCCGTCATATCCCCTGTATAGCACTATCATCCCAGGAGGTGACACCGAGGTGGGTGGGGAGCACTGGCGGATGAAGTTTTATCCATTTTTATGAGAAAAGATAAACTAAATCCTAATGTGCAGGGCAAAGAAGTACTGGAGTGCAATGGGCATCACTACTTAGAACAGAGGCAGGGAAAAAAAGGGCTTAGATAGCAGTACTGGTCCAGTTCAATCTTGTATTAAAGCGTGCAACGGCACACTATTGGTTGAGGCAGTTTCAGTATACCAGTCAGCTAAAATACTAACAGCCCATCTTTTAGGTAAAAGTCGAAATGCATATGACCTTGAATTCCTCATGTGGTGTTGTAACCATTCGCATATTGGGCGGTTTGACCAAAGGGGAAATTCAGGAATTCTGGCGGAACATGGCGTTACATCCGTGCACAGGGTTCAATGGAAAGTGGATGGTGAATTCGTGCCTATCCATATCCTGTTCCCTATCTTTGATCGGACGAATATCCCTCGCAGGATTAAGGCAGAGTATAAAGCCACCAAGGTTAGGTCCTACATTTCGAACCCACTCAGACGCTACAAGAATCGTCGCTTTGGGCCACAATTGACTTTTGTACCGGCCAGTCTAGCTCTGCCTTATGTGGAGACGTTATACACGATGGAGCTTGTACGTCAACTCCATCTTACATTAACGGGCAGCAAATATCCTTCTAGTTCCCGCGACTGTCCCCGTTTTGCAGAGGAGAGAGTGATTCAGGAGATACGAATGAAAGAGAGAATATATCCTTTTCGGTAGCCTGGAAGCTCCTGTGATTTTACCAATTCTCTGCCTTACGCACTAGTAGCTATAGATCAGTTGCAGCTAAACCGGTACCGAGGCGGGAAATCGCAACTCAGACGTACGGTATTGACGGGGACATAATTCAGAAGAGAATCTCGTTGCCAGATCACATCCAAGGTCCTCAACATCTAAGTATATGTCGGCTTCAATATCTGCCAAATCCACCACTGTAGAGAGCAGTCCAGTGTCACCTAAACCTTCGACCTCGGGCACTAAGACCCGCGTACCCTTCACGTATTCTGCATCAGCAAAGATTTTCAAGACCAATTATGTTCGAACAGACTTCCTGAAAAAAAGGTAAAGTCTGCTTCCAAAACATCTAAGGGAAGGAAAAGTAATGTCTCTCTCCTCGTAGACCCGCCTCAGCGGAATCTTTTGGGATTCGGGGGGGGGGGGGGAGTACAATCGGCGACCTCTATCTTCGCCGATTAGTACCTATAACCAAAATTCTCTATTGGATAGGGATACTTCCCCGTGGGGGAAATGTAACAGGGGGATTCTGCCATCATTGCCAGACGGGCAGAGCGTAAACCGCAGAATTGTGCTCCTAAAAAGAGTGTTAGCCCGACAGCGAAAAAGAACAAACTGAGCTGACCAGCACAACCCAGGATGCAGAAACGTCTTTCAGTTTAGAACTTATCCCATAATATAGACGATGGCTATTCTACAGTGGAACACACGCGGAAGTAGACCACACCTACCAGAGCTGGTTGGAAGGCCTGCTTACAAGAGACAGAATTCCGTCCACAAGACAACGTTATGTTCGGGCACTTCTCTTCTGTACGGTGTTGTTTATCACCGGAAGAGGGTATTCCTGCATAGGGGACACTATAATGCTTATCAGAGATTATATTAATATATATATATATATATATATTTTTTTTTTTTTTTTTTTTTTTTTTTTTTTGCTGAATCCATATCCGCATAGTTTCTGACATCCAGTCTGTATAATGGTTAAGAAGCCATCCATCAGATTCACCATTTGTAGTATATATCTGCTTCCATCTGATGATCTCTTGCGCACTGATTTAGCAGTCCTAGTTTCCCACTTACCAACACCTCTTCTGTTGGTAGGTGACGTAAATGCTCACTTTGGGGGTCACCTCAGGCTTGTGCGAAAGGTAAACCTCATTGCCGATTTTTTAGACAATCATAGTCCATCTCTCCTGAACACCAGGGAGCTTGCATCCATTTTGGACGCCTCCAATAGTTACTCACACCTGGATGTAGCTTTCTGTTCTCCACAGTTGGCAGTTTCCTTAAAATGGAATATCATCTCGTTTACATTCTGGTGAAGAATTTGTATTAACAGGCGTCTTCGATTTTGTCTTTTGTTTAGCAATGTTGTAGAAAGAAACTGTCTAACTTTTTAACGTTCCAACTAATACCCTATTTTTCTCTTGCTTTATTTTAGCATTTTTCTATATTGTGAGCCACTTAACGTTTTACGCGATTCAAGTTCACTAATTTACGAGTAGAAGTAGTAATTTAGGAAACTAAGTACACTGAATACTAAAATATATTATATACCCGTATGGAGTAGGTATAGGACGCTTGTAGGCTTGTAGGCTTATATAGTATGCTTATGGGCCAGTATAGGATGGTTATAAGCTAGTATTGGCTGCTTAAAGGCCAGTAGAGTATGCTTATAGGCTGGTATAGGATACTTTTAGGTTAAGTATAGCGCTTATAGGCTTGGTATAGCTGCTCATAGGCTATTATTGGCCACTTATAGGCTAGGTATAGGCTGGCTATAGACCACTATGGGCTGATTATTTACTAGTATTTAGCTGCGGCTACTATGGGCTGATTATTCGTTACTATAGGCTGCTTATAACTAGTATTAGTTATGGGCAGGGCCGGATTTAGGTTTTTTGCCTCCCATAAGCAGTGCTAAAAATTTCCGCCTACAATTTTTCCCAGACAATTAACGCAGCTATTATACAAGTCTTTAAGAGTTTAAATTAATTTTAAATGAAACGGAATTACAATTCAGAAAAAAAAAAAGATATTTGAAATAAAAATACATACTTCTTACTTGTAAATTATAACGATTTCCTTCGTACTTTCTTCATAGAGAAAGCATTGATGACGTCACCGAAGTCGGTCTGACGAAGCCCATGATGTCATAGCGTTCAGTTTGTCTTGGGGTGTTGTTGAACGAAGATATTTTTACTTTCTCTACACGTACTATGTACATAGTGTATAGGGGAGGTATTGCATTCCACCCAAAAGTTCGATACCGAGATTTCACCGGAAATACACGTTTTGGTCTCCCTGAATCCAAAAAAAGCATTTTTGGAAAAAGGTCCGTGTGTGCTTGTGTGTGTGATTGTGGACAGCATAACTCAAAAACGAAAAGACCGTTAAATACCAAAATTGGTATTTAAGTTTGATATTTTCCAAGGGTGCGACATAAGATGTTCAAAAAATCCCCCCACCCCCAACTACCCTTTACATGGAATTTTTTTTCGAACATTTTAATTTACTCAAAAATGGCTCTAAAGATTTTGATTAAAATATCGCATATTAAAAATATTTACCTGAGAAATAAAATGTGCATTTTGAAATTTCTGGGAATAGCGTCTGAAGACTACTTTATTCTGGATGAATTTTGCAGAATTTTTCATAACTGCTAAACTATAAGAAACGAACAAAAACTTACCACACAAAAAAAATGTAGAGCGCGTTAAAACACACAAATTGTTTTTTCATGGAGTATCGTTTTTGAGATATTCCTTGTTTTTGGATTCAGCTTTAAAAAACGTACACTTTTCTCACACAGGAATTTGTCAACTCCTGTCAATACATACAAACAAAGGAACTTCAGTCACATAGCAACCAGCAATCACATGTCAACATGCTTTTAAGAAATTTGACTATCATTTTAGCCTAGTGTTTTCCCTTATTTCCCTTCTAATTACAGGAAGCAAGAAAAATACCATTTCTGCTAATTTTTCCTCGATTAGCGTGAAAGAAATGGAAGAATAAGCTTTTGAACATAATTTGTTGCAGAAATGTAGAGAACGTCATGTGCATGGAACACATTAAGATTTTTTAACTCTCTTGAGCACTGAAAATCTCTATGCCGAACAATTTTCTATATGTGTACACAATATATACGAAGGCTACACTAATATTAGAATAAACATCCAAGAGGTCCTTCTTATGCAGTGTTTTTATAGACACGCAATGACATGTCTTGCTCTAAATTGTCCTCAATCACATAGCATCGAAAGTGAATGCATTCATTGTCAAATTCTTCCTCTAAGTCGCTCTTAAAGTTTGAGCCCGTTCGAAAATGTGTTTTGTATCTAACGAAGAGCTTAGTAAGAAAATCAAAATTAGTAAACAATCCTTCTTACGCATTACATCTAAGTTTCAATTTTTGTCAACATTGAAAACCTGAATTATGCTGTAATTGTCTCTTCCAGAAAACGCAAACTTTTCTCCTTGCTCACCATGTTGCAATTTACTTCTACGTTTTCTGGTGCTGTTGCAATTGTATGAATCTTCACATAAAGATAATTTTTCCTCATAAACATCAAACGCGCCTCTTTTGCATTCAAGATATGTTACTAATGAATTGTAAAGATTGATGACAACTTCTAATTGAGCTTCAACATTTGTAACGTTTTGCTTACATTGTAAAATCTTTAAAAAAAAATATCATTCCACAATAATGTAGTACAGCATGCCTCCAAATTTTGGAGTGAATCGTTAAATCATTACTAGGGCTCGGATTTTCAGGTAAATACATATTTTGTTTGCGTCCTAATATGAACTTGAAACTGAGTATATACACTAGACCAAACATTTTAAGTTTTATTGCACATAAAAATACATATTTTCTGATTTTATGTAAATAAATATTTTTGTATATTCACATAAATGACATAAAATCGCATAAAAGACAGTTTTTAAAAATAATTTTCACATCATTTCATAAAATCACAAAAGCATCAGCAGAATTACTTTTTAACAAGTCACTATCCACTTCTGTAATGTTCAATTACACCTGCCAGATGACGTAATTTGCTGTTAATTATTGGAAGAACTGATATATCAGCTATTAAACATCCTGCTTTCCTTAGTTACATGAGCTCGCAAGATAACGGGAATTCCTCCACTGCCATACGCTTGAAATAAATAATATGAATCCGCAAAGTTTAGACAACCTTCTAGTTGTGTTGGGAAGTTACATATCGACAGTTTTGACTTCACAGTGGATTAAACATGCCCAGAGCGAAAAGTAGTGGGACAATATGCTGCAGCATTTAAGGCTATTTTCAGTTCTGATGGTAAAATCCTGAAATTATAGATGTGAGTAACATTCCTTGTTATAATTACGCTAGACTTACTTCGTGTGACGTGAAGCGATCATTTTCGAAATTTAAGGCACTCCATCTTTCGGGATGGAAAATTTGAAGAAGCATGTGGTCGTCCACTGTAACTCTACAGTATTTGGTGATCTCTCCCACGAATGATGACTGGTGAGTACCACGTACATTTCTATTAGATCAGCCAGTCAGATCTTTAAAAAAATATTTTATTTGTTTTGGCACATATTTTTATTTCTCTATACGCACTATGTACATAGTGTATAGAGAAGGTATTGCACTCCACCAAAACATTCGATACCGAGATTTCACCAGAAATATATGTTTTAGGGTCCCCTGTGTCCAAAAAAAAAAGTATTTTCGGAAAAAGGTCCGTGTGTGTGTATGTGTGTGTCCGTGTGTCTGTGAATACGATAACTCAAAAACGAAAAGTCGGTAAAATACCAAACTTGGTATTTAAGTTTAGTATATTCTAGGGATGCGACTCGAAGATTTTGAGAAAAATCCCCCCCACCCCAAATTACCCTTTACATGGAATTTTTTTCGAAATTTTTGATTTACTAAAAAATGGCTCTAACGATTTTGATTAAAATATCGTATGTTAAAGATACTTACCTGACAAATAAAATGTATATTTTGGATTTTCTGGGAATATCCTCTGAATACTACTTTATTCTAGGTAAATTTTACGGAATTTTGCATAACTGCTAAACGTAAGATATGGACAAAAACTTACCACACAACAAATGTAAGCACTTTAAAACACACAATTTATGTTATATACATTTTTTTCGTGGAGTTGATTGTTTTTTAGATATTCCTTGTTTTTGGTTTCAGCTATAAAAAACATAGGTACTTTTCTGATACAGGACATTCTGAACTCGTGTCCATACAAACAAAGGAACTTAAGTCACATAGCAACCAGCTTTTGACCATCACTTTAACCTATGGTACTCTCTTACTTCGCTTCTACTTACAAGGAAGCAAGTAATAAAGACTATTTCTGCTAATTTTTTCTCGATTAGCAGGAAGTAAATAGAAGCATAAGCTTTTAACAATCATTTATCGCAGAGTTGTAGAGAAAGTAATTTGAATGGAACACATCAGATTTTTTACTTTTTAGCACATATTTTTAACCTTTTTATTGCATAAAAATAAACATTTAACAAGTTTTTAGCACCTAAAAATCCGAGCCCTAGTCATTACATTGTCCAAATATACTTGTTTCCTTTAATTCGTTATTGGCATCTTCGATTTTTTCGTTTGTTTAGCAATGATGTAGAGAGAAACTGTGTAACTTTTTACACGTTCCAGCTAACACCCTATTTTTCTCTTGCTTCATCATTTTTACTTTCTCTAGCCCCGTATGTAGAATGTACATAGGGATAGAGAAGTATTGCATTCCACCCAAAAATTCCATGTCGAGATTTCACCGGAAATACATGTTTTAGGACCCCCTGTATCCATAAAAAGTATTTTTCAGGAAAAGGTCCTTGTGTGTGTGTGTGTGTGTATGTGTCCGTGTGTCTGTGAACACGATAACTCAAAAATGAATAGTAGCTAAAATACCAAACCTGGTATTTAAGTTTGGTATCTTCCAGGGATGCGACACGAACATTTTGAGAAAAATCTCCCCACCCCAAACTACCCTTTACATGGAACTTTTTTAAAAATTTGATTTTCTTAAAAATGGCTCTAACGATTTTGATTAAAATATTGTATATTAAAGATATTTACCTGACAAATAAAATGTATATCTTGAATTTTTTGGGAATAGCTTCTGAAGACCTGTTTATTCTGGATGAATTTTGCTTCATTTGCCATAACTAGTAAACTGTAAGAGATAGACAAAAACTTACTGTACAAAAAATGTAGGTTTTTTAAAATACACAGCTTATGCCATATACACTTTTCTCGTGGAGCTTACCGTTTTCGAGGTACTCATTGTTATTAGTTACAGTTGTGAAGTACTTATACTTTTCTCAGACGGGAGCGTCCGTTTTTTTTTTTTTTTTTTTTTTTTTTTTTTTTTTTTTTTTTTTTTTTTTTTTTTGTTCTACTCTTGGCCAAGAAAAGAAGCGATTACTTATGACAATCGCCTAACGACAGCTTTTAAAACATTTGACTATTGGTTTAGCCTAGTGTATTCCTTTATTTTCTTCCTACTTCTACGGAACTAAGTAATAAGAACATTGTGCTAATGAGTACCTCGATTAGCAAGGTGCAGAAAGAAGAATAATCTTATGTAAGAAATTTGTAGAAGAGCTGGAGAAAGTCATGTGAGTGTAACACATCAGATTTTTTCATTCGTTACCATGGGTACAGTTTTGTTGAATAAAACATTATATACATAATATATATTTTATACAATATATATTATATATAGGGAGATAGATAGACAGAGGGAGAGAGAGAGGACCTGTCGCTTTTCCCTCAGTATCTACAACAAAATGTGTAATACTGCCATTTCTTGAATGGCTTGCCTCAATTTAAATAAAGTAAACAGGGAAATAATCCTTCCTAAGAATAACTTGCATACCCACGAAGAAGCGAACAGGCATAGACAAAGTAATGTCAATGTAACACATCAGAGTTCTTCCCCTCCCCATAAAATACTCAACTATTTAAACTAAAGAATTCAGATGATACCAACCATTTTTTAGAACAAAGCCGATAAAACTGCTGATGATAGCTTTTGAATTTTGTAACTAAGAATTGAAGTGAGATCTCAAGATTCGATCCTGATAAAATTAGTGGTTCTGTTAATCAAATCTTTGCATATCATTTTTTTCAGCGCTTGCTAAGAAAAGTTAATTCTCTTTAATCTGAAGAGTAGATGTGTATCCCTTGACACCCTTTACAAAAATAGGTGCTAGGTCAGACTGTTTCAGCTTGGCTTCGTGCCAAAATAGTAGTGAGTAGCTTACAATTCACAGGAAAATGTAAATGGCGTGTTATTTATGGACGCTCTTCAACTGCTGTGGTTCTTAGTGTCCCATTCTATACTGGGCTTGAGGTTCTCTATCAGGCTTGAGGTTCTTTTAATTACCGTAAATCTACGACACGGGACCAACGGCTTTACTTCCCTTCCGAAGGAAGCCATGCTTACGCCCGAAAAATTCCATCGTCCTCCGCCGGGTTTGAGCCCGCGACCTTGGGTGGGCGACTACAACTCACAGGGGCTCTATCTGTAGCATGTAATAAGGCGCGACGTTAAGGACAAGCTATTATCACGGTGATGGAAATGAAATGACAGAATGCAAGTATTATGGTATGGCCTTTTCCCAGTGACGTATTGGCTACCATGTCCCCCCTCCAGCTCGGCTCCAAATTTTGTGGTTGAATATATGAGTACTCTTACTCAAACGAGTCGAGTTGGAACAGCCTGTGATACTGTTTTTCTTTTTGCTAGGTTAGAAGTTTAACTCCTTTGACCTGGTGGGTCTTGTTGGATGATGAATGGATTTAGATGAAATGGCTCATACGAGCCTGGGGCCCTTAGACCTTAGATTAGTAACATTTGTCTTCTCAGGATAAAGGAAAATTCTGGGTGGGGGGGACCTCATCTGAGTAACTCACTCTAACCGAGATTCGAACTCGGGACCTATTTAATGTGAGTCAGACATGCTATATTTGCGCTCCAGTTGTAGGCATGATAGTATAGAGTGGTTTATATAGAACTATCACATTTCTTTCTTTAATTATTCCGTTGGAAACTCATTCAATGACCCAATTTTAGCGCCAAATTATGCAGAATGTTTTGGAGTTTTTATTCCTTGTCACTAGATGCACAGATGTTTATGTTTTATTGTTAATTGCATTGTCGGCAGCTGTTTCCGCATTTTGTTCTTGTAGTCAACGTGAAAATGCAGTACGATATAGAGCTGAGTCAAGGATATTTCCAGCAAGATGGCGCTACATGACGTACATCAAATGAATCCATGAACCTAATTGCAAGTTTCGTTGACGACCGGATAATTTCCAGGAACCTGTGGCCACCGAGATCTCCAGATTTGACATCGCCGGTCTTCTTTCTATGGGGTTACTTAAAAGATAGGATTTACGCCACACGTCCCCAGGCATCGGACGATCTGAAGCACAACATCACAAAGGAGATTCAAGCTATTGACAACAGAGTCCTCCAGCGAGTGGCATGGAACGACGTGTTGAGTTGTGCCTAATGCAGGATGTAGGACATTTTCAACATTTGTTATAAAGGTAAATAATCTCCCAAGATTCCTCTACAATTTAGATGCAATAAGCTGTCGCTAGCATAACACGTTTTGAAACAATTAAGGAAAGAAATGTGTCAGCTCTTTATAAATCACCCTATATTACAATTCATTTTTTGTATTACATTTAAATGTCCTATAACTGGGCGCATCAAATCGGAATGCAATGAATGCTCAATTGTATACATTTATTTATTCAAAATAACGAGTTGTTTGTGATATTAGGGATGACATGTTAGTTTCTAGTTCATAAGGTGGCGTGTTCATATCCAGCGGAGAGGAATGGATTTTTTTCGAACGTAAAATTCCTTAGCGTGACTTCCTTCGGAAGGTAAGTAAAGCCGGTGGTCCCGTGTCGTTGATTTATAGTATGTATATGAACCCCAAGGCTGATAAAAGAGGTCTCTGAGGAAGATTTATCGCTGGTTTATGCCTAATATAGAATGGGACACTGAGAACCACAGCTGTTAAAGATCGCCCATAAATAAAATCCAATTTCAGAATAAGGGAAAACCCCATGGTATAATTTGGACATCTCACTGAAGTAGATTTGGGTTAAGACCCCTTGGAGGGTGTGTGTGTGTGTGTGCGCGCACACCTAGCTACGCACCTGGAGTTATTTATATATATTCTGCATAATTGAGATTACGTTATTTTATTAACTGTTAATTTTTATAGTCGTGTTCATATTTGATTGTTCAAAAATAATAATAATAATAATAATAATAACAACCACCACTACCACTACAACTACAACAATAATAATAATAATTAATAATAACAATTGGTAGGCAGCTGCGCTACCACCGCGCTAAGGAGACGACCATAATAATAATAATAATTAATAATAATTGAACCTATTTCTGTTGCAGTTGTCTCACAAAATGTTAAAATCTTATGACCCTAAACATTCATTTATATTTTAGAAATTTATTCCGCTTGGAATTGCCAGCGATTTAGATGTTTCAAAAGAAGCGGTAGTACACTTTCAGCTTCGCTGTATTGGTACTGGAAGCATGTGTGATTCTCGACTGTTTATCAATTCCAGCTTTCCGTTTCCCCTCTTCCCTCAATGTTTTCACTACGAGTAAAGGTTGGCGTGGGTTGGTGTGTGCCGTAACCCAAATAAAATTATCCCTGAGACCAGAAACACAAATATTGAATAATAAGTTTATTTCTAAGGATCAAGGTTAGTATAGCATATTAATAATCCAATTGAATTTTCGAATGTTGTGGTTAGAACCTTGTGAAATGTCATTATCGTGGGAATTTGCCATACAGTTGACAGGAGCTAATAATGACCTGGGATAATATAATACACTAAAGCATTAAATTTTCATTAAGGTAGTTAACACGTCTGGAATGTTGTATCGGCAATGTTATTGAAGGGTTCAAAGCCAAAGTACACAACGGACAAACTACCGATCCAGATTACTTTTAACTGTAGTCCAAAAAGTGGCTTTTTCACTGAAACTTGTGGAATTTTCTTGATTACAGGTGCCAATGTATTGGACAGTCCATTTGGAAGGTGGTCCTCGACGAGTAAATCATGCAGCTGTGGTGGTGGGAGACACAATATACTCTTTCGGTGGCTATTGCACGGGAGAGAACTATAGAAAGAGACGTCCGATGGATGTACACATTTTGAATACCACCACTTATCGTTGGTACCCATTACCATTGCCGAGAAATAATGACCCGTGTGTTCCTTATCAGCGTTATGGTCATACAGCTGTAGCTTATGGAGATAAAATTTTTGTGTGGGGTGGAAGAAATGATGAAGCAGCATGTAATATTCTCTTCTGTTTTGACACCAGTAAGTAAATATGTGTTACATACATTTAGAAGATTAAAGGCAATGGTGCCAAGTAACACTGCTTTTGAGTCATTAAATGGTCACTAACAGACCAAAAAGCAGTAAGTTGTGTTCATTTTTCAGTGATCGTACATTTTGGAGGGAAAAATAAGAATAATTCTGGCATGAAATAGAAATAAAACTGGCTATTGCTTACTTTAGCACCAAGTAATTGTTTAGTGCTGTGCTGAAAAACACCTTAACTGTTTGGAGGTGTCACATTTTAAGGAAGCTTATGAGCATATCAAGAATTGACTTCATATAACTACTATACTTGGTAAAAGTTTAGTTTAACTTCAGAGCAGATTTATGAATTTTTCCATGTGAAGTACTTAGGCTTAATTTTGAGCCACAGTTTTATTTGGAGTATGTTTCAGAAGTGCTTGGTTCTTGAGTAATTAATGTTTAAAGTGTTCACTAGTTTCTAGGACTTAGCACATTTTCATGTCTTACTAAAGTCAGAGAGATCCATAGTGATCCTTGACAGTTGCCTTACCTCGTCACTCTGCTCCACTTATCCCATCCATGGCTACAGCACCAAACCTCTCAGTCGCTTGGCAGGGGCTCTTCTCTTAAATCATCTTCATTGTTGCTTTCAAAGTCACTGTCATTATCATTGCTTAAATTTACAATTACACTAGGATTGCTTGGTGTCAACTGAAACTGCATTGAGGAATGCTTGTTACATCTTTCAACAAGGATAATTCATTGCTTATGTAGCATGAATCTATTGGCAGAGAGACACACACACACCTCTTATCAGCTAAAACAGCACACTGGCTGTCAGGGATCACCATGGATCTTCCCGAGTTTAGGTAAACTCAAGGCTGCTAATGATTTGGAAGGTATGATCTCCTCGGTTAATTGTTCTGCCAAATGGTATGAGACAATGTTGTGGCCATTGATATTCAGTGATTTGATCATGTGATAGGTCATTTGACATTTTGAGTTGGTTAACGACTGTGAATTGGAAAAGAAACAGTAATGTTCATGATGTTGACCACACATGAAAATAAATGTGGGCTGAGTTATTTTCAGTGCATTGAGTTTTCGTCAGAGCAAATTGTTGAGCTATTTATTAAAAACGAATATATATAAATGAATATTTGCAGAGTATTTGTTCAAGTGTAAATATGAACCTAAGGAAAGCGACTGATGTGTTATGTCAGTTAAAACTTTATTAAGTTAAGCTAAAGTTGAATGGATCTTGTGTTTTGTGAATGCCTTTAAAAAAAACGAATATCTGTAAACAGCAAATTCCTCTGGTTTCGACATTTTGTTATGTTAGGTGTGTAAATGAACTAGATCGATATAAGGGCAAAAATTCAGTTTTCAAAACCAATTTATGAGGGTTTTTGAAAAAGCAATGCAAATGAGGCTTTTTGTAGATAAACAAGCCTGAAATCCATTCTGTAGTCAAAGTAAATATTTATGGTATAATTAATATAAAATCCGTTGGTAATTATTTACAAGTTGGGCCGCTTACTCTCTCCGCTGTGAATTATGCCTGTTTTGCACTCTAACGGGACCGGTGTGGTTAGAGAGGGATTATGGGTGGGAAGATGGTTTAAAAAACTAATGCTGTATCCATTACGCTGTTAGGAGTTGTTGGAAATATCGATAATGAGGTACTAGCACAATATAAAATTAGACACATAAATTTATATACACACACTAACCTAAACAGATTGGAACCTAACCTCCACTAAATTTGAAAAATCCACAGGCTTTGAAATTGTCATCATAAATACAAAGTCAATCAATCGCACGTTTCATTTGATTTTAGAGCGGCCAAAGTTCAGCATAATAAAATTAACTGAACAGCTGTATCTGCGTGAAACATACTCGTCATACATCAGCACAGCATCTAGCGACATGTGCCGGTGTTGCATACCACAACACTTTGCCTGCCGCCGACAATGAAATTCAGGTTTTAGGCACTTTAGCGTGTAGCATTATTATATATTTACATTGCAAAAGTACTACAAGACTTCTTTATTTATATTCTACTCCTTCTAGGCAGCATACTTCATAAATATTCACAAAAAAGGATCGCTATGCACACGTAATAAATTAGCTCTAACTTAACTACGGAGCTTTTCCGTTAAAAAGAAAAATTGGTGAAAACGTAACAAATATAAATCAAACTTACAGTCAAACCACAATTTGTTTAATTTCTAGAGGGGCCAAAGTTCTCTATAATAACCAGCCCGTTTATATAAATAAAACTCAAATCCCTTTATTTCTTCATCAATTGTAATCACCGCACTTCCTTCATCATCATCATCATCATGGAAATAAAAATATGTTGAAACAATTTTGCTAGCTCTTAATTACATTACACATCTATTACAATATGCTTTCCACAAACACAAGTTTCTCTCTCCTTCCTTGTGCTGCTACAAAATTATGTTACATTCTAGTACTACCTCTCACAAAGTGGACTTCTGTTTGCATTCCAAAAGCCATCTGGAAATATGTGGCAATTGGATTTTGACATTTATGATTTGCTTCATGAGTTCAATTGTGTATGCTAGCAATAATGATACAAGCTATATTTTATGTAATACTTCTATTCGTACATTAAGTAAAATTAAATTGAGTTTTATTTATGGATACTCTTATAGTTCTCAGTGTCCCATTCTATATTGGGTATAAAAGAGATCCCTCTTTTATAGTCTTGAGATTCTTCTCTGTGCCATGAATCTACAATATAGGATCAATGGCTTTATTTCCCTTAAGGAAGCCATGCTAGGTTGTTATGCCCAAAAATTCATCACCCTCTGCACATTGGAAACAATTAAGTGAGGAAACAATCTTGGAGTATACAATAATAAACCAATATGCATGCTTAGTTCTAAAACAAAAGAATATGAATATGAGGGCCATAATATTTTGAGCCTAATAATAAAAAAATACTTTGTCGTTATGAATTGCTTTGTTGTTTCATCTCCTTTTTGATCAATGCACTTTTGCCTACATCTGAACCATTTGTTATAGCATGTTTACTTTCTGTACACGTACTATGTACATAGTGTATAGAGAAGGTATTGTATCCCACCCAAAAATTTGATCCTGAGATTTCACCGAATACATTCAGGAAACAAAGCTATTATATCAGCTCCAGAGTCCAACAAGTCATTGACTACCGATTATTATCAAACCCATCTTAATTTTTTAAATGACACTAATGCTAAACATGCAGATTTTTAGAGAAATCAAGCATTATTAGGTTTATAAACATAACCGACTATTCATGTTTTCATTTTTGTTCCTTCGTGGCTTTTATTGTTTGCTAGATGAATGCTGAGTTGGTTAATTTGATCTCCAAATTTTTCTATCATTCCTTTCATCTCTCCATTTCATTTGCTTCTTCACCTCCATTTGAGATATTGAGCTGATCACTCATCCTGGATGTTCTATGATTCAGAGTTTGATCTTCAACAGGCTTCCAATCCAAGGCATTGGCTTTTAAGTCCTATAATAAGAGAAGGGTAATTTGATAAATAAGTGCTGCAATGATGAACTTTATGCATATGCTTAAATATTTATTGTGACTAGCTAAACATTTGCCCAAAAAAAGATAGCACCAAATACTATTTAGTATACCTATGTTAAATGTTGTTTGAAGCTACTGAGAGCTAAAGTAAACATTATCATTAGTATGAAGGCTGATTCACAATAACCTGAGAATAGCAACCAAAACAAAAACGAGAACAGGAAGCTATGCAGAACACAAGATTTTGGTTCAAAACAATCTGGTAACATGAACAGGAATGCATTAAAAAAAATTCGAGAGAATGAGCTCTATTGTGTGTACCTTGACTTGAAATATTAATCCATTTTATATCTAGAAAATTACTTAAAAGTATTTTCTTAGAATAATCTCTATAGCGAAAAGTTTAATATGCACAGTAGGGACCTAATGTGTTATGTCCTGGAATGAGAATGAGAAAGTTAAAACTTAGGCAAATTTTGTTTTCCATTCCCGGGGCCCAGGAAAGCCATTAATTGTGAACACCCTCATTAAAACACAACTTCAACTATACTTTAAAATTTAGTTGAGTCGATTTTGTAACACTACATCACTTACTTTTTTATTTCGGAAAACATGTTTCAGAAGCCATGTGCTTCCATTGTCAATTCCTTTGGTCGACTACCGGCATTGCTTGCTGTGGTGGTTGTCTCTGTCCCTGGTGGTGGTTTGAGGAACTTCTGGATGAGTAGATCGCCTGGCGGGATTTCAAAATTGAAAACCCGGTTCTTGTTTTTCCATATATATATGTTTTCCCAAACTTTTAATTCTGTCTTCCTTGTGATGTTTTTGAGGATTTTTGGGCTTCTATTTATAGTGTGTTTCTCTTTCCAAAAATGCCAAGCTACTGCAGATTTTTCTTCTTGTTTGAGTTTAATATTTCTGTGGTGTTCTTTTGCCCTGGTTTTTATATTTCTTTTTGTTTGGCCGATGTATATTTTTTCACAGTCATTACAGCTGAACTGATATATTCCTGGTTTGTTTTCTTGTGGGATATCATCTTTTAATTTGGAATTTAAAATGTTTTTTATAGAGTAATTGTTTTTAGGGGCTAGAATGATGTTATGTCTTTTGAAGATCCTCTGGAATTTGTAGAAAGTTGTAGGGTGGTATGTAAACTTCTTGTAGATCTTGTTTTCTTTCTGGTTTTGAGTGAGTGTGCTGACTTCTTTAATTCTCTTTCTATTTTTGGCTTTATTAACTTTTTTGTACACCAGTTCTGCCCGAAATCCATTCTCTGTAGCTATGTCCAAAATTTTATCAAGTTCACATTGGTATTCTGTTTTTCCCATTGGTACATTTACCAATCTGTGTGTAAGGCTGTTGAGTAAAGCATGCTGATGGGGAATGGGATTGTAACTCTTTTGTTTTATATAGCTGTTGGTGTGGGTAGGTTTTCTGTAGATGCCAAATGTAAGGTGATTATTAGTTTTTATGATTTTTAGGTCGAGGAATGGTAGTTGTCCATCACATTCCTTCTCCATTGTGAAATTTATAGACTTTTCTTGCATATTTAGGAGTTTTAGTGCGTCTTCTAGGTGTCTTTCTGGGACTATTGCAAAGATGTCGTCTACATATCGGTACCATATGTTCAAAATATGGTACCGATATGTAGACGACATCTTTGCAATAGTCCCAGAAAGACACCTAGAAGACGCACTAAAACTCCTAAATATGCAAGAAAAGTCTATAAATTTCACAATGGAGAAAGAATGTGATGGACAACTACCATTCCTCGACCTAAAAATCATAAAAACTAATAATCACCTTACATTTGGCATCTACAGAAAACCTACCCACACCAACAGCTATATAAAACAAAAGAGTTACAATCCCATTCCCCATCAGCATGCTTTACTCAACAGCCTTACACACAGATTGGTAAATGTACCAATGGGAAAAACAGAATACCAATGTGAACTTGATAAAATTTTGGACATAGCTACAGAGAATGGATTTCGGGCAGAACTGGTGTACAAAAAAGTTAATAAAGCCAAAAATAGAAAGAGAATTAAAGAAGTCAGCACACTCACTCAAAACCAGAAAGAAAACAAGATCTACAAGAAGTTTACATACCACCCTACAACTTTCTACAAATTCCAGAGGATCTTCAAAAGACATAACATCATTCTAGCCCCTAAAAACAATTACTCTATAAAAAACATTTTAAATTCCAAATTAAAAGATGATATCCCACAAGAAAACAAACCAGGAATATATCAGTTCAGCTGTAATGACTGTGAAAAAATATACATCGGCCAAACAAAAAGAAATATAAAAACCAGGGCAAAAGAACACCACAGAAATATTAAACTCAAACAAGAAGAAAAATCTGCAGTAGCTTGGCATTTTTGGAAAGAGAAACACACTATAAATAGAAGCCCAAAAATCCTCAAAAACATCACAAGGAAGACAGAATTAAAAGTTTGGGAAAACATATATATATGGAAAAACAAGAACCGGGTTTTCAATTTTGAAATCCCGCCAGGCGATCTACTCATCCAGAAGTTCATCAAACCACCACCAGGGACAGAGACAACCACCACAGCAAGCAATGCCGGTAGTCGACCAAAGGAATTGACAATGGAAGCACATGGCTTCTGAAACATGTTTTCCGAAATAAAAAAGTAAGTGATGTAGTGTTACAAAATCGACTCAACTAAATTTTAATTGTTAAAACACATCACTGTCTCAAAGTCCACCATATATCAGGATAATTCAACTATACTTTTTCAACTTTTTCATTCTCATTAGTGTTCTCAATTGTTTGAACCAATCTTAATACTTGAGGAATAGTAGCTTCCTGAATTACAAATTATGGAAATACTGCTATAATTGTGATTGCTTTCTTGAAAATAAAGTGGAATAAGGATAGAAGAAAGGTTTATTGCCACTGTTATGATGCTGTTTATATAGTGTGGAATTTTTCTCTTTATTCTCTCTTATTTGGCCACTGCACAGCTGTTTTTGGATTTATACATCATATATTATTGAAAATATGTTTTAATGGTCAATAAAACTATTGCAGAAAATTCATGATCATGCTGCTAGTATAAGAACATTTTCAACTCATAAGAGAAGGGACTTTTTAATAAGAATGGAGTAAAATATAGTTTTTGTTACTCAGAAAATGCATGCAGAAATATAACTAGCAAATAAAAATAATATTTGCAGGTACTGTGCCATTTATATAATTTTCTTGGTCTGAGAGTAAGGCATCTTCAAATTCATCAGTTTTGTCCCTATTTCATCAAATGTTAATGTCAAAACTTTTTGCATTATGAGAAAACTATGAAGCCTCTTTGTTATTAACATTAGAATGGCAGACGGTCAAAATGACCCCTCTTCAGATGTAACCCTTTGTAATGTTTTCAGATGCTTCAATTTTTTCTTCAAATTTCATGCTTTTGCTAATTTACGTTGCTTTGAAAGGTGATCCATGTCAATAATCACATCTTTTATATTTAATCCATTTTATTAAGTTCACTATCTAGAACAGAAGAAGGGTCATTTTGACCTTTGTATATTTAAAGTTCAGTAGGAACTAGTTGGCGGGCTATACAGACACATAAAGCAACTATTTGTCATGTCAACAGTGGTATCTTCTGATTGCATAGCCGAGTGGTTAGACCGCTTGCCTCTCGCCTAGGCAGCCGAGGTTCCATCCCAAGCAACTGCTTGTGAGATTTGTGGTGGATGAAACAGCTCAGGGGCGGGTTTTCTCCGGGTTCTCTGATTTCCCCTGCCGTCGCATTCCACCGGTGTTCCATCTTCATTCCATGCATCATCAGTATCATCGCCTACAGTAAAAGTGGGCATTAAATACTATTTAAAAAAATAGTACATTGTTGGGTTCTTAAATGGGTGCATTTATCAATTGTCGACATTTCACTGTATTGCATAGTGCCAACTTATTTAGGTGTTGTTTGTTGAAGGCAGTCAATTTGAATTATGTTTCTGAGGCGTGCCTACTCGATGAGGACATGCTGTGTATTTTTCTAGAGGGTTCTGAATTGAATCAGAAATTATTTTGGCCGACATAGATGAGGATGTATAAAAAACTAGAGACTGATTGTAGTGAAGCGACAGTTCGTTGTGTATGGACTCTCACTTCAAGCATTTCGACATAGTGACACTTGAGTACAGACAGCAACAGTTTTTTGTCTATGAAAGATGGAAATACGGATGTCTCTGAGCCTTCATTTGAAGCATTTTGTCAGTGAGACTCAAGATGGAAATACTAATGTCCCCAAGCTCTCGCTTCAAATATCTTGCCAGACTGAGACTCAATATAGGCAGCGACAGTTCATTGTGTATGGAAATGATGATATCTCCGAGCTCTCGCTTGAAGCATCTCACTAGAGTGAGACTCAAGTATAGGCAGCAACAGTTTGTTTTCTATGGAAATGCTGATATCTCCAAGCTCTCGCTCAATATAGACAGCAACAGTTCGTTGTCTATGGAAATACTGATGTTCCCGAGCTCTCACTTGAGGCATCTCGCCAGAGTGAGACTCAAGTATAGACAGCAACAGTTCATTGTCTATGGAAATACTGATCGTCTGCTAAATGACACAATATATGTATCACCAAGTGGATGACTCTATAATCAGCACTTTTCATTTGCTATTTGATGAATCCATGCTTCTTCTCATGAAGAAATACACAAAATTAAATATTAGGAGAGAATTGGAAAATAATGACCGCGCTGTGTCTCTTGAGGAGTTGAAGAAAAATGATTGTCATCATATATGTCTGGAGTGTACTACATACAAAAGTTATGTCTGTGAATTATGGTTAGTTGTGCTCATGGGGGCCTGGTATCTTTGATGACACAATGCCTTGAGATAGGTATCAGGAGTTACTCAGGTTTCTCCAGTTTGAAAAAATCAACATGAGGTAACCTCCTCCAACTGACAAATTTGCCCCTGTTTCAGAAATTTGGAACAAGTTTGTGGGAAACTGCTTTCGCTGTTACTGTCCAAGTGAAAATGTAACTATAGACAAACAGTTGCTTGCAAGCAAAACACAGTGTAGTTTTATGCCAAACAACCTAACAAATAAGGGCTGAAATTCTGGATTGCTACTGACATAGCATCAATATATATCTGAAATGCCTTCCCTTACCTGGGTTAGAATGACGGCCGACCTGAGACAAGCTCTGGGAGAACACATTGTCCTGTGTCTAATGGAATCATTTATAAACCATAGAAGAAATGTAACAACAGACATTTTCAACATTTCTCTTCAACATGTTTAAAAATTCCAAGCAAAGAAAATGTCACCGGTAGGTACAGGCTGGCAACAGAGAGTAACATGACTTTATCAAGCAAAGAAAAATAGAACAAGATTCTTCTTAGCACGCTCTGCTCTGAAGTAGCAGTGAGCAAAGAAAGAAAGGAAGAAGAAACCAGAAACTGTGACTTTGTGCAATGCTACTAAATTTGGGATAGACGTGATAGATCACGATAGATCAAATGACAGGTAAATATACTACTATAGTAGCATGCTGGGGATGCATGTTTTCTAAAATTTATTCAACATTGCTGCTATCAAAGTGTGGGTCATTTGCAATCAAGTAAAGGATACAAAGATGAAATGTAAGCTCATCCTTCAGCTTGTAACTGAACTGCTAAGCAAGGAAAAGGAACCAGAAGGGCAAAAATCGAAAGATTCAATAGGTTCAACATCAACCAAAAAGTAAAGGAAATGCCAGATCAATTTGTGTAAAGGAAACAAGACTGGTAATGTGTGACAAAAAGATGTGTATGGAAAATATACAAGAAAAGTAAAAACCATAAGTGCAAACTGTGTGTAGGATAATGAAACACAACATAAAACATGAGCTAAGGTAATGCGAAGCACTCAAATTGAAATCATAACACCACAATCTTTAAAGCCAAATGTTAAATGCCGCTATTTCTTGTTGAAAATAATTTTTTAAATTAGATTAAAGTGATTCAGTTTTAATGGGGACTATTTGTGTATGTATACTATTGTAGGAGTCAAAAGACTCCTCCTGCATTTCTAGGTATATCAAATTCACTGCAGTCCTAGTGCTAAATAACAACAGCACTGAAAAGGAAAGTTTAAAATTTCATCTGCTGTGACCTACTTAAAATTACTCAACCATTCTTTCATCACTGAAAGAAAAGTGTACAACCTTTCCAGAGCTTGAAACACTATCAAATCCAGGTTATGAAAATCAGAAATACCCCCACTGCTGATATTTTATACTCATATTTGTATATATGAGGGATTTTCACTTTCATTAGCAGGTTAACACATGATTTCACAAAATGGCAGTTATAAATAGGAAAAGGGAGGATTTACCATTAAAATTTTGTGGAGCATTGTATTATAATTTATAAGGAATACCAGGTGAGTTAAATTAAATCAATTTGTGTAGAAATAAAGTAAGAAATTCAGACAAAAGTTCATTCATTTAGTGCGCAAGAGGGATCAATTTTATTCAATTCAAAATTAATGCTCCTTTCTTATGCTTTGTGTTTTTATTTTCTCTATACACAGTATACATATAGTGGGTAGAGAAGGTATTATTATATTTGATGTCTAGATTTCACTGGAAATATATGTTTTGAAGCCTGCTAAATCCAGAAAATTAATTTTAGGAACAAAGGTCAGTGTGTGTGTGTGTGTGTGTGTGTGCGTGCGTGCGTGTGCACATGTATGTATGTTGGGGGGGGGAGGCAATAGCATAGCTCAAAAATGAAATTTGGTATTTATGTAAACATCTTTAATATACAGCATTTTAATAAAAATTGCTAGCCATATTTTACAAAATCAAACATTTTGAAAAATACTGCTTGCAAAAGGTAGTTTGGGGTGGGGAGATTTTCCTGAAAATTGTATTGCTTAAATACCAAGTTTGGTATTTTGAATTATACTGTGCACACACATTTTCTAAAAATATTTTTTTTTGTATTCAGGGATCCTCAAAACATGTATTTCCAGTGAAATCACAATATCAGGTTTTGGGTGAAATATAATATCTTCTCGATCTAATATGTGCATTGTACATATGTGTGTCGCCCTCCGTGGGGTAATGGTTACCATGCTAACTTCATGTACCCAAGCTCGCGGGTTAAAAACCGGCGGAGAATGATGGATATTTTCGTGTAAAAATCCTTAGCATAGCTAACTTCAGAGGAGAAGTAAAGCGTTGGTCCCGTGTTGTAGATTTAAGGCACGTAAAAGAACCTCAAGCCTGATAGGGAGGCCTCTGAGCAAAATTAAGTAGTCTTTCATGCCCAATTTAGAATGGGATGCTGAGAACCACAGTAGTTAAAGAGCATCCATAAATAACACGCTATTTTTATTTTCTATTTTGTACAAATGTGCAAGTGAAAGTACAGTAGTGTGCAAGTTAATATGAATGTTTCTTTTTCATTTTTACAATTTTTAACTCTGCTCATCATAACAATGAATGCTTCTAATTAGCACAGCTGCTTATATGTCATTGTTATATTGTTACATTTTAACTTCAGTCAGATGCAAACAGTTGTTACAGAAGGTTTTAAATAGCTTTTTGTTGTGCAGTGACATTTGAATAAAATTATATCCATCATTCTGATTGATGTTCATTTTGGACATTACTCCTAAAAAGAGAAGCAGGATTGATCCCCAGTAATTATACTTCAGAGGGATATAGCCACAGAGTGGGGATCAGTTTAGGCTATGTCAACAAAATTCTTAAGAGATATAATGGATCTGGCAGTAATTCTCCTCAGCGTAAAGGTATGTGTAGCAGGAAGAGGAAAACAGCAAAGAGGGATGACTTTTGCTGAGAAAATCTAAAGAAAATCCATAACTAACTATTTTTGACCTATGAGCACAATTAGTCCACTCTGGTGTTAAATATATATGATTCGACAGTTCATCATTGACTTCTTCAAACTGGTAAAAACGGATGTAACCTCAAAAGAAAAAACCTTTGGCAATGATTTGAAGAAAGAAAAAAAAATAAAAAAACAGATAAGCAAAGAAACATGTTGGTCAGAAGATGAATGGAAAAATGTTATTTTTCGGATGAGGCACATTTTATTGTGCAGGCACGACATTCTTGTTATGTTTGTAAATCATAAAATGAGCACTCATCTGCAAAGATCGTTGATCAGAGTGTAAAATTCCTGTGAAAAAAATGTTTTGGGGGTTGCTTTATGATTTCTGGGCCAGGGCAACTTGTACCAATAGATGTAATGATGAACTTAACTAAATACATTGACATTTTGGAAAGAAAAGTTGTGCCAACTCTGAAATTGCTTTTCCCAAATGGTAATAAAATTTTTCAACAGAAACTTATACCTTGCTACAAATCTAAAATAACCACGGAATGTTTAAAAAAACAGAATAAATACCTCCACAGGCCAAGTAGTTCACCAGATCTAAATCCCATTGAAAATTTGAGGGCAATTTTGAAGGACAGAATCAGAAAATTGGACTGCACATTGAAGGAAAGTATGATATCAGTTTGATAGAAGGTCGCTTTAGAGACAATGAAGTGAAGGAAATGTGTGAAAAGCTAATTAGATCTATGCAAAACTGTGTAAAAGAATTTAAATAAAGCAAAAGGAGGACATATTACATATTGAAACTAGTTTTGGTGTTATAGAAGTGTTACATAAGACTACCTAAGAATAAAATAGCATTTCAGATAATTATGTTTATAAACTTTTGTTAGATAAAGACAGTATAAGGTTCTCATTTTAATGTCTTTCTCTTTAGAAAAATAGCAATTAAGATGTTATGCAGCCTACACTTATGTGGAATATGAATTAATTTATGCACTAAGTTGACAGTAATTATTCCAGTCATTCTTGAGTGATAGGTACAGACACTCTCACAAAGTAAATGTTTAAAATGTTACTTTTGAGCTTCAGACTGGCCTAACCATTGCAACATGTTTACATTGCTTAGTTATACAAAATTACCGGGAAAAAATTACCACCGTTTTGATTAATGATGGGTGAGGAGTTTTTATTGCATATTACTTGAGACCGGATTATATGCATTTGTATATTTAGCTTCTTTTCACTAGTTATTGCATATTGTAACCAAAAACTGGAGATGATGCATATTTCAAGGCTATATTTAAATATTTTAGACATTTAAAAGCACAGGCTCCTGTCTTGTTCTCGTTTTGATATTTTATAGGGACCACAAAATAACTGTGCAGAGTCAATAGCCTGCCACCTATGCTCTCACTTGATCCCCTATCCTGTCATAGCGTGTGAGTCTGTAACAAAGAGAGCACGTTGTTTGTTGCACGTCCATTGTTTCAGTTTAGTTTTCTATTTATTTATACAAAGTTCAATGCATAATGTGTACTGTGCAATGCCCCATGCCACCCAAAAAAAAAGAAATGCCGTTTCGTGGATAGCTGGACATCCTAGAAGATTTAGTCATGACAGAAATAAATTATACAGTCAAATGTGCAAAAAAAAAAAAAAAAAAAAAAAAAAAAAAAAAAAAAAAACGTTTTGTGCACAAAAAAGCTTCATATACCCAAGGTCACGGGTTCAAACCCGATGGAGGATGATGATTTTATTTTTGTGTAAAAATCCTTAGCATGGCTTCCTTCGGAAGGGAAATAAAGCTGTTGGTCCCATGTCATAGATTTATGGCACATAAAAGAACCTCAAGCCTGATGGAGAGGCCTCTGAGCAAAATTAAGCGGTCTTTCACGCCCAATTTAGAATGGGATGCTGAGAACCCCAGTAGTTTAAGAGCGTCCATTAATAACATGCCATTTCCATTTCAAGTCTTCATATCTCAGGAATAAGTAAGGCGCACAATAACCTTTAACAGCGACAAGTAGTAACAGTAGCAGTGATTTAACATCCAGATGAAACCCAAAAATTGCTTTAATATGGATTTATGTGAAGCTTTCATAGCAAGTAAAATTCCTCTTCACAAACCTACAAACCCTAACCTCAAAGATTTTCTATGCAAATATTGCTTAAATCAACATACACCAGATGAATCAATATTGCGTAACAATTGCATGCCGACAATTTATCTACATGTTCTGGAAGAAATAACACATTTGAACTCAAGGATAACATTTGCATTTCAGCTAATGACACTACCAACAATTGTGGCCATTACATTGCCAATTTAATTGTTGGTGCATTAAAACAAGAGCTTTATTCTTCCTATTTGATACCCTGCAAATAATTACAAAATGTAAATCATTCTACGATCGCCAGATTTGTGAATGATATTTCCAGAATCTTCTGCAGATGAAAGAATGTTCGTGTTTCTCTGAGATGTTGCTCCCTACCTGATCAAAGTAGGAAAATCCCTCCACGTATTTTACAGAAATATGATTCATGTGATGTGATTCGCTCATATTGCTGCACTCAAGAAGTACAATCCATGTTTGGGAATTTAAACAAACTGATTTCATCAACAAGGAAAGTGTTTCCTAAGGTGTCTGCTCACATCAAAGCTTCCAGAGGAAAACTCCAAAATGTGCCTTTACCTCCCAAACCTGTAATAGTAACTCGTTGGAGTACCTGGGTCATTGTTTTACAGCGAACATTTCAAGGTGGTCAAAGGCGTAGTAAACTACTTTGATAGTGCAAAGGCTCTGGCAGTTTGTCAGTGCAAGGAAGCACTTAACAATTCAAGTTTTCAGAAAAACATTGCTGTGATTGCCCTCATTTTTCCCATATACGTGTAAGTATTAAAGAGCTCGAGTTTTGGCATTGGCTGAATCTATTCAGGTTAAAATTCATCTAGTGAACACCTTGCTGGAGGTATTCCCGAGGAAACTTAAAGATGAGTGTGCAAACATTTTGAGCAATAACCCAGACTTTGAGCTTTTGTGACAAATTGGTAGTTTTATTAATGGAATGGATGAACCTTTACTAGAAACAATAAGTGTCAATATAGCACCCAAATTCAATAATGTCCAGTGACTTCTGTTGATGTAGAACAGTCCGTTTTTGCTTATAAAAATGTTTTTAGCGATCAATGACACAATTTTACTACTGAATATTTGGAAGAGTACCTAATCGTTTCTCTTTCTATTTCTTTATTATCTCCATTTGTAATACATAATTTACAAGGATCATCAGATTGATTACAAAACTAAATATAGTATAAATAATAACATGAGTATATACACTTTATAAAAAAAATATACAGGGGGTACCATCATACAGCATAACTTACTTAATTTAACATTTTATACTCCTCTATAGAGTAAAATACATTTTCTGAGAGATACTTTTTAATTGCTTTAAGTTTACAGTTTTCTTCAGTTATCTGTTTTATTTGTTTAGGCAAATGATTGTACAAATCTTTGGTTTTACTTTCTATACTTTTTTTACTTAACGTTCCTCTTAGTCTGTTAATGAAATAATTTTGTTTCGTTCTTGTGTCATGTTCGTGTATGTGCATGTTTCTACTTTGATTACTATGATTTTTTATTGAGTAGTTAATGCATTCATATATATACAGTGCCGGAAATTTTAATATATTTAGTTTTTTATAAGAATTTTTACAAGTATCCGTCTTCTTTAGTTTACATATTATTCGAATGGCATGCTTCTGTAGTCTTAATATTCTTTGCATTGTTTTTTTCTGTGCATTACCCCATAATACAACCCCATAGCTCAAATGAGAATGTATGAAGGCATAGTATATTTGTATTAAGCTATCTCTATCCATTTGTTGCGCTGCTTGTTTTAAGATGTATAGTCCTGTATTTATTTTTTTTTGCTATTTTTTCAATATGTTTTTTCCAGTTTAATCTGTTATCTATTATTAATCCTAAGAAGTTTGTTTCTGTTACTTGTTGTATTTGTTTATTGTCTAGGACTAATTGAATATTGGGTGGGATTTTCTTTTTTAAGCTGATTTGCATCCATTCTGTTTTATTTGTATTTATTACCATCCCTAGGTTTCCTAGCTCTTCCCTAATTTTTTCCAGTATTATATTTGGTTTATCTTGTACTTCAAGTTCTGTATTTCCCCTTAATATAATTGTGGTATCATCAGCATATCCAATGGCTATTTCACCTGCTTCTTTTATTATTTTGAATAAGCAATTTATATACATAAGGAATAGATATGGCCCTAGTTTCGATCCTTGTGGAACACCGTGAGTCACTTTGTTAAAAGGTGATTGATTTTATTTAGGTTACCATTTGAATTGTATATAATTTCCACACATTGTTCTCTATTTTGTAGATAAGATTTAAGCCATTTTAATGGTAGGCCCCAGATGCCATAATTTTCTATTTTAGTTATTAATTTATGTATATCTACACAGTCAAATGCTTTAGTAAGATCAAGAAAGATTGCGATTCTGTTTACCATAGTAGTAAAAGAATTTATAAACAATATTTTTTTCTGATGAAGTGAATAATAAAAATTGCCAATTGTATGTTATCTTTTAAATAATATATATATATAAAATCATTACTTTATTTTTATTTGATGTATATTTTGACACTTTTCATGCATATTTTAAGCATTTTTCATGCATATTTGCATGCATATTTTGAGCTTTTTAATGCATATAATCCGGTCTCTACATATTATTTTCATTTGCATTTTGATTGTTGTACATTTTATTTGATTCACACTGTATCACACTTGGAACATTAGTAGAGAGAATGTGGATTTGTGAGACAGGATAGCAGGAAGCTAACCTTCACTCACCTTGAAGTAAAATTATGCGCATTATACCTCTGCATGATTTCTCTCTCTACTTATGCTTGATAGTTCATGGTCATGCATAATACAGCTCTTGAACTTCCGTTCAATAGTATTAGTAAACATTGCAGCAAACATATACTCTTATCTGGTTGGGTCCTCTTCATGTGCATAGAGTTTTGCCTAACTGGGAAGCCGTTAAAGGGAGGAAGGAACATACAAAGAAAACATTCTTGTTAAAATAAAAATTTGTCCAGTATTTAATAACTTTCAAATACTTCACTATTTATTTCAGTGTCTCAATGAAATGTGTACTTGGAAATAAGAATCCATTCTGTTTCTCATTAGCTGATGCTAAGCATAGGTGTATTATAAAGATTACTCATCTTAACCCAGTAATATAATGAAAGATATTAAGGAAGGGGCTATTTAGAGGGATCCGTATTTACTTTCTCTAGCACATATGTATGGTGAGCATATTAGGTAGAGAAGGTATTGTTTTCACCGGAAATGCTTATTTTCACCCCTGATTCCTTAAAAAAAAAAGCATTTTTAGAAAATGGTCTATGTGTGTGTGTGATTCTGAATAACTTTCGTATAACTAGTAAACAGTAAGAGATAGACAAAGACTTACTATACAAAAACTGTAGATCTCACTAAAACTATGTCATACACAGTTTTTAGTAGAGCTAACCATTTCCGAGATAGGGAAAGTCATTCACTTTTTACAACATGGTCATTCTAAAAGAAGGGAGTTTCAATTGCATGACATAGAGAGAGGTTTTTAAAAGATTTGACTATAGCTTTAGCTTAGAGTATACCCTTTTTTTTTTTGGTAGTGTTTAACGCCCGCTTTCACTACTGATGGCACCGCAGGCAATGACACTGATGATACATGAAGATGGAGCATCGGTGGAATGCGACGGCAGGAGAAACCGGAGAACCTGAAGAAAACCCGTCCCAGCGCTGCTTTGTCCACCACAAATCTCACATGTGGTCGCTTGGGATCAAACCCAGGCTGTCTAGGTTGGAGGCGAGTGATTTAACCACTCGGCCACGGCGCAGCCTAGTGTATACCCTTATTTCCTTTCTATTTACATGGAACTAGGTAATAAAACCATTTGTGTTACTGTACATCTTAATTAGCATGAAATAAAGAGAAGAATAGGCTTTTCTAAGCAAATGTAATATATCAGATTTTTAAACAATTTGTATAAAATCAAATAATAAATGTGAATTAATCCTGAGTTGAAACGTTTTTAAACATTTATTTTATTTTCATAGATTAAGTTGCAACAGTTACAATTAAAGTTAAGATTCTGCTATTACTATATATATTTTTTTATAAAAGGGGGTAGGGGCATTCTCTAAGTCAGTAGATATAGTGTATTCTGATTTAGAGAACTTTACAGAAAACTGGTAATAAAACCTGTAAAATGCAATTCTTAAACCAACAAAAATAAAATTACAGAATTATGTAAATATATAGCCATGCTGTACTAAACTTAAAGACATCAGTTAAAAATAGACAATTAAATAGCATGGCAGCGTTGGAAGTGGCAGAAGTGAAGTAAATTCAATAAATAAATTAAAGTTGAAGAAATTGAGTGGTCTGAATGAAGTGTCAAATGAACAACAATAAATAACAAAAAATCTGATGTGTACCCATTCACATGACTTTCTCTATATTTCTGCAATAAAACATCGTTAAAAATCTTATGCTTATATTTACTTCATGCTAATCGAGAAAAAAATAGCAGAAATAGTCTTATTACTTGCTTCATTGTAAGTAGAAGCGAAATAAGGAAGTACCATAGGTTAAATTGACAGTTAAAAGCTGGTTGCTATGTGACTGAAGTTCCTTTGTTTGTATGGACAGGAGTTCACAAAGTCCAGTATGAGAAAAGTATGCTTTTACAGCTGAAACCAAAAACAAGGAATATCTCAAAAACAATAAAAAAATCCACGAAAAAAATGTATATAACATAAATTGTGTGTTTTAAAGTGCTCTACATTTGTTGTGTGGTAAATTTTTGTCCATCTCTTATGATTTAGCAGTTATGCAAAATTCCATAAAATTGACCCAGAATAAAGAAGTCTTCAGAGGCTATTCCCAGATATTTCAAAATATACATTTTATATGTCAGGTAAATACCTTTAATATGCGATATTTTAATCAAAATTGTTAGAGCCATTTTTTAGAAAATCAAAGTTTTCTACATTTTATTTGTCGGGTAAATACCTTTAATATGCGATATTTTAATCAAAATCGTTAGAGCCATTTTTTAGAAAATCAAAATTTTCGAAAAAAGTTCCATGTAAAGGGTAGTTTGGGGTGGGGGGATTTTTCTCAAAATCTTGTGTCGCATCCCTGGAAGATACTAAACTTAAATACCAAGTTTGGTATTTTACCGAATTTTCGTTTTTGAGTTATTGTGTTCACAGACACACGGACACACACACACACACACACACACACACACACACACACACACACACACAAACACACATAGACCTTTTTCTGAAAATACTTTTTTTGATACAGGGGATCCTAAAACATATATTTCCGGTGAAATCTTGGTATCAAATTTTTGGGTGGAGTGCAATATCTTCTCTAGGCACTATGTACATAGTGCGAATAAAGAAAGTAAAAATACAAAATTGCTGAAGTTCTAACACACATTACAATCCTATCACTGATACAATTCACTAAATAATTTTTGTCAGACTTATGTTTAAATACAAAGGAAATAAGAAAGAGGTAGAAAGCTGTAGGCAATTACTCTTCTGTTCCACCTTCTAAATACCAATAGAAGGATTATTTATTATATATAGACACACACACAACTGCAAACTGGTGTTAAATTTTTATTGTTCCATTCACATGAATCTATTTAGCTATTCTGCAACAAATTATTCTTACAAAAGCTTATTCTTCTCATTACTTCATGCTAATTGAGATAAATGTTAGCAGAAATGGGCCTTCTAAATAGAAGGAAGAAAGGGTAATAAACTAGGCTAAAGCAATAGTCAAATCTTTTAAAACCCGGTCAAAATATAATGGTATTGAAATTCCCTACTCTTTGCATGATCAGGATGAAACAAAGTGAATATCTACTTCCTATTTGAGAAAATTCTGAGTACTGGAAATTTTAAAACTAACAAAGAATAAATTGGAAATTGCTAGTTGTACAAAATGCTCTCTCTGACATAAATTGTGTGTTTTAACAAGATCTAATGTTTTGTGTAGTAAGCTTTTATCTATATCTTACGGCTTATACCAGTTGTACTAAAGTCATTCAGAATGAAGAGGACTTCAGAAGCTATTTCCAAGAAATTCAGGATAACCATTTTAATTGTCATTAATATCTTTAACGTACAGTATTTTAATAAAAATCATTAGGGGTGTTTTTGAAAGCATCGAACAATCTTCCATGTAAAGGGTAGTTTGGGTGGGGTGATTTTACTGAAAATGTTTGTGTCATAACTTTAGAAGACACTAAACTTAAATACCAACTTTGATATTTAACAACTTTTCTTTTTTGAGTTAATGCTGCTTACACACACACGCACACACACACTCACACACACTCACACACACACACACACACACACACACACACACACACACATGCACACACACACACACTCTCTCTCAGACCTTTACCTAAAATGCTATTTCTGGATTCAGGGTCTTAAAGCATGTGAAATCTTAGCATAAAATATTTGGGTGAAATACAGCACCTTCTCTACCTACTAGGTATACTTTAGAGAAAGTAAAAAGAGTGAATTGCAATACATGAATAGAACATTTTGGGAACATAGTTGATTTTTACAGGTACATTACAGTGGAGTTGTCCAACTGTTTCTGGAATTATACCTGGAGCACGGGATGGTCATTCAGCTTGTATCATAAATGACTGCATGTACATTTTTGGTGGCTTTGAAGAAGAAATAGACAGATTTTCCCAAGATGTCCACTGCTTGAATCTCCAAACTATGCACTGGAATTATTTTCTGACGCAGGTATGAACAAAGTAATGGAGTAGCTACATTTATGCTGAAAGTAGTGTTCAAAAGCCCACTTCAGTAAATGAAAAAAGAACAAAGCCATTTTAAATTTTGTGGATGTAATAGTGCATCAGCAAAGTTCATTATTTTGAGAAATAATCAGAAAAATTTACAACTTTTAGGGTACACTGTCATAATTGAAATTGAAGAGTGCCATAACATTAGTAATTTGTTTTTAATTGTACACATTTCAGGATTAGAACATGTTCCTAACTTAAGTGTAAGTCTGGATGTGTTCTGTTTCATGCTTGGAAGTGGTTCTGAAAGTGTGACATGTGTGGAGAGTTCTGGTAATGGTTTAATGAATTTTCATAGGAATTTGGGAATTGGCCGTTCTAATTCATTAAGTGGTTATTAAGTCTTTTCCTAGGCGTCCAGTTCATTATTTCTTGCAGATTTTTAACATATTTATGATGGATATGTTGTCATTGTAGGTTTAGAAATGATGTGCTATAGCAGATTTTCTCTACATTTGACATGTATACATATGCATCTCTTATGTTGTTTTAGCCTGGTTTCCAAGTTGCATTTATCACAACAATCGTATGATTCCAGCCCTCCTATTACTATTTACTGGTCTTTTAATTTGTTGCACAGTAGTTTTTGTATGCTGTAGTGGTTCTGAAGAGTATTATTATTTGAAGATTTTTTTGGGATTCATGGTGTGCCCTTAGGTACGTATATGGATTTTATGAAATGATGTATTTCTTGCTGATTGTTTAGTGTTGTCACTTAACATATGTCTGGTATTTAAATTTCCTGATGTTGTCTATAATGGTGTTTTTGTAATTATTGTTGGAGACTGTTTGAATAATGCATTTGTGTTCTTGCTGGTATTCTCCCATTTCCATTGGAACATATACTAGTACATAAATTATTTTTATTTATAATTTTAATATTGTTAATGATGTTATATTATACTTTTTGTTGACAAATTAACTAATGTTTAAACCTTTAAGTAAAATTCATCCATTAAATAAGATTTGTAATAATGCTTTAATAATCTAGATCAAATAATTAAAATTCTAGTTTTTGTATCCACATTTATATTAATAATCTATTTTATTGTGATATTAAGATGTTTAAATATCCTTATTTCAAATTAAGTAAGAAGAAAATTGAGTGTAACCTATTCATTCCATCCAAGAAATGCTTGGACTACACTCTTCTTATGCTCCTTTAAACCCCCCAGGGCTTACTGGCCAGCACCTTGAGTTGGATGCCTGTTAAAGAGCAAACAGACTCTGGAAATGAAAAAATGAAATGCTGTTTTCTTTATGGACACTCTTTAACTGCTGTGGTTCTCAACGTCCCATTCTATACTGTGCATGAAAGACCGCTTAATTTTGCTCAGAGGCCTCTCTATCAGGTTTGAGATTCTTTTATGTGCAGTAAATCTATAACATCAGGGTTTGTCAAGATACATTAGTTGAGAAAGTTTGATTCACATCTAGGCATCGGAGTATTGGCACGGAAAGCAAATTATATGTGGTTTCAGCCCTCTGCTCTTGCAATGAATTTTTTGTATGATTCAGGTCTCCACTGTGCCATTTCTTTGTATCTAAAAGGGGAATGAATACATTTTTGTTTTACATTTGTTTAAATATCTATTTGCTTTTTAAATGTAACAAGGTGACTCATTACATTTAACTTATGGCGCTCCACTGTCTAAAATACTTCTTTTCATTTGATATATCTATTTGCTTCTTCCAATTTTTCAGGGCAATCCACCATCCTATAGGGACTTCCATTCTGCAACAGCTTTAGGAGATCGAATGTACATATTTGGTGGCAGAGGAGACAGCCATGGACCATATCACTCGCAAGATGAAATCTACTGCAATGACATCATGTATTTGGACAAAAAAACAGGAAAATGGGTCATGCCTGTTACATCTGGTGTTATACCTATTGGTAGAAGAAGTCATTCCGCTTGTGAGTATGACATGATGTAGAAAGATGGTTGGTTGGTCTCTTATAATTTAGTCTCATTTCTTGATAACCTTTTTTTTGTTAAGTGCTGTAACTTTAGGAAAGAAAGGGATAAAGTGGAAAAGTGTTATTATGCTTTCTTTTGACAGGGCAACATCATTTAATTATACTTTGGAAGTTTTTACTTTCTTTACACATACTATGTACACAGTGAATAGAGTAGGTGATGTATTGCACCCAAAAATTTGATACTGAGATTTCATCAAAAATACATGTTTTGAGACCTCCTGAATCCAAAAAAACTATTTTTAGAAAAATGTGCATGTGTGTGTATGTATGTGGGCAGCATATCTCAAAAACGAAAAAACCGTTAAATACCAAACTTGATATTTAAGGTTGGTATCTTCCAAGGATGCGACACAAAGATTTTCATGAAAATCCCCCCTACCCCCAACTACCCTTTACATGGAACTTTTTTTGAAAATTTTGATTTTCTCAAAATGGCTCTAACAATTTTGATTAAAATATTGTATATTAAAGATATTTACCTGACAAGCTTGTTGACCACTCAACCATGGAGGCAGTCTCTTCGAAGTATTGATAAGTCAAATTTTGGTACTTTAATTTTTGTCTTCATGGTCTGTTCCATGTCAATTGATATTTGGATAAGAAACTGTTGCAATTGAAGTACTTATGCTGTCATCTGGTTTTCTTTAAATTAATTTGACTATGCCATTAACTGGCAGTATTTCAAAGTTTATTGCTTTATGAACATGTTCTACAGATTTTTTTTCCATACTCTTAATTGTTATTGTGAATTTGACTCACCAATAGTATTATGAAAGTTTCTCTAATTTATCACTTATATTATTTGTGTGTTAACAAAACTCATAAAGGAAGCAACATTCATGCATATATTTCTTTTTCTGAACTTCTGTAATAAATTGCTTACCCCAAACATCTTACAACCTCAGCAGCTATGGAAAATTAAAGGCTGCATGTAAGATTATAAATGTTAATAAACAAATGCTATCATCAAGTAATGAATTGGGACTATGTTTGCTTAAAGAAATAACTTTGATTTTTTCAGTTGTCTACAAAGATGAACTGTACGTCTTTGGTGGTTACAATGGTATATTTGACCAGCATTTCAATGACCTGTACAAGTTTTCAACAGGTATGTCACATTAATTTTATTAATTGAATTGGAACATTTAGTCTTAAAACGTTTTACAGGCTTTGTATATACTGTATTTATCTGAATACAAGATGAGCTCAAATGCAAGATAACTCCCATTTTTCAGAGCTTAATTTTGGAATTTAGCATGTAATCTATATAAGGAAGCATAGTTGAATTGTGTAATTCTAAAGTTATAGTAGTTTGTGTATATAGAAATCCCAGTAGTGACATAAATGAGTTTATTAGAAAGTTAGATATTATTTTAAATCACTTTTATAGAGGGAAAAGAAATGTAATTATTGTAGGGGACCTAAATATAAATTTTTTGGCAGAAAGTCAGGGTAAAAGTCAGATCACAGACTTACTCCACACATACGGCTTAGAAGCAGTTATTAATTTACCTACCAGAGTAGCTCAAGGGTCTTTGAGTGCTATAGATCAGTGTATCCTGAATACTAATAATTTCAAATTTGAAATTGACAACTTTGAGACAGGCATCTTAGATCACTATAGCCAAAAAATTAAAATACTGTACAATAATATACCAGATAAATGTAGTCAGATGTCATTTAAAAAGTTTAAAAAGTGTAAAATTTATAGTGAGGAGAATATTGGTCATTTTAATTACTTTCTAAAGAAAACTGGGGGATGTATATTGTTGCCAAAGTGATGTGGATGCCTGTTACGAAGAGTTTAATAAGATTCTTACTTTCAATTTGAATATAGCCATGCCTGTTAAAGTCTTGAAAGATAAAAATTGCAATAAAGCAAAATGGGCAACTAAGGGTATTCGGGTATCGAGCGAAAGGCTCCGTTTCTTAAGCAGACTAATTAAACAAAATGTTGTCTCTGATGATACTAAACAGTGTTATACAAATTATAAAAAAATATACAACAGAGTAGTCAAGATGGCCAAAAAACATTATAATGGTAGCCTGATAAACAGTTCTATAAATAAATCAAAAACCATATGGAATATTATAAAAAAGGAAATTGTAGAAAATAAAAGAAACGATATGGACATTAGTGTAAATATAAATGGTAGGCTGGTATCTAACCCAAAATGATAGCTCATGAATTCAATCAATTTTTTTCAACCATTGTCAGTAATATCAAAAAGAAGATAAATATAGATAGCGATCCCCATAAAATTAATCAAAATAATAAAATTCAGGAATCTTTATATTTTATACCAACAACAGAAGCAGAAGTACTTTCTGTTATTAAAAGCATGAAACCTAAAAGGTCTATTAGTCTTGATGAATTTTCCAATATGCTTCTTAAAAATTGTGCCATGCATCTGGTTAAACCACTATGTCATATTATAAATTTGTCACTTTGTGAAGGTGTGTTCCCTGAGAGTTTAAAGATCTCAAAAATTAAGCCTTTATTTAAAAAGGGTTCCAAAGTAGAGTGTGAAAATTATAGGCCAATATTTATTTTATCAGCTTTTTCTAAAGTAATTGAAAAGGTGCTGTACAATAAAGTGTTATTATTTCTTAATAAACATAATATTATATCAAAACTTCAGTTTGGATTCCAGCAAGGGAAATCAAGAAACTGTGCATTGTAGAACATAATTGAAGAAGTGTTTAAAAAATCTAGACACTGAGAAACAGTGCATGGGAATATTTCTTGACCAATCAAAGGCTTTTGACTTGGTTGATCATGATATATTACACAAGCTTTATAATTATAGCATAAGGGGGATACCATTAAAATGGTTTGAATCGTATCTGAGAAACAGAAAGCAACTAACTGAAATTCAGTATGTAGAAAGCTGTTCTAAGGAGACTAAAGCTACTCGCTCAAATGTAGAAAGTATTAAATATGGAGTTCCTCAGGGTTCAATATTGGGTCCCTTGTTGTTTATACTTTATATTAATGATTTGGCTGAAAACAACTGCACTAATTCTAAATTTACTCTTTTTGCTGATGATACAAGTATTCTAGTTTCTGGTGGTAATAAACAAGAACTTGAAATTAACACCAAGGGGATAATTGATTATGTAGTTAATTGGTTTAATAAAAACAGACCTATTATTAATAAAAATAAAAGCGTTGTAGGCTTTCATCATAAAATTAACAAAACTATAAGTTTTCCTGATGTTTATGTGGAGAATGAATTAGTAACCTTTTCTAATAATTAATATAAAAGTAATAGTTGCAACAAATCTTCACTTTTTATTATTTTTATATTAATATTTGTGTTATTCTTCACTGTTACTAGCTTCTTTTTACATTTATAAACTTTTCTAATAAAATTAAATTTCTTGGAGTCTGGGTTGATAATCTTGATTGGGGAATTCATATTGATGCATTATCTAAAAAGTTAAGTCAAATCTGTTTCGCATTATATACTCTGAGATCATCAGTTAATCTTGACGTGATCAAAATAGCCTACTTTGCTTACTTTCACTCTCATCTATCGTATGATATAATGGTCTGGGGAAAATCAAACTGTAATAGAATTTTTATAAAAAGGGCAATATGATTAATGCTTAACCTTTCCAGCAGTACAAGCTGTAGACCTTATTTTAAATACTTAAATATTCTAACAGTTCCATCTGTTTACCTTCATGAAACACTGGAGTTTACACATGATCAATTAAATAGTTTTGCTACAAATGATGTAATTCATAATCATAATACTAGGGGTAAATCAAAGCTACACATAACAGGGCATTAAAGAACCCTATATGAAAAAAGTTCACACTACAATGGCATTAAATTGTATAATAAACTTCCCCCATCCTTTAAGACCTTATCAAGCATGGCTGTGTTTAGGAAGGAATTAAAGAGATTTTTAATACAGGGTTGTTATTACTCTGTAAATGAATACCTCGAAACTGTCTAGTTATTTAATTTTGTTATGCATTGTGTTATATTTTGAACTCCTAAAAAACATGCTTTGATTTTGTAATTTATTGTAAATAGAAATATCTTATACTTTTAGTTCCTCATATATTTACTTTCAAGAATCTGTACTATATAGTCTATAATTTATTTGTATCTGTAATATATAACTGACGAAGCCGATATTTCTGTAATAAGAAATCCAATGGTGAATAAACTTGATTTAATTTGAAAAAGGAGACATGATAATTTAATTTTTAAATGAAATTTAAAGTTTTGCTATACGAGGGCAGTTCAGAAAGTAACCTCCGTTTGGAAATAAAAATTAAACAAGTTGAGATATAACAATTTTATTATTATATATGAAAAATACAAATTTTTTTTTATTTTTCTACATATTCTCCGAAGAAATTCAAGCACTTGTCACACCTTTTAACAGACCTTGAAATACCCTCTGCATAAAACTCTGCCGCCTGTGAACGTAGCCAACCCGTCATGGCGTGATGAAGCTCTTCGTCATTGCCGAAACGCTGAGATGCAAGCCACTGTTTCATGTATGGGAACAGATGAAAATCACTGGGAGCTAAGTCCGGGCTGTAGGGGGGATGGTCAAAAACGTCCCATTTGAAACTGGCCAAAAGTTCATTTGTTCTTCGAGCTGTGTGCGGGCGAGCGTTGTCATGCAGAAACACAACACCAGATGACAGAAGACCACGACACTTGTTTTGGATTGCCCTTCTTAGTCCTTTCAACGTTTCACAGTAGGCTTCAGAATTGACAGTCGTGCCATGTACCATAAATTCAACGAGTAAGATGCCCTTAGTATCCCAAAAAACCGTAGCCATGACTTTCCTCGCAGACAAAGTTTAACGGGCTTTCTTTGGCTTGCTTGGAGAAGCGGTATGTCCCCATTGCATTGACTGCTGTTTTGTCTCAACATTCACAGAGGCCACCCAAGTTTCATCGCCAGTAACAATTTTGTTCAAAAATGCTTCTCCTTCAGTGGCATACCAAGAAAGAAAGTCGATGGCAGAGCTCATTCTTTTGGTTTTGTGGTCATCAGTCAGCTTTTTTGGCACCCAACGAGCACAAAACTTGCGATAGCCTAGGTGTTTGGTCACTATCTCGTGCAAAAGACTCCGAGAAATTTCGGGAAAATGATCGGAAAGTTCCGTTATCGTGAACCAACGGTTCTCACGAACTTTTCCATCCACTTTGACCACCAGGTCATCATTGACAAGAGTAGGCCTACTACTCCTGTATTCTTCATGAATGTTAGTTCTTCCATTTTTAAAAGATCGTACCCATTGACGGACAACACCTTCACTCATAATGTTAGGACCATATACTGCACACGATTCACGATGAATTTCGGCTGCTGAGTGATGTTTTGCCAAAAGAAACCTTATAATACCGTGCACCTCACACTTGGTGGGATTTTCTGTTGCGGCGCTCATGTTTTGAGGTTATATCTCTCAAACGCGCGACAGTGCAATGCTCTTCCTTAGACAGCTAGAAGCATACTGACCACTGTGCACACTGATGTGTAGAAAACGGCGCTACCCCCACCACTTCCTGCGCTACGCACAAACGGAGGTTACTTTCTGGACCGCCCTCGTATATTTTGAACAAATTAAGAGACACTTACGGTGATTAAGTCCCCTCCCCACCTTTTAATTAATTTTAACTTCTGCAAAAATTTGCATGGTCGGGTAGGAAAGAGGAGAATATAAATGATGAAACCGGTTTGTGTGCAAACAAGGGAGGTGATAGTGCCAATGGCAGCAGAACTGAAACAATGATACTTGATTTTCTATTTAAACAACATACCATATATATCATACCATTATATAAAGTTATTTCTAAATTAATAATTTGAATTTCAGGTAAATTCACACTTTAAGGGAAGAGAGATGGTGGTGGGAGTACAGAAATATGGAATGTATGCAATGGTGTAATGTGGAGGTGGCAGCAGCATTGTAGTAACAACGATTATGGACGCAATTTTCTATTAAGACAACAAAATATATCATCAAAATTTTTACCCTATTCAAATTTGGGTGTAAATTCACATTGCAGGTGGAAAAGAGGAAGAGGGAAAAATGTAAATGTACTGATATATGTAGGGCGGGAAGAGGAGCTATGCAGCTAACTTCTCTCTTTCTGCCTGACTGTTGGCTCCCAATATATGCAACCACTGCTGTGCAAGGAAGTCCTCTAATTTTATTTTAGTCTTGGAGAAATCTTATTTCTAATGAGAGTGACCATAGGGCCATTAACAGCTAATTCTTTGGTGCGAAATGAAATGCACAAAATCTGCCACATATGTTGCAACCTTGGCAGTAATCTATATTGTTTCCTCCATGTCACTGCCGTTGGTCTGGGTAGCTCAGTTGGTTAGGTGCTGGCTTATTGATCTCAAGGTTGCAGGTTTAAATCCAGGCCAGACTGATGGTTTTTAAGTGTGCTTAAAAGCGACAGCCTCATGTTAGTAGATGTACTGGCATGTAAAAGAACTGCGGGACAAAATTCAGACACACTGGCGATCCTGGTAGTTGACAGCATTGTTAACAAACAAAATATATATTTGTCACTGCTGTACCCACAAAGTTTGAAACTTAGTATACCAAATAAAAAGAAGTATTTTAGACAGTGGAGTGCCATAATTTAAATGAATTGAGTCACCTTTTTCATACTTTTTGCTCCAACTTTGCTTTCGTTTGGGAAGACCAGTTTCAGGGTACTTTAACCCTATCTTCAGTTCCAGGGTTGACTGACACTACATACAATAGGTGTGTGTGTGCAGCCTGGTGTTGTGCTACCCTCTACTCTTGTCAACAGGATGGCATCATCAACGGTGGGGACCTCAAGATTCATAAGGGAAACTGCAAATTTGGGAAAACATTTTTGTTTTCAAAGAAGAAGATTCTCAGTAGCATTTGAATGACTCAGTATTGTTTAAAAAAAACACTTGACGTGCAAAATAGTTTAGGAATTGGCCCTGCATAGATTGTGTCAAAAGGGAATCTTCTACAAAATAGTGAGTTAATAGCAACTTTTGCATTGTAATTATTTTAATATCTATTAACGCACCTCACATTAATACATACCATAGAGATTTATGACTGTTCTGAAATAACTGCTGTTCTGCTTTATCTGCTGTAGTGTCCTCCATTACTGCAGACACTCTACTGTAATAATAATAACAATAACATCTCCTTTTTTCAGAACTTATTTTTGGAATTTAGCACATCAGCTATATAAAAAGAAGACATGATAACTTAATTCTTAAATAAAATTTGAAGTTTTGTCTTATATTTCGAACAAACTAAGGGGCACTTGAGCTGATTAAGTCCCCCCCCCCCTTTTTATTTAATTTGAATGTGTGCAGAAATTCATGTGTTGAATAGGAAAGTGGGAAAGAGGAGAATAGAAATAATGAACCAATGTGTGTGTGATCAAAGAAAGTTGTGGCGATGGCAGCGCAACTGAAACAACCACTGATAAGATTTTCTATTTATATACTTAATAAAACACTCCATTGTAAAAAATTTTGCCAAAATTAATCATTCAGATATGTGCGGAAATTTGCGTTTTGAGCGGCAGAGAGACTGGGAGGAGAGTATGGAAATTTATGGTATATGTGTGATGATAGAACGTGGCAGCGGCAGTGATGGCTGTGTAACTGTAATAGTGATAATGGATGTGATTTTCTGTTTAGACAACATACAACATACTTAATATAACACATCATATAAACTGAACCTAATTTGAATTTGTGCAGAAATTCACATTGCCAGCAGAAGAGAGACAGAGAAGGCAATACAGGAATGTACCGGTATATCTATGCTCTGTGGTAATGGTGCCCGCCTAGCAATTATGGATGCGATTTTCAAACTTTGTATAATTTGAATTTGTGCGTAAATTCACATTTTGAGCGGGAGAGAGACAGATTACGGAATGTGTGCAGTGATAGAAGTGTGATGGCGGCATAGCTGAAATGATGATTATGGATGTAATTTTCTTTTGAGACAACAAATTTTATATAATACATCATAAAAAAGTTTATGTAATTCGAATTTGTGCATAAATTCATGTTTTGAGCAGGAGGGACAGGGGAGCATGGAGATTATGGAATGTTTGCAATCAGATGCTTGACAGCAGTGGCATCAAAGTTGTAACAACAATTTATGGATCAATTTTCTATTATGACAACAAACTTAAAACATCAAAATTCAAATTTTTATCCTAAAGTCACGTTGATGGTGGCACAAAAAGCCTGAGGGGAAAATGGAAATGTTACTGGCCTGTGCATGTTTGTCACTGGCAGGAGCAGTTGAAATGTGTAGCTAATCTTTCTCTGTTTCACCGTTGGCTCCCAATGCAACATTCATGCAATAACTGATGTGAAAGGAAGACATCTAATTTTATTTTAATCTTGGTGAGAAATCTTTTTTTCAACAGTTAATTTTTGGCTCTAAATGAAGCCTACAAAATATGCTGCACACATCACGATCCTATTTCCTCCAGGCTTCGGAAGTACTGTACCCGCAAAGTTTAAAACTTACTTTTCCCCTGTATGATAATTGGAAAATATATAAGATGACCTCAGTTCTGAACTTTAATATTTTGGAAAAGAACATTGTCTTGTATTCGGATAAATATGGTAGTAGTAGTAATGATGATGATGATGATGATGATGTATGAAGGTTCTAAGACATTACATGTGTTTTACTGCTCACTAATTGTTGAGGGGAACAACTCATCTTATGTTACAAACTACATTATGCAGTATTTCTTAGATAGTGCAACATGTTTCGAAATGGGCTGTAGAGACCACTCCTACTCCATCAGTCATAGTTATACTCTGTGCACCAAACCTCAATTTGGCAATTTTGTGACTCCGGACCAAGCTCTAGTCATGATCTTAATATAACTGAAAGTTGCCAAATGCAAAAACTGATTTTGTGACCAATGTAGGAAGAGCATGATTACACTGGAAGCTTGCATCACACATCAAGTGAAAACTGGTGATATTAAAATTTCCGTGAAATTTGGTGGAGTTAGTTTGTGAATTGCACACATGTAATTTTAAAACAGTTAATATTTTGAATTATTTTAAAATATAATTTTAATTTATGATTTAAATTCACTTCCTATAGTTATAATTCCTATATACCTAGGTATTTTATAATTCACTTCCTAAGCCCATTCAACTGCAAAAATATAACAAGTAATTGTCTGAAATTGATTTAGTTTTATAACTTATCAACAAAATATCAGTGGCCATATTAAAGCGGTTTGAAACTCAAAGTTAATAAAATATTCATTACAAGATCTATGGTGGACAAAAATATATGGAAAAGAGGTGACTGTGGAAACAAGTATTAAGGATTTTTATAACACTGGTTTACTTACCAACACAGTTGTACAAGGTTGTTGAGATGTAGATTCAGAATAGTGGTCTGCAGTTCAAATTCCCTCAGTACTGTCCTCCTTAATTGATCTCTTTTCCTCAGCCATCACAAATTTTCTTTCACAATTATTTCATTTCATGTGTTCTCAGTGTCCACCAACTATATTACTTTGTGCAGTAAGAACAAGCATTAAACGCTACTGAAAAATAGTTTACATTTATGATTTTTGTTGCAGTAACAAATCAATGGACTCTATTGAAGCCTCATGGCAAACCTCCAAGCCAAAGGAGAAGACAATCATGCCTTGTTGTTGGGGATAGAGTATTTTTGTTTGGAGGCACCAGCCCACATTCTGGGCCATGTTTTCACTTAATGGAATATGATGAGATGCATGGTGATGGCATTGATGCTAGATTAATGGATCACAATGACCTTCACGTTCTTGACTTTGGTGAGTGTGTAAGAGGGTTTTGAAATACATCTATACTATGTCACCAACATAACTACATGCAGAAAATATGTGAGTTATTACTTGCCATCTGCTCCTTTTGTAAGGGTATTGAGATGAGAATTGTGTCAATGGACAGTCATTAGTGTGTCAGGTGTGGTTAGTTACCAAGTGCAAATTGTCACTAGAGAGTTCATGGAGTTATCCCCCCCCCCCCCCCCCCAAAGAGTTAGTTGTGCTGTAATTTACAGATGCAAATTGTTTAAAATTTTATATTTTGTGAAGAGTTGCTTTCTTTTTTTGAGAAGGTATTGTATGCCACCCAAAAAATTGATAAAATTTCACCAAAAATGTTTCAAGGTCCCCTGAGTCAAAAAAAAAATATTTTTAGAAAAAGTGAGAGTATGTTTCTGTGTGTGTGGGGGCAGCATAGCTCGAAAACAAAAAGCTTGGTATTTAAATTCCCTATCTTCTAAGGATGAGACACGGTGATTTTCAAGAAAATCACCTCACCTCCAACTATTCTTTACACAGAACATTTTTTGAAAATTGCATTAACGATTTGATTAAAATGCCATATGTTTAAGATATTTTCATGACAAACAAAATATATATCTTGAAATTTCTGGAAATATTCTCAGAAGACCTCTTCATTCTGGATGAATTGTATAACTGGTAAACTATAAGAGATAGACAAAAATGTAAATCTTGTTAAAACACACAATTTATGTCATATACTTTTTTTTTGTAGGGTTAACTGTTTCCAAGATATTCTGTGATATTGGTTTCAGTTTTAAGCTACTTCAGCTTTTCTTAAACAAGAGGCCATATTTTTTTTGGCTCTCTTTTGTTTACTCCTGGCTAGCAAAGAGAACAGAAATTAATTTGCTTCACATAGTGACAGGCTTTTGAAGGATTTGACCATCACTTTATCCTAGTGTATTTCCTTTCTGCTTATATAGAAGTAATAATAAGATCACTTCTGCTAATGTTTATCTCAACTAGGATGATGTAGATAAAAGAATGATGTTTTGTAAGAAAAATTTGTTTGTGTAACAACTCTGTCATGTGAATGAAACACTTCAGATTTTTACCTTAATTTTCTTTAACCCATCATTTGTCACTATATGAGAATTTTGCTCACACTTTTGTTCTTCTCTTTCCTCTTTTTTTTTTTTTTTTTTTTTTTGTAACAACTGCTGATAAAAATCTTCTTGCTCAATCCGGCTGACTTTTAAACTTTCCTGAAGCAGTTAATTAGATTTAACAACAATAGTTTATGCAATCTTTTCCAATTACAACACAGCTGTGAGCGGTTTCCTCATCAAATGACAAACCGTGCTATTCAACTCTGCAATCATCCTGGCTTGAAGCTGAAATGTATAAATCCTATTTTGTGCTCGTTAAAAATATTCCTTCGTTTTAATTGTTTTCATAGATATTTAGTTAGATTTTTACAATCAGTCAAGCAAAACAATATCCTTCTGGAAGCCTTACAACAGACAGAAGGGATTATCAAGTATATTTATTTTCACTTTTTGTTATAATAAATGTGTATTTAATTGCCATAATTTTAACTTTTTTTTTTCAACACAGGTTTGAATATGGCGGTTGAGAATCAAATTTAAATCAACATTAGATGCCACAATCAATAGTAGAACATTTTCTAACCTATTATCATCATCATAATCATTATTATTATTATTATTATTATTATTATTATTTATATGCATCCCTGCATGGTTAAGTGAAACTAGCACTTCTGTTGACCTAGACAGTGGTGATTTGAACCAGAAAGAAAGATTAGATGAATATGAATCTGATGTGCTTTCTGAATATAGTGATCATGTAACTGATTCAAAACAATCTGTAGGAGATGACACAGAAACTGAAAGTGATTTTCAGCCAGCTGGTCTCGTACATCGGAAAGGTTAAAATAATAGTATGGTTCATACATCCACCACACCCCAATGTTCGAAGACCTAGACATAATATAGTTAGAACACATTAGGGCTGTAAAGAAGAGGCAAAAAAGTGCAACTTCAGTGGCAGATTTATTATTTCCTGAAGAGATAATCTTACATATTACAAACTGTCTTAACGTATATCTCCAAAAAAATGTACTAAGTACACATGACCGGGGAATGTCCTGTTACAACTCCACATGAAATAATTTCTAATGTCTTCTATATACAACAGGCTTGAAAAATTGTGTTATCTTCATAATATTATCTCTTTTACGTGTATTTATCACAAACCATGTCACAGCAATGGTAGCAACAATGATGGGTTAATATTGCAGCCGTGTAGCATATATCTAATAAAGTAATTCATAGCAAGACTGGAGACATCATATACAATACTTTGATGAAGAAAAGAAAAAAATTTGGTTCTTTAAAGCTGCCATTGGACAGAGTTGCTCAGCAACATAGCTGACAATTGCGCCATGCCAAAGTTTACCGGGACAACCATAGAACCACTAGCTAAGCTGAACACATGCTGAGTGAGACACCCATCCCAAAACTAGCTCCAACCAAGACAAAAAACAAAAGAGAAACTTAATCTAACCTGGGTGTCTCACTCAGTGTGTGTTTGGCACTTCAGGGACTAGGGAATGTTAACAACTTTACACTTCAGGTGTAACAAATTATCACTGGGAAAGACTGATCCCACACAATATCACATTCATCCACCTAGATAACCAGATTAGTCACTACCAGAAGAGGGATCCACATTATCTTGCCAAGCTAAAAGAAGTAAAGATGTTACTGTTTTGCTGAAAGTGGAAATTAGCATAGTTTCCCTATGACTGTATACTACCCCTCCTTCAAGCTTTGCCTGCCATTCTTCCTTCTTTTACTGACTAAATATCAAATACCCTCCCCTCAAGTGGGGCAGCATTATGTTGGTGGTGTAGTAAGAGAAATTGTTAATAGATGGACTATTATTTAAGCAAAAAGGTTGCTCATTTTATAATTGACTACCTTCCTACTTATTGTGATTCATAGTTCAAACTGCACATTATTGACTACAATATATTACAGTTATTATTGTTATACTTTGTAATCATCTGCACCTTATTTAGTGGGTTTAATTCAACTTGCAATTTATGACTAGTATAAAAACATTTTGTCTCTATGCTGCACAAATACTGTAGTGTTTAAAACTTTGGTTATAACTTAGCAAACAGGGCATAATTATAGCTAAATGCTCATTTGTGCTAACAAAGTGTCTGTTGCAGCAGAAAATTCCACCCTACAAAAATATTTGAATAGATAAAAACTACTATTAAAGTAATTACTCTATTAAGAATGTAAGGGCCATGAATATGCAAAAGTTTCAGTGTGAAACATTTAAACAGGGATGTTTTACTAAAAATTTTGAGGTAGGGAACTTGTGATATCAAAGATACAGACTTTAAAATGTGGGCGAGATTGAATAAAAATGTAATTAATGACACAAAACAACACTCACTTTTAAATTTCTAGAACATGTTTTGAAGGCTAGTTTCCTCATTTTCAACTGACCGTGATTGATCTTGGTGGTAAAACAGAGCTATTATCTGTCCATTCTTACTTCACCGGAAGTATACTTATGTGATTGCATGTGTACACACCACATGGTGCTAAACTGGTTCGTCTGTTGTACAATTGTAAAACCGTATACCTACATTTGGTAGGAAAAGAAATAGCTACCTACATTCACTGTTCACAAATAATGATTAACTCTATTAAATGTATAATAAATAAAACACAATGAAACAGGTAGGTGAGTCATTATATATATTTAGTAAAAATGTAAAATTATCCCATAAAATTATAAAATGCTGGCATGTTTTCTTGAAAGTTTGCTGAAGTATCGCATATGCACATAACTCCAACAGTTCTTTTGCAAATTTTAGCATTCACATATACACAACCATACACTACACATTTTTTTAATATAGTGCCACAATGTAGTCACAGAATTTACCTAACCAGAGTTACTTAATCAGTAGTCAATTTGACAGGAGGAATCATTTATTGTCCCTAATTCTTCTGTCTGTCTTTGAGATAAACTTACGTACTGTTTCTCAGAAATGAGTTGCATCATTTAAAACTGAAACTAATAACAAGGAATATCTAAAAGGTGGTCAACTCCAGATGCTTTATGTCTCCCAAAATTTGATATCCACGCATTAGCTGTAATAAAGCAACATTCATGTCATCCAAAGGTAATGGTGTTCCAGGTACTTTTTAATCAAATAGTTTACCATGTATTAAATGACAAATCTCCACTAAGTTGAATTTGTCAAGGGAAATTCTTGAATAAATCAGGCGATTTTAATCCAATAATCTGGTAATATTTAAAGTCCTTGGTTTACTCATGTACATGGTGTTCATAGTTTTGACAGTCTTAATCCTAACTGGATTTCACCAAGTATTTTCAACAGAGTATACTTAAGAGTGAAACACAGCGTTATTAGGTGTATCAAGCAACCATTTTGAGTAGGTTTTATAGTTGATTGATGTTTGGAGGAATTTAGTGACAGTAACAGTCAAATGATATGTTTTATTAATTTGTTGAGTTGGTTACATTGTTATTATGAGGGACTAGTTTCGAAAGCCTATGCTTTCATTTTCAACCTCACGGGTCCAACTGCCATTGCTGGCTGCATTTGCTTGTACACTCTTCTCTGGTGGCAAAATGATGAACTTCTTAACTAAGCTGTCTACTGGTGGGATTTCAAAGTCCCTCATAATAACAATGTAAGTGATGTAGTGTTAAAAAACCAACCAACAAATTATAAAAAATATAGGTTTTATAGTATTCAGTGTATCGCTAGTACTACTAACAAAGAAACTGTATAACTAAAATAAAGAATTTTCAGAGCCATGTTCATATGATATTTTCAGTATTTTGTTGTTAGGAATATGTCTCTAAAATAGTTGATAGCAGTTTGTTTACAGAAGATATTTCAACAACATTCATAAGGATCATTTGCCTGAAAAGTATGCTTGTATTAAGATGCTGTAATAGGAAGCAAGCAGAACACAGAACGTTAATTTATGGCAGCTGATTCACTGTTACCTGAAAATAAGTGCTGCTATGTCCACAGAACAAATGAATCCTATTGACAGGATGTAAATGACTCATGAGACTTGGGAAACATGATTGATAGTTTTAGGCAGAAATCATGCAAGATCATGAACTCTTTTCTCTGCCATAAATCCGTGTACCAAGACAGCTACCCAAGAAAAACCAGCACTGCATGCCATGATTTTCTTTTGAGAATTGTTTATTTGTTATTGCAAACACCTAATGCATGTCATTACATCATATATGTTGTTATTGCTGCATTTCTTGAAATATAGTCACCAAACTAAATAAATGCTCAAGGAAAACTAGAATAATGATTTTCAGTTCTACAGTTTAATTTTTTGTGGCATTAAAATTCTTTTTATTTGTTTGCAGCTCCTACATTGAAAACGTTATGTATGCTTGTTGCAATGCAGTTTCATTTAGAAGAAAATTGGCTTCCAGAAAACATAAAGTAAGTGAATGTAATAAATCTACATATTGTGTTTTCTCATAGTAGATATGTCTAGTCCAAAGATTAGTTGTTCCAGTCCTGCCCTTGGCATTGAATTTTTCAAGTCTGATTCAGCTTACTCTATACTCTAGATTTTCGCCTTGGTTTAAGGCTGTTTAACAACTGATAGCAGTAACCAGAATGAGAATGATAAACTTGAAATGCATGTATTCTAATATGAGCGTTCACAATTGATGGGAAGCTTCTTTGGGCCCCAGGAATGGGAAAGAATTGTTAGCCAAGTTGTAACTTTCTCATTCTCGTTCCCAGGCATGGCATATTGGATCCATATTGAGCTTGAGCATATTAGATGCTGCATTGTATTCTAGATGGTCATGACTGAAACAGCTGTTCGAGTTCACTCTAGTTGCATTTATTTCATTAACTCCCACTAAAATTCTTTTAGAAAAATCTAAAATATTACCTTTGGGATTAATAATTAAATTGGATGCTGTTCGTATAAAACATTTCTTAATTAAAATCTATATCTATAAAATCTGAATTATCAGAAGAAATAAAGAATAGTTACTTCTGATTTTCAGAAATTTAAATTAAAACTAAAACCAAATATTAAAATTAGTGCAACACATTATTGTTATTGTTGTTGTTATTATTATTATTATTATTATTATTATTATTATTATTATTATTATCATCATCATCATCATCATCATCATCCATTAGTTTCACTGTTATTAAATTTGGAAATGGCTTATGTGTTCATGTTTTGTACTTGTATTTCCAACATTTTTATACGTCATTATTTAATTTTTGGTTATTTTCTGTGTTATGTAATTATGTATCACTTGTGATTTCTTGATATCATATCTCAATTTGTATACAGCTCCTTAAAGTGAGCTTTGCTCATTGGTATGTTTTCATAAATAAAATTTTAATGTTTGCTAATCCGCCTTGTGTTGGCTGAATTGGAAGCAGGAGAAAAAATGTCATTGGTCAGTTAAAGAAAATAATTGAAATCCCAATGCACAAAATTGATTTTTCATTTTGAGATCTAATATGCATTCCCATTTCTTATAATTGGGCTATTCTGAATCAAAATATTTTATGCAGTGTAGCTCCCTGTTTTCATTTCCATTTTGGTTACCATTATTGTGAACCAGCCTTTAGGATAAGAGTCAATAATAAATTACTCTGACAACTAGACTTAAGATTAATTATTAAATTATGAGTCTTACTCTAACTTAATTTTAAAGGTTTTTACCTAGAAACATGTTTTCGCCAGCCATTGCCAAGGATCTCTCAGCTAAACAACTGCAAAATTTGGATCTCTATTGGCTGCAAAATGAACTTAAAATTTGGGTTATCTTCTGTGTTGAAGTTCATCATAAGGCTGCTTTTAAATTTTTTAATAAATATCTTCTTCCAGATCTTTAATTCGCTGTTGTTGCAACAATTTTTAGTAGATTTCCATCAAATCTTAAACCCTTACTATCCCAAAAGTAGTGAGCTACTGCATATTTGTCTTTTCCTTGTAGTTTAAATGCTAAAGTGCTCTTTCAATCTGGTTTCCTTCTAGAAATAGATTGAAAGAACACTTTGGACCTTTAAACAACAAGGAAACAGTCAAATCTGCAGTGGATCACACTTTTGAGAGGATAGACTTTATGTAAAATTTGACATAAAAAATGCTTGTGACAACAGTGAATTAAATATCTGGGAGAAGATATTTATTAAAAATTTAAAAGCAATCTTATGAATTTAGATGTAAACACAGAAGACAATACAAATTTTAAGTATATTTTGCAACCAATATAGGGTCCAGGATGATGCACAGCTCACCAAATTTGCCAATCGTTTAGCTGAAGGCATTGACAATGGCTGGTGAAAACATGTTTCTAGGTAAAAATCTATAAAGTAAAGTTAGAGTGTGACTCATTTAATAATTATTGAATACACTTCACTGTATTAAATTTCTTGTTTGGATATCAGCTTAAGATTTCTAGGCTCTATCTAATAAATAAACCTTTTATATGACCACCATAGTATGACTTATCTTGAAATAACTCCCTTGGAAATCCACAGTGCCAGTTAAATATTTCAATATACAAATATTTGTTGTTAAAGGTTGCAATTCCTATATACCTATCTCTTTCTTTACCCTCACAAACATCAGGGTTGGAGGTACAACAGCATTAAAATAAGAACAAAGTTTTTATAATATCATTCATTTATGTAACTCCAAGAATATGCTGACTAAAAGTATGAACTAATATTACATATTTTGCATTATCAGCACATTGAAGAACAGATGTTGCAAGTTTTGCTACCCTATGACAAAGAAAAACTTCTGAATTCTCGCTGTCCTTAAATGCTTTATAGGTTCTTTTAGGCAATATACGAGGTACGTCCAAAAAGTAAGTTCCGTTTGGTAATAAAATTAAATTTTGTACAGATACAGAATAATTATTTATTGCACAAAATTCTACAACTCTTAAACTACTTTTCCACATAACTGCCGAAATTTTGCAGGCATTTGTCATAGCGTGGCACAAGTTTTTGTATACCTTCTTCATAGAAGTTTGCATTTTCTTTCAGCTCTTCGTCATTGTTGAAGTGTTGACTGCCAAGGAAAAACTTGAGATGTAAGAACAGATGAAAGTCGCTAGGAGCGAGGTCAGGGCTGTATGGAGGATGGTCAAACGCGTCCCAGCCAAATCCCTGTAGGAGGTTTTTCGTCACATTTGCAGTGTGTGGTCGTGCGTTGTCGTGAAGAAAAACAACACCTTTTGACAGCAATCCTCGGCGCTTATTTTGTATTGTACGGCGCAATTTCCTAAGTGTCTCGGAATAAACATCTGCTTTGATTGTTTGACCACGCGGTAAGAAATCAATGAGTAAGATGCCTTTCCAGTCCCAGAACACTGTGCACATCATTTTTCGAGGTGTCAAGATTTGTTTCGGCTTAACCTTTGCTGGGGATGAAGTGTGCCTCCATTCCATTGATTGCCGCTTACTTTCAGGGGTGTCGTAAGAAACCCAAGTCTCATCTCCTGTGACTATCTGTGTCAGAAATTCTTCGCCGTCTTCATCATAACGGGTTAAAAACTGAAGTGCACTACCCATCCGTTTTGTTTTGTGTTGCTCAGTAAGAATCTTTGGTAACCAACGTGAGCAAAGTTTACGAAATTTCAGTTTTTCGGTAACAATTTCATGAATTAGTGATTGTGAGCTTTGGGGAAATTCCATAGCGAGAGCACTAATTGTAAACTTGCGGTTTTCCTGGATCTTGTCATCAATTGCATGAACCAGTTCTTCTGTAACCAAAGATGGGCGCCCACTTCGTTCTTCATTGTGCACTTCACTACGTCCTTCATTGAACTGTCGGACCCATCTTCTCACCAGTGAATCACTCATTGCATTTTTTCCGTAAACTTCGCAAATTTGCCGATAAATTTCAATTGATTTTACTTTCCTAGCATTCAGAAAACGAATCACAGATCTGATTTCACAAGGGGCGGGATTTTCAATCAACACTGACATTGTAAACAAGCACAACAAAGCGTATGTGTCTGACAGCGATCTCAAAATGGTGCATGTTTCTTCTCCTTGATACAGAGCGTCTACCGCGCACGTGCAGAACTGTGATTGCAGTGCTGCAGCGGAGATAAATTGGAACGGAACTTACTTTCTGGACGTACCTCGTATTTTCTCTTTTGTCACTAAATTATAATATCTGCAAAATTAAATTATTATTATTATTATTATTGTTGTTGTTGTCGTTAGTCCATAGAATGTGTAGAGCAATGGTAAGAAAATAAACCTTCTGCACATCTACTCTCCTAAAATGATTTAATCCACTGTGCATTGAGCAATAGGTTCTAGCAATTAGTGAATTGGAATGGAGTAAACCAAAAGCTGTACAACTTCATTTTCAATTTTTGAGGAAAATTGGTTTGGAAAGTGTTGCCAGTCTCCAATGCACATGACATCATGCATAAACTTGATGATACAGAATTTTCAAGATCTACTTATGCTTCATATAGAGTTTATAGAAACTGAATATGCAAATCAGGGTTACCTACATTAATTCTAGAACCTCTTTACATTTCAGTGTGGTAGTACTCCTGTCCAGATATGTTGCTGGTATCATTCATTTCAAAATTTCAACCAGGCTCTCCCCTACCATAACTCCAGATAATGTGTTTATGTGTGTGAAAGTATTGGCTATAAATGAGGGACAATTATATAAAACTTAATTTCATGGTAAAATGACACATCTATAATTCAAATATTTAATTTCTAAGCTCCTCTCCTTAAACTCCCAAACTCAGTCAACATGTGTCTGTTAGTCATTACATAAACTAAAATGTGTAGAAACTAAAGGGTCTCAGTATGTGTGTGAAAGTTTGCAAATGAGAGTAGCTCATAACAATTTTATGTTCTTTATTCTTATGCATTTAAAAAGCTGCTGACTGACAGAAAATTGAAAAAGCAGCATCCGTGAAGGAGAGGGAGACTGCATTTCTTTAAGCAATTAGTAGTAAGTTTTTTTAATTGAGCTGTTCTTTTGTTTTTTTTTCAGGTTGGAGTTGAGGTTCATGGCAACAAATAACAGCATAAGTCGTCCCATAAATAATACAGGATAGTTGAGGAAAGGATATTTGCCTAGGATGTATGCTGTAAATGTACATAATTTTTATACCTGCTGCATGAATACTGTAAAATGTATAATAGCAGTACTTGTTCTGTTCAAACTTTATTGCCATTAAGATTTATACAAATATTTGTTGCAATCCAACAAGTAAAGACATTTGCTGATATTCTAAAAACCTGTTTTCAAGTAAGACACACAATGCAAATAACATTACTTCCATGTATATATGTGCATAAATGCATTAGTTTAACAAAGGAATTATGGGATCTGCTTAAATCATTAATGCAAAAAGATAGATGCTGTTATAAGGTGATATGTTTCAGAATGAAGATTAGTTAGTTATTACATTAGTAGTTTATATTGATTAATATTTAGTTCAGTCTTTGGTATGCACTATTTTTTTTATATTTGAGTTTGGTGAACTTTGTAATATATTTAGAGTTGCTATGAGCCGTAAATTGTTAATGATATGTTACAGTTCTAAAGATGCAATTTAAATTTATAAAAATAATAGTAATAAAAATTATTAGTTAAAGTAAAACATTTACAGGCTGAAAGAAGTGCCATTTTCTGAAAACTGCATAAATGGTCATCTGGGTTGATAAAAGTTACCCAATCTTTAAAACAATTTTTTTATTGTAAAGAAGTACATACTGTTTTGAAGTTCAATACTGTGCAGAATTTTGTTTTTGGTTTTAAAATACCAAGTATGGTTATCTACTTAAAAAAGATGTAAGCTGCTGGTTCTGCATATGATATTAATTTGACATTGGTAATATTAAGGAACATCAACAATGAAGATAAATTTGTTTGTTTGAATCAGGTTCATTGAAGAAACCAAGAACTTTAGAATGTTAACTTTTAAATGTCTGTTTCTTCAACCAGATGAATTATTTTGAAATTAGAGAAACAATTGGATTATATTTTATAAGGTTAATTTTGTTAAACACTTTTTTTTATTGAGTTCCCCATAATTTACAATGCCTCGTATGATCTGTCATTCATTAAGGTAGTGTTGATATTTAAAAATTGATGCATTAAAACAGCCTCTTTGTTATTTTATCTTTAAAATTTGTTTATATTTTTCCCCCCTTCCACTACAGTTTTAGCTAGAATAACATGAAATTTCTTGTATCACTCTTAATTACAAAATGTTAAGTTACTTTTGTGCATCAAGGTTCATAATTAAGAAAATAGCTTGTTTGTAGCTAATCAGTTTTTTCAACAACTACTGAGTAATAGATTCTGATCACAAACATCTGTAGCAAATCTTAAATAACTAAAGCTATAACATGAGCATCTATATACAAACCAATAACAGTTAATAAAATGCAGACTGCTTAGAGAATACTGAAATTTTGTAAAGATGTTATTAAAGGAGCAGTGTAATTTAAAATTGTCTTTAAATATCTAGAAAATTACAAGAAATGGGTTATGAGAATGTTATTACCTAGATAAAAAATATAGAAGTAAACAGAATAGATGTGATGTGACTTATTCCATTTGCTCTAATTGTATATACAGTAGAGGCTTTTAAATACACATTCAAATGTAATACTGTATGGGGAAATTGATTTATTGTTTGGTCATTGTATTTTGAGGCAGTTGAAAGGAGACAGAGGTAACCAACCTTTTTGTGTCTTTGCCCTTTGTACGGTCTCAAAGACTGATCAAAGATAATTTATCCATAAAGTATTAAATTAACTCTTGATTTTAAGTAAACAACAGTATATAACTTCCCTGATATTTAAGCCTGTGACAATTCTACTACGTTTAAGGAAGTTATTTCTTAGTACTCATACTCACATATAGGATGCTATAATGTTTTGAACAATTACATTCTATAAATTAACTATATTAACAAACTGCTCATATATCATAAATTTCATGTTTTAGAATATGGTATATAATCAGTATTGTTCAGGCTCACTAAATTTTTAGGTTTTACTGCTACTGCTAAACTCTATTGTTTTATGTCAAGTCCCTTTTTATAAAGAATTTGTTGATCAAATGAAAGAATAACTGACACAAAATTACATAACTTCTTAATTTGTATTGTATTTTGAAACTCACTGTGAAAAAACATACTTTCAATTTAAGTCGGTATAAGAATGCAATTTTCACATAATTTTTAGAACTATTCTGTAACTTCCTCGTTAAATAGATTATTTTATTATTCTTATACCTATAGAATAGAATTTTTAGTTGAGTTGGAAGTGCAGAAATCAGTGCTTTCAAATGGAAAAATCAGTACTTTCAATTCATTTTTTTGGTATGTTCAGGAGGGGGAATAAGAGTTCCTTATTCGTTAATCAGTAATAACAAGTCTTTTCAAAACATGTGAAAAAGGGTTTATTAAGACATCTCCATTTCAAAATGCAATTCAAAAAAAAATTATATTTTCTAATGTGCTGTCTATCAGAGAGTACATTTGACTACGATGAAAAAAAATGTTCACAGTCTGTATTTGCACATGGCATCCATAGCAATTTAGTAACACATTTTGTAAATGCCCTGTAGCTGATCGTCATTCCCTGTAAGATAGAAATAATATCTCTTTGGAGTTAAGTTTGCTTTTCACAATTCTCTGAAACTCCATGTAGCCAATCGGGATTGCATCGTCTCCAATATTTGAACATACTTTCAGTTTTTTAATTGTATTCAGAAGATTTTCCCCTACGGTCATTTCTGAAACTTCAGATGGATCGAAAACACTCACTGCTTTATAAAATCCAACTGCAGGGTCATTTTGTCGCAAACTCAAAAGTTTTGCCAAGCAGTATGAAGCAGCATTGGAAAGGGTTGCCTTCATTTTGTATTTTGACAGTGGCAGTTTTTGAAGTCTCAATCATTTTCTTGATTTTGTTGCAAAACATTCCAAAAGCTTCCATCTGCAATGTCTGTTCAATTTTCTTCAGCTGACCATTTAACATGTGGACTGTCGGATAGCACTGGCCTTCCAGGTGCTTGATTAATTCAGTGATGCTACTGCCTACTTCTTTCACAAAACCAGCTGCTACTTCAATTGCATTCAGCTCATCTTTTCGTAAATTTTTAAGGGAGTCATCCCCAGCATTGTGAACTCCTGCCAGATTTCACTTTGCAGAAAGGTTACCACATCTTGCATGTGTTCTGCAAAGTATGCCACTGATTCATACATGAATACCACCTACTCAAAACTGGCATAGGAAATAGTGGTATGTTTTGTCCTGAGTACTTGTTGTCCAGAAACTTCCTAAACAAATGTTTTCGTTTCCGTGTGTTCAGGAAAGCTAACTTGACTCTGCTAACTATCAAATTTAACTCCAGTAGCTGCTTACCCAACACATTCTAAACTAAATTTAGTTTGTGAGCCCAGCACTTGATAACTAGCACATTGTCACCAAGAATATGGACCAGAATGTTGAAGTGCTAGGTCATATATTTTGCAGAATCAGAAACAAGAGCCACATCATCATCAAATGAGATGTTAAATTTCTTCAGTGTTTCTAGAATGGCTGGAGAGCAAGTCCTGGAATCTGCAGTTTCAAGAATGTATACGTCCCATACTAGTATTTCCACTTCATCTGTTGGCTGTACAATTTTAAAGATGATCACAAAGATGCACTTGTCACACTTATTTGCAGTCTCGTCACAGAAGACCACCTTTGGCCTTGAAGTTTGTTCTTCAGCTCCTCTTCTCTTTTACTCATCATCATTGGGATATATTTGCCTTTGATAATTCTAACACTAGGAATATCTCCAGCACCTGCAATTTTGTGTAATAATGAAAATAATTAATATTACCATTCTTGTTATGTATTTAGTACATAGTCAGTTTGTCAGTTGTTACCAGGAAGGTTTTAAATCAGTTCTAATTAATGTTGATGATGAAATCATCACAAATACGTTTGTATTTTTTCTGCATTAATTTTGTTTTCAAAACATATGGGGTATGTGAATTTGCATGAAAATGGATTGATTTTTTTTTTTTTTTATTTAAAGATTTTATCACCTCCTTTAGGTGCTCTGCTTTACAGAGGCAATGCATAAGTGAAAAGGGTGAAATGATGCTCAAATGAGCCCAGGGTGAGTTTAGTTTCCCAACATTTGCCTACTCAGTATAGTGGGAAATCCACCATTACCAAGATTTGAACTCAGGACCTCTTGCATGGGAAGTGCACATGCTAACAGATGCCAGCAATGCACTCAACTCAAATCGATTTGAACACTCCTTGAAATTGTCTTCTAGCTTATGCTGAGCAAGCATGTTCGGTCAGACTTGATGCCATCTAGTCATTACACCCATGCGCTCGTTACCCCTTAGCGGTGGCGTGCCAATGCAGCCCACTACACATTCATGTCCTTTACATTTACCCCACTCCACTTCTACTTCTACGTCGTCTCCAGAAAAAAAGCGTAGCATTTAATATGATTTTTCCATTGAAATTCAATAGTAAAACTAATCTGTAATCTTACCTTCTATGAATTTATGTGTTTGTTTTCTAGCTTAGAGAGTGGTATATTTGCTTTTATAAAAGTCCCTGCCATATGTTTCCGAAGATATTCGCTGTGTTTTTTGGTTGTTTATCACACTGTTAAAGCACTTGGCAACAGATGTCTGTCACTGCGATGGTTCACCTTCCTTGTAAGAATTAACTCATGCCACATGCTTTGCACTCTTCAAATGTTTCTCAATTGAATCACATCTTTCCCAGGATACCTGGTAATTGAACACTTTACATGTTAGTGTATTATTGTCTGTACAGTAAAAACCATAATGTTTATACTGAAAAGCTTGATCTCTCGCAGATATTTTGTAATTCGGCATCCTAGCACCGCGAAAACGCATTGTGAAGAATCAGTTCATACAGCCGGATATGGTGTCAAAAAGCATTCATAAATCTTTGGCACTTGAATGAAATCACTCTGCTTGGAATTGTTACCAACTAACAGTCACAAATTGTATCATTTAAAGAAATTGAAATCTTGTGCATGTTTTTCGTTAGTTGCCTTAAAAATTGCTCATTTCTTGCAGAAATACACAACATTCGTAAGTTGATGTGGAATTCGTGGTGTTTCGGGAGTTCAAATCCAGCATAAAAGCATTTGAATATGTTTAATAAGCTTAAATTTTCAGGCCATTATCTTTAAATTCGCGTCTGCGAATTTTTCCATTTCCTACTGTCATGCCTAACAATAGCCTGTAACAACTTTGGCGGTAGTAATTAGTATTACATAACTGTAGTGGTTTGGTAATGGTTATCTTCCTTGTTGTTGCAATCACTTTGGATGCATGTTTTGTTCTAGTTGCAGCAGTATCAATTACAGGAGATAAAGATTACTAGGGTCTGCAATTTAGGTAATAACCTATTTTTTTTTCTTTTCCCCCTTGCTAATGAATAAATTTCAAGTTATATTTGTTTCACATTTTCTAGAGCAAATTTGTGTATTTCATTCCACTTAAAATACTAAATGAAGGATTGACACCTAAAATAACCTAAGTAGCTGTTTTGCCTACTTCAAATTAAAAATGTTATCTTACCATTGAAATTCATCAATGTCTTGGATGAAACAAAAGTTTTTTGCATTTCTAAAGACAAAGAAATTACTTGAATGCCCCACTCTTATCACTTCCCTTGCATACATTGACACAGTACATATACCCAAAGTTATTCACCAGTTGGAAAGCACAACTCTGCCACTCAATAGTGCTCTGAATATCATTTATGATATTCATTAAAGCTGCAAAAGATTCTTGAACTTAATTTGGTAATGAAAACATGAAAGTCATCAATTTAGTATTACAGGGAGAAAAGTATAAAGGAAAATTATCCCAGAAACTGCCATATTAACATATATACCATACACTCCAATTATGTCATTTGCCATTGAAAGAGCTTTTTCTTCAAACAAGAATGTGTTGCATGATAATAGGAAATTGTTTTTGCCAGAAAATTTGGATGCATATGTATTCTCCATCCAACCTTACTTCACCGGTAATGTAAACAAAAGCAACAGGTTACAATGGTTCTGATTGGTTGTTGAACGTTTTACCACTTTTCTGCATCACAAAATAGTTAGTTCATCTTAAATTGCCAAGAGAGTATAGAAATATTGTATTAAACTAAGCAATGTTGTCTAAATAATATAGTATGAATGATTAAGGAACAAAATTTACTGATGAGTTTATTATTATTTTTTTATGTAAGATGTGTATGCTTTGTGCAGTTCATCTGTAACAGCTTCCACAGATTAACAAGTAATGGCAGAAACATGAAATAGCAGTATAGTGAAATATGAGCAGGGAAATCTTTTAAAAGTGGCAAAAAGAATTATTGCTAATGTATATACTAGGTTTTGTGAAAAGTACCTTATTTTTACATTAAATAATGTTCTCAGCTTCATGGTAGAATTTATTGGTGTTTCCAAAAGCATAAAGTGTGAAAAGCTTTGAATTAGCTGAGGTGCAACACCTTGTGCAAGCAGCTTTCAACAAGTGATAGCCAAACATGCATGGAATGTGTATCACACAGTGTTTGAGAAGAGCAAACAAACAAAGTGAGATTTAGAGGAAATGGTGGACATTGTCATTGACCAACTATTTATTATTAACCTCTGTGATGATTCTGAGGGTTTGAGTGCAATTGTAGCAGTTGACTCTATCTTGAAGGAGTGGAACCACTTCCATGTTTATATTGGCTTTAAATTTATTGATTTTAAAAAAAGATTTTGTATTAATTTGATTTTAAGCGTGCCAGTTTAATGAAAATTGTGATTTTTTTCTGAGTAAGTAACTATTATGGCAGTATATTAAAGAAGTGGGTAGTGAATGGATGTCCATATTTGAATGCTAAAATTGGCTAAAGCTTTTGGAGTGATGTACGTATGCAAAACTTCTAAACCAACATGTCTGCATTTTTTAACTTTATGGGAGAATTTTACATTTAGCATTGAATAATACTCACCTACCTGTTTTATTTATTATATCTGTGAATAATGAAAGTAGATAGCTGTTCATTTTCCTGCCAAATTTAGGTACAAGGTTTTACAACTATACAGCAGACAAGAACAGCTTAGCAACGTGTGATGTGTGCATGTGCATTCGCAGAAGAATACATTCTGGTTTTTCTAAATCACCGGTGAAGTAAGGATGTACAGATAATAGTTATCAATTGCAACACAAAAAAAATCTGATGTGTTCCATTCACATGACTTTCTCTATATCTCTACAACAAATTATTGTTAAAAAGCTTATGCTTCTATTTACTTCATGCTAATTAAAAAAAAATTAGCAGAAATAGTCTTATTATTTGCTTACTTGTAAATAGAAATGAAATAAGGTAGTACCATAGGTTAAAGTGATAGTCAAAAGCTGGTTGCTATGTGACTGAAGTTCCTTTGTTTGTATGGACAGGAGCTGATGTGTTTCGTATGAGAAAAGTGTTTTTCAAAGCTGAAAACAAAAACAATGAATATCTAATAAAAGATCAGCTCCAGGAAAAAAGTTTATATAACATAAATTGTGTGTTTTAACGTGCTCTACATTTTTTTGTGGTAACTTTTTCTCCATCTCCTACGGTTTAGTAGTTATGCAAAATTCCGTAAAATTCATCCAGAATAAAGTAGTCTTCAGAAGCTATTCCCAGAAAATTCAAGATACACATTTTATTTGGCAAGTAAATATCTTAAATATAAGAGATTTTAATCAAAATCGTTAGAGCCATTTTTAAGAAACTCAACATTTTTGAAATTTTTTCGATGTAAGGGGTAGTTTAGTGTGGGGGATTTTCTTGTAAATCTTTGTGTCACATCCTTGGAAGATACCAAACTTAAATACCAAGTTTGGTTTATAACGGTGTATTCGTTTTTGAGCTGCACTGTCCATACACATGGACATTCTTCTAAAAATGCTTTTTTTTTTTTTTTGAGTTCAGGGGGTGTCAAAACATATATTTCTGGTGACATCTCAGTATCAAATTTTTGGGTGCAATACAATATCTTCTCTATACAAATGTACATAGTACGTATAGAGAAAGTAATATGTTTGTATAATAATCACAAACCATGCTAAAATGATAGTTCTAGTCTAATTTTAATACGCTCTTTCTAAATTTATAGCTTCTACCAGTTAGCTTGAAGGAAATCAATGTGGTCATGTACTTTGGTGTCAGCTGTTTAGGAAGAGTTAAGATATAGGTTATAAGACTTTCTGACCCAAGCCAAAATTTGAAGGTTTGAATGGCAAAAGATTAAATATAAAAGTGTGAATACAGAGAGAATTCTGAGAAGAAAAATAAAATCTGATGTGTTCCATTCACATGACTTTCTCTACATCTCTGTAACAAATTATTGTTAAAAAGCTTATGCTTCTATTTATTACATGCTAATCGAGAAAAAAAGTAGTAGAAATAGTATTATTACTTGCCTCCTTGTAAGTAGAAGCAAAACAGGGAGTACCATAGGTTAAAGTAATAGTCAAAAAGCTGGTTGCTATGTGACTGAAATTCCTTTGTTTGTATGGACAGGAGTTGACAAATTCCTGTATGAGAAAAGTTAAGTTTTTCAAAGCTGAAACCAAAAACAAGGAATATCTCAAAAACGACCAGCTCCACGAAAAAAAATCTATACTATATAAATTGTGTGTTTTCATGTGCTCTACATTTTTTGTGTTGTAAGTTTTTGTCAATTTCTTACTGTTTAGCAGTTATGCAAAATTCCGTAAAATTCATTCAGAATAAAGTAGTCTTCAGAGGCTATTCCCAGAAAATTCAAAATGTACATTTTATTTGTCAGGTAAATATCTTTAATATATGATATTTTAATCAAAATCGTTATAGCCATTTTTCAGAAAATCAAAATTTTCGAAAAAAGTTCCATGTAAAGGGTAGTTTGGGGTGTGGGATTTTTCTCAAAATCTTCGTGTCGCATCCCTGGAAGATAGTCAACTTAAATACCAAGTTTGGTATTTTAGCGACTTTTCGTTTTTGAGTTATTGTGTTCACACACACACACATGGACATTTTTCTGAAAATACTTTTTTTTAGATATAGGGGACCCTAAAACATATATTTCCAGTGAAATCTCGGTATCAAATTTTTTGGTGAAGTACAATACCTTCTCTATACACTATGTACATAGTACGTGTAGAGAAAGTAAAAATGAATATCACAAATGGCAACTAGGATGCAATATTAATGTGCAGCCCCTGGTGTATTAATGCTCCTGCATTGGTATAGTAAACAATTACCAACTATGTTGTAACTAATGCCACATGAATGCATTTCCCAGTTTCAAAACTCGTCAACAGATATGTTACAAAATTATTGTATTTTTGTAATAGGATATATCTCTTAGGACTTTATATTCACAATTGTTGTTTCATTTATGGTTTGTATATATCCGAAAACTGTTTAAACCTTAATTACTTAACTTTTTATTTTATTTGAATTTGAAAAGGATAAGTGAAGTTTTATTACAAATTTTTAGCTGTTATATTATTAAAGCTTTGTTGTTTTTAACAAGTTTGATATTTAAGTTCTTTGTCGCAAAGCATTGCAAACAATGCTTTCTTCAAAATAATAGAGAAATATAAAATTACTTGCATTTGATATTTTCTTGTAATTATCTCCAATTTGTACTGAAATGAAGTATGCACCCTAAATATGCAATTTTTATACTACGAGGGCCGTTCAGAAAGTAACCTCCGATCGGTCACAGTGCGGGTAGTGGGGGGAGTAGCGAAGCCATCTGTGCATTCACGCACTCAGCAGGTCAGTCGGCATCAAGCCGTGGTCGAGTGAAAGTCGTACCTGCGCTAGTTTAGTGTTTGTGGCCGTTTGAAATGTGTACTGCAATAGAAAACCCCGCCAAATGTGAAGTGCGTGCTGTTATAAGGTTTTTTACAGCCAAAGGATATTCTGCAGCAGCTATTCATCGTGAGCTTTGTGCCGTGTACGGACCAAGAGTTATGAGTGAAGGAGTGGTCCGTGAATGGGTACGTTTATTTAAAAGTGGACGAGTAAACGTTCATGATGAAGAGAGGAGTGGTAGACCATCATTGGTCACGGACGAACTCGTTCAGACAGTTGATGCAAAAGTTCGTGAAAACCGACGTTTCACAATGTCGGAGTTGTCTACTGATTTTCCACAGATTTCTAAGACTCTTGTACGAGATAGTGACAGCAAGATTGGGTTACTGTAAGTTCTGTGCACGATGGGTGCCCAAAATTCTTACCGACCACCATAAAACTCAAAGAATGGCCTCTGCATTAGACTTTCTGTCACGTTATGAGGCCGAAGGTGAACCATTGTTAAACAGAATCGTGACCGGGGACGAAACCTGGATTAAGTACGTGAACCCTGAGGCAAAAGAACAATCAAAGATGTGGGCACATTCAAATTCGCCTACCAAACCAATAAAAGCCCGGCAAGATTTTTCTGCCCGAAAATTGATGGCAACGGTGTTTTGGGATGCAAAAGGGGTGTTGTTGGTTGAATTCATGGAACGTGGGACGACCATTAATCAAGACGTGTACTGTGAAACACTAAAACAATTACGACGGGCTATACAGAACAAACGCCGTGGTATGCTGACTTCCGGTATCGTTTTTTTGCACGATAACGCCCGTCCTCACTCTGCTCGCAGAACAACAGCCCTTCTTGAGTCCTTCAAGTGGGACGTTGTCAACCATCCACCTTACAGCCCAGATCTGGCGCCAAGCGATTATCACCTCTTCATGCATATGAAGAAATGGCTCGGGTCCCAGCGGTTTGATGACGACGAAGAGCTCAAAGATGCGGTCACAGGCTGGCTCCAGGCACAAGCGGGTGATTTTTATGCAGAAGGAATTTCAAAGCTTGTGAACAGATACGATAAGTGCCTCAATCGTTATGGAGACTATGTAGAAAAATAGTGCAAAGATGTAGTTGTAAGATGTATATATTAAAATATTTTTATTTAACTTGGTGAATTTCTTGCAATCAACCGGAGGCTACTTTCTGAACGGCCCTCGTATATCTTCTAGATTATTTTGAAAGAAATTTTTGCTCATTTTACCTGTATTTTGACAATTGTTTATTTTACCATCAACTGCTTCAGAGAGTAAATGTCATGGATTATAAGACTGAAAATTTCGGGGATTGAATTTTCTGAATGCACAGAAATCTCAATTACAGATACCTATTTCTATGAGAAAAAATGAATATAACAAATGGCAATCATTTCTTCAGGATGAGAGATAAGTTCTTTATAACAAGGTGTAACAACCATAATGCTGCTGCAAAATGAAATTAAATAAATAATACTACTTTGTTACTACTGCCATGTGAATGCAGTATGTCTCTTGTGAAATAAAATAACTCATCAAAAGTTAGGTTAGCAAACTTTTTATGTACTTCTTGTGCAAGCATACACTTCTTAGCATATCTATAGTTTCACTTATTGGTATATGAAAACATATTCTTTATAGGTTACCAACCTCTGGCGGTATTATTTCTTTGAGCTTCCAGATCAAGGTGCAGTAAGAGTGAGCCAATTTTTTATTCACTAATAGTAGTATTGCTAGTGCTAACAACTTAGTCTCAGCTCTGATTGTCATTAACCGCAATTATTTTCCGCTAAATAAAGTGTTGCTGTTATGATGTTTCAAAATTCCAAAGAATGTTTAGTAATTGGTTAGCAGCTTTAACAATTTAAACTTTAACCAGAAGTTGCAGAATAGGTGTGTAAATACTATTACCTCCTTGTAGTGAAAATTCATATGAAGACAATATGTTATCAGCGACTAATATGTGAAATATTTGTTAGGTTTGAAACTGTAAGGCCTTAGATCACTCATATTCTTAATGACTTTCAGTAATGTTAAATGTAACAATCATGTGACCTATTATGTTTTTAGAGCTCACATGATTGCTGCATTCTGTTTCTAATCTACTTAGGTTGTCTCATCAAAGTTAGAGAAAATATAAATTTTTGTGGCACAAACTGGCAGCAGAAACATGTTGGGTAAACAATATATATATACGGGTTATTCTCACAAAGTGGTACAAATCGATTCCCCAGGTGATAAATAGCATTTATATGTGGTAGAAATTTCATAATTTTTTTAAGGTTATAGAAGTTGCATGCAGTACAATAAATAAAAAATGGAACATTTTAAAGTATTTTGAAGAAGATGTTACTAAATTATCATTTCGGTCACTGTCCTTGATCAAGTGTTTCATAAGTTCTCATATGAATAAACAGGATAAACAATTTTTATCTTTCACGGTACTATTATGTATGTGTATATTTCAACTATGGCATTTCTTCAAAACAGCACAAAATGTCAAAATATGTTTCTGCAGTAGGATTATTTTATGGAATACTACTGTCCTCTAAATTTTAAATCTCGCTCTTGTAAAATGCATTTTGCACCAAAGGACTAGTATCAGTGCTGGCAACTTCGTAAGCTTTGGCAGTGAGAAGTAATAAATAGTAATTTCCCCACGTGCCCTGTTCTTCCATGTACGGTAAGAATAAAACAGTATATTTTGTATAATATTGTGAAAACCTGTAGCATATGTTAATTGCTCGTCACACAATTTTCTTAATGTTGCTTACGAATTAAACTTTTTTCCAAGCTTTATTACATTAGTAAATATAAACCTGAACGTAATTTCTACTCTATTTCCTGCTCTTTGTTACAACATAGCCAACAAATGTTACCAAGATGCTCAAATGTCATTTCGGTCACGTGACCTGGTTTTTAACCTGTGACTGAAATGAACAATCACATAACCGGGTTGACGAAACAAATTGCTATGTTAAACAACGCATGAAATTAATTTAAACTCATAAATATTCCCCTTAAAATTAAATGCTATCTGTGATCAGAAATTCAAGACAATGATGCTTAACAGCAGAGATCCAAGATTCCTGTTTTTCTTTCTTTTAAAGTTGCAAAAAGTAGAGAGAGAAAGGATCAGCAAAGTACCGACACCAGAAAGAGTTGGCTGCTGAGCGACAGAGAAGAAGGGCAAAAAATGAGTAAAGAAGACTGGGAGAGAAGAGACAGAAAGATAGATAGCTATATAGAAGGAAGAAGGGACATTGAAATGTATGAAACAATTAACTCCCAGAGAACAGAGCAGTAAGAAAAAAGCATGGAAAACAGCAAGCAAGAAATACAGGCTAAAGAAGAATACTGTGCAGACTCCCCAATATTCAGATGATACAATACCTCCTTCACAAGACTCTTTTCAAAAAGAATGTGGAAGACGGCAAGTCAATCGGAGATGGTCCAAAGCATATGGAGTAATAAAGTAGCAGGAAAAAGAAATAAAAGAATTGAAAAGAAAACTAGAAAAATATAAGAAGAGGTTACAGAGAGAGTGAGGAAAAAAGATATGCCAATATCACCTTCGCCTAACGGCAAAGTTCAACATCTGATTGGAAAACAAAAGGTTGGAGAAAGAATAAAAAAGGAGTAATTTATTGGCTATGTCTTGGACAAACAGCTAAAGCACCAAACCGATTCCACAAAACCACAAACTAAAGGGATACAGTTAATTAACAAGGCTATAGGAAATGTAGTAAGGAAGTAAGAGTACTAAGACAACTGAAACACAGTATTTCTTACAGAATCAATTCATTACTTAAAGTCTGAAATTGCTGTCAATTACACAAGAAAAAAGTAAAATCTCATTTCTAAAGATATTATGAGCAATATTGTGAAATTCATCAAAGATGATAATATCATACCAGGGAAGAAGGACTATGTTAAGCAGAATGGAGTAATAAAACAAAGAAGAATTTTACAGGACACTAAAAACTTGCTTTACTGAGTTTTTGACAGAAAATCGGATTATGCATGGGCTCATTTAGAGCCCATGTTAAAAAAAGCTGCAAAGATCTTTCCTGCCACAAGCAGAATTGACTTCTTTTCAGATAGTCCATCTTCACAATACAGAAACAAAAATAATTTAGCTATGATGATCGCAATCATACATAATATATTTCCCAATACTAATGAAATTACATGGAACTATTCAGAGGCTGGTCATGGCAAAGGAGCAGTAGATGGTGTTGGAGGTACGCTGAAATGCAGTACTGATGTCTTCTTTGTATCTCACGGCAGGGAGAGTTCAGTAGATGTTGTATATGTACCAGATGTTAATTTTGAGAAAATGAAGAATACTTTATTGAATTATAACATGCCCTCTATTCCCGGCATTCTAAAGATTCACCAGATAACATGGGATGGAGCCATATTGAATATGAGAAGACTTTTTTGCCTCACATGCACTCCTAGTGAAGTTTGCGATCATTTCCATTTCTCCGCAATTCCTCTTGATGGACTAGGCCAAATAGAACAGTCGTCTGATTCTGGCTCCATCCAGTGTCCAAGCACATCAAAACAACTTCACGTGCAAGAAGCAGCAGCACCAGCAGCTTCAACAGATGTAATTGAAATGAAAAGGTTGCCAGAAATAAAGATGGGAGTTTTCGTCATTGTAAGGTTTGAAACTAAAAGATTTGATCAGAATTTTCTTTTTTATGCAGAGTAGTAAAGAAAAATTCTTGTATGTTGTCAATGAAAGAGGTGTTTCTTTCTTTGTAAAAACCAGCCAAATTGTAAGTGTAATTCAGGATTTAAAATAGAAAATAAAGGCAGAAGAAAATATTTCAAAGTAACTAGCGACGTTGAAGCTCTTTTAAATTAATTTCAGATAAATAATGTTCTTAGCTCTATAATTATTTTTGGTTTGAAGCTCTTGTAATATTAGCTTAAAATGGGTGTAATGTTCCAATTTGTTTATTATCATTGTATTTTCAGTAAAAATGATTATAATATGTTTTTAATTTCAAATAATTGCTTTTGTCCAAATTTCATTACTTCAATCAGGATTAAAATTATTGGAACTAGAATAAATTTAAAGCGTTTATAAAGAAGCACATTATTAATGTTATTGATAATACCCCAGAGTCATTCCAGTCACAATGGCGTCATTTCAGTCATGGTCGAAATATATAACAAAACACAGGGATCATTTAAAACATTATTTACCAAATTGCTTAAGAAATCTCTTTAAATGGTATATTTTCCAATAAATCTAAATTTATGTCCAATAAACCTGGTGGTCTTTCAAGTGCAACAAAAAGTTTAGGGAACTGATGGCAATAAAAATAAATTTATTCTTAAACCAGTTTGGTTTTACGTTCAAAAGCATAACTGATTTTATATTGGGTGTTTTTATTCTGCAGTTTAAACACATTATTACCAGAATGTCATATTATTTGGATGTTTTTAATTGATTGCTATATTTTCTTGTGTTTAGAAAAAACGTGACCAAAATTATGTAAACCTCCACCTGGTTTCAATTAAGATAGTATAATTCTAAAACAAATTAAAATTCAGCTTGGCCACTAAGATCGGGTGTATAAAACACTAACAGCATACTTCTGAAGTGAAAATAAAAATAATTTATCAGAGTTTAATTTTGAGAAGTAGATATTCTGAAATGATACCACTTGGTGAGAATTGCCCATATGCATATACCCACTTCTCTGCAAAAATTGTAATCATGTTTGAGGGATTTAGTTCAATTAATTTCCTTAGTGCTTATTTGATACCAGATATTTCATCATAAAATATTTTATAGCCATTATTATATAGACTTACAGTACTGAAGATACAGTTGTAATGTTTCCAGACTGATTATACCATTATCGTCCATTACAATTGTTCCTTCATATGGAAAATGTTTTCTCCTAGGCATACATCAAAATTTGCTGTATTGAAATGAGAAATATTTTGAGGATGCTTGACTTGTTTTTGATAGTTTTCAATCTAGTTATATGAATATTTAATGAATAATCAATTTTTAGGAAAGCAATGAAAAGTGAGATTTTTATTTTCCTTGGAACTAGAGTTATAGTCAAGTACAAAACTTTATGTACAACAATTTTGTTGCAGGCATACAACAATTTGGTGCTGGTGAGAATTTCAAAAATTAATATTTGAACTTTTATGCAAGAAACCTTGTATCTTTACAATGTTATACATTTTGTATCAAGGTATCTCTTTATTCAGGGCCTTTCATTTAGTTTACATGATTTTACTCAAACTGCTCCTTTAATTATACACATCTGTGGAGAAAATTAGATAAATGTATGTTTAAAATAATATAAGTTTCAATCTGATTACAGTGTTCACTTAAAAACTTTTGTCTTCCAATCTTTGTTTCCCCATTTGTATATAGTTCAGAGCTCTAATGCAGATAATAAATAAGACAAAGCACAACTTTTTTGTATTAATGTTAAAACACTTCAAGGAATTATACTTGTAGTTTTCTAGTTTCCATTTAAGAGATTTGTACAATCTTATAAATAAAGCTAATTTGTTTTTGCTTTTAAGACTTCAGATTTTCAAATACATTAATCTGTTACATAACATGCACATTTGAATTTTGTCTATTTACCAGAAAGTAATGCATTCTATACAAAGAATGTTACAAAAATGTGTTCTAGAATTTAAAATTGTGGTATTTCAGCTTTAAGAATCTCATAACTAATAAATAGTTTATTTATTTTCTATCACAAAACCTCTGAACATGTTGGCACTTTCTAGAAAGATTGTAATTATTTATTAAAAAAATCTGATGTGCTCCATTCGCTTAACTTTCTCTACCTATTCTGTAACAAACAATTCTTAAATAAGCATCATTCTTATCAAGATAAGCATTAATAGAAATGGTCTTATTATATAGTTTAAGGCAATACACTGGGCCAAAGCGATAATAAAATATTTTAAAAGCTGGTTGCTTTTAGCTTTTAAGTTCTCTTTGGATGGTCAGGAGTAAAACAAAAGGAAACCAATCACCCTTCCTGCAAAAAATATATACAACAGAAATTGTGTGCTTTAACAATATCTACATTTGTGGTGTTAATACACAAGTAGTTTTCATCTCTCATATAGTTTACTAGATGCAAAATTCATCCTCAAACATCTAGATATATATTTTGTTTATCATATAAATATATTTAATATATGGTAATTGAATCAAAATCATTTAAGCAATTTTTGAGAAAATTGACATTTTTTTTTCATTTTGGGGTGGGAGATTTTCTCAAAAATCTTCACATCGATCCTTAGTAGATGCTGAACTTAATTATCAAGTTTGGTATCTAACTGATTTTCCATTTTTAATTATGTTGTTCACACATACAATATACCTGTACATTTTTTTTCTAAAAATGGCTTTTTGTGTACATATGACCTAAAAATGTATTTACTGTGAAATCTCGATATCAAATTTTTAGGTGGAATGCCATACCTTCTCTGCCTATGTACTAGTACTAAGTGAGAAAGTAAAGATATTTAGAAACAAGTGTGCTTAAAAATTTTGGTTTTAACATATACAGTGTATCATTGTTGAAGAAACAATACTGCTATGACATGTTGTCCTCTAAGGGAAATGAGGATCAGAATCTAATAGGGCATTGAATAGAGTGGAAGCTTGATGTTGTTCCTCACAGTGCTAGATCATGGATCTAAGTTATGTGAGGCTAAGAACCTGATATTACAAAACACTTATTCTTTTCCCTTTAATCTACTGCTGCTACTGCTAATACTACACAGGGTGGTGCATGAAAAACCAGGCTTGAATACTGGACTGCTCATTGTCATATATTATTATGGATCTGTTGCAATAACATTTTGTATTTTCAGAACAAAAACCATTGCAACTTGGGTTAATATATTCAAGAAAGAATCGCAATAGTAGAGGTGTACATGTGTACCAGTTCATTTAAGGCCAAGCATAACATTTTTGCAAAAAAAATTTCCTGGTGCTTCTGAACTAGCAAAGCAGTATTGTTTCTTCAGCAGTATATAGAATGTGTGACAAAGTGGCATACTATGGAGTTAGTTGCAAAGACAAAAAATAATCTCGCCTCTTCTGCGTACACCTACATATTTGAGCATGAGGTCATTTTTAGCATATAATGTAATGTAAAAGACAAGATCAATTCAGTAAATATAGACCTTTGCATTAGCTTATTTTTTATTTATATTTTATCTAATTATTTCATATTTATCTATTTGTTGTATCTTTGCATGGCAGGCAAAAATCTGTGTGTAATTGGGGGTCGAGCACTTTAGCCCGTTTTTCATGCGCCACCCTGTATTACTACTACCACCACTGTCTCCAAATAATAAAAATGGTGGCAGTCACTTTTATTTTTGAAATAAGCTTGTAGATTGGGCACAGAGTAAAACTTTTATTCACAATCCCTCTTCCCAAATCGCTTTGGCATGTGCACTGGCCCTCACTACTGGATTTTTAATTGAAGCAAGAGCTGATAAGCAGTCCTGGACCACACTACTTCTTGATCATATTTTACACATTTAAGACATGATAGTAGAAATTTTATTTGCAGGGATAGTAAACCGCTAAAATAGTTCAAAATTTTCTGGAAGAATTTGTTCCATTTCATTAATAAAGTCTCCCAAACTGACAAGAGTGAAATATTTGTTTATGCTGGGAAGAAAATACACCTCTCCAGTTCTGCATGCAATTGTGAGTGGTTGAAGGATACTTCATTCATTTCTAATAATTAATGCAGACCATCTACAGGCTGACCATAATTAGATATCTTAGATATAATATCTAATTTAAGATATAACAGTTTATCACAATATGAAAATTTTGTTTCTAATAATTTTATCCAATATCTCAAAGTACATTTGTTTTATTTATACATCATTAGATTGCCAAAGTATTCTTTATCAGTTTGGAATTATTCATGAATTAGTCGAGCTTTTTATGGACTTTCAAAATTCAATCAACAATCTTCACTTCTTAAGACTTATGCTAGGAAAAACAGAGAGAAGGATAAGAAATTCAAAACCAAGAGACTCATATGCTTTGCTTCTGGCTGTTGTTCTCGAGTTTGGATGGTCAGTTATTTAATTCAGAACCTAAATCAAACCTGGACGATTTTCATACGTGGCAGATATTATTCTAATGTTTCATGTCTTTTCAAAAACCTTCTGCAAGAAAGTCATGATTTGCTCCTCAGAAGTGATATATTAGTACTTCAGGCTTCATCCGTATCATTTAATGTACATGAGATGACAACAAAGAACAAAATAGAGAGGCAGTATGCTATAGCAACCACCTTCAACAAGGATGTAGACTAAGGTTGCATGGACAAGACAGCCTGAACCCAACCCACCATGTTGCTTATGCAGTGACATTAAGGTTATCATGGCAAGCAGACAATTGTAGGCACCCGGTATTTATCTGTCCAAGCATCATTTACTCTGCGACACTCTTTAGTGTTCCTCGAGAGCAGTGTTGGTGATGTAGATGAAATAAAGCAACCTTACATTTTGCAACTTTGAACTATTCTGAATAGTATAATATAATCAGTGTTCTGCAGCAGTGTTTTAAATATTATTTGGAACAAGTGCTGATGTGTATGGTCGGTGAGAAATGTCCTTGTGATTTACACTTGTGGGGTGTGTCAGCTGGCAGGGGCTCGTCAGATTGCTGACCAATCATAGTGCATAGTGTAAGAATGTATAACCGTTAGAGACATCATGTCATCAGCATTACAACACCTACATGGTTCAGTGGAAATTTACATGCGTGTTCTCAAGCATGATTGAGTTCATTCTGTGAAAAGTTATACACAGGATTCCGTAAGGATTTATAATCATTACTACATTTTATATATATTGCGAACATTGCTCTTGTTCTCATCCTAGAACTATCATGAGTGACACTGTGTTACAGCTGGATAAACAAGCTGAAATAATAAAATTTGTAGGTTTAGTGAGGTACAGGACCCAATGTTGAAAGGAATAGATGAGGTAACTTGTGAAAAATGGGGAAAAGTAGTTCTACATTAAAGAAGTGTGATGGAAAATGCATAAAAATAAGGTATTTTAAAGGAAGCAGTGAAACATGTGGTGCAACAGATGGAGAGTGAGTAAATATGCAACAGCATACCGATACAGCCACATGTAACAGAAATGTCAATCACAAGGTAATTTCTCATCAGTTATAAGTCTCAAGGCATTTTTTTATTGTTTGCCAATGACATAACCATTTAAGCCTTATTGGCTTAAATTTTACACAGTAGACAATAACCAGAATAAATATTTACAAATGTTACTCCAATTGTAAATAATGGAAGTTAATGATTGTATTTACTGTTAAGCAAATTATATTAGGATACAATGTGACATTTAGCTCAAGTTATCAGTCTTAACCTATTTGCATTGTAACTTGTACAATTTTCTTATTATTAGGATCAACCCTGTAGTGTAAGTACTATTTTTACTGTCAATTCCACTTCCACCTTCCTTTTCCGTTAAGCAAATTATATTAGGATACAATGTGACATTTAGCCCAAGTTCTTTGTCAGTCATATCCCATTTGCATTGTAACTTGTACAATTTTCTTATTATTAGGATCAACCCTGTAGTGTAAGTTCTATTGTTTTTACTCTTTTCACTGTCAATTCCACTTCCTTTTCACCATATTTAAAACCTAACCTAATTCCTAACATCTTTGCTTAACAATCTGGCATTTATCCTACTAATTTTAAACAATTTTTGTGAAAGATGAATGCTTTTTTGGGTGTGGGCGTGGGTGCGTCACTCCAAATATTTTGGGAATGGACAACAATGAGTTGTAACCGAAAGTAGCTTTTCCCATCTTCAGATTGAAGTCTGATCATGCTCCAACAATATACATTGTGTTGCTACACCATATGCTAGAATGCTCTCAATTTCTGTACTATGATTCTTATGAATTTAAAGTTGATTTAGGAGAGAGAGAATGCCTTGAAATACTGTATTGTGCATTTGGGGATCTTTGCTCTTTGCAATAAACCATTTATCAATGCTATGCAGAGTTTAGAAGAGGAAGGGATCCCCTCGAAGATGAAGACCAAGCAGGATATTGTAAAGCAAGGTGAAGAATCTCTTAATTGTTAATTCCAGAGCATTAGTACCTACATACTTTTAGTCTGGGAGACCCAGTATGGCACTCACTGGTATTACCTATTTTCTTTACCTCTTATCAATGGTAGGTAGACCTCTGTGAAATGTCATAATTAATTTTGGGGACTTTGAAATTCATTTTGTTGTATTTAAAATTGTGTTAAATTGGTTATTTAATATTATTTTATTAAAAGGGGTAAAATTGCAACTTTTAAATCGAATATGATACTGTATTTATTTTTAGGCAGTATGTATGTGCATAAACATTAGGAATTGATACTTGGTATCAAATGACTACTAAAGTAACTTCATAAACTTTTTACCATTATATTTAATGAATATGCAGTCAACTTATATATCTACTTAGTGCATAGAAAGAACTCTAAATAAAATAGGTTGTGGGGGTATTTGGAGAAAGGGTTCTGGAGGAGAGAGAAATTGAGAATTGAAAACATACAAAGACAGGAAATATTTGGTAGTTTTAATTCCAAAACTTCATTGTGTGTATATGTATATATATATGACAACAGCAAGATGGGGCTTTGCATGGGCCAGGATAGGAGTGGTGATGCTAAAAGGTCTAGGGGCAAGAGAAAATCATTGTATACTAGGAATTTTAATAATTATTGGCATTTAATTTCAGAATGTGAAAGAACAAAGATTATGAGAGAGAAATTGCAAGAAGAAATGAAATGGTCCTTTATTTTTTTTTTTTTTTTTGTAATGCTTAATGCCCACTTCTACTACTTGTGGCACTGCAGGCAATGACACTGGTGATATATGAAATGAAGATGGAGCACTGGTGGAATGCAATGGCAGCGGAAACCGGAGAAAACCTGTCCATGCACCGCTTTGTACACCACAAATCCCACATGCAATCACATGGGATTGAACCCAGGCAAGTTGTCTAACCACTCGGCCACGGCACTGCCAGAAATGGTCCAGTTTATCAAATGAAATTTAGGGAAAAAGAGATTGAGTGTTAAATCTATGGAAAGTCTATTAGAAATAGGAACATATTTAGGTTTAGTTAAAAATAAATGGCTGAGGAAATTGAGAAATAAGGAGGAAGAAGAAATCATGGATATTAAAAAGAAAAATTGTGAATAGGGTTCAATAGCTCAGTAACCGCCATGTTTGATGCAATGAATCCTTGAAAACAGTACCTTAGGGAAGTGTGGAAAATTATATGTTAAGGGTAACTAGAGTAATGCAGAATTGTAATATATCTATTTGCTCATTAGAACTACTTATAAATAGCTATTTATAATTATGCATAATGAACATGGAATAACTTATATATCTACTGACACATAGACACGAACCATGCCTAAACAAGTTTATTGATTTGTTCATAATAAAGCAGCTCTTATTCTGTTGTGCTGCAGATTGATAGAAATGACTTGACACTTGGCTCTTAATAAATGTTGAAAGCCTGGATGCATTGATTGTGTGTTTCTTTGCTATCTCAGATTTCTTTAAATCTTTATCAACTTCTTTTAAAATGTTAAACTTTTCCCTTAGGCAAAGCTGCTTTTTTCCCGATGCAGTTGGTTGACATTGTTTAAATCAGACCTTCTCTGAGCACGCTGAAACTCCCATCTTATAACTTCCCTATCCCAAACTAACATTTAAATGAAAAAGATTCTGTTATATTTAATTTTCAAAAAATGGCTCTAATAATTTTTTTATTAAAATGCCATACATTTGAAATTTTGGCATGGCCAAATGCTTTAACTTGAAGATCCTGTAAATAGTGTGTTCATTTATTAATAAGAGGGGAAACAGTGAAGAAGAGACAGAAGTTTACTTTAAAAAATACAGAATCATTTAGATGTGCAATTTGTGTTAAATAACCTATTGTTTTGCAATATTGTTCTGCTATGCATTTGAATTTTCCAAATTTTAAGCTGTGCACTTCTGAAATTATACATATTGCTCTTCTTTCGGTTTTCCTGAAATAACACAAAGTAAGCAGTACCAAGACTAAGCTTTAGCAACATGTTTTTAAATATTTAACTATTATCGATCAAATTTAACTGAAAGTAGAAAGCTAAACAAACATTTTTTGTGAATAATGTATGGTATTGTTATGAAAATAAAATAAATAGGTAGAATTAACAATGGGACTGTAACAGCAGATTTTTTGTTATCTGCTATATTGTTTCTTCAACAATAATATATTTCAATAACAATTTAGCAGAGAAAATTTGGTTTGATTCTTATTAGGTGCTACAATTATAACAACAGACAAAATGTGGTTGTATTTAGTTACAGTTTCATTTGTTCAATTTCAATACCTAAGTACTTTTTTAATTATCTTGAACAAATGGAATTCATATACAGCATGCTTGAAATATAAATAAATAGCATCAAAGCTGTTGTGACAATTGAGCATATTTTAGATCATAAGGCATAAAATGATTTTTGCAGTTTCTACATATTTCAATGCAATAGTTTTTCAATACGAAAGCGATAGTGTTGTTATCTATTTGAAAGCAACTCATTTCACATTTGCGAATTATTGTTTGGTGTATAGCTATCGGCAAATAGCGCGGTGCTAGACGAGGTACCGCCAAAAAGGATCATGTACGTTGCAACCTGGCGGTGGTGTCAGAATGATCTTGTTTGTTTAATCAGAATAAATCTCGCGGAAACAATACTTCTTACTGACATTATAAACTAGTAGAAACCGCGCTTGATGTATAAACACCGCATTCAACAAAATTATTTAGGCACTCGCGAGAATGCTGGCTTATACAGCCGGTGGAAATGTCCAGAGTTTCGTATTGCTGGCGAGCCGGAAAAATGAGAAACTTCCAGAAGACTTTGGTTATGTTTCGAAAGCATTTCTAATGTTTACACAATAGTCGTTAATACTTTGAAATGTGATTTACATAGAGCTTCTAATTAGATCTGAAAATTTAAAGTGAATTGTTGTATGTAAAGAGTTGAATCGTATATCTAAGGGCTGTGAAGAAAAGTTTTGGCATTCCATATGACTCGCATGGAGCAACTTAACTAAAAACCAATCCACAAAGATTCAGTACATTACTTCAATCTCTATTATTGTCTTCATAATTTCCATATCCATCATGTTGCAATAGGTTGCCTGTGGGTTCATTTCCAAGTACTGGTGTGGAAGTTTAGATGGAATGTGTAGGATAGGGTACATCACCCACAAAGATGGATGGAGAAAATCCGCTGCGCAGTAAGAGACTGAGATAGTACTATGCTTTGGCAGTCACGAGACAGTGCTACCAGGCTCACCCGCTTTAGGGTGTACTATAGTATCAATGAACAACTTGAAGGACACATATATGTTTAAAGTCCTGTATCAATCAGGCGCTGGCCTCTGGCCACGATATTCTAACAAAGATAATCCGTTATTGATAGGACAGGGCCTGACTTACTTGGAGAGACACAAAGAAAGATAAATGATGTATCTCTATTTGCTGATTCAAATGCATTTAGAAATACTTATAATTTCGTTTTGTAAGCCAGTGATAGTTTGAAGCACTTCGCGAACTGAGTATTTCAGTTGTTTGGTATCTGTGGATTAATCCATTTTTCGAATTTTCCGCACATCTTTTACAAACCAGTGGCGGCCGGCCTTTATGGGCACGTGTTCTCCCTGCAACAATATCAGACAATAGTTTCCCCGTTATATTATTAGGTAAAATGCTATAACCTATAACACATTTTGTATACATTTAAACCTACTATGCACACTGGACAGTTGTATTGAAGATGGTTGTTGGAAATAGTAATCGGCCGCATTTTTCGGACACAAGCGATTTTGTGGTCATCCTATGGGCACGCGCAGAAGAATTTAGTGCTTTCAGATGCAGTTAATTTTTAGGTGCGGGGTTCAAGGGACCGAGAGGGGAAGGTTCTCTTAGGACACGAAAGTCTCAGTGGTCATTTGCTGCGCATGTGCAAAGAGAAAATAAGAACCGATAATAAGCAAAAATTAAAGTTTGAGTCAAATCCCCGACAAAAATATTTAGCCAAAGATCTCTTCATGTGTAAGAGTAAATAATAAGAAACATTTCTTACGTTTGAATGTCTTCTTATTTGAAAAGAAAGTTGATCTATTAACCTCCCGAACGAAATATATACAAAACGAAGTTTATGTGAAAAAAAAAATATATATACAAGGTTGGTATTTTGTAACAAGCAGACGTCAAGATACGCTCACGCGCCAACACTCGAGGCGTACAAGGCAGTGTGTTCTGTAACTACCCTAAGTTTACTAGGACATAGATTAGCGATACATTTGAAGCTTCATTTGAAAATAGGAAAAGGCCAAATAACACATAGTTATTGAAATAATGGACTTGAACAAACAGTAAAATGGACCTTACTTGCGAGAGGTGATTAGTGACGTGTGGAAATGAGTGCTGAGAGTTTCAAATCCCGCCTTAGAAAACTGATAAGAAGTGGTGTGGTGAAACAGTGTCATGAATTTATTTCGCGTGTTAATGAAACATAATCCGAATGCGCTAGAGAATAATATGCCGATTTATTAGTTGCTAGCGTTCAAAGAAACGGCAGTGTTAAAACTCGCCTTAAGAGGGAAAATCCTAAACATCTTTACGAAAGATAGACGATGTTTGTAAAGTATACAATTGCTTATAAAGAAAATGCTCAAGACATTAATTTCACGATCGCGATCTACTTTACTATAAGGGTAGTTTTCATAATTTTCTGAGAGAAAAGTGAGCTTCGTTTGTGAAAAGAAGCATCGTGAACGTTGTAATTCACATACATAATCTATTTAAATGGTGTAAGGTAGTATTGAAGACTCAAGTACATCAGTTGTAAAGACGAGCTATGCATTAATTTGCAGCAGGATCACCTCTCTGACAATGTTGACATATGTTAAACATGTGAAGGTGACGACGGTTCATGTTCAAATTTCTCGGAACATGTCTCGTCCTATTTCTGGGTTAAATCAGACTTATGGAAGTATTTTTTCAAATAAAGGATCGAAGGATGGACTTCATCTACAAATAGAAAGGTTAGTGCTAATACACAAATTAGCATTTCATTTCTACTGATGGCTTTTAGTATCCATTAATTTTAGTCTCGTCATCCGTGATCTAAGGGTAACATGCTAGCTTCTGGTTCTCAAGGTCGCGGGTTCAAACCCGGCTGATTTATTTTTTCAGGTGTAAAAATCCCTTCCTTCATAAGGGAAGCAAAGTCGTTGATACCGTGTCGTATATTTACGGCACGAAAAAAAACCCCTCAAGCCTGATAAAGAGGCCTCTGAGGATTATTAAGCAGCCTTTCGCGCCCAAAATAGAATGGGACGCTTAGAACCGTAGCAGTTAAAGAGCGCCCATAAATAACATTCAATTTAGTTTTAATTTTAGTCAATCCTAAAATTGTGCCCTACCTGATAATTTGGTTACGAGCCGCCTCTGCCACAAATTCCACAGTACATTGTAAGATCAGGACTTCCTGTAGGCCAAGGCGGAGATTATTCTGTTCTATGTCCAATCCACAACATAAGTTTCAGCTCCGTGTTTGGTTTCCCACTGCAATGCGGTGACAAAGGTTGTCTCCTTCCTCCCCAATAAAGTTGGATTTGACGATGGTACTTTGACCATAAGCATTACAAAGTCATTATGGATGATCTTACATTCTTTGTCCGGTGATTCGATGTCACTCAAAGACAAACGTTTGCGGAAATGAGGTAATTAAACGTGTTAAGTATACTGTACAGGGACTTTCTAGCCTGCAGAAAGTTGCCAAAGATCTGTTGAAGTTTTTTAACAAATCGTGTGAATTAATAATTAAAAAACTGCACCACTAAATATTTTATTTGTGATTTATTCGTGATAAAGCCACGACTAAGTTTTTTTTTTTTTTGTAATGATTTAAATTAATTTTCAAATAAATCGGTTGCTTTTTGGGAATGACATTCTAAACTACTAGTTTTCCTGATCTCTATTCAAGAACTATTCGTAACGTGGAACTATTTCTCAACAATTTGAAGTGTCGGCAAATACAATATTGGTACTACCGAAATATGGTAGAATGAATACAGTCGAAGATGTGCCTTTAGAGTTCGCTGTAACCAGTTTTAGAACCTTTTGTGAAACCTTCTGTCCACAAAAGAGAAAATAATGTAAGCTATTATTAAGCCATAACGCAATTGATCATGTTTTAAGTGTCACCATGGCAACGACCTCTTCCACCAGTCGCAGTCTCTTTCACATGCCCTCTCCTACAAGCAATCTTGAAGCCATCCTTAGTTGCCATGCTGCCCTATAGGTGCATGTCTTCTAACTATTCATGAGTATTGCAACATTACTCGCCTATTTGAAAACAACATGAGTAAAGATCAAACACTTTTGGAAATGTCAATCATTGTTTTGTGTGTAGCATATCACATGCCACATAGCTCAGCTGAGGGGGGGACCCCATATTGATTAAATTACGTTAAGGGCAATACATTGTCGAGTAAGTATTCATATAAGTAAATCAAATACATGAAGGCTTTATAATACTATGCCACACCAGATATTCTGTTTGAAGCTTTTCCTAACATGTCAGCCTTCTTGACATACACACTCCAGAGAGATTCTGCAATCACTCCACCGGACATTTGGTATCTGCAGGTCGTAAAACAAATATGTGGTAACACCCTCCTCTGGAGACAAGGTTGTTTTGAGAAGATGGTAAGCGTGTATTACTCTGGTATTATTGTAAATATCGGACAAGGTCTTCTACTGAGAGACAAAATTGCATAAATGGGTAAGGTGTATGAGAGATTGCGAATATAGCAATATTTCTCTACTCCTCAACCGCGAATGTTAGTGGTGGGAAATATTGTTAATGATACTATAAGCTAAGTGGCGCGTATGCAAAGGGTCCGACGGCGGAATAGTAGGGTGACGCACATCCAATTGCATAGTGATTTCGAAAAGCAACAATAAAGCGAGCAAACGTGATAAACTGTTTTACTTATCAAAATATCCTTGGTGTATCCGCATCCTGAGGATCAACAAGAGAGTCTCACGCTTTGATTCATTGTGCTGAGAGGGACGAGAACCGTGTTTCAGAATCACACCGACCCCGATTCCATCCTCCTCCATTCCTCCCGTTTCTGGGATCCGCGTCCAGCCTCAATAGTACACGTGCACTGCAACCTGACCGGAGCTGTCATAATGGACTCCTTTCTTTGATCAGACAGCAAGATGCATATTTTGATGCTCCAAGGATTTTCCGAATGAAATGTCTGTCTTTATGGGAGTAACAATTCATTTAATAGAATTTGCAAAATGACTACGTGTTCTCCAAGCAAAGGCAGTAGTTGCTGCATTCGTTCCTCACAGAGACATGAGGCAGAGACATTAATAAAAATTGTTTATTAGGTTGATGCACAATCGTAGTGTTTTGTTTGTCATTATAACACTACGTTGATAGGAAGCTATCAATCATTTGTTACTGTCCTTCGCTATTTCAATTGAATTGTTTATCCACCATGCATTTTGTAGATTCTAAGAAAGTTTATACTATTGTGAGCTAAAGAAGATGTAGTCGCAAGGGTTGGAGGAGACTATAATAGAAGAGCAACAAAGGTAGCACATGTGACTCGAATCGCTTGTACCATTTACGGGGAGAATGTCATTGAAGTAACACAGCAAGAAAGTGTTTTTTTTTTGTTTCAAAGAGGGCTGGCTGCTTCGACATGAGCGATTCACCACATTTAGGAACACTATTGGGTTTTGATAGATTTTAATACAACATCGTGGTCCAGAGTTGCCAACATTTTCCATTCCAAGAATAGCACTTGGCACTTAACATTGTCGTATTTTGGTCGTTTCTCGTTTGGATCGTACACTCCGATCGATAAACTATACTGTTATTTATTGTGAACATATATGTTTGTAATAACTCAGTGTTTCATAGGTTGGTTTTCAAACTTTAAGCTGCATAAACAGTTTCTAAAAACAGTGTTCTTCCTGACCAATGTTACAAAGTTATAAATGTAATACATAAATAAGTTAAGCTAACAAATGCTAAACCAAGACTAAGTACATAATAATCATATATCGTTATGTTTTATGTTGTAAAATATTTACTTAAGCTATAATAGCATTTTTAAAACCATATACTGCGCGAGGAGTTTCAACATCTGGTGCAATGCTGTTCAGCGAAAAATCACAGGACATCTGTACAAAACAGCTAGAAATAATACTGTGCATAAAAAAATAAATCCAGAAAATATACCATGGGTTTTTATCAAAATATATTATTCTCTACTCTATATTTTAAGTTCTACATCATATTCACGCTTAAATTATTGTTAAATCCGGATCGTACAGCTTGATCAACAGTCAACCCGAGAATTACCAGACCTAAGGGATTGTGAATGATCACTCGTATTGCAACATTATTTTAATTTTATGAAAAAATTCTAAAGGATACAATTTTTTGCATCAACCCAATATTAAACAAAAGGCAAAAAATGGTTAAGGAGAATCAGACTGAAAAATTCAATACCATAGCCGGGATTTGAACCATGGAGTCTGTTGAGGAATTTAATTCCGCGTCGGCATATTACCATGGTAGCTAAGTGGTTAGAGCAACATACTAAAGAGATCTGTGGTTCAAATCCCTACAATGCCATTGAATTTTTCAGCCTGACTCTACCTATCTTTCTCACAGCTAGTGTGGAAAAAAAAACAATTAATTAACAAAAGATTTTGCAGCAGTTTATGATATCGTTCGTATATACGGTGCCGCCAGGGCCATATTTAGTGGGTGATTTAGGGTTCAAACCACCCCCGACAATTCTGACACATTTTATTTAAAGTCATATCAAACCAATGTAGTGACTTTTCGTTAGATTAAGTGGGGCTACTGCTAGAGGATCATTTACAAGGAAAAGGTACAAGGTAAATGAATAGGGTACTGTTAATCTTAAATCTAGTTATGGAACCTCTCCCCCTTTCCGAAGTGTTTTTCTGAGTACGGGCGTGTTTCCCAGAACGACTTGCCAAATATGTATTGCATTAATATTAATAATAATGATGATAATATTGCACCTTTGATTTGTACAACGACAACGGTTTCATAAACTGTAGGTAACCTACTCATGGTATACACATAGCTTTGGTTTCAAATAAACCTTTGTGTTACTGTTAAAAGTTTTCCAAATGCATTTTATTTACTCTCCAAGAATACGGAAAACAATAAGAATAAAATCAATATCAAACGGTAGCTTGTCATGTGTTATTTGCAATAATAAATGCTTACGTTGCGATGTCTCCCACCCATTGTCCGTCAAGCGGACTTGTGATTGCCAAACGCTCTGACGTTACGAATGTACCGTAAAGAAGGCAGTGGTGGGATGCGAGTGACACCGTGACAGAACTCAGCTGATGTGAGTGATACGGGAAGTAAATAAAGGAATACTTGTTGACCGCTGTATATGGAAAAAGGGACAGTAATTAGTCATGATGTAAGAAGTATCATCTCATAAGGTGAGTATAATATAACAATACTTGAATGCTATACCAAAGATGAATCATTCATTTCTTTGCCATTATGAGTCATAATTGTTTTATCAGGCTTCACTCCTTTGCCAGACTTTACTCTTTTGTCAAGCTTTATTTCTATCTGATCACTGTAAAAGACAACAAAACAAAAATTTAAAACAATGCAGTTATAAAGACTTGAGCAGGAAAACCTTTATATTATTCAAAACGTTTATCACAAAGATAACATTTTTATGAATTTGTTCAACCCACTAGAAATGCTCAAAAAGCTCAGCCCTTCAGTTGAATTTGGAATTCTTAACTGCCTCAAAATAGTTGATTAAAATTTGATTCAGAAATTCTTTCATTAAAACCTCACAAAACAATATAGTAATGTATTGTAAATGAAACAATTATTGTCTGTATCAGTGATTGACTATTAATGTTTCGAGATTTATTACATCAAGTCCACATTCTTTGGAAAGCAGCTAGATAAGTTCCAAACACTGCGCTCATTCTTACATGATTCGGGGAGTAAACATAAAATACAACACATTTCAGGTTATGGCAACAGCAAGTAGGACATTTACGTATCAATTCATATTGATAATCCTTGAGGCATTATCTCAGTATACTACTGACTATCCTGCTTTGAACAAATTCAAACTTAACTTGCTATCTTTGAGAAGAACAGTTAAAATATGTGTAGCATTTTCATTTTTCATCAGTTTTTTAAGATGATAAAATGTTAGATCTTTTACACCCTTTTTATTTAATTATATTTCTTTGCATCCACTAACAAGGCTTTTTAATGCTTATTCATTGCACATTTTAAAGGGCCTAAAAGCCTCTGCATTTCTTTTTGTGAAACACTATTTATGTAAAAAATTTAAATTTGGAAACAGATATTGCCATTAAAAAGTTTTGTAATTTGAACAATAATGCAGACTACCAATGATTGGATTTTAAATTTTCTCACAGAGAGTGCACCAAGCTTTGGAATTTAGATTAGAGATTTTATAAATCAAACAAAGTGTTGACTCATTTGTTTGCATTGTGCCTCTCGGATACTATTTTTAATATTGATAACACTTTATTTACTCAATGCGTGAAACTGTTATTTTCAGTGTTATAAATGTGAATAAAAAAATTGAATTTACATTTTTTAAAGGGAATTTACAGTTGGACTTAAAAAAATGTATGGTGTTTGAGGAAATATACTTTACTATAGAAACAGTATATATATTTTTTTTTCTTCCAATTCTCACCAAGATTAACTGATTTTTATCCCACCAGTCACGGATGGGATTCATTTTGGATAAAGCATGGCTGGGGCAGGTTTTGTTTAGAGAATTTGGTTTCTTATACCACACATTCGTCTAATTGCTCCATTGACAACATTCTCATCTCCACAATAATATGTAAAGTGCATAACTTGAAAATAGATTACAATACCACTCTCTGACTCTTTTGGCAGGAAGTTCCACGTCTGATTGGCAAATTAGCCGGCAGTGGTGACATTTTCATGGTGGCATTTTCAATAGATAATCTAGGTAATTGAAGAAATAAAGACAGAGTAAAAACATTTTTACCGTCGAAAATACCATTTTCTTTAGTTAAATACCAATTCCAAGAAATAGAGGTAATAGGCTTGATGGTGGGTGCTCTTGGAACAATCGCAAGTTCTTCCTTGCCTCTTGGAGTAATACTGGTCTGAAGAAGAATAAAATAAAAGTTATTGTTATCACCGCCCTTAGAGGAAAAATAAATTTACTGCATAACCATTTGTATATCAAATAACAAATTTATGTTTGTATTTTTATTACTACTGTTTCTCTTCTTTATTATCATAATTATTAATATTAACTTTTAATTTTCTTATTTTTGTCTTTGATAACTTAAACCTGCACTTTGTAATTCAGGCTTATTTAATATTTTCTATATTTCTTTGTATGTAACCTATCAAGTTTTGATTGCTATTGTCAAGTATGCTTTGTCTAGTAGTAGCTTGTATGTATAAGAAGTTCATATGTCAATATGGATAACATTCCTTACAGTGAAGGAATGATAGAGTGGTGAAATAAATATTCTGTCTCTGTAAATGAAAATGTCAAACATAATTAACAAAGTAGGTTTTAGAACTTGCTTCACCAAAAAAATTGGATCAGTTGCACAGACCAATCTCACGAAAAATGGATTAATATTCTTAAAACGTGATGAAAGTCAGTTTGGTGAATTATCCATAGAGGTGGTATAGAGATGACATTCTTGTATCTTTTACAGCCGCTTGGTTCATACCTTAGCTGTGCCAGACAAACTTGTTGAGAAAAATTTTTCCCTCAGTCGTTTTTTCCCTCATGTAGTATGTAATAGGATCATGGAACACTTGAACTGGATTCTGTCCACCTTAAATATTGTGTTATACATTAACTGAGAAATAAAATATTTGAAAACTTTATATATAATGGGGTATATGCTAGGCTCTTTTGTTTTTTAATTTTTAAAACAAAATATGACAGTAAAATGACAGCAAAAACATTGTATACATTCTACATACATGTTTTTATTTAAAATAGGTACTTGAAAATTTATCAAATTAGTTATTGTCACTGAAAATTTTTTTAAAGAATTTCTATTAAAAATTTAAAAGAAAAGTGGACAGGAACTTTATTACAAACATGGGCAGGTAAATTTCTATTTTGGCATCAATTTTGTTGAGATGAAAAATAAGTAATGTTTCTGTCATGTTAGATCTAACCAAACTGATTTACAGAGACGTTGAAAGATATTTTTTTTACATTTTGGACCTAGGACAGGAAAGGAAAGGAGCAGTTTGAATACCATAAAACAAAACTCAATACCAGAAAAATATGAAAAGGTGAACTGAAGCTATTTATTTGTCGGCACAAAACATTTTAAAACATTAAAGCGCTTTCAAAGCCTTTTCATAAATTGCAACTGTAAATTCTCTTAAAAAGTATGATAAAATGTTTGAATTGAATTAATGTTTTGTGGATGCTGTTACTGGCTTATCATATTTCTTTATAAGAGATTTTTGGGCCCCTTAAAATTATTTTTTAATTGTGCAAGTACATTTAACACTATTTTCCCTGAATGTTGCCAGCACCTTCCAGCAAGGCCTCACAGTGGGGAAATATGGGAGATCTCACTCCTCTACAGCCCATCAAAGTGAATACCTTTATATGTCGTTAATTTTCTGTCTTGAATGTGTGCTGTAGTATTTCATGTTTTAGAGTCCACAATGCTTGCACAAGCATGCTTATAGCTATTGATGTATATGAATGCATCTGAATTGTTTTATTTGCCTGATTTATATTTATATGTAAATAAGTACTAGATATGAAGGAAAAACATTAGAACATTGTGAATTAATTGTTTCTTGTTGGAGTTGGAAATGTGGAGTCAGACTGGAAAATCCAATGCACATTACTAAAATTTGAAGCACAGATCTGTTGGTCGTCATTCAGTTGCTCTAATCACTGAGCTACTACTCTTGTCCTACACATGACTTAGTGTGGAAGAAACAATTAACTGAACTATGAAACCTGGCATTTAAAGTACTTACAACATTGTAAGTTGGCATTGGAGTATGTTGTTCCAAAATAATTAGAGAACTCCTTTGATATTCCAGGAAAAATGCAAATTAGGTTGAGAATTTAATACTATGTCAGCATGTTGGTGTAGTAGGTTAAGGCTTAGAGCAACCGGATGGAGACTAAGAGATTTGTGGTACAAATCCGGGCTATGGAATTGGGATTTTTTGTCTGACCCTATCTTTCCATGTTTATATTACTTAATAGAAGTATTAAAGGCAATACAGAGCAAAAGCAGCTTTAAATGGCAAAATATCACAAAATGTTATGAATATCTATACAAAAAGTTGAGGTTAAATTTGCTTTTACACAATTATTAAGTTAGCTATCTAAATTTTGGCTACTTCAGATTAACTGTATTCCAATTAATGTGGATCTTAACTGTTTTGATGGCCGGCTGTCTTAGTTTAAGGAAAATATATGCAGGAGAGAGGGCCTAGCAAAGGTACTGTGCGATTTCTTAGTCTTGAGAGCAGATTCGCACAGCTGAAATAGTGGGCAAGAAATAGCAAATCTGTTGCTCACTTCCTTAAATGTTAATTGTTTTGCAGTTCCTCCCACCTTTTTATAAAGATATTTTAACCACTTACAATATCAAGGTTTAAATGGTCTACAGCTTTATGGCTTCATTAAAAAGCTAAATATTAAAGAATACTGACAGGTACAACGACTGCCGTGATTAATCGTCAACAAACTAAAGTACTTATGAGAACTACATTTTTATTTCTCTTACTTGGTTGTGATCTGCTTTGGAGAGATGTTTTAGGTGCTGGGCATTAAAATGTGAATGATGATAATATAATGAACAAGTAATATTCATAGCACGTAGGCACATAGGCATTTCATGAGGCAAGCTTTTACTTTCTCTATATGCTTTATAGGAAGAGAAGGTATTATACTCCACCCCCCCCCCAAAAGGTCTGTGTGTCAGTGTTTGTGAACACGATAACCCAAGAACGAAAAGTCGGTAAAACACCAAACTTGGTATTTAAGTTTAAGTGTCCAAAGTTGCGACACAAAGATTTGAACGAAAATCCCTCCACCCCAAACTATCCTTTACAAAACAAAAAAAAAACAAAAAAAACGGAAATGTTGATTTTCACAAAAATGCGTCTAACGATTTTAATTAAAATGCCGTATATTAAAGATATTTACATCACAAATAAAATGTGTATCTTGCATTTTCTGAGAATAGCCTCTGAAGATCTCTTCATTCTGCATGATAACTGGTAAACCATAAGAAATAGATCAATTTGCTACATAAAAGATCTAGATCTCGTTAAAACACACAATCGTGGAGTTAACCATTTTCGAGATATTCCTTGTTATTGGTTTCAGTTTTAATTTAAAACTTTTCTCATACGGGAACTCAACTCCCTGGTCATGCAAAAAAAAAAAAAAAAAAAACAAAAAAAAAAAAACAGATTTCAATCACGTAGCAACCAGCTTTTAAAATACTTTGCTATCGCTTTAGTCTAGTATTTCCCCTTATTTCACTTCTACTTACAAGGATGCAAGTAATAAGACCATTTCTGCAAATGTTTATCTCGATTAATATGAAGTAGATAGAAGAATAAGCTTTTTAACAATGATCTGTTACAGAGAGAAAAGTATGTGAATGGAACATCTCAGTTTTTTTGCCTTCTATACTAAGTACATAGACATAAGGAGAGGAGGTATTGCATTCCACTCAAAATTCGATACTGAGATTTCTCCGGAAATACACGGTTTAGGTCTTTATGTATCCAAAAGAAGCATTTACAGAAAAAAGGTTCGTGTGCTTTTGAACCCGATAACTCAGAAATGAAAAGTTGATAAAATACCAAACTTTGTATTTAAGTGTAGTATCTTTCGAGGGTACGATACGAGATTTTGAGGGAAATCTCCCCACTCCTAAATATCCTTTACAGATTTCGACCGTTTTGATATTCTAAAAAATGTCTTAACGATTTTGATTAAAATAGCATATTTTAAATATATTTGTATGACAAATAAAGTGTATATATTGAATTTTCTGGCAATACCCTCTAAAGACACTTCATTCTGGATGATTTTTGCATAACTGGTAAACCATAAATAGACCAACTTACTACACAAAAAATGTAGATTTCGTCAAAACACACAATGTACCTATGTCATATACTTTTTTTGTGGCGTTAACCATTTCTGAGATATTCCTTTTTATTGGTTTCAGTTCTTAAATACTTTTCTCATACGGGAGCTTATCAACTCCTTGGCCATACAAAGAAACAGATTTCAATCACATAGCAACCAACTTTTAAAATGTTCGACTATCGTTTTAGCCTGGTGACTCCCTTTTTCCTTTCTACTTACAAAGAAGCAAGTGTCTGCTAATGTTTATCTCGATTATCATGAAATAGAGACAAATAAGCTTTTTAACAATTCTTTGTTTCAGAGATGTAGAGAAAGTCAGGTGAATGGAACACAGAGTTTTATTAATAGTGCCACTGCAGTCATATCAGGTGTATGCGCTCTGTTATCTCTTATCAGGGATAATAAGTTTATACAGACATTCACATAGGATTACAAGAATTCTAAGCAATTTTGAAGATAGCTAACTGAAGGTACATGTAAGTGGGATGCTATCTCTAGGCTTCGTGACAATTGATGTTTCAGCAATCTTTGAAAAACAGGCTTGCGATGAAATGTTTACATATTCCATCCATCATTGCATCACTCAACGTGACAGACGTAACGGCTCGTAGCAGAAGACGTACAATGCCACTATGCTGTCCAGTGCACTTGTGGGACCAGTATGAGGCAACTATTCAAAATAAGCATTGATCAAACCAACTTGTGGGCTTCTGCAGTAAGTTGCAGCTAGTGGTTGGAAGACAGCATCCTGACTTTTGTTTCGCACTGTCAGAATTACAAACAAAGCGATTCTTACGTTACGGTATAAATTCTGAATGGGTCGAAGAGACAAAGGAACACCGAGAAGGAATTTGTTGACTGCCCAGAACTGGACAACTTAATATGCATGACTTACAAGGAAGAGGGGCATCGTTTAAATTAATTTCGTCATCTATTATAAATGAACGAGTTACTATTATTATAATTTTAAACTGTGAATTCATCTGCTTGTTAAATTTTCTTTGCAACCAATTCGTGGTACACAGGGTGTCCTCTGTGCATTATAAAATTATTTTGAAAATGAGTAATTAATGACACTAGGAAAACAAATTTCGGAAAATAATTTTTGGGGAAACTTGACACAGAAACTTTCGGCGTTCGGAAAAAAAGCATGTTTCGAAAGAATGACCAGCAACCTATCTGCATAAACTGCGAAGTTTTTTCGTTCTAATTTAATTTTATATACCTAGCTGAAAAAAGATAGAACGATAGAAAATTTTATTGCAGTAACTACGTAGACATTAAAATATACAACTGGGTCAAATAACATTTTTGGTAATTAGCTGTTTTCGGGATATTTCCTGCGATTCGTTTTCATTTCCAAGACTTAATTTCAACTTGGAACTAAGTAACATATGAACGCAGTTGCTGATCATCCGTGACCCTAGAAATTTGTTTGCCCAAAGAACTAGGCAGTTGATATATATTATAAGCTCTACCCGTTTGAACGGTTGCTGCTTCTGTTTCCACATCTTGTTTGTAACAACGGAGGAACAATGTTTAGGTTAAGCCCAAACAGATAGGGTTGAAATAATTTTCAAACACAGTTATACAGAGTGACACATTTCTTTTTTAATTAGTCGGCTGGAAATTTTCGTAATTGGTGGGTTTTAACATCAAATTAAGCGGCATGTTTGGAAGTTTCGATTCCCTGTAACGAGATGGACGTTTTTCTTTATTCCTTATTTCTGTCGAAGTGTTCGCAGCTGTTTTCAACATTTGTTAGTCACTGAAATTGGAGTACACATTAAATAACCGCTCTTGTAAAGAAATAATCTACATAGAATTGTCGTTATAAATAGTGTAATATGTAAGGGATACCTGTAAAATTGTATTGCACCCAAAAATTCAATGTCGAGATTTTATGGGAAGTAATGTTTTGCGGCTTCCTGAACCAAAGTAATGCATTTTTATAAAAAAGGTGCGACTGCGAGTCGGTGAATAGTATAACTCGGAAACGAAAAGTTTGTTAAATACGAAACTTAGTATTTAAGTGTTGCATCTTCTAAGAATGCGCCACGAAATTTTCCAAGAAAATACCCTACCCCAAATTATCCTTAACATGGAGAATTTTTTGGAAAAAAAATATTTTCTCAAAAAAATTCAAATGTGTTCCTTTCTGTAACAAATTATTGTTAAAAATCGTGTTCTTCCATCTACTTCGTGCTAATCGCGATAAACATAATATACCTTATATGGTCTTATTACTTGCTTCCTGGTTCTTTTAAAAGCTGGTTGCCATGTACTTGAAATTCATTTATATACTTGGCCAGAAGTTGATAAATTGCCGTATGAGAAAAGTAATACTTTAAAACTGAAATCAATAGCAAGGAGTACTTCCGAAACGGTTAGCATCACAGCAAAAATGTATAGCACCAACATTTGATTTGACGAGATATAAATTTTTTGTGAAGTAAATTTTTGTCCACCTCGTTCGGTTTACCAGTTATATAACGTCATCCAGAATGAAGAGGTTTTCAGAGGCTATTTCCAGAAAATTCAAGATAAACATTTTATTTTCCATGTATATCTATTGTAATGAAAATCGTTAGAGACATTTTTGAGAAAAAGAACAATTTCAAAACATTTTCCATGTAAAGAGTAGTTTGGGGTGGGCTATATTCTTGAAAAGCTTCGTGTCCCATCTTTGGAAGGTATTAAACTTAAAAACCAGATTTCAAACACACACGCTGACCTTTTTCTAAAAAAAAAATTATTTTGTTTTTTGGTGGAATTCAATACTTTCTCTACCTACTATGTAGGTTATGTATACATGCTACAGAAAGTAAAAAAAGAATGTTCTATTCACATGATTTTCTCTGTCTGTTCTACAAATAAAACTTCATACAAAACACTCTTCTTTATACACTATGTTAATCGAGATGCACATCAGCAGAATGTTTCTATTTCGTTCCTTATAACTAGAAGGGAACTAAGGGAATACACTATACTACACCGATAATCAAATGTTGTAGAAGCTGCCGCTATGCGATTGTCACTGAAACTCGCCTTTTTGCACGGTCCGGAGTAAAACAAAAGAAACACCGACGATTTCCTGTTTGATAAAAATATAAGTCTTTTAACAAGGAGTATCTTGGAAACAGTTAGCTCTTCAACAAAAAATTAAAGGATATAAATTGTTTTGGCAAGATCTAATTTTTCTTTATTAAGTTTTTGTCTAACTCTTACGGTTTACCAGTTATGCAAAAGTCATTCTGAATGAAGATGACTTCAAAGGCTGTTCACAGCAAATTCCAAAAATATATTTTATTTGTAATGTAATGTAAATATGTAATGTATATTAACGGTATTTTAGTTAAATTCATTAGATTCATTTTTGAGAAATATAAATTTTCATAATTTTTCCAGCTAAAGAGTAGTTTGTGCTAGGGGGATATTCTGGATAATAATCGTGTCACAGCCTTAGGAAATACTGAACTTAATACCAAGTTTAACATTTAACTGATTTATCGTTTTTTAATTATCCTGTCCACGTGCACACACACATACTACAATTACTTCTTTCTATTTTTTTTTATTCAGGGAGCTCAAAACATATTTCCGGTGAAATTTCTGTTTCGATTAGTACCTCATTTACCTACTATGTACGTTGTACAAATGTACTAGAGAAAGTAAAGAGACTACAATGATTTTGATTAAAATTCTGTGTGTTAAATATATTCGTGATAAATAATATGAATGTTAAGTTAATCTAGCTCTTTGTAGTGCTATACATTTAATAGTAGCACTTAGCACAAAAGAAGATGAAAAACTGTTAACTATATTAGCAATATAGTTCTAGATCCAATCAGCTCCATGTTTATTAACATTAGAATATATATAATCTTGATTTTCTTCCGGGAATAGCCTCTGAAGTCCCCCTTGATTATGAATGACTTTTGCATAACTGGTAAAGGGTAACAAATGCATAAAAATCAAATATACATAAAATGTAGATCTCGTTAAAGCACTCAATTTATTTCAAATACGATTGTTTTTAAGTAAATAATTTCCCAGTTATTCCTGGTCCTTGCATTTTTGAATACATATATTTTTTTCAAATGGCAAGTCATCCATTATTTATTTTAAGATTTGACTATAACTTAAACCTGTTGCATTCTCCTATTTCCCTTGTATCTACAATAAAATCTGTAATATAACCATTGCTACAAATGTTGGTCTTAATTAACACATTTAGATAGAAGAATAAGTTTTTGTATCATCGGTTTGTTGAAGAATGGTTAGAGAAAGTTCATGTGAATGTAACACTGTATAAATATGTACAGAAAATAATATACATCTTTGTAGTGCTATAAATTTAATAGTAAAACTTAGCAAGAAGATGAAAAGCTGTTAATATGCTTCAAATATTAACAATATCAATTTTAAACCCTGTTTAAACTTATCAGCTCCATTTTTGTTAAAGTAAGTAATATGATTGGATTGCAGTAAGGACCATGTAAATATTTTAATTTAAGTTTTTGCTACCCATACTTTCTTTTTCGTTCTTGGCTTCCTATGTGCGCATAATTATGGTTAGCATATGGTTATTTTATATTTTGCCAAAATTCGCAGCTTAGTAATGTACATATTACCAATATTGATTGTATTTTAGATAAGTCATAATAGACTATTATTTACTTACAATCTAGAGATCCACTGTCTTCTTGATTGAATCGCTAGTTGGCGTTTATTGAGCTTCAGATAATCTTTCATCACGAGGAAGAGCAGACAGTTTGTCTCTTCACTCTAAGACCATGTTATCAATCGAGGTCATTTTAACTGACCCTCTGTTTTCGAAACACGCTACTTGGTTATGGGTGATGGGTTGTCTGCCTTGGGTAGCTCAACGATGTATTTTACATGAAAATTTGTCTGAAAGGAATCAATAACCTATACGACATGCACCTGTATGCACACAATATACAGTGTGTCACACTGCACTCGAGAAAGTGGGCGGAGTGAAGCCGGTTGAGCACAGGTACATAAATAGCGGCATTCCAGTTGTGTAATTTTTCTTACAAAGCTGCACGGGCCCGTATATTTTATGTATGCACATACACGTTTATCCGGATTAAAGTGTTAGCAACATTGGACATATTTTTACGCGGGCTCTATGTAACCGGTCGTTATTTTGTACAGTTTGAAGTGTTAGAAGGCGTGCTTTCTTTTGTTCTTTCTTTTTTTTTTATTGTAAGAAAACTCTTTTGTACAATTAGGTACAATGCAGTTGAGCTAATTAGACACACAGAACAGCATGTAATATGTGGTTGGGGTACCATCCAGCGATGGGCCCAAAGAAATAGTACAAAGATACAAAGAAACCAGCACAGAAAATAATAAAAGAGCTAAATGTTCAGTCCCAGATCTGAGTGCCAGCGGCGCTTCAGTCTTCGTCGTTGAGGTTCAGGAGGAAGATAAACTGTTCTTTCTTCTTTCCAATTACTTTAAAAGTGTGCTTTGTGTGCTTTAGATTATTTAGATAAATTGAAATTCCCCTGAACGAATAGGTATTTACGATAGATACTTAAATAATCAAACTAATTTCTAGATTTGAAGTTTCAGAGGGTCAGTTTGTTTGCTTTCTTCTTCTTTCTTTTTTTGTACCTTTTACTCTCCAATTACTTTTACAGTGCATTTGCTTTGTATCCATTAAATTATTTATTTAGATAACTTGAAACTCCGGCTGAAAAATTACTCTAAAACAATAAATATTTACATAAAACATATTTAAAATGTTTTCTATGATTTGAAGTTTTAAAAGGAGTGTTTTCTCGTGTACCTACTTCTTTCGAATTACTTTCCTTTGCGTGCATTAAATTATTTATTTAGATAAATTGAAATTCCGGTGAAAAAATTACTTTACAACGACGAATATTTATGTACGATAAATATATGAAGAGATCATGCCGACAAGTATGCAGGCATATAGACAAACTTCCTGGGAGGAATCTGAAGGACACCCTTTAAACAACTACCGTAAAAGGTTAATGCAATAATTCCGTGCTATAGAGGAATAGACTAACGAAGGCTTTTGAGTAGAATACTCAGGAATTTCTCAACCTTAAAATGACAGTATGGAGGTGATACATTTTTTTTTTTCATTCATATAGCCCCCTTTAACATCTAAGGTCATATCTGGGGCAACTCGTTGTCTGTAGGTTCTTTTTCTTTTTTTTTTTTTTTTTTTTTTTTTTTTTTTTTTTTTTTTTTTTTTACGTTGGTTTTAAATCATTTTTTGTTTTACTCAAACACGCACACATTCACACTCACATACAACCTCTGTGGGGGATAGGGAGTAATTCTGGCTAGAGAAAAATTCCCCGCCCCATCCGGGAATCGAACCCGGGATCCCCGGGTGAGAAGTCAGCTCGCTGGAGGCAGTCGGATACAAGTTGCCAGTAGCTTATTCCTTTTTTACTTTCTCTACACGTAATATACACACGGTGTATAAAGAAGGTATCGCATGCCATCCAACAATTCAATACTGAAATTTCACTGAAAATACACGTTTTAGAGTCCCCTGTAAAATATTTTTAGAAAAAGGTCCGTGTAACTGTGCGTCCGTGTGTCTGTGAACACGATAACTCAAAAATGAAAAGCCGGTAAATACCATACTTGGTATTTAAGTTTAGTATCTTCCAAGGATGCGACACGAAGATTTTGACAAACATCCCCTACCCTAAACTACGCTTTACATACTAAAAATTCAAACATTTTGATTTCCTAAAACTGGCTCTAACGATTTTGATTAATACACAATGTATTAAAGCTACTTAGGAGACAAATAAATTATATATCTTGAATTTTCCGGAAATAGCTCTAAAGACCTCTTTATTCTGGATGAATTTTGCAGAACTGGCAAACCGTAAGAGATAGAACCTACTGCACAAAAATGTAGATCTCGTTAAAATACACACACACACACACGCACAAACACACGCACACACACACACACACACTCACTCACTCACTCACTCACTCACTCACTCTGTTCGAGGAGTTAAGGTTTTTGTCATATTCCTGGTTATTGGTTTCAGTTTTACAATACTTAAAACTTTTCACCTTTCAGGGATTTTTCAACTCCTGGCAATACCACACGGATTTCATCCACGTGGCAACCAGCTTTTAAAAGATTTGACTATTGGTTTTATCTAGTGTACTTCATTATTTCCCTTCTACTTACAAGGAAGCAAACAATAACCATTTCCGTTAATGGTTAGCTCGAAGAAGATGGAAGAATAAACTTTTTAACAATAATTTGTTTCCGAGATATAGAGAAAGTCATATGAATGAAACATAAGATTTTTTTACTCTCACGCTGTCACCAAGTTGATTAATACATGCTGTAAAGATTCAGTCGCTGTAATTTTGAACTCTCAACACATCATTTGCAGAATATTTGTGTTTCACATTATACATTTTAGAGCAGATATAATTCCATTATTTTATTTTTAACAAATATTGAAGGATGGAACACAACCAGATTTTTTTCCTTAGCTAGAATAAATCAGCTAATAAGGCGGATACTTGCTGTTTAAATTGTCTATTTTTAATAAAAATGATATTATAGTATAATTTCCTAAATTTAGAATATTCTATATATACACAGCAGAAAAGTAAGGCAACGAGAAAGTTGCTTTGTTGTGTTTACAACTTAGACCAAGCGAGAGAAAATGCCGTAGTAAAAAAAGGTAGTTTTTAATAGAAGCCGTAATCCTGATATTGTAAATTATGTTTTTCATAGATCATTCATACTTGCTCCGGCTAGTTGGGCTCCTCGGTCGAGCAAGTATCTCTTAACATGGCATGAACGGTAAAAGAAACTATTTCAGATATAATGAATTTGTAACTTTTAATTTAATACATTTATTTTAACTGTTACCAAGAGATTTCATAATTTATGCATACGTTATATTTCTATGTGATCATAGCTAATACTGTACTACACCCTCACTTACACGTGATACTTAGATTTCTTATCAAGTAATCTATAATACGAAATACTGGGGGAGAACAACTAAATACACTTCTGTCTAAAACGAACTGCACTGCACTGTACAGTAAATAAAAACAAAGGAAATGACGAACTGCGTCTCCATAAATATATTCAAACACCCTTGTTCTTCCTAATCATTAAAACTGTGCTCTAATTGGCTTTCTTCCCGCTCACAGGAGCGTCTCTTTTTATGAGTTAATAGAAAATATTGTCTACTATTTAACGTAGGCTGATAAAGCGCAGTAATTTTCCAGTAACTTTCACAATCTCACCACTCATAAGGCATGCGTTGTCTTTTTTTTTTTTTTTTTAGTTCAAGGACGTTCTTTTATACATCTTACCCCAACTACTTGGCTATAGTCTTCAATAACCTTGAGAAAGATTTCTCTTTTATGACACTTATGCAGTTTCAGCTATATCTTCTCTCTTGTAATTACGCTTATGCTAACATCCTCTAACAATATATATTTTTTCTATTATAACATATATTATTTACATTATCTTGTTTCTTATTCTTTTTTACATCTTCTTGTGTTCGTTAGTACTGCTTCACTATGACAAACAAAAGTCATACATTTATTCAATTCAAAGGCGCGAAGCAGATGGCATATAGTATGCAGCGGTAAAGGTTAACATGAGTTTGTTAGGAAGTGCTTATTGCATGTGGAACGCTAAAGTATTACTCAGGTTATTTATTTTGCAATTTACTAAATATATTATAGCTATCGACGGAGGCGATTGGAAGGAACGAAATGTTGGCAAACTAAGAAGAAACGCAAAATGATAGCGAATAGGTTAGATTACATAATGAGGTTTAGTGTAGCAATAGAAGAATTAGCTAAGGCTACAGGGTGTTCAGAACTGTATAGGACAAAAAAAGAATGAATTATAGTACCTGTAAGGATGACATTAAAGCAGAAAGCGAAAAGGGTGAGAGAAACAAAGACACGTTAGGTTAACATAGTACAATAGAATAACACAAAACAAAGTGCGGCACAGCTTTCATTCTTTGCTGTTTTAAAAACATTCTATCATCTGAAAGTGATTTTGTTAACGGTTAACAATGATGTTGCACTACCAAATTAAAGTTTTTATCGTTTTATATCTCCACATTTGATATATTTTATGCTGTGAAATTGTAATTTCAAAGCACTAAAAATATAAAGAGAAGAGATAAAGTGAAGCTGAAAAATAAATTTCTTACAGTAGCCTTAAAATAGCAGTGCATTTACAGTGCGACTCAAATAGATCCGAACCGCTGCGCGGTGTTTTTCCATCGCATACACGGAAACATGATGAAACACAGCTGCTGTGCAGGTCATGGTGCCGATTTGCTTTTCTCTTCTGTGAAAGTGCGGTATTGAGTTGATGGTGATTTTGTGTGATTGAGGTATGATGAGTGTGGTTTATTACTTTGTCCTGCACTTAGTTACAAAGTTTATTATAGCTCAGCATTTGTTTTCTACTGCACAGCGTGTATTTAGCTATGATTAACATATTTTGTGAGTGGACTCTCAATAATGTATACAATGACGAAATTGACCCACATTTAATATTTTTCATGGACGAGGCTTGGTTCCAACTTCATGGGTATGTGTGTACATAAAATGATATTGGGGTTTTGAGAAACCTAATATTATTCATGAAATATCCATTCATGACGAAACAAATTGTGTTTAGTACGCCATTAGCGGAGAAAGAATTATAGACCCAGTTTTTTTTTTTTTTTCGAGTCAACAGTTGACGCACATAAATACATGAATACAATTTTGCTCCCCCCAATTTTTTTTTTTAAGAGAATTAACAGACAGGAGCATGATTTTGTCTTTTTTCCACGAGACTCTGCAATAGCTTATACAGCCAATCTTTCGATGAGAACAATTGAAAGTGTGTTTCAGGACAGAATTTTAATAGCATTTGTAGTCCCCGATCTAACCCTTGCGATTTCTATCTCTGGGGTAACTTACGTAAAGTGTACAAGACAAACCCACACACCCTGGAAGAATTAAAACAAAATAACCGCCAGGGAATTGCCAGCATTTCTCAACGTAAACTACGGCGAGTGATGGATAGTTTCCTAAAGAGGTGCCAAAAATGTATGGGCAAGGGCGGTGGCCAGTTTCAGCACCTCTTTAATATTGGTAAGTAAAGCCTATAAAAGTAGTTTTAAAATGTTGCATGGTTTCATCCGCGCCTTTAATGATAGCTGCAGACGGCAACGAGCGCCGAGGGTGCGGACAGGTAAAACTCCGCGCAGCCGGTTCAGACGTATTTGGATCACCTGGTGTTTCGCTATTTGACGATGTATCAGTCATAGATGGCATTTCAGACCGATTACAGCTGACGGCCAAGGTTGCGCGTGTAGTATTATACATGTAGCAACAATGCACTCCATTTAACCTGTACTGTCTTTCGTGTTTTACTGGCATCTCCCGACTATTTTCTTAGATGAAGCGTAACGCGTGCTGTGTATTTATACCTACCTAATTTTATGGTTAATTTTTGTTATTTATATTTTCTCAAAAATCACCTTAATAGTGTAATTAGAAATTTTACGCAAGGAATAAAATGCATATCTTGAAATACTCTTAATTTCTTTTTACTTTTATATAATTCGGAAACAAAAACTTACTGAACGACAAGTTCACAAGGTGTACAAAATGTATTGCTACATCATCTTCGAAACGAACTGTAGTTCGTTTGAATGCACTGTAATTTGAAATGTAAGTTGCCCCATTGCTTCTCAAGAGCTCGTTTCGGTACTTGCTTCATTAACAGTGAAAAAAGCCTGTCGTTGCAATAAAACTACAAGCTGCCGCGCTGTTTTTACTCGTCTCATATTATCTATGTATGTGCAAAAAAGTATTTCTTGGGCTTATCTTTAATATCTCAAGCCAGATTTTCAATGTATTTATTTTACTTACTCTAGCACTAAGTACAAGTACATAGTAGGCAGAGAAGGATTTCACTGCAAATACATGTTTTGAGACCTCCTGAGACCCCCCAAATAGAAAGATATCCGTGTGTGTGATGGTAGCATAGCTCAAAAACGAAAAGTCAGTTAAATACCAACCAAGGATGCGATACGAAGATTTTCAAGAAAATCCCCACACTCCCAACTACTCTTTACATGGAATATTTTTTGAAAATTTTGATTTTCTCAAAAATGGCTCTAACGATTTTGAATAAAATGCCATGTTTAAGATATGTTTATGATAAACGAAATGTATATCTTGAATTTTCTGGGAATAGCCTCTGAAGACTTCTTCATGCTGCATAACTTGTGTATGACTCTTAAACCGTAAGAGGTAGACAAACACTTGATACACAAAAATGTAGATCTCATTAAAACACACATTTATATTATATACATTCTTTTCTTCATGCCGAGATATTCCTTGTTGGTTTCAGTTTTTAAACGAATTAAACTTTTCACAAGTTAACTTTCATTTTCTCTCTTTAGTTTTACTCCTGGGAATGCAAAAGAGAATCGAATTTAAATTATTGCACATAGCGACCAGCTGTTAAATGATCCCACTAGGCCAGTGTACTCCCTTATTTCCCTTCTTCTTAAAAGGAAACAAGTAATAAGATCATTTCTGTTAATGTGTGTCTCGATTAGCATGACGAAGATAAAAGAATAATATTTTACAAGGAAGTTTGTTTGTGGAACAGCTAGAGAAAGTCTTGTGAACGGAACATATAAGATATTTTCCCCCCTGGCCTCTCGCGGGTCTGAAAATAAGTTTCTTTTGGGTTTCACTTAGACTTGTCAGATTTTTAGAATGATAATAAGGGACATTCATACCCTCCCCTCGATTTTGAAACGGGTCCGTAAATATCGGCTTGCAAAAATTCCTTTTTTTATATCCTTTTTTTACACTCTGTGTCAACATTTCAACAGAAGGCACAAAGTTACAAGCTGAAATTCAGAAATGTATACATTGAAAACAATATTTTTCACCATGTTTATTTATTTTGATAACAGAAAATTGCCTATAATATTGTCAGTTATCTGTGTGTTCTGCATCAATATAATACTTGCAGCTTTTCCTTGCATTGGTAACAAAATTTGCACATAAACATTCTTAATAAGGCCACAAAACATTGACAAGTAGCACTATAATTCAGCGTGATATAAGATTTAGAAGTTTACTCATTTCAAAGCGCCATTCACATACATACGTACTGTCATTTACTGTCTAATGAATTGGACAATACAATGGAAACTACTATAAGACTGTGTTTTACACTACAATTTCTCTGGTTGTAATCATTTTTCATTTCTATTCTTCCTCTCAAAGAAATTTACTTTCTGCTTAGAAAAAGACTACTGTTTTTTTATTTTCTCTAGCATATGTGAACACAAAAAACGAGTCATCCCCAATTATGTGTCGATCGAAGAGATTCGTGTGCAAATAAACTATTATCTTTTAAAACTAAAACACTAAAAATAAACATATTTATGCATTGTATGTTACCAAGAATTATATTAACCTTAAGAATTACATTCCTATTTCTAAACGATATCGGGTGTATGAACCCCCAGTCCGTATAACTGCCCTCTATCTGTGGGGCATAGACAAAATTAAATGGGTACTATAATGTGGACGAGAAGCTACAAGATCCCAGGCTTCTTGAATTTGTGCCTAGACCCCATCTTTTACCTCAACCCATACATTCTCGCATTCTGCCACTTGATATCCTGCTTCTCTGAAAACCATTTTGAAACCTTTCAGATGTGTGGACAGGATGATTATCCTGTACAAATTCAACAGTTCTATCAGGATATGTCATCCTCACGGGAATCAAAATATTATCAAGTATTACTGTGTACTGCACACCGTTCAGTGTATCGTCAAGCTGTCACACACACCTAGACCGTCCCTTGATATCCAGTCCGGACACGGCACAGATTCGCGACCGTGATGAAATATTGTGAAGCCAAGTACTTTGCATCGTATTGAGACCTTTTTGGACGATGGACAATCCTTACATGTTGAACATGTTACCTCGTCTGAGAATATCACATTATTCTAGTTGCGATTGGTATTTTTCGTTAGATCGGCTTGTGAAGGGAGTGCTGAGTATACATATAAACAAAGTTCGTACTCCCAAAAAGTCAAATTTGTTCTAAATTTGATTACTAAAAATGTTTCAAAAATTGGTTTTCTTAACAATACTTTGTTTTTTCATACCATACAGATTCTATTTTTTTTCCATTGAGAGAGAACTGTTTGTGCCTGATGCGTTTGCGTACCATTCTACGCACCGCATGCTCTCGTGTGCAGCATATTGCTGTTCAGCAGAATAAATCTTTAAAGAAGCATAATAATCAGTCATATTAACTGCACCGAATATGGTGTATGGAATAGGTTTGTTTAAAATAAATATCCGCTATGTGTCATTAAGAGAAGGGGGAAAATATTTTCTACATGCGAGAAGCGAACTTGCGACCCGGAGGAGTAACCTACGTTTTGCCACAGCGCTACAATGAACACACATTGAAGGTGACAGATGTAGTAATGCCGTACAATACAAACTGTATCATGTTTGGTATCGTTAATATTGACAGTGTTGAAAAAGTTTAGGTCAGTTACGTGTTTGGTTATGTTTTTTTTTTTTTTTTTTTGATAAGCTTAACGTCCTTTAACCTGGTTGGTCATATCGAACGATGAATGAAATTGGTGAAATGATGCTCAAATGATCTCGGGGTCCAGGGAGCTTAAAGTTACTCAATATTCGTCTTCTCAGGATAAGGGAAAACCCCGAAAAAAAACATATCCGGGTAACTCACCCTAAGATTCGAACTCACGACATGTTGAATGTGAAGCAGACACGCTACCACCACACTACCCTGGCGGGCTGGTTATAATTATTGACCATATGGCTTAATATTAACATTTGGGACTTGTGACACCTTGCTGCCGCTACACAACTGTATCGCGGATGGTGTACGTAAGGCGCTGTGCCGTGTAGGACTCACACGAATTTTGGCGATGGTTGTTCAATACTATAATAATTTTGAGCAGTGACCTGACTACTCAGGGGCCAGGGAACGTGCCGTGTGACTTTCCATTAAGCCGGATCTATTTTATTCAACGGAAGCAAGGACGGAAGAGGACACACCACTCAGGCGCGTCAACCTCAAAGGAGATGACTGCTGAAGACCTCGGTAAGGTCTATACCTGAGTAGTCAGGCCACTCCTCGCTTTTGTATAGTTTTGTACATAGTAGATATAGAAGGTGACGGCGCCATGAGTGAGTGGTTAGACCGCTCGCCTCCCATCTAGGCGGCCCTGGTTCGATCCTAAGCGCTCAATTCGTGGGTTTTCTCCGGGTCCTCCGGTTTCCCCCGCCGCTCATTCCACCAATTGCTCCATCATCACCCACTATTTTGCTTACATTTCATATCATCCCTTCCCCGTGTTCATGCCTGGCTACGGGCCTACCCCTCGCAACAGGTTCTCCATTCTGTGGTTTCGTGCCGTTGGCTCCCCAACAGGCTTCTGGTCCCTAGGTTGGTTTGTAAGTCCTAGGGGGGGGTGCCACTCCTAAAAATACGGGGAGGGTAAGCCGATTACGAAACGAAAATATGTAGAAGGTATTGTATTCCACCCAAAAATTTGTTACTGAGATTTCATCGAAAAAAATGTTTTGAGACCCCGTGAATAAAAAAGAAAAAAAGTATTTTAGAAGCATGTCCGCATGTATCTGTGGGTAGCATAGTTAAAAAATGTCAAGGTATTGTATTCCACCCAAAAATTTGTTACTGAGATTTCATCGGAAAAAATGTTTTGAGACCCTGTGAATAAAAAAAAAAAGTATTTTAGAAACATGTCCGCATGTATCTGTGGGCAGCATAGTTCAAAAACGTCAAATATCAAACTTGATATTTCAGATCAGTATCTTCCAAGGATGCGACACGATTTTCAAGCAAATCCGCCCTCTCCAACTACCCTTTGCATGGAACATTTTTCGAAAATGTTCATTAAAATGCAAAGTAGAAGACATTTTACGAACGAAATGTATATCTTGAATTTTTGGGAATAGCCTCTGAAGACCTCTTAATTCTGGATGACTTATATAATTCCTAAATCGTGAGAGAGATACAAAACTTATTACACAAAAAGTTTAGATTCATTAAAACACACAATTTCTCATATGCATTTTATTTTGTTCTGTTTTAGAGCTATCTTTGTTCTGTTTTCGAGATATTCCTTGTTGTTGGTTTCAATTTTAAACTACCAAAAGGTAACCGAGTTTCTATTGCTTCACAAACGATAACTTTTTAAAAGATTTGACTGGCACTTTAGCCTAGTGTGTTACTTTATTTCCCTTCTAACTTACAAGGAAGCTAATAATAAGACCTTTTGTGCCAATGTTTATCCCGATTAGCATGGCGCAGTTAAAAAGAATAATCTTTTGTAAGCAAAGTCTGTTTCTACAACAGCTAGAGAAAGTTACGTAAATGGAACTTATCAAATTTTTATTTTAGGTGGCAGAGGTATGTTTCAAAATATACTCTTTAAGCATAACAGGAAATATGGATTTTTGACGTCACATATGACTGTAATATGACTGATTTTTATAATACTGGACGTCATTCTTTACAAATAGATTCAAACAGGATGGACATGCGCAATTCTGGAATGGTAATAATGATTTCGTCTGTGCTAACGAATTATCATTTCAAACAAAGCACAAAGTAATTTTCCTATCTACTCCAGCATAGTTGAGTTCATAGCTTTACGGTTCACTTATTACGATGGACATGTGCGCAGAATATTCCATTGCAAAATTCCTCGGTTATCGGAATGCCATTGAAAATAATAGCGGTCGCCATACTGACTGACAGTTGATAAACTTTGACTCACTCTTTTTTCGCAAGCCCGTGTTTTTGTTTTGCTTTTATTGTGCTTAGTGCAAGCCGCGTTAATTGCCTACCAGCCAAGAAGATACACTTCTTGACGCGAGACCGGGAAACCTGCTGGTCAGAATCCGAACCCTGAAGAGTATGCCACTAAAATACTTTTGTTTTGAAGAAATAGTAAGCCCCGCAGTAGCTCACATAACAATTTGTTTTGGGGAGAGGGGGGCGTCTGGAAAAAAATCCAGTGTTCAGATACAGTATTTCTCAAAACATGCAGCGCTTTTAGGCTTGATTTTTTACAAGATTTGCGGCTTATAGCAAATCTCACAATTGTCTTCAGTTGTAAAGCTGAGGAGCTAAATTCTCGGCGGCTTATATGAAAATGTATATTTATTTAAGACTAAATTTATTACTTTGTCTGCACTTACTGTGTACCTACACTAGAGGAAAAAAAGTCTGGAACGTCAAATTCGTCTAAATCTTTGTTAACACCATCCCCGAAGCAGCTATGTAGTGGTAGCAGCAAGTTGTCACAAGTTATAAATCTTAATATTACTAACCGATATGAAAAGTAATCATAATCAAATACATAACTTGTTCAACAACTCGTTCATTGGTACTCATACATTGCACTTTTTCAAATAAGACAACCCTTCCTGTGACTTTTGGACTGAGTTTATTTATTTCTTAGTTCATTTCTAGTTTCCTTGAATACTGACGATGGAGGCCGATCTCGTTACAACACGGACTAAGTGAGTTAGGATCGTTCTTACTGACTGGGATTTTTACTTTCTCTACACGTACTATGTACATAGTGTATATTGTATTGCACCAAAATTTCGATACCGAGATTTCACCGGAAATATATGTTTTGAGATCCCTTGAATCCAAAAAAAATTAGAAAAATATCCGTGTTTGTCTGTCTATGGGCAGCATAGCTAAAAACGAGAAGTCCGTTAAATGCCAAACTTGCCATTTAAGTTTGGTATCTTCCAAGGATGCGAGAGGAAGATTTTCAAGAAAATCCCCTCAACCTCAACTACACTTTACATGGAAATATTTTGAAAATTTTGAGTTTCTCAAAAGTGCCTCTAACAATTTTGATTAAAATGTCGTATATTAAAGACATTTACATGACATATAAAATATATATCTTGAATTTTCTGGGAATAGCCTCTGAAGACATCCTTAATCTGCATGAATTTTGCATAACTGGTAAACCGTAAGAGATAGACAAAAACTTACTTAATAAAAATGTAGAGCACGTTAAAACACACAATTTATGCTATCTAAATTTTTTTCGTGGAGTTGACTGTTTTTGAGATATTCCTTGTTATTGGGTTCAGTTTTAAAATACTTATACTTTTCTCATACGGGAATGTATCAACTCCTGGCCATACAAACAAAAGAATTTCAATTACATAGCAACCAGGTTCTTAAAGATTTGACAGTCGCTTTAGTATTCCCTTATTTCCCTTCTACTTGCAAGCAAATAATAAGACAATTTCTGCTAACGTTTTTCTCGATTAGCTTGAAGTAAATAGAAGAATAAGCTTTTTAATAATTGCAAAGATCTGATTTTCCCCCTAGGTTTTTACTCAGTCCGCATAACTGGTAAATGCTGGAGAAGCACCTTAAATATGGGCCTGCATTCCTTCCCAAATTGTAGTTATCAATTATTTCATGTATCATCAGTATCCTCCGCTTATGGTGTTTTACTGCAGCAGGGCGTTAAGTTCTACTAGTTTCAGTCTGCCTTTGTAGTATGTCTGCCTCACATTCAAAAGTTCGGGAGTTCGAATCTCGCTTAGAGTGAGTTATTGTTTTTTTCTTTTTCTTCTCATTTAAGCATCATTTCACCGGTTTCATTCATCGTCCGATACGATCAATCGGGTTAAAGGATGTTAAACTATAAAAAAAAAAAAAAAAAAAAAAAAAGTTTCCAGAATGAAACCGTTAGCAAAAATCCCCATTGGTCTATTTATACGGTTACAAAATTACAATCCTAATCAACAGGCTCTGCTCATAAAGAGTTCGTGGGCTTACACGGCAACAGTTATAAGTAGGCATAGCAATTCTCAAGCATTAAAGTCAGGACAAAACGAAATTAGGTTTGGACTGTTACCGGACTTTACACTGTGTCCTTCCACCAATTCCTCGTACATTCTGCTGGCGTGTGCAGGCTAATCACGAGAGCGTCAGTGACTCATGGTCACTGTTGAGTACTTTCTATGTATTGATAATGGATTGAGTATAGCTAACTTGAAGCCAACTGCTGCAGAGTATCTCATAATACAAATTTAGGATGCGAGTCTTGAGTCGAACAGATGACACCCCTACAAGAAATCTTCCAGCATATCAGATTTAATTATCCTATTGAGCTCTTGCTATTTTACGTGCGATGCCGTTTTGGAACATAATGCATTGTCATGGAAACTGATACTCAACGAATTTTACTATTTTTACATGATATAGGTGAGCAGTATTTATGAGATTAATATGTAATCGGCAATTGAAATGTACGATGGACATTTTGTCGTTCATTGCTGTATGACGCATATTTGACCCAGACGACCCCGAGTCCATTAAATACCAATGAACAGGAGTATCTTACCACTTTGAAAAATGTTCGGAATTTGGGACCTTGTGACCTACTCATTGTCAACAAACGCCTCCCAACACAGGTATTATCACTTTATTTATCTAATCTTTTCTTCATCTAGTTCGCACTTACAATGTACAAAGTATATAAAGAAGGTATTGTATTCCATCCAAAAATTCGATACCGAAATTTCATCTGAAATACATGTTTTGAGAATAAAAAACATTCAGTTTTAGAAACACCCGAGTGCGCGCGCGCGCGCGTGTGTATATATGTTTGTGGGTAGTAAGTTCAAAAACGAAAAGTCAGTTAAATACCGAACTTGGTATTAAAGTTCAATAACTTCCAAGGATTTGACACGAACGTTTTCGAGAAAATCCCCCACCCTGAAAATATAGAATTTGAATTTTTTAGAAATAACCTCTGAAGGTCTCTTCATTCTGGACGCCGTTTGTATAGCTTTTTGTATAACTGATAAACCCTAAGAGACAGACAAAAACGTACTACACAAAAATGTTGAGCTCAATAAACCACACAGTTTGACACACACACACACACACACACACACACACACACAGATATATATATTTTTTTTCTAGAGTTAACCGTTTTAGAGATATTCCAAATTATTTGTTTCAGTTTTAAGCTACTTAAACATTTCTCAAATGGGAAGACATATTTCTTTTCGTCACTCTTTTGTTTACTCCTAGCAAGCAAAAATTTCAATTGTTTCAATTAGCAACCGGCTTTTAAAATATTTTACTATCGCTCTAGACTGGTGCATTCCCTCATTTCTTTTCTATTTACAAAGAAGCTAGTAAAAATACCAATTCTGCTTACGCTTATCTCGATCATCATGATGCAGATAAAATAATATCCTCTTATAATAAAATTGTGTGTGTGTGTGGAACAGCTAGAGAAAGTTATGTGAATGAAACACATCAGATTTTTAATTTACTTAGATTCATTCAGCTTAAGAATGCCGTTAGATTCGGAATAAAATACAACGTAACTAAACAGTGAACAATATAACTTGTGAGGTTTGCCACATGAGGGTGCTCTGGCACCAAACATAAATGATTGCACAATAATTATTCAATAATCAATTATTGATTCACAGAGGTTACTGAGCAAACGCTGTGCTATCCTTTGTTTTCTCATTCTTGTGGCTCGAGTTGACTAAAGACACGCCGGGTCCCGAATTCGGAGCCTTAGTTATGAGGAAGTCAAGAGTTTGTGCTTTTAAAGATAATTAAGAAAGTTGTTGAATTAAAAAACAAAATTTTTATATGTATTTGAAAAACGTTGTAAGCATATATTTTTTCGTAAATTTTTGAAAGTTTTAATAATTTTGAGAATAATATGTTTTAGTAATAAATGATTTTTTTTTATTTTGTATACAAAACGGCATTTATTTCAAATTACAAAAATGAAAATTTAAATTAACATATAAATACGTCTTCAAACCATGAAGTGAAAGTTGTGAAAAAATATAAAGAAATTAAACAAAAGAAATTAGCAGTTATAATGCTTACAATGTACAAAAATTATGTACCAAGCAAGAAAAAGTCTTGTTTCTCTAAATAGCAGTTTGGTAACAGGTGCAATATAAAAATTCAATCTAAAGAAAAATCTGTAGATCACCATGTTTTATCCCGAATTAACTCATTGAGAGTCAAATTAGAGAGTGGTCAGTTTACTAGCAGAGTAAGTGCATTGCAGAACACATGGATCCCAGTTAATATACAGTAGAGGAAAATTTAAAAGTTTGCTGCCTATGACTTTGTGTAAACTGGACTATTAGCAAAAGAAACTAACGATATAATAATAAAATATGTGGTGTTCTATTTACATGACTTTACTCTGCAAACAAACTATTCTTACAAAATATTATTGTTTTATATGCATAAATATTAATCAAGAAAACATTACTTGAGGGGTCCTCGAAACATGTATTTCCGGTTAAATGTAGTTGATACCTTCTGTATCTGCGACATTAAGATTCAAGAAAATACCCCCACCCCAAAATACCATAACATGAAACATTTTCGAAAATTTTGACTATCTCGAAAATGGGTGTAACGATTTTGATTAACCGCATATTAAAATATATATCCTGAATTTTCTGGGAATAGCCTCTGAAGTCCTTTCCATTGTGAAAGAATTTTGCATAACTGGTAAATCGTAAGAAAAAGACAAAGCTTTCAAAAAAAAAAAAAAAAATGCAGATATCGCCAAAACACACAATTTATGTCCTTCACATAACATGAAGCTAACCGTTTCCAAGATATTCTTGTTATTGATTTCAATCTTAAAATACTTTTCTCCAACAGGGAATCGTCCGTTCCTTTTGATTTACTCCTGGCCATGCAGAGAAGGTAATTTCAATGACAATCGCATAGCGACAGCTTTTAAAAGATTTGATTATCGCTTTAACCTAGTATATCCCCTTAGTTCCCTGCTACTTACGAGGAACTAAGTACGAAGGTAGTTTTTTTTCAACCTTCGATAGGCTATAAATAAAAGACAAGTTCATAGAAATCAATTATTTTATTACTAAAAGTTTTGTACACTTATGGCTACTTTTCAACAAAATCACCGAAAAGATTAGACATGTATCGTACCTGTGCACAAGCTTTGCAATACCCGCTTCAAAAAATGTTGCCGCCAATGTTTTCAAACAAGCATTGAAGATGTTTTGAAGATCTTCGTACTTTACGACGTTTGCGGAGAGCCATTCAAAACAAACGAAGAGGAATGCTGACTTCAGGAATTGTGTTGATCCATGACAACGCTAGTTCACACAATGCTGGCACAACCCACGGAATATGGAGTAATACGGTAGGTATCGCCAGCTAGATGCGCAGTAAACTTCCGTGCTGATGACGTCAGCTGGTGTAGCGGTCGCTCGTTGCTCTCATTACATTGACGGTGTTTATGTGGATTTTGGTTGTTCAAGCTTCTTGCGAGTGTTGTACGAGATGGATTCAGTTATGTAGAAGGGATGATCGTTTCTCTCCAGATAATCCCCAAATTCGTTCCGTACATTTTGTCGAGGAAGACTATGAACGAGATTTAAAAGCGGAACTCTTCAAACTTGCTCCTAAAAAGATTAAAAAGCATTGCTTTACCACATCTAAATTTAAAGTTGTCTAATGACTTATATGACAGTTCTAAGAAAAGAAGACAAAACGGCTTCTAAACAGAGATGCAAAGCAATAGTAAATGCTGTGTTAGAAGAAACAAACAGCAATTCTGAAATAAATATAGTAAATATCTCCGAAAATCCTGATACCTCTCCTTCGACATTTAACACAGCACCTACAAACACAGAAGACATTAAATTAAAAGTTTAAGCACTTAGAAGTCACAATTTAAGATTAGAGAAAAAAGTAACACGTTTAGAAAACGAATTGCAAGAAGTACAATCCGAAATGTATAAGTTAAGAATCGTTGAACGTGCATTCCAGCAAATGTTCTCATTTTTCCAGCAGCAAGTTTTACTTATAGGTACATATAAAATTGGGATTCTGATGACATTTCAAAGGAAATCATTTTGAGATGCATGTCTAAGAAGGCAGATGGTTGTGTGAGAGAATGCCTTAAATATCCTCTACAAGTTCTATAACCATCAAAAGACTCTTGGCCCAATTCATCATATCACAGGAATCATTAAATTAAATGTGTAGGTACCTATTACAACAGGAAGCAAGTTCTGTTAGTGAGCATGAGAAGGATCTTGTTCTCAGCTTTGATGAGATGAAAGTAAAATCCGATTTTTAGTATGACAACACTGAAGACACAAGTTGCGATCTGCACCTTAGCAGGAAAGTGGAAACCACCGACATACTACAGTAACAAAAGAATTACTAACAGATATTGTTCAGATGGTCGAAAGGTAGGTTTCAAAATCCGTTCCTTAGTCTGTGATATGGGAGGATCAAATAGGAAATTACTCTCTAACCTTGGAATTATAAGAGAGAAGTCCTACATCTCGCATTCTGCAATAGAAGCTGAAAATCGCCCCTTACGGACTTTCTGCGACATTCCTCACATATTGAAATTATTCAGAAACCATTGATTGGATGAAGGATTTGTTTCACATAATGGTAAAAAAAGTCACAAAAGATGTTTCTGAAAATCACGTATATGCTAAAAAAATGCTATTACTTACTTTATGCTAATCTCATTACTTACAGGCACTGAAAGCCAAAAAGTTCGTCCTGCCATTTATTAGGCTGAAGAATATGAATAAGAGAAAATCAGAAAAACGGAAAATACCCGGAAACAAACGCACTGATTTGGCGAGAAAGAAAATGAGAAAAGTGTGCTACAATTAAATATATAATTATATATGTACATGAAGCAGGAAACACCACATCGGGTAATATATTTTATTGTATACCTACTGTTTTTTCCGCGATACTTACTAATGTGTTGAGTTATTTATTATCTAGCTTTAAACTCTGTTAGGGTGCAGTTATCAAGAATTCACGCATGTTACCTAAACAACTGGGGGCAACATTCAGCTTGCGTGAGACATAGGCGCATATGGTGAGCATTTATATTTAATATTTTAAACAATTGCTCCTTTAGCTTCAATACTTTAAATCTATTGGTTAGAGTTGAACAAGTTATCTGTTTTATTTACGATTTGATGGGGAAAATCCGGATGTGTATCTTTACACAGTACCATAGCTTTTAATTTGTTAACAATGCACAGCAGTAAGCACGCCATGGCTGAGTATATATACCAGATGACATCGCGGCCAGCGTGTGCGAGAGAGAAACATGCGCGTGATACCTACCGTATACTCAACTTACCGTGGCACAACCCATCGGTTCCTTGAACAATTTCAATAGGACATTTTCGATCATCCTCCGTACAGTGCTGATCTGGCACCCAGCAACTTTCACCTTTTCCCTGAACTGAAGACGTGGCTAGGAGGGTAGCACTTTCAAACCAACGAAGATCTTCAAAACAACGTCAATGCTCATTTGATTTCATTGGCGGCAACATTTTTTGAAGCGGGCATTGCAAAGCTTGTGCACAGGTACGATAAATGTCTCAATCTTTTCGGTGATTATGCTGAAAAGTAACCATAAGATATAAAATTAGAAATAAAATAATGGTTTTCTATGACATTTTCTTTAATTTATAGCCTACTGGAAGTTGAAAAAAAAAACGGTCTTCGTAATAAGACCATTCTACTAATTTCGACTAAGTAATAAGACTCTCGATTAGCAAGGAGTAGAAAGAAGAACAATTGTTTGTTTGAAGAACAGATAAAGTCATGTGAACCATTACTATGCGATCTATTTCTCCATCTCTAGTTTGTACTCGGTACATAAGGATGACCTCCACAGAGCAACTGTTATCTTTCGAAAATGCAAACTAAGCAGTTTCAACCGGCAATTGTCTGCAATAGCGGCATACTGGAGCTCACAAGGGCCACATAGCTCATGCTGATAAGATATTTATTATCAAACAGAGAATGATGAACTCTTGACCTGTGAGATGTTCGCAGTAGGCCAGGGATGGCAAGTTGCCTGAAATTCGTTAGTGCCAAAGTAGTGGCAAACGCTGATAAGGACACTTTTCAAAATACAGGCCACAATTTTAATTACGTAATATGAATACAAACTGAAATTCATTGAATTGTGTGTACTAGTAAGTTATAAAGCAATAATAATAATAATAATAATAATAATAATAGTAGTTCAGAATATATGTGCCTACATGTACTTTAATGATAAGAAACAGAATAACGGTAAAAATCTTATGTGTTCCAGTCACATGAATTTCTCCAACTATTCTGCAACAAATTATTCTTACAAGTTCCGTAATTTAATTTCCGGGCAGAGATAGTAATAAAAAAAAAAAAAAAAAAAAAAAAATCCGATGTGTTCCATTAAAATTAGCTTCTCTACATCTCTGTAACAAATTATTGCTAAAACGCGTATTCTTTAATCTACTTTATGCTAATCGAGGTAAACATTAGCAGAACTGGTCTTATTATTTGCTTTCTTGTAAGTAAAAGGGATATAAGGGAATCCACTAGGCTAAAACAATACTAAAATCTTTTAAAAGCTGGTTGAATGTGATTGAAAGCCGTCTCTTTGCATTGTCTGGAGTTGAACATTTCCGTATTAACTATTTTAAAAGTGAAACCAATAACAAAGAATATGTAAAAGATGGTCAGATCCACAACAAAAATGTGTGGCATAAATTGTGTGTTTTAACGAGATCCTCTACGCTTTTTGTGTAGTAAATTTTTGTCTGTCTTCTATAGTTAACCAGTTATGCAAAATTAAACCACAATGCTCTTCTGAGGCTATTCTTAGAAAATTCAAGGTATAGTATTTATTTTGCATGTAATTGTCTTTAATATGCGGTATTTTAATCAAAACCGTTTGAGCCATTTTTTTAAAAAAATCAAAATGTTCGAAAATGTTTCCATCTAAAGGATAGTTTGGGGTGTGGGGAGTTTCCTCAAAATCTTCGTGTCGCCTCCTTGGAAGATACTTAAATACCACGTTTGGTACTTTACCGACTTTTCGTTTGTGAGTTATCGTGTTCACACACACACACACACACACACACACACACACACACACACACACACACACACACACACACACACTCTCACCATTGTTTCATCGTCATACCACTCTTGGATTGGAGTCCTGCTTATTCTACAAGTCTCTCGTTCGTCCGCTTAACACCTATGCCTGCTAGGTGTGCGGAGCCGCTCACACAAGCTAATACTACGTCGTCTCCAAGTCATTCAGCACCGCTTTATTCGCATCGGTACCAACGCTCCTCGGTTTATTCGTAATCAGCAGCTTCATCACAAACTGGGACTTACCTCCTCACGACTTTATTCAGAGGATCGCCTGTTGTTTCTTTTCCCATTGAAGGATGTTCCTGGAGCAGTGCACTATAACATAGGCGTTCGTACGCGCCAGCCAACGCGCTTGAGGAGAAGACTACCGCAAGACCTACTTCTGAGTGATCCCTCTGATTCTAACTCAAGTGATTGATATGCTCTTTTACCTCTTGTGTACTGTGTCTTATATCTGATGTTCGTTTATAACATGCTGTAGATATGGAGTGGCGTGTAAGCCTCCTGTAAATGTTATTGTCACTGTCATGTATGTTATCACTGATTTGTAAAGCATTGTACTGCTGATCGATAAAAAAAAAAACCACAAAAAAAAAAAAACACACACACACACATTTTGTCTAAATGTTTTTTTTGGGAGGGGGACATAAAACGTGTATTTCCGGTGAGATCTCGGTATCGAATTTTTGGGTAGACTGCAATACCTTCTACCTTCTTTTTCTATGTAGAAAAAGTAATATATTTGTACCTGTACAAATGGCAAGGAGTTTTATAACAATCCTGACATATTCGGTAGCTTCTGTTGGTTACTCTTTCTTCCTCCTTTCTCCCCTCAGTACCTGTATTATGTATGCGATTAACAAGCGCTGTCATTTCTGTTGACAGTAATATATATATTTATATACACCACCGCTCAAAAGTTTTTGAACACACCTAATTTTTAGGATTTATTGAAACAATGGAATAAAAATGACATAGTTTGTAATCATAACAGTATATTTAATGAAAATCAGCAATTAACCTCCCCTTGCTTTAATTACAGCTGCGCAAACTCTGGGCATTCTTTCTATTAAGTGTGCCAGTGTATCTTCAGAAATATCCCTCCATATGTGGTGCACATGACTCCATAATGCATTTACATTAGAGGGTTGTTTCTTTCTTACGTCTCTGTTCATATGATCCCAAAATAGTTCAACAGGATTGCAGTCAGGTCTTTGAGACTTGTGTCTCTTCCAATCGTTCAACGTATCTTCTACAAGTATAGATGTATGCTTGGGATCATTGTCCTACTGCAGAATGAACCCCTTGCCAATTAACCGCATCCCAGATGGCTTGGCATGGCGTTGGAGGATATTGGGATAATACTCCTTCTTCGTCATTCCTTCTATTTTATCAATATCGCCTGACATATTTCCTCCAAAACAACCCCGTTCCAACACCGAACCACCTCCATGCTTGACTGTAGGGGATGTGCACTGAGGTGCCATGCATTCACCTTTTGGACGTCGAACAAACTGGCGACGTTTTGAGCCAAATAGCTCAAACTTAGATTCATCATAAATAATACCTTTTTCCACAGATCAACAGTCCAGCTTACATGTCACTTGGCCCATTGTAATCTTTTCCGTTTATTGACAGCTCTCAATAGAGGTTTCCTTGCCGCAATGCAACCGTTCAGATGTGCAACCTGGAGTCGTCTCTTCACTGTAGAGCACTCACAGATTCATTCCGCAGCTGGTTCAATTCTGCTGTCAGCGTCGGTGCTGTTTTGAAACGATCACGTTTGCTGGTTACTATTAAATAATTATCCTCTCTTTTCGAGGTCACCCTAGGCCTCCCCTTTTGATAACGATCCTTATTACTATTTGTAGTTTTATACCTCTTTACAGTGTAATGGACACTTCCCAAGGAAACGTGTTCTTGTGTGGCAATTTGACGCATGGGTGGCCTGCTTTATGTAAGTTGACTATTGCAGCACGTTTTTCTGCTGAAAACTCCCTTCTTTTACTCATTTCAGATTTTCAACTGCTCAATAACAATATGTACCAATCACCAGCTTATGAAGCACTGAAGTGTTGTTCGCAGCCAATACCTATGTGCAGATGTCTGTAAACAACATCTAGGGAACCACAGACATACTATGGCATCCAAAACAAAATTAGGGTGATTGTTCCTATAAGGGCCAACAAATACTGCATTTTCAAAATGCACATAATTGACAAACAAAAGGTAGCATAGTAAATTTCAATTGTGTTACCATGGATTCTTACCATTTATAATATGGCATTGGCTTTATTTGGCATTATACACTTGTTAATTGCAGCAAAACAGGCTGCTCAAAATTTTTTGAGCGGTAGTGTGTATATATATACTATTAGGTGAAAGGAACTTGCTACGTTATCAATGTTTTATTATCGTTGGAAGAGTGGAAACAACACAGAATAAGTATATTACACATTAAATAGCCCTTCATTTTCGCGGTGTAAGGTCCGCATATACATTATTGACTTCAACGCTTCCTAAATAATAATAATAATTTTTCTTAGCCTCTTTTATTATCAACCACTTAAGCATACTGTGGTATTCGTAGCTTTTCAGTTCTTATAGAAGTAACTTGTATATTCTTACATTCTTCATGTGATGCGTTTATCACGTGCCTGGAAACTAAGGGCTACAAGAAGCTAAAACAATGTCTTTTTTTCAAATATTTTACAAACACAATTTTTAATAATAATGATAATAATAATAATACCTACGTACCTGTTTACTTTCTCTGTATTGGTGTGTGTGCGCGTGTGTGAGCGCGCGCGCGAGTTTTTGTGGACAGCATAACTCAAAACCGAAATTTGGTATGTATGATCCCAAGAATGTTCACAATGATTTTCAAGAAAATTCCCCACCCAAAACTATCTTTCACATGGAAAATTTTTCGATTTTTTTTTTTTTTTTTTCAAAATGACTAATGATTTTGATTAAAATACCGTGTAATAAATATATTATATGACAAAATGTATATCTTGAATTTCCTGGGAATAGCCTCTGAAGTACCTGTCATTCTGAATGACTTTGCACAACGGGTAAAGCGTAAGAGGTAGACAAAAACTTACAAGACAAAAAACGTAGACCTCGTCAAAACACACAATGTGTGTCATATACCTTTTTGCGGAATTATTCGTTTCCGAGGTATTCCTTTTTATTCGTTTAAATTTTAAACGTCTTAACTTTTCATTAGCGGGAAGTCAACTTTCGTTACATCTTTTTTGTTTTACTCCCGGAATATAAAAGAGAACCGAATTTTAGTTGTTTCACATGCTATAAGCTTTTAAAATATTTGACTACCGTTTTAACGTATTGTGTTCCCTTTTATCCCTTCTACTTATAAGGAAGCCAGTAGCAATTCTGTATTTTTATCTTGATTAACATGATGTAGGTAAAATAATACCTAATCTTTTGTATGGAAAGTTTGCTCGTGGAACAGCTAAGAATGTCATGCGAATGAAACGCATCAGATTTTTCAAATTCTACAGTTGATCATTTCAATAACCGTTTAAGTGTATATGTACCAACTGAGGTAAAATGAGAATTATCCTTTAACAAGTACGGTTAGCTTAGTAAAAGCTGTATTCTCGTTCCTGTTAGTAATGCTCATGAAGAAGTGAAACTTGTGGATAGAAAAAAACAAACTTCATGTAAAATCCTTGGAAAGTGAATTTCTGGTTGGAATTAGGTTTAAAGCAAGAACGGTGTCCCTGATCACTGCATATAGGCCGTTGGTGACTTATATGAACCCTTGGAGGGATGAAGGAGAGACCATAAGAACTACCAGATCCGAATTACGTTAGATGCAAGCATTGACTGGTCCAGATAACCCAAGACCAATCATAAGCTCTGAACTTCGGGGATGCCCCAAAAGAGCCTAGCCCAAAAGTAGTTGAAGGCGGGTATCAATAGAATGAACCCGTCTCGACGATGCCGGAAAGATACTCTTCCAGTGCACAAGCCCCGTCCAGCCGCATCCTACCGAACACTGACGTCTGATCAGCCTAAAACAGATGCAATGATGGAAACAAGAAACTCGGGGGATCAGCGAACCTACCCAGTTTTCGCCTGGCGTCCCGAGGGATCCCCAAAAAAGCCCCTCGGTCAGGAAGGCCGGCCACGAAATCGAACCCACGACCTCCCGAATGCGAGTCACACACTTGACCGGACACCAGCTCGCTTGGTGATTTTTTTTTTTTTTTTGTAATAAAACAGTGATAGAGTTATTTCGATTTCATCAATTTGTTCTATATAGTGCTGTTCTATCAGATAAGTAGGTAAGCCTTACAAGGCATCATGTTCACAATAAGATACATATATTTAACACACAATTTGTATCAAATACTTTACTTTCTCTACTTAATACTTACTATATAGGTAGAGAAGGTATTGCATTCCACCCAAAATTTTGATACCTAAATTTCACCGGAAAAAACACGTTCTAGAGTCCTCTATTCCAAAAAAGATTAGAAAAAGGTTCGCATGTGTGCGTATGTGTATTTCCGGTGTCTCTGAACACACAACTCAAGAACGAAAAGTCGGTAAATTACCAAACTTTGTATTCAAGTTTAGTATCTTCCAAGGATGCGACACGGAGATTTTCAAGAAAATTCTCCCTACCCCAAACTACCCTCTACTTTACCCTTATTTCGAAAATTTTGAGTATCTCAAAAATGGCTAAAACAATTTTCAATAAAATACCGTATATAAATATATTTACATGACAAATAAAATGTACCTCTTAATTTTCTGAGAACAGCCTCTGAAGACCTCTTTATTCTGGATGACTTTTGCATAAATGGTAAACCGTAAGAAATAGACAAAAACTTACTACACAAAAACTGTAGGGCTCATTAAAACATGCATCTTTTCGTTTTCGTTGAGTTTCCGAGGTATTCCATGTTATTTCTTTCAGTTTTAAGCTACTTCAACTTTTCTCATACGGGAGGTACTCTTTCGATTCATTTTACTCCTATCCGTGCAAAAAAAAAAAAAAAAAAAAAATCAATTCTTTCACTTAGCGACGTATCTTGGTAAGATTTGGCTATCGCTTTAAAATGTAATGGTTAACATGCTAACTTCATATAACCAAGGTCGCGGGTTCAAACCCGGTGGAGGACGTTGCATTTTTTTGGGCGTAAAAATCCTTTGCATGGCTTCCTTCGGAAGGGAAATAAAGCCGTGGGTCCCGTATCGTAAAAGAACCTCAGGCCTGATAGAGAGGCCTCTGAGCAAAATTAAGCGATCTTTCACGCCCAGTATAGAATGGGACCCTGAGAACTATAGCAGTTAAAGGGCGTCCATAAATAAGACGCCATTTCCTTTTTTTTTATCGCTTTAAGCCTAAGGTATTACTTTATATCTACTTAGAAGGAACTAATACAACTATTTCTGAACTGCTTATTTTGATTGCCACGATGTAAAGGCATAATCCTTTCTAAAAATAGTTTATAGAGAAATGTATGTGAGTAGAACACATCAGACATTTAATTTAAGGTTCTTAAAGTCTAATTCGTTAAGTGTCCCTTCCTTTGACTTCTTTAAAGTGGCAAGCAAAAAACAGTGGAAAAAGCAGTCACTTGTTTCGATAGTGCCGTATATTTCGTATTTAGTACCTAGAGAGTGCTGTTTTAGTGGCCTGTAGAATTCGAATGGTTTGAGGGAAGTAATGTTAACTAATTAATTTAATAAAATGGCGTAGGTTTTTGTAAAGAATAAACAATGGTATGAATTTTTGTTTATCCAAAGTAATAAAACGGACTATTTGAAAAGGAAGTAAAATAATCAATGTCTAGAAAATCAAAACCAAAATAGGTGTGTTAAAACTAAACAAATAAATTATATTTCAGAAAAATACAGAATTGTTAATACGATATCAAGAAAACAGCTAGAAATTTCAGGATCCAAAAATGTTTAATATCAGTAAGCGCTGTTAACAAAAGTAAACTGTCAGTAGTCAATAGTTGATAGAATCATCGAAGACTTACAATGAAGTTTTACAAAGTAAAAATTATTTATATACGTATAGATTAAAAGGCTCATATGTAAAAGTGAAACAAGAGACATCTTTAATGATAAAGTATTATTAATGCAATTAATAAAATCATTAGCTGTGGTAGATTCAATTACAATAGTTATGATTCGGTGGTTGGCACCACAGATTTCTGAACATTGTCCGTAAAATACTCCAGAACGATTAAATTAAAAGGTTGATAAGAAGAAGAAACGTTTGATATTTAAGAAGATTTAAGCTATAGAATAAAGGAGGAAGAAAAACAAGGATTGTTATAAGGAATTAAACATAATAAAAGTGTAATACAGTGCATGAATCTTTTAAGTAGAGAAAGAATGTCAATATGCTGAATAATAAAATGTTGATGTATTACACGTTACAGGAATCGTATTTATGTCCCATAAAATCCGAACAGCAAACAATCCGCACTAGTGTTTCAAAATGACAATGTAATTGGTTACATAATCTGAAAACGAATTCAAATTAACATTTTAATATTAGACAAACATATTGAAGACATTAAAAAGTTAATTAGTTTCTCTACATAGTACATGATAAATAGGTAAAGATGCTATTGCACTCCATCCTGAAATTCGATACCGAGATATCACCTGAAATATACGTTTTAAGGTCCCTTATATAAAACAGTTTTAGAAAAAGGTCGATAATTCAAAACGAAATGTCGGTAAAATATCAAACTTGGTTTTTCAGTTTACTATCTTCTAAGAATGCGACACGGAAGATTTTAAGAAAAATTTCCCACCCCAAACAACCCTCTGCAAGGAAAAAAAAAATCGAACATTTTGATTTTCTCAAAAATGGCTGTAACGATTTTGATTAAAATACTGTGTATTAAAGGTATTTACGTGACAAATAAAATATCTTGGATTATCTGTGAATAACCTCTGAAGACCTTTTTATCCTGGATGGATTTTGCTGAATTTTGCAAAACTAGTAAACCGTAAGTGATAATTAAAAATTTACTACACAAAATTACAAAATTTGTTAAAACTCAATTTATGTCATATGCTTTTTTTTTTTTCGTGGAGCTGTACATTTCCGAGATGTTCATTGTTATTAGTTTTAGTTTTTTAAACACTTAAACTTTTTTCATGCGGTAATTTGTACACTTTGGCCATTCAAAGAAATGGATTTCAAACCCATGACAATCAGCTTTTTTAAAAATTGACTCTCGCTTTAGCTAGTGTATTCTATTATTTCCCTTCTGGTTCAAGGAAGCAAATAATAAGACTATTTGTGTTAATATTTATCTTCAATAATATGAAGTAGATAGAAAATAAACTTCATAACAATAAGTCATGTGAATGGAACACGTCAGTGCAGCTGTTAATTTTAACTTTCTTCCCCTAACACTTTTTAGGATTAGCAAGAATACCTCGACGATATATATTCAGATTACCGTGGAAGACATCAGTGCCCGCAGATAAATTGATGTAGCAAGTGGAGGCTGTCGCTTTGGAAGTTCAAGTTTTCGCTCGATGATAATTGTTGGTTTCTTCACCACGCTTTCTGAAGCGCTGACTTGGTGGCGCTGTTGTGTTTTCATTTTACTTGTCTGTATTCGCTATACCTAGCTATAGACATTTCCAGCGATTTTAGTGGTAATAGTATTATTAAAGTTAAGACTCTAATTCAAGATACTGAATATATCGTGTATTGCAGTTCATATTTAAAGCAGTGCTTCACTATTAAGTTAGCTGCGGCTACATTCAACCAGATATCAAAATATAAGCGGTTCTGATCTTACTGAACCGCGCAGAGGGATGTTTCTTCAGTTTTAAATTGAAAAAAAGTTTTATTTAGTACAGCAACAAATTCAAAATGTGAAAAATCTGACTTCACACCCGGAGGTTCCGGGTTCGATTCCCACTGGGGCGGGGACTTTTTCTTTAGCCAGAATTATTGCTTATCCCTCACAGAGTCTGGGAGTATATATGTGAGAGTGAAGGTGTGTATGTGTTTGAGGAAAAAAATCTGATGCGTTCCATTCACATGCCTTTCTCTACATCTTTGCAACAAATTATTGCTAAAAAGCTTATGGTTCTATTTACTTCATGCTAATCGAGAAAAAAATTAGCAGAAATAGTCTTATTACTTGCTTCCTTGTAAGTAGAAGCGAAATAAGGGAGTACCATAGGTTAAAGTGATAGTCAAAAGCTGGTTGCTATGTGACTGAAGTTAGTTTGTATGGACACGAGTTGACAAATTCCTGTGTGAAAAAGTGTGTGTCAAAGCTGAACCAAAAACAAGGAATATCTCGAAAACGACCAACTCCACGAAAAAATGTACATATATAACATAAATTGTGTGTTTTAACGTGCTCTACATTTTTTGTGTGGTAAGTTGTCATCTCTTACGGTTTAGCAATTATGCAAAATTCTGTAAAATTGATCCAAATAAAGTAGTCTTCAGAGGCTATTCCCAGAAAATTCAAGATATACATTTTATTTGTCAGGAAAATATCTTTAATATACGATATTTTAATCGAAATCGTTAGAGCCATTTTTAAGAAAATCAACATTTTCTAAAAAAAGTTTCATGTAAAGGGTAGTTGGGGGTGGGGGGATTTTCTTGAAAATCTTCGTTTCGCATCGTTGGAAGATACCAATCTTAAATACCAAGTTTGGTATTTAACGGTCTTTTCGTTTTGAGCTATGCTGTCCTCAAGACACACACACACACACACACACACACACACACACACACACGCACACGCACTTTTTCTGAAAATGCTTTTTTTTTTTTTTTTTTTTTTTTTATTCAGGGAGACCCAAAACACGTATTTCCGGTGAAATCTCGGTATCAAATTTTTGGGTGGAATGCAATACCTTCTCTATACATTATGTACATAGTACGTGTAGGGAAAGTAGAAAAACATCTGATGTGTTCCATTCACATGACTTTCTCTACATCTCTGCAACAAATTATTCTTCTATTTACTTCTTGCTAATTTAGAAAAATTAGCAGAAATGGTCTCATTACTTGCTTCCTTGCAAGTAGAAGGCAAATAAGGGAGTACCATAGGTTAAAGTGATAGTCAAAAGCTGGTTGCTATGTGACTGAAGTTCCTTTGTATGGGCAGGAGTTGACAAATTACGTATGAGAAAAGTATAAGTTTTTGAAAGCTAAAACCAAAAGCTAGGAATATCTAAAAAAAAAAACTATCAACTCCACGAAAAAAATGTATATGAATAAATTGTGTGTTTTAATGTGCTCTACATTTTTGTGTGTTAAGTTTTTTTTCCATCTCTTACGGTTTAGCAGTTATGCAAAATTCCGTAAAATTCATCCAAAATACTTCAGAGGCTATTCCCAGAAAATTCAAGATGTACATTTTATTTGTCAGGTAAATATCTTTAATACTTGACATTTTAATCAAAATTGTTAGAGACATTTTTGAGAAAATCGACATTTTCGAAAAATGTTCCATGTAAAGGGTAGTTGGGGGTTGGGGGATTTTCTTGATAATATTCGTGTCGCATCCTTGGAAGATACCAAACTTAAAATACCAAGTTTAGTTTTTAATGGTCCTTTCGCTTTTAAGCTATGCTATATCTCTAAAAAACGACCAACTCCATGAAAAAAATGTATATGAATAAATTGTGTGTTTTAATGTGCTCTACATTTTTGTGTGTTAAGTTTTTTTTTCATCTCTTGCGGTTTAGCAGTTATGCAAAATTCCGTAAAATTCATCCGAAATACTTCAGAGGCTATCCCCAGAAAATTCAAGATATACATTTTATTTGTCTTTAATACTTGACATTTTAATCAAAATTGTTAGAGCCATTTTTGAGAAAATCCACATTTTCTTGATAATCTTCGTGTCGCATCCTTGGAAGATACCAAACTTAAAATACCAAATTGGGTTTTTAATGGTCCTTTCGTTTTTAAGCTATACTTATATCTCAAAAAATGACCAACTCCACGAAAAAATATACACAACATAAATTGTGTGTTTTAATGTACTCTACATTTTTTGTGTTGTAAGTTTTTGTCTGTCTCTTACGGTTTAGCAGTTCTGCAAAATTCCGTAAAATTCGCCCAGAATGAAGTAGTCTTCAGAGGCTATTCCCAGAAAATTCAAAATATACATTTTCTTTGTCAGGTAAATATCTTTAATATACGATATTTTAATCGTTAGAGCCATTTTTTAGAAAATCAGAATTTTCGAAAAAAGTTCCATGTCGCATCCCTGGAAGCTACCAAACTTAAACACCAAGTTTTTCTGAAAATACTTTTTTTGGATACAGGGGACCCTAAAACATATATTTCCGGTGAAATCTCGGTTTGGAATTTTTGGGTGGAGTGCAATACCTTCTCTATACACTATGTACATAGTAGGTGTAGAGAAAGTAAAAAAAAAAACGATTTAAACCCAACATAATAAAACCTAAGACGAGTTATTTCTAGTGCAAAGCCCCCGATATGACCTTAGATGTTAAAGGGGCTATATAAATGAAACAATAAAAACAATGTAAAAAAAGTTTATTTTTAGATGAAAAGACAAAACTTATTTATTTATGAATCAAGCTAAAATATATTTAGACAGTAATAACAAATTAGCTGAGCACGCTGTTGCAACATTTTAGTCAGCCGATCTTTCAGTAAAATCACGTTTATTGTTACAAGGAAATTTGATTGACCTTGGTCATGATTTGGGTTTATCTAAGATAGAGCTGAACCTTCAGACTGATATTGAAGGGGGTCACATTCCTTTCTATGACTTGTCATAATAAATCCAGAGTGTGATTTAGCCTATGGTGACTTTATAAAACTTAATTAAGATAACCCTTTGCTTTAAAAACTTGACCTAAGCAAAATATTTAAGATGGGTACATAAGTTCAAGGGGGTCTAAGCCCTTATATGGGTAGGTTAAGCCAAATAAGTTCATTTTTAAGTATAAACTATAGTTGCTGAGTGAGCTTTAGGATGTTTTAATAATGCTCGTGAATAGTTTCCTTTATTTTACCCATAGTACCCTCCAGGAGTTCTCAAACTAAGGTGCGAGATGATAAGAAATGTTCCGAATGAAAACACGTTTTACCATGTTCAAAACAGCCACCTATTGTGTGATATTCGTTTTCGTAGTCGGCTTACCCTCCCTATATTTAGAACTGCCATCCCACAGGAATTACAAGCGGATGCTTAGTGGTTAGAAGCCAGTCGGTGAGCTAAGGCGCGAAACATGCCGGTCCCCATGGCCGCGCTCGCTAAAGCGTCTCGCTTTGGTGTTTCGCAGCGCAGGGGATCGTGGGTTCGAGTCCCGCCCTGGGCATGGGTGTTATATGTTTGTGTATGTGTGTGTAAAAAGTAAAACAGAAATTCAGTAATCATACGGTAATCACAGTAATCACATTAGATGAATAAAAAGTAGGGTATACAATGTCGGAGTTCCGATCAGACTCCGGAACTGTATTTAAAAAAAAAAAAATCTGCTGTGTACCATTCACATGACTTTCTCCATATCCCTGCAACAAATTATTCTTAAAAAGCTTATACTTTTATTTACTTTATGCTAATCAGAAAAAAATAGCAGAAATAGTCTAATTACTCGCTTCCTTGTAAGTGGAAGCGAAATAAGGGACAACCGTAGGTTAAAGTGATAGTCAAAAGCTGGTTGATATGTCAATGAAGTTCCTTTGTCTATATGGATAGGAGTTGACAAGTTCCTGTATGAGAAAAGTATACGTTTTTCATAGCAGAAACCAAATATAAGAAATGTCACAAAAACGACGAACTCCACGAAAAAAATGTATATAACATAAATTGTGTGTTTTAACGTGCTCTACATTTTTGTGTAGTAAGTTTTTGTCCAGCTCTTACGGTTTAGCAGTTATTCAAAATTTAGTAAAATTCATTCAGATTAAACTACTCTTCAGAGGCTATTCCCAGAAAATTCAAGATATACATTTTATTTGTCAGGTAAATATGTTCAATATACGAAATTTTAATCAAAATCGTAAGAGCCATGTTTGAGAAAATCAAAATTTTCGGAGAAAGTGGGAGTAGGGGGATTTTCCTCAAAATCTTCGTGTCGCATCCCTGGAAGATACTAAACTTAAATACCAAGTTTGGTATCTTACCGACTTTTCGTTTTTGAGTTATCGTGTTCACAGACACACGGACACACACACGCGAACCTTTTTGTGAAAATGCTTTTTTTGGATATTGGGGACCCTAAAAAATATATTTCCGGTGAAATCTCGGTATCGAATTTTTTGGTGGAGTGCAATACTTTCTCTATACACTATGTACATAGTGCGTATGGAGAAAGTAAAAAATCTGATGTGTACCATTCACATGACTTTCTCCATATCCCTGCAACAAATAATTCCTAAAAAGCTTATACTTCTATTTGCTTTATGCTAATCAGAAAAAATTAGCAGAAATAGTCTTATTACTCGCTTCCTTGTAAGTAGAAGCGAAATAAGGGACAACCGTAGGTTAAAGTTATAGTCAAAAGCTGGTTGCTATGTCAATGAAGTTCCTTTGTTTATATGGATAAGAGTTGAGAAGTTCCTGTATGAGAAAAGTATACGTTTTTCAAGCAGAAACAAAAAATAAGGAATGTCACGAACGACGAACTCCACGAAAAAAATGTATATAACATAAATTGTGTGTTTTAAAGTGCTCTACATTTTTTGTGTAGTAAGTTTTTGTCCATCTCTTACAGTTTAGCAGTCATTCAAAATTTAGTAAAATTCATCCAGAATAAACTACTCTTCAGAGGCTATTCCCAGAAAATTCAAGATATACATTTCATTTGTCAGGTAAATATGTTTAATATCCGAAATGTTAATCAAAATCTTTAGAGCCATTTTTGAGAAAATCAAAATTTTCGAAAAAAGTTCCATGTAAAGGGTAGTTGGGGGTGGGGGGATTTTTCTCAAAATCTTCGTGTTGCAGCCCTGGAAGATACTAAACTTAAATACCAAGTTTGGTATCTTGCCGACTTTTCGTTTTTGAGTTATCGTGTTCACAGACACACGGACACACACACACACACACACACACACACACACACACACACACACACACACACACACAGGGACCTTTTTGTGAAAATGCTTTTTTGATATTGGGGACCCTAAAACATATATTTCCGGTGAAATCTCGGTATCGAATTTTTGGTGGAGTGCAATACTTTCTCTATACACTATGTACATAGTGCTTATAAGTAAAAAAAACCACAAAATGTAGAACCACCTGGTACGAGTGGTCGACCCTTAGCCAGGTATGAGGGCGAGGAAGTGGATGATATGTAATGCAAGTGAAATGGATGATAGAAAAGGTAATGAGAGGTGGAGTGAGTGGCGGGGGAAACCGGAGGACCCGCAGAAAACCCGCCTAGACGCCACTAGCTCCACCACAAATCCCACATGCGGACGCTGGGATCGAACCTTGGCCGCCTATATGGGAGGCGAGCGGTCTAACCACTCGACGACGGCGTTGCTCATTGTGTGATGTGTGAATTCAAATAAATCTATTGTATTTATATGCTTAAAGTGTAACCTCAGAACATGCATATGCATTTTCAATAAGCCATATATGGTGTTCTAGAAGCTAATTTATTGGTATGGACGTGTTAATGGAATTTGGAACGAGGCGAAGAAAGAGTATTGGAAATGTGTGAAAAGCGGATAGAAGAGGAAATGTACGTGAAAAAGAGAGCTAGAATAAGTAATTATGTTGTTTTAGAAAAAGACGGTAGTACGGGTGAAACCGACCAGCAAGAGTAGGTTATACAACGGAGGGAAACACTTCGTGCACTGCTCATTACATATATCTATTTTGGCTAACAATTTCCGGTAGAAAGGATGACAGACGGGTAAACAAAGATGCGCGGTAGATACAACAGTTGCAGGCTCGAAGACCCGCCCCCTGCTGGAGTTGCGATGAACGACCTGTCTATTAAATAGTCCTCTAATGTATATTTGAAGCAACCATCTGTGCCATCTGTTCGTCACCACCATATACCACAAAACCCAGCACATCGTTAATATGAGAAGTAAACAGAATGAAAGGTAAATGATGGAAATCCTAGTGAATGAGGAACTGCCTCAGCATTCGCCTACCGAGTAGAAAAATCACAAATAATCCAAGGTCAGTGGTCAGCCGACGGGAATCAAACCCGCACCGCCCGAGTGCGAGTCTCTTATGTTACCGCGGCTTCTCACGCGGGATATGGCAGTTAAAAGCATGTAAATGAAGCGAAGCCTCATTCGAAGTTCCAGTGGTCCACCAAAAGTCTTCCGACCAATAGGATGTAATTATGCTGCTGGGTTGTTGCAAAAGATATCCAAAATGCCATATTGGAACACATAATTATCAGCATTTTATATGTGATAGCTATAAAATACTGAATGTAATTGGATTTTTACATGATATCCATAAGTAAAACATTTAATTTATTACTTCTTAAGAATTAAAGAATTCCTATTTTGATTGTTTGGATTAAAATTTAAATTTTCTCTGAAAATATCGGAAGCTTGTCATGGTGATTAAAACGCCACTTGTAAATTTAGTGGCATCACTCATTTTACACTACGCTCTGGTTTACTACTCAAATATAAATTTTCTAACCGCTAGAGAAATCCTTCGTTTTTCCTACGTCTTTGTATTTCAAAGTTTTCTGCAAATTTGTGAAGCCCGCCTCGGTAGAGTAGGGACAGCGTGTCTGCCTCACATTCAAGAAGTCGTGAGTTCGAACCTCGCAAGAATCTGTGAAAAATAGAAAAACTTTTTTTTTTATTTAATTTATTGATTTTTTCGGCGTTCTACATATTTAACAGAGTTGACCAAAATAAAGGTTGAGATATATTTACGCATTACCATCCAGTCCTTGCATAAATATGACAAATTTGCGTTGCTATTTGCTGCCTATCCGAAATCGGAAACCTTACCATCATGTTGTTGGCGAGTCGACAAGAATATCCCAAACATATTTTGAATCGAATGCAATCGTATCGCTGCCATGACATCTGTTACCATTTCAAACAATGTCAGAATAATGGAATCAGGTCGAACAGTTCATTTAAAACCTTGATCATAGCAGCAACCTCGACCCAAAAACTGTTTATCTCCTTTTACGAAATGACATAGACCATCTGCATCTTGGCTTGTGTGACATTTTCTCGTGACTAGCTGCGTGCATCCCACGTGTTTCAAGATTCAAGCCCCTCTTCTCTCTTTTGTTTCGTGGGCGCTACTCGATGGAGTAAAAAAATAATCTATCGACACACTCTTACAAAGGAAGTACTTGAGTTACCAGAGTTTGAATATCCTAAAAATTGTTTTCTGGAGCGATTTCCGTCGCTGATTTGCGTGATTTGAAACGTCAACGTTTCGTAGTTGTCCTTTGGAGTTAATGTACATTGTCCAGAACTCGAAACTAGTTGGAAAAAGTTAACCGCAGCCACGTTTTGCAGCCACGTTTACCATCCGATTGAGATAAAAATTTATTGAAGACATAAGCATTTATGTATATATGATCTATGACGTCGTTTGAATAAAATGTAATAATTTATGCTCATGGTTTACGTGATATTTTTCCACCTTATTTGTTATGTTTATTTTAAACGTAATTTCTTAAATCATTCTAATTGTTAATTTAATAAGTACCTTAAGTGTACTGATATATTTATAATAAAACAAAATTCGACCGCACAAATTGGCAGAATTGTTAAGGTTTGAGATAGCAAACCAATGGGCTAAGTGTTCTAAATTCTTTGCTACAGAATAAAATGTATTAAGGGTTTGCACGCCACTGATTAAACCGCAGTGGACTGTGACGTGTTCCTCCGGGTTTCGGAGAACGTAGACATAGTGGCATTATTTAGTTCTGTGGTAAGCGTGTGGGAATCGGGGTAAGATGTTGAGGGAGTTGGAAAGTTCAAGTGTCCATTAATACCTTTATTTTTATGTTGTCGCCTTTTTTATTGTGTGTGTTTTATAATGAGTTGTTCATATTTTGCTGCGTTACGTAGTATGATTTATTTTTACTCAAAAATAAAATAAATGTAATGTACGATTAGCATATAGGTTCAACGGAGAACGTTCAATAACAATTGTATTTTAACACCTGAAGGGGTAAATTTCTCCATACCCCTCAAAGGAGTTTCTAAAATACAGTGTATCATACACTGAGGTATAACAATTGTGGGTACAGCTCACAATTTACGAAACAATATTATCATTGTGTCAAATGAACTTCAAATGCAATAAAAATGAACAACTATCTCTGTAGTAAAACAAGTACCTACATAAAACGAATTAAGAACTGCGTACTAGTCTGGAAAGTGCATTCAACCATTTCATTTTACATAAAAGGCAAATAGAAAGAGACTTCTAGATATAATACATTGTCCGAAGTACAAAATACAACAGTCATCAGAGGAACTGTTCAATGTGACAATTTGCAACACCCCTGCAGATGAAAAGAAGTACCCTGTCAAAAATTCGAGGAGAGTTGTGAACCTCACTGCAAGCAAGTTCGTGGCAGTAATTGTTCGTCTGGTTCAACGGGCGTTTGGTAAGCGAAGCTCTTATGCATGCGCAATGGTACCACGTGGCAGCAAAAAGCAAATGAGCTCAGAAATTCGCAGCTTTGATTAGCTGAGGATCTCCGTTTGGCACCTCGTTAAAACAAATTATTTCCATAGACATAATATGCATACTTTTACAATATGAACACAATGTTAGCAGTGCATGGTTCTCACAGTGGCCGCACATTCTAGCAGGACCACAGTAGCTCAAGTGGTTAGAACGTCATAATATCTACATACGATAAATTCAAAGTATCTAAGCTGTTTGAATCTAAGTAATAATCAGGCTTTATTTTATTCCAATCCAAAAACATAGTTCAGTTACTACGTTTCAAAGCATATATTACATAAATACAAATTTCAACAAACGTATTGTTTTATTGCATTCATCTACGCAGATTCTTTGACAATTACTGTATTGCACGCTACTTAGATATCATTCACTCACTATCTTTTGAAAGTAATATGTACTGGAGGATTTATCGTGTTGGCTTCAGAAATCTAAATTAATATTAGGGCTGCTCAAATTGTGTACATCTTTGAGAAGAACAAAAAAATTAAAAAAAACTGAAAAAACAAACTTCAGAGAGCGGTGGGACCAGCGCTATACCAATACGTTAGATCGAAGCGTTCTCGCAAACTACCGAATTTAAAATCAACCGAACTGTTATCAGCGGCGTGCACACCTTTAAAGAACAGGCAATTTTGCCCAAGTTACGAGTCCAATAATTATAAATATTTGTGTATGGATTGTGCAACAATATTATATTTCTTCGACTACTGGCATACAAATGAGGCACTCTGAATAAAAATAGAACACACACGTCTACAGTCTTTTAATTTATGGTCAATGTTGTGTAATCCAGAAAACATGCCATAATTTTGCCATATTTGGCAAAAGAGACAATAAATTCCCTATCTCAAACAGTTCATCTAAGACCCCTGTAAATACGTTTCCTAAAGAAACAACAATTATCTAACAAAAAAGTTAAAAACCAACTAGTCTCATTATATGCAATAAAATAACAGAAGTACTGTTGTAAATATTTCTGTATGAGATAAAAATGAAAAACAGCTTAGCAATGTGGAATAATGTAAAATTCTAGTTTAACAGAAAGTACGTCAACGAAAGAGGGGATAAGGAGGAAGAAGTGGGAGAGCGTGTCCGTGCGTGTGGCGGTTAAAATGATTTAACATTTAATAGGGCAATTGCTTTTGTGCGATATGAAACTTTGGCAAAAGAAGGTTTTGATATCAGTTTTATTGAAATTCATTAACGTCTCAGTTTTTACGACTTCACAAATACATTTCTCCATCAGCTTAAATGGCGTGTTGCTGGCATAGCCAGAGATTATATGAACATTGGTATACTAAATGAATATACAATAATTTTGTAAGCACCATGATGATGTTTAAAAATCGGCGCAATTTTCAAAAAGGAATATAAACATTTTAAAATTAAAACATTGAAAAACCTATAACACACAAACTGAATATTGTTCTTCTAGTATATTAAATACCAGATTTTCTCTCTCCAAATTTGGCTGCTAGAGTGTTTTAAACTTGGGACCAATACTCTGGAGCTGCTGCGTGTTAGCTCTTCCCAACATTTCAACTTGTGTCTTGGAAGACTTCCATAAACATGTTCTGACCAGTAAGAAATCTGGCCATAATAAGAGGCAGTAACATCTTTACATAGACAAAATTAAATGTCTGCAGTAATATGGACAAGAAGCTACAAGATCCCAGGCTTCTTGAAATTGTCCTTTGCCCATCTGCAGATAAATTGGAGCGCTGATCCCTTTTTACCTCATCCCACACACTCCCAACAGGGTTCAGATATAGTGAACAGGGAGGTCAGTCTACTAATCTGATATCTTGCCTCTCTGAAAACCAGTTTGAATCCTTTCAAGATTTGGGGACAGGTTGATTATCTTGTATAAATTCAGCAATTCCATCAGGATATCTCATCCTCACAAAGGGAATAAAAATATTATCGAGTATTACCGTATTCTGCATACCTTTCAGTGTATGGTCAAGCTGCCACAGAACACCTAGACCGCCCCTTGATATCCAGCTCGAACACAATACAGAAATGGGACCATGATGGAATTGTGAAGCCACGTATCGGGACGTCTTTGATAGACAATCGCCTTTCCCTTACTGTGTGGCAGTAAATGTGCCCTCGTCTGAGAATATGATATTCCAGTCGGTTGGCATTTTCTGTTGGATTGGCTTGTGAAGGGTGAGTTCAGTTGTTATTGGCTTGTGAAGGGTGAGTTCAGTTGTTAGAAAAATCTTTCTACCTCCAAAATATATACATATAAAAAAAATCCGAAAATTGGGTTCCTAAAAATGTTTCAAAACATTGGTTTTCTTAACAATGCTTTTAGTATTTTTTTTATACAGTACAAATTCCATTTTTTGTTTGTTTCATTGAGAGAGAACTGTTTGTGGCTGATGCGTTTGCGCACCACATGCTTTCGTGTGCAACATATTGCTGTTCGGTAGAATGAACTCTTAAAGAAGCATAATAACTGTCATAGTATTAACTCTTCTGAAAGTCGTGTATTATGAAATAATTATATCTAAAATAAATAGCCACCATGTGTTGAATCAACATCATTAAGAGAAGGAAAAAAAAAATGTTTCCTAAATGCGAGAAGCCAACCTGCGACCATCGCCAGAGGAATAACCTACGTTTAGCCTTAGCGCTACTCTAAACACACATGGAAGGTGGCAGTTTTAGTAATCTGTACAGTACAAACTGTATCCTGTTTCGTGACGTTAATATTTTTGATTAATATTGGTTGTTGTTGAAGAAGCTTAAGTATGTATTTAATATGATTACTGACCATATGGGTTAGTGATATTAACATTTGGGACTTGTGACAATTTGTTGGCGCCACTACACAACTGTATCGCGGATAGAGTACACAAGGCGCTGTGCCGTGTAGGACTTAGAACGAATTTGGCTTCCAGACATCGAGACGATATATCATACCGACCAATAGTTAAATAATAATATTGTTATTATTATTATTATTATTATTATTATTAATTTAGCAATAACCATCCATCGCATAGTGTCACCTCAGCATGACATTTTTTTTCTCTTTTCTCTCTCTCACGAATGTACCTTGTGAGATTGTAATTCCAGTTGCTGTTAGCACAAACGCTAAATGAAACATATTTTTTTCATTAATGAATGTCGGGTCAAGAAGCAGGTTTTATTTATGTAGTTAACGATACAAATGAAATGTAACTGAATGTTCCAAAGATTTCACTTTCCATTTATCGATAATCTGCCCGATTTAAGTGATTACATATTCTCACCAACGTAACCTAAAAGCAACACAACTGATGAAGGGCAATAAATTATATTTAGAATTCAGGAAGTGTCATGAATTATGATTACAGATTGTAATTTGTGGGCGATAACCCTACTCAGTTTCTCGCTTTCAGTTTATGTGCCCCCCCTACCCGCCGTATTAAGTTATTCCCATAAGCGTAACATATTGATGCAAGAAGTCAATTGCCAGTATTTAGTAATTTAACTATTTATTTACGGGTTATTTTAAAGTAAAATCATAAAATTGTAGTTGACATTTACATTAATAGAGCAGCTGTAAATAAAGATACTCTTTGTCACAATTATACTATACAACAAAAGATCTAGCCAGTCAGTCAGACGTATTGACCTTGAAGGTTCAGTGCTGGGATATGTTTTTATTTTCTTATCGTAGGCTGGGAGACAGTAGTATGCATGTAGATCATGGCTGATATTTGCCATGTAGTAATATATATTTTTAGACAGCTGGCGCTAAAATCAGAGCTTTTAACTCTGTCCAACCATACTAGAAATTGAAGGTTATAATGCTGGAATAAAATGTTATAATACTTCATTTTCATTACCCGTGTTTCTTGCGCAGAAATTGAGTGGAGGGCTTGTATTCATTATGTTATGACGATTATTTGAATGATTCGATCATGGATTCTTCCAATGTTTCGACTATTATCAGTAGATACTAATGCTGTTCCGAATTCGAACCTCGGTTTGGGTGAGTTACTACGATAAGGGTTTTTAACTTCTCCGCATAAGGAATTAGTGTTACAAATTGTAACAATTGCATATCAATATAACAATTACACAAAATGAAATAATAATGAAATAAAATATCACACTTATTCTATTGATATATTTTTACTTTCTCTACACGCACTATGTACATAGTGTATAGAGAAGGTATTGTGTTGCACCGAAAAATCCCATACCGAGTTAACCGGAAATACATGTTTTGAGCCCCCTGAATAAAAAAACCTTTTTAGAAAAAGATCCGTGTGTGTCTGTGGGCAGCATAGCTCAAAAACGAAAGGACCGTTAAATACCAAACTGGTATTTAAGTTTTGTATCTTCCAAGGATACGACACGAAGATTTTCAAGAAAATCACCTCACCCCCAACTACTCTTTAAATGGAAAAAAAATCGAAATTTTTTATTTTCTCAAAAATGGCTCTAACGATTTTGATTAAAATCTCTTATAATTAGGATATTTACATGCAGAATAAAATGTATATCTTAACTTTTCCGGGAATAGCTCTGAAGACATGTTTGTTCGGGATGAGAAGACTCGTTAAAATACACAATTTATGTTGTACACATTTTTTCGCGGAGTTGACCGTTTTGGAGATATTAATTTCTTATTAGTTTCAGCTTTAAAGTACTCATACTTTTCTCATACGGGAATTTGTCAACTCCAGCGTTTAAAAGATTTGACTATCGATTTAGCCTATGGTCCTACTCCCGTATTTCCCTTCCACTTACAAGGAAGCAAGTATTAAGACCCGTTTGGCTAATTTTTTTTCTGGACGAGTATTAATTAAATAGAAGAATAAGCTTTTGAACAATAATTTATTGTAGAGATGTAGAGAAAGTCATGTGAATGGAACACATCAGATTTTTGTTACAACTTTCTACATATTACAGAATGTTATGATTGTGTACATTCTGTCAGGACCGATGCTACGAAGGCCAAACAACAACGAAAATCGAACATCATGGCCGATACAAATTTCAGTTCGATGCCTTGTGATATAAGATTCCAGGTTTTCCAAAAAATAATATAAATGATGATACACATTAAAAGCAATTTTAGTTAGCTAGTAGAAAAGTTTATGGAACGAGCTGAAAGCCGAGTCTAGCAGCTCTACGAGCAAAATAAAACTCAGTTTTAACACGTGTATCATAGATTAGATTAGAAAGCATTCTGTAGGTTCGTTTAGGCCAGAAAGCCACTGAACATGGAACTTGTCAAGGCATATACATCTATACATATGTTTATATACTATATACTATGAAAAAAAAATGTATAAAGCTCTAGTGCTAAAAGCATAGTTACAAGAACAACAGAAATACTTTTTTTTTTTTTTGCACATAAAAACAAAGAGTATCAAAATATAGTGTTAAAATGTATAAATAAATAAATAAATGTCATTATATGTAAAACTAATGTTATGTCAGATGATAGTTTTCAAATTATCGATATAATAGTTACTAGTAGTAATTATATAAATTAAAACATGATTATTGTATTATGTACTCTTCATAAATGTCAACAAATTACAATACATATTTACAAATATGTTATAGAATTTCCAATGCAAAAATTTGCAATTACGTACTAGAGTGTAAAATATCAAAACATCGGGCTTTACAGACCTTGTGTCATTGCTAAATACTCAAAAAAAAAAAAAAAAAAAAAAAGTCATTTGACATATTCGTGCAAGTCAAAGTATAAATCAGTTTAATTTTAATATAAAACACACACACACTAATATACACAAAATACAATACATTGTAATATTTATAAATACAATGATTGTTAACGGTATTGTCAGACAGATTTGTCACTTAAATATTCATCTACAGAGTAAAATGATTTATTGCAAAGGTACTCCTTAAGAGAGGCCTTAAAAGCCCTGAAATTCCCAACATTTTCTTTTAGATTACTGGGGAGAGCATTAAATATCTTGATTGTTTCATAATATACACCTTTCTGAAAGCAACGAAGATTGGCATTAGGACGATGAATCAATCCCTTTTGTCTAGTATCGATGTTATGAAGTTCCATGTTTGTTATAAAACTATGTCGATTAACTGCATAGAATTTTAAAATGGATAATATATAAACACAAGGTAAGGTGAGGATGCCCAATTTTTGAAATAGTTCTTTGCATAAATTACTAGTAATAATTTCCTGTGGTGCTAGTGGAGATAGAGTTACAGATCCACGTAACATTTACTTCCTTTGTTTCTCATAGCATGTTACATCATAGCTACCATAATGAACTTCGTGTGTTAGCAGTTTCAGCAGATAAACCGTGATATTAATTATTATTTGAAACAATTTCTTCCCAATATTTATGAAATAATAGGAAGTAACTAGAAAACATTTCTTGTAAATTATTTTTTTTCATACAGTACATATGTAGGACAAGACGTGGAAACGTCGAGTCCACTGAAAAATTCAATACCATAGCAATTCCGGTTACTCTTACTAACTGAGCTACTAAATATCCCAGCTGACTCGCATTTTTCCCGGAAAACCATAAGCTGGTCTCAATTAATTTGTTACAAATGGCGTCTTACAGTGTCGTAGGTTCCGGGCCTCAAGTTTAACCAACTATCAATCAATATTTCCAACTTTAGTCCTACATATAGCTTGTGTGGAATAAACAATTTGACCTAATAGTGGGTTAAACCATGAATCCTGGGACTTTGAGTAGTTACATAAATGTAATTCGACTTGGCTTTTAAGTGTCAAGTATTTACTGGCTTATAGAACTCCTGCTGGACGAGATTCCAGCACACCGGCGGCGCTGATATGATCATAGCAATTGAAAACGTCGTTAACGAAGAAATAATTTAATTTTTAAAATCAATTGAGATCTCCTTGTGGCTTACCAGAAAAAATGTCAATAAGTTAGGAAATGTAATGATATGACGGCATGTTGCTATTGAGTTAATTGATAAAAGCAATCGGACGAAGACCAGGAGATTCAGTGGTTCAAATCTATGCTATGGCATTGAATTTTTCAGGCCAACTTTACCTTTCCCTTACTTATGAACAATTTTCTGACAAGTTATGAAAATAAATCTAAAGATAAAATGAGGAAACAGTTCAATAATTGAGTTAAACAGTTTAACATGAAGTAATTATTATAATTAAATAATAGTAATAATAATACTGCTACTGCTCTATTAATACAAATAGAATGGGTAGTTTATCTGATTCCCTGCTTATAGCCCGTCTTGGCGTTAATGCTTAGAAACGCCCATTTGTTATTGTTATTGTTGGTGGTGTGTTATTGTTGATGATGTAGAGGACGACCTCCGAAACATGGAAGAATGCAGTTACGGAAACCACGAAGGACAGACAAGCAAGAGGACAATGGATAGACAGGGGAGAATAATCTTTGTACAAGAAGGAATGCCTAGTTCAGAAGTAGTAGTAAACACTGTAAAAAAAAACAAAAACGTACTAATATTAGTACTTATTAGGTATTATTATTGTTATTATTATTATTATTATTATTATTTTAAAGCGTTTTATTTCTGTGAAAAGTGACTGAAAACTACTTTTAAATGTATTTTAAACCTCGTTTCATTTTGTAGCTTTCAGTATGCTCACCTCGAAAAAGTTGGGCCCCAAGTTAGGCTCATGCTCTCTGACTCCCAGAAATTGTCTTTGTATAAAAGGGCCTATTTCAACTCGCCCCTTTCGTGACGACACCAATCAACTAATGGACATTTATCATAATGGCAGTTCCGTTATCTCGTCATAGTAACACTTCGAATGGTATCTACTTAGTAAACCAAAAATCCGAAAATGTTTGCCCTGCCACAGCATTACATTATTTCAAATCTATTTAACTTCGCAGTCCTCGCCGTTGCTTCATATTAATGCTAAATTAGATTTATTCTTGGGTCTGTACATACGTTTCATTATGATTCTAAGGCTGCAAGAAGTCATTGACTGGCAAGGCAGACATTGTGTACCGGGAATTCACGGATCAGCGTTCAAGAAGAATGAAGATCACATGATCTGGGAACGCCAACTCCAAACAGAAACATAATGTGAATCACATACCGGCCATGTGCGAGAGACGGAAGCCTTGATCTCGGAAGTTACCCATGGACTGCTATGATAAGAACAGTCAAGTGCGCATCATGGGAGATGACCTCTATCCTTGGACCTTTTGGAGGCATGAGACATCATGCAAACACATGTTAGCCAACTGTCAGCTTGTACTGCAGAAACGTCACATTTGGAGGGGAAGACTTTGGCCACTCTCCTTCACCTCCTCTTTTTTATATAAAAGGAGAAGCCATATGGCTGATTTCAGTTTATCTGTTTATTTTGGACATATGAAGAGGGGTAATCTTTCTTTAACTGCGTACTCAGGTATGTAGAAAGGGAGAAAATTAAACTAAATAGAACATGAGATGTATGTAGGCGTAATAGACTTAAATTCATAACTTTTCGCATGTTTCTTCCTCCATAAGCAGCAGATGCCGCTGTTGATCAACAAATGGATACATATTCAACATCAAACGAAGTTATTGTGCAAGCTTAAATAAGTTACACATTTTCTAGTTCACCACTGATGTTCATGTTTTATTTCCGTTGGCAAACGAGCTGATGACCGAAATTAAAACGATTTACGAACACTTAGGAAAAAACATAAATATTGAGGTGATGAAATAAAAAATGTAAAATGTGAGACGGTTGTATATGAATTAGTTCTGGAGCAGAACATTTTCTTTCCGAATTAGTCTCAGTATTAAAAGTTAAAATTATTTGAGGGGAAACTAAATGGCGAAAATGCAAAATACTTTTAGTTTTTATGGTGCAATATTATTTATTTGGATTTTTCATAATCATGTATAATATATTAATTTAAACATAACACCATTTTAAATAAATATACATATTTTTAAAATGCTACTCTTGTCATTTTATACTGTGATTTCTTCAATACTTCACAGACAGACAAAGGCATAATAACCACTGCACACTTTGGGATGGAATGTTGAACTTGAGTTCGTCTTTTAGGGAAAGTTTTGCTTTAAAATTGGTACTGCTATCGAGTATGGCAGTTTCTGAGTGCTGAAGCCACATGCCTTGCTTTTCCATATTTATGTTGAACAGTTTTTTCCGTGGATGACATTTAAATATAAATGGACTATTTTCGTAGAAATGGTTGAATATTGATAAATTACTTTTTATGACAAAGAACCTCTGGAGCGTTGTGGGCCAATAATAATAATAATAATAATAATAATGTTTATTGCCTGTGTGTTTTGTGTTAATAGTTTTAGGCATGGTCAAAAACTAAGATATACAATGGAAATACTTAAATATCCAACAATACATTTGTACAATATTTGTATTCAATTTAAGTCATTTATATTTGCATAAAATGTTTAATACACATCACTTAAAATTATGAGATCATTATCAGTGACGTTGTTTATAAGGTAACTACATTAAGTTAGTTTAATTTTGGACAATCCTGCACCATATAAAGACTTTATACTAATAAACAATCTTATAATTCGCTTATTTTATACAGGCATTTAGATTGTAATTACTTATTACATTGTGCTGGAATAATTTCAATCATGCATAATATGTTAACATTATACAAAGTTATTATCTTATATTTACAATTCACGTACATTTATGGAAGCATTTATCAGTAAGATATCCTTTCAAGAGTTGTTTAAGGGCATTTCCTTGAGCTAGTTTAATGTAAAGAGGAAATTCATTGTACATAAAGATATCTATCTTTTCTACTTGATGTTTTGACTTTATACTCTGTATAATAATTAGTTATTCCTGCTTTGGTGTTAATAACATTTTTGCTTATTTTATTAAAAATAACTGCTCAAGTACTGATAAATGCTAATAAAAATCAGGTGTAATTAAGAAAATATTTTTATGAAAGTAGATCAATGAAATTAGAAGGAATGCGTCTAGGATCGTGTAAAAGATTCAGTGTAATTGTTTGAGATAATGGGTCACGGATTTCAGATAAACATTGGCAGAATAGGGTTTTTAATCTTCAGCAGGGGTTTACACCAAATGAAGAGAGTAAGATAAAAAAAGACAGCAGTCGTGGGCGAAAAGGGCGGGGGATGGAAGGGCGGGATGTCAGACGAAACTTTCATTGTTTAACCTTCAAGATATCACCAAAGAGAGCATAAAAAAATGATTTTTCAGCTACCGTTCTGGCATCTTGGGTAGATACCAAATGTAACTTAAATCGAAGAGTGTGTAAGTTGTACATAACAGTCTTGAAAGAAAATTTAAAGTTATAGTTTATGTGATACGTTATAGAGAAATGTAATTGTAATCTTAAATACCTGCGGAGGCTTTCGGGGCTGGAGTTAACTGATAAAATAGTAAAACTCTTCGGTAAAATATTGTGTGCATCCAATTTATAAATCGTGGCCTTCCAGCCCAAAAGATCCTACTATTTTATCTATTATGTTTTATAGCGAAAAGGTCCCTAGAAATGAGCCCTAAGCGTGTTTTCAGCATTTTCATATTATGATTACTCCATTATTTCTCAATAAGTTGAACGGCCATAACGTAGTAGAGAACGAATCGCAACTATCCATTTTACAGTAGAGCAAGGAAACTAAAATAATTAAACACAGAGAAATAAATTTTTACTTTTGTCGCCTAGCTCGGGACATAATTAGGAAGGTTTTAAATTGTTGTATTCCAGATTAGGCCACCAAAGAGTTTTTTGATATAGCACTGTTACTGACATTTTTAGCAAGGGGTACAGAGGCAATGATTTGTCTTACAACCACTTAAATACACACAATGTGAAAACTACAGCAATTTTAGAAAGTATTCATCAATCACTTAAAAAAATAAATACAATTTCAAACAAATTAATGCAGAGGTAAATTATAAGGTGCACTATGCGGCAATAGCAATCATTATTACATTTTACTGGTATATAGCATACACAAATTATAAACTATCTACTAATTAATATCTGCGATAAAGACTACCTCAAGTGCAGAAATTCTTTATTAACTCACACTGAAGTTAAAAAAAAAAAAAAAAAAAAAAAAAAAAAGAAATATTGTGGTAAAATAATTTGCATTTATGTACGTTTTATGATACCTGCTTATAAAATAGTTTCGTAAACACCACACTTGAATAAACAGTAACTTGGTGCAGTTTTAAAACATATAAATAATAAAAGGAAAACTCTTGTAAAATACAGTAATAGTAAATGTAATAAGTAAGTTTTTTTCCTTCTGATTATTAAGAATGAGAATTTTGCTTAATTCTTAATTTGGTTCAGAGATATTTTTTAAGTATTAACAAATCTTTCGAGTCACTGTACAATTCCCTTAACCCACTATCCCACCCTCGTTGACTCAACTGTCTCCATGCTCCTCACTGAGTTTTTATCTGACAGTCGGAGCTATGAGAGACTTTTCTGTGACATCACAAAGCTTTCAGTTGCCTGAAGCTGATGTATTTCATAAAGTGTAAAGGACCTGATTTCTTCCCTTTGCATCAGCCTTACCTTCACCACCGCCACCATCACCACCCTCTTTAAAAAAAAAAATCATCACCACTCTGATAAAACCTGACCAATTCTGAACCAATATATTTATCTGTAGCGTAATCAGGAGAATGTTAATGGGGCGGGGGTTATATATCAAGATACTTTTTTGTATAAAATCAAATAATAAATATGAACAACTCTGAGTTTAAATAACTTTAAAAATTTATTTTATATTCATAAATTAAGATACAGTGATTGGATATAATATTAGATACTTTTACTTTTTCTTTTTGGCAATAAAGGTTCCAACTCTCCCCGCCTATGTCCCCTATGATATTCGAGGAAAAATTGTATTCCACGTGCAGGATGCACTCTATAGATTGCATAAAATATTATTGTTACGTATAATGCAGCAGTGGATTCCGTATTTGATTGTGGAACGTCTATAATTGGAGTTCTGTGCTCTTGTTGCTTAGTTATGTTTAGAGGAGAGATGGCAGAATCCAAAGGCGACAAGAGTGCTTCCGGAAGCAAGTGTCGATACAGCGGATGTATGTAGGTCAGGTCATGGCTTTTATCGCGCTCTTTTCTAGTGAGGGGCAAGAAATACAACCACTGCAATCTAAGGAGCGATGTCTTGTTTATTAAAATTCCTTACGTTATCTCGATATTAAAGGAGAAGATTTTAGTGATTCAGTACAAAGTAAAGAGACATTTACAATGGCATTTTGATGTACTAAGAATACTTGTCATTATAAAGTTATCACAAGCAAATGTTAAATTAAAATCTTGATGTTTACTTTTATATATTCATATGCATTTTTGTCGCAGACAGTAATAAAAACAGAATGGTTTTCTTTATTACACCGTTCAGCAACATCGTAATTTTAAGGTGTTTTTCGATATATTTAATAACACTAAGAAGAACACAAGCTTTTGCAATTATATTTATGATCACATTTAATGTAAAGATTAAAGAACAAACAAACACCAGCATGTTAGTTTTTTATACGTTTAAGTTTACTTTTTTATTACATTCCCTTGCTTATGCAACTTACGTACCACTGTAGCTAAAAGAAGAAGAAGAATTAACCTTCATTTTGATGCGCGTTTTGCACAAAACAAATTATTCATACAAAAGATGTACATTATTACTTACATTTGTAAGAAATATCAAAGAATATAATTTATAATTGTTTCACCCTAATGGTCGGTAAATATTAGAATCCAATATAATTTTGCTAACGCTCTTGAAATACAACACTCTGCGTCCATAAATAATTTTATTTTAATAATATAATCTTGTCAAAATGCACTGAGGTAAGCAAAAGTAAAACCGAAATTCGTGCTCATTACCCGAAAATACGACGCACGAAATATAATATCCAGACTGATAACCTTTAGGACAAAAGCAATAGGATCTAATGTATAATGTCACATCTGTTCAATGAATTACAAACTGGTAAAAAGCCATACAAGGAAACATTTACACGACAAGAGTATTTCGAGTAATCTATACACATATTCTAGGAAAGAATTTATACAGAGTAGAAGGAAAGTCATTACATTAATTATTTAAATGGGTTAATGAAACACATTTCGTATCTTTCATTTGTTTTTATGACCATTTTCTGCGGAGATGTTTTATGTTTTGCAAGACAGAAACATGCTACCAACGTTGCAGCTGCAAAGCACCGCAAGCCAGGAGCAGTGGTGGCCACCTCCTTTTCAAAACCAGAAGTAGGTCAACGCGTTATGAGGTTTAACTTTTTTCTTGTTTGAATTAAGGGTCTTGTGGAAAACAAAACCCTAGTCTCTCCTCCTCCCAGGTCAGGATGCTGTTCTGTATATATTCGGAAACCACATTATATGTGATAAATGGTATTCGAAATATAATTAATTAGTTCAAAATTCTGTATATCACATATTTACTACTGACACCAGAAATCTGCCCATCGTACAAGTAACAAATTATTATGTCCATACAGTCTTGTGGAATATGCCATCTAATTATGAAACCGGAACGAATACAGTTTTATAATGTAATTTAACGAGATTTAAACATTGAGAATATCAGAAAACTTATACCATAGTTATTGCTACTATAATTTTTGTTACAGTTTTCTCTATCTGATCATATTTTCTCTTTCCTTCTAAGTATGCTGTAATTTGCTGCGCCATTACATAAATTAAAACTCTCCATATTTAAGAAACTACAGAAATAAATAACTATATTATTTATTGTGTAATAAATGCATTATTGGAGGAGGAATATTCTCATGTACTCCAGTGCATTTAAAGGCACTGGTTTGTTGTTCTTAATTAGAGTTTTTAACAGTAATATTAACGTACATATGTAGTTTTACATGAATTATGCTTCGAAAAGATTGCTGTATTCAGTGTCATGTTTCATTTAATCATGTGAAATAGGTTTTTTAGAAGTTTAAAAATTGGCAATCAAATAGTTGACCTTTAAGAAATAACTTGCAGTGTATGCTTAGCTGCTGAATGAATCAATTCGTAAGTGTATGTGTATATATGTAAAAATAAAGCATTACACACACACAAAAAGGGAAAAGAAAAGGAAATTAACGAATGAAATAGAACTTAAAAATTGTAATAGTCAGCTATAACAAATAATTAAGTTGCATGTCTGATAAATTAATATATCAAATGCTAAAGGATTTAACATAGTTTCTGCAGATACGTTCAGTAAAATTGACAAAGCAAGTATATAGGTTAGGCTATCAGGAATGAATGCAGGCACCAATTTTCCACCAAGACAACACGAATGGAAAGTGGATCAAAAACAACATCGTGAAAAATATTACTTATATAATTATTAAGTAGTAAATATGTATTGAATACTTACTTATTAAACAAATTAATTTTGCTGTATGACTCCATTTTAAGAGTGTTTCTCTTACGATATGTTTTTGTTTCTTGTTCTTTGCTATCTCTGCTTTAAGATATCTACTTTTAGTGCATGTAAAGTAAGCCGTCTTTATGAATGCCGCAGCACTTTTTTTTTATCCTTGTTTCATATTGGTTTTTCTCTTTTCTTGCCATTGTGTGTAGTTGCTTCCAATACGGTGACAGTCCTACCTTGGCAGAAGCCATGGCGTCCAACAAGAACTACGGCAGCCTCAATAAGCATGTCGCATTTTCTAACAGCGTAAGTTTCTGTGTTCATATGTGTTTCCGTGATGTTTTGTGCACGTGAGCGTTAATGTAGTGTTTGTGTGTAGTCGTAGCCACTGTATTTTGTAATTAATTTTATCTATTATAATAATCAGTGTTGCTTTAGTTAGTAGTAACTAGGTAACTACTTCATAGTCTAACAAAACATTAAACACGCTATTAAAATATAAAAAAGCAAATTCAACAAAACCTAAAATACACTTTAATGAATGACTCCACCTATCTAACTCTTGTCCTACACATGGCTTGTGTGAAAAAACAATTAAAACAATTGTTTTGTCTATTTAGTTTTGTAGCTGAACGTCATTTAACCTTGTTAGTCATGTCGAACGATGAATGAAATCGGTGAAATGTAACTCAAATGATCTCGGTCCATGAGAGAAAACCCCCAAAAGAACTATCCGGTAAGTGAGATTCGAAAACGCGACCTCTTGAACGTGAAGCAGACACGCTAACCCCACGCTACCGAAGCGTTCAAACAATTATTCGTGTTGTATAAAATTAACCCAAGACTATCAAATCACCAGATTGTATTAGCTATTATGTGGCAACAGCACGAAATAGAAGTGAAATTCGAGCGTTGGGCGAGAAAACATTCAGTTGTTTAACTCATCAGAAACCAATAATGTCGGCGATTTCTGTTTATATTATAATATCGCGAGTACAGCTATTTCATAACGACTTTAACCAAAACATACGTTTTACTGTTTCATTTGAAAATATAGATCACATACGGATAATATACACAACAATAATTACAAACTCGGAAATCATTTCGTTTATTCAAAACATAACTACTCAAATTTCTGTTTTATATTATTTTAATTGAAATTAGAGTTTAATATCTCGGAATCGTGCACCTCCCCGGCGCATACGAATGGGGTATACATATCAACCACGTGTTCTCTAGCCTCAATATCTTCAATTGAAATTTTAAGGGACTGAAATCTTAAATCTCAATTTCTCTGGTAATTGTATGAATCGTTCTACTTGCAATTCCTTTGATAATACATCTGGAAGCTTCCAGTGGCATAAAATCTCAAAGTCAGTGGTACAGTAAACGTTGGGTTCAAAGCATAATTTTATTGTTGACGAATATTTTTTTTAGTTATACAAAAAACTTTGGTAACCGATTTCTCGTTTTAAATGCTTGTCATTGAGTGGTAAAAACGAGCAAATTCTCAAGGGGCACAATGCAATTCTTTTTCATCGTTTGATTAAACATCAGCTTCTGATAAAAAAAAAATAGTTTTAAGAAATAAAACTACTTTAACCGACGTTAGTGTATTGTGCGTTTACATTACTGTCATACAAATATTAATGTCTATTTTGATTACACCATTTTAGCTCCATAAGCTGCAACGGCATGTACATCCAAAATATGTTGTTATTTTGCGTTATATGAAAATAGAATCCGAAGTATCACAGATATTGTTTCTAAACAAAATTAAAATGCAATAAAGGCTCCATTCTATTTATAAAAGAGTTATTACATGTATTTTCTTCTATAATATTTGCTTCTCTTAAACGGTGGTTGGCATGATTAACTTGCGGAAACTGACGATTAAGATTTAACCTGAAGCTAATTACAATGGATATTGTCTATACATGAAAAATGTAAGTTAATTTTAACTTATATTTAAGTTCATGTATAGTAAACCTAAATTTACCTTTATACAACAGACCCTTATTTCAATAAGTAATGAAATGTGTAATAAAGTTTATGTGCATCAACAAGAAGTAGAGGAATAGTTTGCAGTAGAGAAAGTCTGTGAATGAAATATATAAGATATTCTTTTTATCTACTCTGATATTCATTTTTACTTTCTCTACACGTGCTATGTGCATAATGTATAAAAGAAGTATTGTACACCACCCACAAATTCGATACCCAGAATTCACCGGAAGTACATATTTTAGGACCCCTGATATAAAAAAGAGCATTTTTAGAAAAAGGTCAGTGTGTGTCTGTGGACAGCATAGCTCAAAAACGAAATGATCGTTAAATACCAAACTTGGTATTTAAGTTTGGTATCTTCCAAGGATGCGACACGAAGATTTTAAAGAAAATCCCCCTACCCCAAACTACCCTTTACATGGAAACATTTTAGAAATTTTTTATTTTCTCAAAAATGGCTTCAACGACTTTGACTAAAATACCACATATTTAAGCCATTTCCATCATAAATAAAATGTATATCTTGAATTTTCTGGGAATAGGCTCTGAAGACATATTTATTTTGGACGAATTTTGCGGAATTTTGCATAACTGGTAAACCGTAAGAGGTTGACAACAATTTACCACACAAAAAATGTAGTTCTCTTTGAAACACACAATTTAAGACATAGGTATATATTTTTTTTCGTGGTGTTGACCGTTTTTCAGATATTCCTTGTTATTTTTTTTTATTGTTTCATTTATATAGCCCCTTTTAACATAGGGGGCTATATAAATAGGTCATATAGGGGGCTTTGCACTTGAAACAACTCGTTGTCTGTAGGTTCCATTCCTTGTTATTGATTGCAGTTTTAAAGTACTTAATACTTTTCTCATATGGGAGCTTGTCAACTCCTGGCCAGGCAAAGAAACGGATTTCAGTACCATAGCAACTACATTTAAACATTTGACTCGGTTTTCCCTTATACTTATAAGGAAGCAAGCAATAAGACCGTTTTTGCTGACTTTTTCTCGATTAGCATGAAGTAGCTAGAATAAGACTTTTAACAATAATTTATTGCACAGATGTAGAGAAAGTCATGTGAGTGGAACACATCAGATTTTTTTATTCTCGTATGTGTGATTTTATATTATATGCAATTATTGTAAATTTCTGGGTCACGATTAGAAAATAATTTGGGACGATTCGGTATCTTTCCGTTCGTGAACTTTAACCTGAAGACATATTTGGCCTTTATGCGTCAATGGCAACGGAAAATTATGGAAATATTCCAGGGCAATTTACACGTTATCTATTATGTGTGCCGTTGTTCAAAGTTCGAGCTGTGTTTGATGTTGAACTTTTCCATTGCTTTGCAGGCATGCACTCTTTCTGAATGGTTGAATTTTGCGCCTATAAGCTTGAACCATTTAGTTCTATAGCTGTCTAAACCTTACAAGTATAGAGTTCACAGCTTACAGATAAATCGTTTTATGCTCAGTATTATATACCTATTCTAAAATATCTACTATAACATAAAATCTATTTAGACAATAAATCTAATATAAATTTAATAATATATGCCTTTCAAAATGCACTTAAACCTTTAAAACATTAAATAAAACAATTGAGCAAATGTGAGTCCCAAGTTCGAATGTCGGTAGGGTAAGTTACCCATTTTTTCCATGATTTCCCCTTATCATGAGAAGGCGAGTGTCGAATAACTTTTAAGGTCCATGGATGCCTGGTTCATTTGATTTCATTCATCGTCCGATATATCCTATTAGGTCAAAAGAGAACAAATTTAAAAGAATTAAAAAAAAAAAAAAAAAAAAAAATTGTCAATATCCCAAGACACTTATCTGTAAACTACTGTGTGAATGATGTCGTAGAAGGAGTAATATAAGTAAACGACGGGTATGCACCCAGTATTTTGTAGAAGTCAATCTGTTGACTGCACTATTCAATCAAAAAAAAAAAAATCTTTCGACATTTCGCCAGGAAAATGAAAATGAAAATGAAATGGCATTTTATTTATGGACGCTCTTTAACTACTGTGGTTCTCAGCGTCCCATTCTATATTGGGCGTGAAAGACCGTTTACTTTTGCTCAGAGGCCTCTCTATCAGGCTTGAGGTTCTTTTACATGCCGTAAATATACGACACGGGATCCACGGTTTTACTTCCCTTCCGAAGGAAGCCATGCGAAGGATTTTTACGCCCGAAAAAATCCATCGTCCTCCGCCGGGTGTAAATCCGCGACCTTGGGTATATGAAGTTAGCATGGTAACCATTACACCACGGAGGGCGACGACATTTCGCCAGGAATGTATGCTTTGATATCCTCAAAATTTTAATCCTATCATTTTAGATCATCCATATAAATGTGTGTGTGTGTGTGTGGGGGGAGAGAGAGAGAGAGAGAGAGAGAGAGAGAGAGAGAGAGAGAGAGAGAGAGAGAGAGAGAAGATAAAAAGTGTTTTATGATATTACCTAGTATATGAATTTGAATTTTCAGTGAGTAACTTTGGAGTAACTTCTATTGAATTTAATAAAAACTAATGCTATGTTTCTATTATTTATATATAGAATATATTGAGGTATAACCACTAAAATTAAAATTAGTATAGCAGCATTAGTTGTTTCGAAATTTTCACTGCTGTGTGTTTGCATTTTCCAAGCGTAACGTTTATGTGTTAGTCAATTAATGCGTTTTGAAATGATCATTATTATTTTGTTTCTACCTGAGGTAATTGACAATAAAATTGACGTATAGTATAAATGGCTCATTGTGTGAGTCCACATTGCCTAATAAACGATGCTAGTAGCGACGACACAAGATAAATTGTAATGTTCCAATATATTTATGATCTGTTGAGAATAATCATCGTTGCAATCGACCTCATGAACTGTGGGTCCGTAGTTCAAATCCTACCAGGATCGTCCTCTCTGATTAGATTTTCTTCAGTTGTCATAAATGGCAAATGTCTAAACTGTGAAGCGTTTTCTCCCCATATTTCTGTTGCAAATTATTATTTTGTTTCCTATATCACCAATGTCCACCACCTGTGGTGCCGCCTGGAGCAAGAGCGAGTGTTAAATACTGCTAAAAACAAAACAACTAAAAGTGTCCTGATTTGAGATTCATAGGTAAGTTTTTTGTGTTCAAAGGTATTTTAAAAATTCGTATTAGTAACTTTAATTAGTGGTGTTTGTGTTGATGTACATAAAAATTCGCACAATTTCGTGATAATATTTTAAAGAATTATTGAGCAATATAATGAAATAAAAATTGACAGGCAACTAAAGTAACATTAATGTTAATTCCCCTTATTCCAAATTAAAAACCTTGTATTTCAAGTCAGTAGCATGGGTATAATCAAATCAAATTGCAACATACTAGTCGTGACATTTTTTTTGTTCATAGTTGACCTTACAACTAAATAGTACGTAAAGAAGAATCAACATTTAATTTGTTACTATTGCTGCCATGGCTTATCTGTCCATAAATACAACTTTTTTGTAACAAAGAAGCAAATTAGAATTAATACAATTAATTTAAATACACTTCTTTGGCATAATTTAATTCAACGATACTTTATTTAGTAACTAGCCTTGAAGGCTCAAATAACCTAAAGTTTTTTTTTTAGTATTATATCAGTTTCTTTTGCCACAATGGAGTCCGTTCAGGCAAAAGCATACGGCAGCAAACTTTTAAACTGTCTTCTATTTTGTCTCTAACATTGGGTTCCATGCGCTCTACAAATGCACTTACCACTCTCAAAAATGTCACATTTGGTTTTCAGCGAGGTATTCGTATAAAATAAGGTGAGCTACAGGTTTTTCTTTAGACTGAAATACTAATACTGGTTCTGTTGGTAACCTGAAATGTTCAAAAGAAGAGGTTTTCATGCTTGGTACCTTATTTTAGTATCTTGTAAGTAATCTAACTACTAATTACTTTTCGTTGAAATTCTAAATATTATTACACAGCTTCTAGCTGCATGATATGAAGACGCAAATACTAAATTAAAGTGTAATTTTTATAAATTTAAAATGTACATTTTTCTATACAAAAAAAATCATTTATCGCTAAAAACATATTCTCGAAATATGAAAAATTCTCAAATTCGCTTATACATCGTTTCAGAATTATATCAAATGCATACAAAGCATATTTTTAATTCAACAACTTTCTTATTTATCGTTAAAAACAAACACTCTTGCCTATATCTGTAGATAAACGTTCCTCGTATTGATGCGGATAGGAGGTATTTATGTACAAATATAGTACAATGTATAGATTTTCTTTGAGTTGCTAACGGCAGAGAATTCGCGTGAATGTTAGATCAAAATTCCTCTCTCCTCTCCATCCGCTTAAATGCGAAAGCTTGCAATTTAATTGTATTTGGGTTTAGGTTGGCAGGACTCCTTCAATTCTCGCCAACGCAACGTCCAGTCAGCGGGTCACTGTGCATCACAGTACTTCCCCGTTCTTTTGACTGCATCCGTCCAAGCGCGAGGTACAGTCTCCAGCGAAACACTGTAGCGCATACTTGCAAATCCTATGGAATGAACTCTTTCTAATCTCTTGTAGCATTTTCATTTTTACACTTCCACAGCTTCAAGTATACTCGCCTGAGTAAGTTTGCAAGCACACTAGAAGAAAGATAAGCTTAGCAAACAAGAATTTAGAAACACCAGGAATATTGTTCAGTCTGTTAATTAAACGGCTTAATTAACATGAAAACTGGTTGAAAAAATTTGGTTCTGTTGGGTCTTGTAGGTACAACCGAACGAGTTGGCGCTGCGGTTAACTTGTGCGACTCGCATTCGGGAGGTCGTAGTTTGACTCCGATGGGTTTTTTCGGGGTCTTCCCCAGGTCACTAGGCGAATGCTTGGTAGGTTCATTCATCCTCCAAATTTCCTGTCCATCATTCCCCAGTTATCTCTTTTAGGGTTTACTTGCGCTATGCGTTTGACGGTTCGGCGACTTGTGGCTGGTTGGTGGTTTGCTCACTCTAAAGCAGGCTGTTCCAATTCGACTCGTCTGAGCATGAGTACACGAGCGCACTCAACCACTAAACTTGGGGCAGACCTGGAAGGGGAGTGTGGTAGCCAGTATGTCACTGGGTAAAGATTATACCACAGTACGTGCGACTTACTATTTCAGTTCCAACACTTGTGATTCAGCCGTGCCTGACCTCAATGCTGCGCCGTATTGCATGTTGTAAGTAGATCTTATGAGTCGCGAGCTACTCGCTGCTCTTTTCGCGCGCACCAAGGCTGCTACAGCCAGCTATAAAAGCTCTATCCTGTCGTCGGGGTTCGGTGGCTCGTTCCACCATCCGCAGACTGCAGACCGTGCAGAACAGGGCATTGAGGATGATATATGGCACAGACCGTAGATTCCCGTCCCACATTCTCCATTCCCATTCCGGAATCCCTTACATAGTGGACGTTGTGCGAGAAAGAGCTCGCACAATATACACTAAACTTGCTCCTCACCCAAATCCTCAGGTGAACACTCTCGGTCTTTACCACACGCTGCCTAGGAGACGCGTAAGCTACCGCCTTCCCAAGGACGCCTTGGGATGGTAGTTTTTCGGCCGCCTCTCCCTTCTGCCAAGTTAAGCAGCATCGGGTCCGGTCATAACTCGGATGGGTGACCGTCCAGTTGTACTCCGACCAGATCTGCAACACTGGCTTTCCCCCACCCCGTACCTACATCCTTTCAGTTCTCCCCGCTAGCCGGCACTGCTTTCCTTGGCAGCCCGCAAGCGGCTGGCCAAGTTAAGCAGCATCGGGCCTGGTCCCTCTCTGGGTGGGTGACCACTCCGGTACGTAAGCCAGCCCGCGCCGGCTGCACAGAGGGAAACACCCTGCCCACATTACTTCGACATAGACATAAACGCTTGCACAAGACTACATCTTTTATATCACACGGGTAAATCCGCGAGAAAAGCGGATAGGTACCGTGGTGATTTGCCCCCGCCCGAGTACACTCGGGCGACTAGTTCCTGCTCCTGGCTCCTAGTCGATTGAGAACCTGCTTACGTGTACGGGCCCTCTCAGAGAACCACCAGCGGCTCGGCTCGTGAGTGTGATCGGGGGTCGCCGGAGTTCTATTTATAATCACTAAGGTCCCCGTCCATTCATGCACCTGTCTTCATCCGGATCTGTTCACCCTTCAGGTGTCTCCTCTCATTCCTCCCTCCCTGAGGGCACATAAAACGCAAAGGGCCCTCAGAGCCTCTATCCCAGAGTTTGATGATCCTGTCCGTGTGGCATCCTAATGTTTGTAGACACAACTCTAATCTTAATGCAAAAAATACAAGAATGGATAGTGACAGTTCTTGTAATAGCAGTAAGTGGAAAGGTTGTCGAATTGTAATAGGACCACAATAAGCAGTGAAGCTCAAATTAAAATGTAACATACCATATCAACATGCTACCTCTCGAAATTCAGTTCATTGGAAAATGGGAATCTTGCTAGCTAGAACAACAGTACCGGTGGAGTTACCATAGAAATTAAATAAAAACCACTTCTCGAGCAATTGTCACATGTAGCTTTTGTTTAAAGCAAATCGGAATGTCATAGCAAGCAGAGATCAGAGAAGACATGAACTCGACACGTGCGATAACGCAGTAGAAATCGAATTTTCGGATCTTTTGCACAGCCTTCATATTCCACCGTAGTGCTGTTAACTGCACATCACAATGCTTTATGCCTCCTCTCGTCAAAAGACATGATGCACTAATAATAAAGTCGTGCACAGCTTTGTAAATCCTTGTAAAATAAGTAGTTTCACCAAGAGCGCCGCTGTGAAAATAAATATCACACAGAAGAAAGTATTGACGTCTTGAATATGAGCTTATCTTGACTATCTGACTTCTAGCAGGTATGTTGGACCACCAGAAGAAGGCGAAAGGGATCTACGGTGTGAAAGGAGTCTTACTTATCTGCTCAGTGGAATTGTTTACTACGAAATGTATGCGCGCGCATACGTTTGTTTTGTTATTCGTGTAGCAGCTTGGGTAACAAACGATGCTTATGTGTTTTGGTGAAAGTGTAAGAATTTGATCGCCAGAGTAGAAAATGTTTATACAGTAGATTCCTCTTCCTCGCCTTCTTGTATTGTGCTGAATGATCTCACACCTCGATTACACAAAAAATAGCTCCATTCTAAACTTCGTTGTCGTGGTATATAGTTAAAACAACCTTATGAGATATTGTCCATGGACTATATTTTCTATAAACATGTATTGTTCATAATTTTCATAGAATATTTTATAGAAGAACACCAGCTTATTGTGAAAAGTTTTAGTCTAGTCACCTGTAACAATCAGTCTGAAGTTGTATACTCATATTCTGAAAAATATCTGATATGTTCCATTTACATGACTTTCTGTACATCTCCGTAACAAATTGTTGTTTCTTCTATATATGCTATGCTAATCGATAATATTAGCAGAAGTGGTCTTTTTACTTGCTTTCTTGTAAGCAGAAGGGAAATAAGGAAATACACTAGGCTAAAGCGGTAGTCAAATCTTTTAAAAGCTGGTTGCCATGTGGTTGAAATCCGTTTCTTTGCACGTCCAGGAGTTTACAAATTCCCGTATGAGAAAAGTTGTATTTTAAAACTGAAACCAATAACAAGGAATATTTTGGAAATGATCAACTTCATGAAAAAATGTACGTATATTGTGTTTTTTTTTTTTTTTTTTTTTTGACGATCTACATTTTTGTGTAGTACGTTTTTTACTATTTCTTAGGTTAACCAGCTGTACAAAACTCCTCTAGAATGAAGAGATCTTCAGAGGCTATTCCCAGACAATTCAAGATATACATTTTATTTGGATGTAAATATCTTTAATATACGGTACTTTAATAAAAACTGTTAGAGCCATGTTTGAGAAAAACACCATTTTTGAAAAATTGTTAATGTAAAAGATATTTGGGGTGTGGAGTTTTCTTGAAAATCTTCGTGTCGCATCCTTGGAAAATACCAAACTTAAATACCAAATTTAGTGGTTAACTCGTTTTTGAGCTATGCTGTACTCACTCACACTCAGTCACACACATACACACACACACACACACACACACACACACACACACACGGACAAAATGCTTTTATGATTCAGGGGAGCCTAAAACATGTACTTCCGTGAAATCTCGGTATCGAATTTTAGGTTGAATGCAATACCTTCTCTATACACTATGTATAGAGAAGGTTCTCTTACTTTTAGAAAAACAAAAAAAGTCTAAGAATCGCTGCATCCCATTGCAATGATTTTTATTTTATTTCAGAACAACTGTCTCGCTCACTAGATCTAAATCCGTAAGATTTTCTGTGGTGAATGCTTAAACACAGAGTTTATGCCACGAATCCTCATACGTTCAACAAATTACAGGTCTTATTCGGCGTACGTCTTTCAAACTTTTCCGTTGGAAAAATTGGTCGAGTGTTCAGCAACGGATGCAAGGTTTATATAGACCCAGACTTTTGTAACGAAATGTGAACGTTACGTACTTGAATTAGTCATTGTAAAAAGGGCTTTATTCCAAAATTGCAAGAAATGTGTTTTCACTATAGAAAAGCTTCTGTATCGTATATGCACGTTTCTCATTAGACAAAGTTTTATTCCAGCCATTATTGTGAACACAATGGTCCCAGCAATTCATACTTTATCTTAGAAATACCATTGTTCCTGGATTTTTATTCTTGTTTGAATGTCTCCAGAAAAAGGATTTTGAATTAAGATCCATTATTATCAAGGGGAGAAACGCCACGTCCGTCTGCTGATTCTGCGTGAACGGATTGGTATAGCAGTGTCGTGGGATAGCGAGGTGCCAGTCGCGAAACTGATAAGTGAAAATTAGATATTTATTTCACTTTTTACTTTCTCGACACGTACTATATAGTGTATAGAGAAGGTATTGCACTCAACCCAAAAATTCGATACCGAGATTTCATCGGAAATGAACGTATTAGAGTACCCTGTATAAAAAGAAAAAAAAAAAAAATCGTAGAAAAAGGTCTGTGTATGTGTCCGTGAACACGATAACTCAAAACTTGGTGTTTAAGTTTAGTATCATCCAGGGATGCGATACGAAGATTTTTAGAAAAATCCCCCCACCCAAAATTACGCGTCACATGGAAAACATTTCGAAATTTTTGATTTTCTCAAAAATTGCTGACGATTTTGATTAAAATACCGTATATCTATATAGCAAATAAAATGTATATCTTGAATTTTCTGGGAATAGCCTCGGAAGATCTCTATTCTGAATGAAGTTTACTGAATTTTGCGTAACTGGTAAACCGTAAGAGATAGGCAAAAGCTTACTACACAAAAAATGTAGATAATTTTAAAACACACTATTTGTTATATACGTTTTTTTTTTTCGTAGAGTTGACCATTTCTGAGATACTCCTTGTTATTTGTTTCAGATTCAAAATACTTAAACTTTTCTCACACGGAAAGTTGTAAACTTCTGGCCCTGCATAGAGACGGATTTTAGCCACATGCAACCAGGTTTTAAAAGATTTGACTATCGTTTTAGCCTGGCATATTTCCTTATTTACCTTCTACTTGCAAGGAAGCAGTAATTAAGACAATTTATGCTAATGTTTATCTCGATTGACATAAATTGGACAGAAACATATGCTTTTAACAATTTGTTACAGCGATGTAGAGAAAGTCATGTGAATGGAACACATCAGATTTTTTGTAGAAACTGCCTATACATTGCGACAGTATTTTAGCACGACGCATATATTACTAGTTTAATCATTAGTTTGTGCATATTTAATATAAGAAATATCTGCTCAGTAGACCGCAGAACCGTAGCCTGTAAAGCTCGCATTGTATTCTTCAAGGCTTTGTTCAAAATAACAAAAATTTTAGAGCATTAGGGACACAAGTAACAACCCTTGGGAGAAAGAAAGGTTCACCCCCTTATATTTTGGACAGAGGGAATTTCTCTTTGTAAAAAAAAAAAATTCACGTGGGTGGAAAATAAAGAAAAATCCCCGACAGTCACGTGACAACGCTACTTTACGCGCCTTTTTCCAGCCAATCAAAAAGAAGGGCAATACTCGGACCTTTTAGTATATAAATGATGCGCGTATAAGAAATCGGGTTCACAAGGTATAAGAAATCGGACACTGAATGTAGGAAACCATGTAAAAGAAATCAGTCTCACAAGGTATAAGAAATCGGGAGTTACACTCAATGTAGGAAACCGCGTATAAGAAATCGGACACACAGGTAAATCCAGAGTATAAGAAATGTGACGAGACATTAAGAAATCGCGCGGCGTCTTATGTAGGAAATCGGTGTGTTATATAATAATATAATAATCTGAAATCCGCGAAACTCAAGATTACAGTGACGAGTGTAAAAATATAATAACTCCGTAAGAGTGGAACTAGCACTTAAACAAAATTATATCAAGTTCGCGATCGGTTATGTCGAGAGTCGCTCTCAGGGTTAGTGCCTCAATCCAACCCCAGATCATCAATAAAAGAAATCATCAGTTAAATTAAGTGAAAGTTCTCTTTTATTTGAGTCTACCAAAAGTGTAACACACCTTTGTCATTCTCCCCCCCCCCTAAGTAAGAGACAACTCATGGTCTACAAGACTAGCCAGCGCAACAAAGGGAATCTGCAAGGTATGTACACTCTTAATGTGGGGAATTTCACGAGCATCAACCCTCCACCAACTCCAAGTAGACTCACCTGATATGCATATTGTCGCAACAACCTGACGCACAACAGTAAAACTACGGCATGCTGTCGCCCTACAACACGCGCTTGCGATTCATCCTGTAACCTTACAGAGGGATGGGAAAGAAAATAAGACGCCTAATGATTAGATTATATTAGATTAGAAAGCATTCTGTAGATTCGTCTTGGCCAGTAAGCCCCTGAACATAGAACTTGTCAAGGTATATACATGTATACGTATGTTTATATACTACAAAAAAAAATCTGATGTGTTCCATTCACATAACTTTCTCTACATCTCTGCAACAAATTACTCTATTTACTTCATCCAATCGAGATAAAATTAGCAATTACTTGCTTCCTTGTTAGTAGAAGCGAAATAAGGGAGTAACATAGGTTAAAGTGATAGTCAAAAGCTGGTTGCTATGTGACTGAAGTTCCTTTGTTTGTATGGAGACGAGTTCACAAAGTCCTGTATGAGAAAGTATGTTTTTATAGCTGAAACCAAAAACAAGGAATATATCAAAAACAATCAACTCCACGAAAAAATGTATATGACATAAATTGTGTGTTTTAAAGTGCTCTACATTTGTTGTGTGGTAAGTTTTTGTCCATCTCTTACGGTTTAGCAGTTATGCAAAATTCCGTAAAATTGACCCAGAATAAGGCAGTCTTCAGAGGCTATTCCCAGAAAATTCAAAATATACATTTTATATGTCAGATAAATATCTTTAATATACGATATTTTAAACAAAATCGTTAGAGCCATTTTTGAGAAAATGAAATGCTCGAACAAAGTACCATGTAAAAGGTAGTTTGGGGTGGGATGATTTTCTTGAAAATCTTTGTGTCGCATCCATGGAAGATACCAAACTTAAATACCAAGTTTGGTATTTAACAGTCTTTTCGTTTTTGAGCTATGCTGCCCACAGATACAGACATTTTTCTAAAAATCCTTTTTTTTTTTTTGATTCAGGGGGACCCAAAACATGTATTTCCGGTGAAATCTCGATATCGAATTTTTGGGTGCATTACAATACCTTCTCTATACACTATGTACATAGTAAGTGTAGAGAAAATAAAAATAAGTATGCATTTCCTGCAAGATCTCGGTAACGGGCTATTTGGATGGAATACGTTTTCTCTAATCTCCACCGGTAAACTACAGAGAAAGCAAAAATTAACTTGCATTGCACAATCCAATAAAATTACCTTAAATAATTTAAAGGGTAAATTGAATTAACAGCATGAGTTGATTTTAATGCAACGTTTAACAGAAAAAAAGCAACTTATTTTATTTATTGGATCGACCATTACAAGAGTGCTATTCAGACCCAGGAAAACAGAAGTAAAAAGACATAGAACAGTAAGGAACATGGTTGACCAGCTTCTGGCACCTCAGTCTTGCAATAATTGAGGTCATAATTGTACTGTTCGGAGAAATACTAATCTACCGGATGACAGTAAAATATCTTGTTGCAAACAACTCCGGATCTGATAAACACTCACAGAACATCTTCCTAGGGAGAAATGTATAGCACTGGACATATAGCTTATCTGTGGAAGAAGACAATGCCTGAGAATTGATGTATTGAGAGATGGTATTCAGTCCTAGTTCGCGATAAGTTGAGCGTTGCAGATGAATCATGGTGCATTCAAGTTATTTTTGTAAAGGGATATATAGACTCACTCAATTAGTCGGTCAATCTTCTCCCTAAAAACTACCTATGACTAGCGACAACGGCTGAAGCAGAATGAGTAACATTGACAACTTTAAAGTACTTAAGTGCGTGGTAGTTCCCCAAGGGAAGTGAAATATAGAAATTAGCTGTCTTCTGATTTAAAAGGGATTTCCTCAATTAGTGTATACACGTCATTCTTGTTAAATGGAAATTGAAAGAAGTTTTTAATTTTTCTATTTAGTTTTTAAAACGTTCAGATTTTCCCGCAAATGGAAAGTTTCGCGAGAAGCCGGACTTAAATCCTCTACTTTGTTGTGAAACATTAGATACTCTAGTGGAAGCTGTTAAACTTTTTATTTCAATAACCAAGAAACACGGCTTTGAGTATTGACATGTTATTAAAAGGAATGAACCTAAATGCTTAAGTTTCAATCAGTGGTTCTTGTGTTGGCATCGAGAGAAATAAATAGGATATCCATATAACTCCGAGGAATGGTCTAGAGGCAACATGCTAGCTTCTGGTTCCTAAGGTCGCAGATTCTATACGATGGAGGGTGATAGATATTTTCTGGGCGCAAAGCCTTAGCATAGCTCCTTCGGAAGGGAAGCAAAGCCGGTGGTCATTTGTCGTACATTTACGTAAAAGAACCTCAGGTCTCATAAAGAGACATCTGAGCAAAATCAAGCGGCAAATGTAAAATGGGAACTGAAAACTGCAGTAGTTAAAACTCAAATTTCATTTGAGAAATGGTGTTGGAAGAGCTCCTAGAAGGGCTGGGAGGAACTATATGTATTACCTGCTGGTTTTTAGACCAAGGGGGAATGGGGGTTGTTATTGACCACTAAGTTGGTATTTTTTCTACTGTCCTTGCCTAACATGGCTGTGAAAAATCCCTTTTGTTTATTTCCTTTAAAATGTCAGTAATTTTAAAACCCCATTATGTTCCTTAATTATCTGCGGTGATACGAGGGTAAGGATGTACCAGTGGGTTTCAACTCTTACAAGTGAAGGTGACAGGATGAAGAAAGATCATTACCACTGGCGTTTCTACACTGCATAGTTTGTCATAAAATAGGGACGGAATAGGCTTTTTTTCTAATTACAAGGGCCAACTTACAGCTCATATACTCGTACTATACCTGCTAACAAAAACTTTCTGGAATTGGGAGGAATGTGACCTGCGCCTCTAGCGCACGCAGCATACCTGGGCCCGCTCCACTCAAATGCACAGGAGAGATGAAGCATCCGGTCAGGAAAAAACAAACAAAAAAACCTGATATGATCCATTCAAACGACTTTTTCTACATCTTTCCAAAAAATATTCTTAAAAAGCTTATTCTTCTATTTCTTCATGCTAATCTAAAAAAAATTGCAGAAATGATCTTATTACTTGCTACCATGTAAGTTGAAGGGAAATAAGGGAGTACCATAGGCTAAAGTGATAGACAAAAGCTGGTTGCTATGTGGCTGAAATTCCTTTGTTCGTATGGACAGGACTTCACAAATTCCCGTATTAGAAAAGTGCAGTATTTTAAAGCTGAAATCAATAACAAGGAATATCTAAAAAACGATCAATTCCACGAGAAATATATATATATATATATATACATAAAATGTGTGTTTTAACGAGCTCTACATTTTCTATTCGGTATTTTTTTTCCCTATCTCTTACAGCTTACCAATTATGCAAAATTCATTGAGAATAAAGATGTCTTCAGAGGCTATTCCCAGAAAATTCAAGATATACATTTAATTTGTCATGTAAATATCTTTACTATGCTATATTTTAATCAAAATCGTTAGAGCCATTTTTGAGAAAATAAAAATTTTCCATGTAAAGGGTAGTTGGGGTGGGAGGATTGTTTTTTGAAAATCTTCATGTCACATCCTTGGAAGGTACTGAACTTAAATACCAAGTTTGTTTTTAACGCACACATACGTACCTTTTCTAGAAATGCTTTTTTTTTTTTTTTTTTTTTCTCTGGATTCAGGAGGTACCAAAACATATATTTCCGGTGAAATCTCGGTATCGAATTTTTGGGAACAATACGATAGCTTCTCTATACACTATGTACCTTAAGACAGAAGCTCGAATCATACAATGCGGCTTCCGCTTTTCCAGTGAAGCTTATGGAGAATGTCATTAAGGGTTAAATTCAGGGGTGGCCGATTATCATACAGCACACGTTTTACACCTATTCTCTTCCAATGCAAACAAAACGGACGGAAATATTTATATTTTAGCGCCCTCTTCGGGACAACCATAAACTATAATGTCGAGTGCTGAAAGGGCTTTTAGGCTCTACGATCTCATACTGGAGAAAAGCACATCACTGTGAATTCAACTGTGCATACTCTGTTGGGCTTTCACGTAGCCTTTCTGAGTCTGAACCGCACATTGGTTGCGTGGGGTAGAGGGTCGGTGTTTCGATTTTTCTTCTTGCTGCACGGTTTAAGTATTTGTCTGTTATGGTCTCATATTTGTTAAGCCATCTTTTATTGGGGTTGTTCAATTGATGTTCATCCTCTAGGGTTGTTTGGGTATTATTTCCGCTGGAATTGCGGTAGAGATTTTGAACTCATTTGTTTCTATATTTTTATATTTCCTCTAACAGTGATTGTACTTCTTAGATCTTCACTGATTGTCCCATTTCTAATGTGTTCCTCTCTCGTATGGTTCTTGACTGATCGTGAACACCTCATTTCAGTGCTTGTATCTTACTTTTATCTTGACAGTCCATGATTCACTCCCACTATTTAACACTGTTGTACTATATTGTGTTTCTCTGCTTACCTTATTCTTAATTCGGCATATTAATGCACTTCAAAACCACTACATAACGATATTATCTTTAAAAGCGAGAGTGTCAATTTTCTTATTGCATTCTTCTTATAGGTGGAGCGAAATGTGTGTGTATTGAACTCTGTTAACAAGAAATTGAGGTCCCGAGTTCGAATGGTGAGTTACCGAATAAGGCTTCCTTTTTTCCGATGTTTCCCCTTATCTTGCAAAGCCGAATGTCGAGTAACTTTAGGCTTAATGGTCCTTAGACTTATTTTAGCATTATTTCATCGCTGTTTCATTCAATGTCCGATATGACTACCAGGTTAAAGGAAGCCAAACTACCATAGGTAACGTTTTAAGCATATTTTGTGGAAATATACAGAAATTAATGTGAATGTATAATCCATTTTTGCTTTACTGTTAATTAATCATTAATAGGTAGAGTCGGGCTGAAAAATTCTATCCCATAACCGAGATTTGAACCACGAAGCTCACGGTCTCTAGCCGGTTGCTCTACCACTGAGCTACCATGGCAACCTATGGTACGGTACTAAATTTCTCAATTGACTCTCATGTTTCCCGGTAAACCAAAGGGTGATCTCAAATTATTTTCAACAAATGAAAATTTTCGTGTCGCATCCTTAGAAGATACTAAACCAAGTTTAGTTTTTAACGGTATTTTTGTTTTTAGCTATGCTGTCAACCGACACAGACGGACCTATTGCTAAAAATGTTTTTTTTTTTTCGGACTCGTAATACCTGAAAACATATATTTCCTGTGAAATCACGTCATCGAATTTTTGGGTGGAATACAATAGCTTCTTTATCCACCGTGTATTTTGTACATACGGGATAGAGAGAAACTAATAGCAAAACCAGTAAACAAAACAAGCAAAATTTTTACAGTTTTAGAAGACTTTTAGTTTTTCTGCGGTTGTATTTGATGTGACTGTATCCATCATGATAGTGACTTCCCCCACCTCTGCAACACACCCAGTCATGCTGAAAACTTCGCACAACCTCGTTGTAGCAGCGACTCGCATCTTAGCTTTATATTGGCTTATTAAATATTTAATGAAAACGGTGACGAGAGCTGCAATAAGTAGTTAATAGACGTTTGCTGGAGAAGCTTCTGGCATAAGATGGCTTTGCGGTTGTCGTAAAGGTTTTCGGACAACTCTACTAAGAGCGGTGCTCCATCTGACAGAGAGGTAAGCGATTAAATCTTTACCAAATTATGCCGAATGTAATAGACGTTGTACTTCCTGTACAAAGTACTTACTGCAGCTAAAAAAAATATATATTTCACTTAAAATTCGGGATATACTAATGTCACTGGAGATACATGCTTCAGGGTTCAGTGGAGCAGAAAAGCATATTTAGAAAAGGTGCGAGAGAGAGCGCATAATTCATAAACGAAAACATTCAATACTGGCGTTTAAGCTCTTCCAAAGAGTATCAGGAAGCTTTTATTTAAAATTCTCCCACCCCAAATCAGCCTTTAAATGAAAACTGATGAAATTATTTATTTTCTCAAAATAGCTCTAGCGATTTTGATTAAAGTACCTAATGTTTAAGATATTTTCATCACAAATATAATGTATAGGTAGATATCTTGTATTTTCTAGAATTAGCCTCCGAAGACCTTTCCGTTCTGGATGATTTTGCAATCCGTAAGCGATTTACTAAAACTTTCTGGACAAGTTCTTGATCTCGTTAACACACAAAGTTTGTCGTATAGGTACATATTTTATTAGAGTTAACCATAGTCCTTATCTGTTTCATTTTTTAAAACACTTAAACGGGAAGTCAAGATTCCTTTCATATCTTTTGTTTTATTCCTGGTCATGCAAAGAGAATCTAATTTTAATAGTAGTCGCAAGGCGACTGCTTTTAATAATCTGACTTTCGCTTTAGCCTAGTGTATTCTCTCCTACTTATAAGGAACCCGCAACCTTAGGTTTTAGAGGCTAGCATGGTAACCACTGCACTATGGAGGACGACAGTTGTATGATATACCTTATACATATATATATATATATATATATATATATACACACACACATATGTATATGTAATATTATATAAAGAGTATGCGAGATATACGATTTATATGAGTTTCTCCTCGCATTCTTCAATAATATTCTTCAACGTGGGTAAAAAACACGTTTTTACTTTCTCTACACGTACTATGTACATAGTGTACAGAGAAGGTATTGCACTAAAAAATTCGATACCAAGATTTTACAGGAAATACACGTTTTAGGGTCCACCGTGTCAAAAAAAAAAAAAAAAAAGCATTTGCAGAAAAAAGGTCGGTATGTGTCAGTGTGTCCGTGTCTGTGAACAATATAACTAAATAACGAAGAGTCGGTAAAATACCAATTTGGTATTTAACTTCAGTATATTCCAGGGATGCGACACGAAGATATTGAGAAAAATCCCCCCACACCAAATTACCCTTTATATAGAAAACAATTTAAACATTTTGATTTTCTCAATAATTTCTTAAACGATTTTGATTAAAATACCATATATTAAAATATTTATATGGCAAATAAAATGTATATCTTGAAGACCTTTATTATGAATGAATTTTGCGTAGCCGGTAAATCGTAAGAGATAGACGAAAACTTACTACACAAAAAATGTAGATCACGCTAAATCACACAATTTATGTCATATACGTTTTTTTCGTTGAATTGACCATTTCTGAGATATTCCTTGTTATTTGTTGCAGATGTAAAATATTTAAACTTTTCTCACACGGAATCATTTGATCATTTTTTTAACCTAGTATATTCCCTTATTTTCCTCCTACTTGCAAGGAAGCAAGTAATTTAGACAATTTCTGCTAATGTTTATCTCGATTGTCATAAAGTAGATATTGTAATATGCTTTTCATCAATACCTACTTCGTTACAGCGATGTAGAGAACGTCATGTGTATGGGACACACCAGAATTATATATACTAGAATATAACATATACATGTGACTTTTCCATTGAAAGAGAAAGTTCTGATTCACTTGTTTCTTGCACATTTCTCTTATCATAGTGCAATGAACTTCCGCAAACAATGCAAAGCTAAGTAATTATTGTTTTGTGAGTAAACATCTCTGGAGAGATATCCTATATCTGGTTCTCATCCAGTTCAGTCGTCCTTATGTGTCAACACGCGGCGCCGTCAAAGCGTGCCAAAGGTCAGGAATCACCCTTCTCACTCGGGCGTAAAGTGGAAAATTTCCCACCAGACTATGGTCTCATCTTTGTGGACTCGCATGGATAACACTGATTGCTACATTTGTCCACATGATAAAGAACCTTAGAAGGTCTCGTGAATGTCTGAGGTTATCAACAACGGTTATCTGGGCAGTGGTTCTCGACAAGAACTTGCTTGAAGCCAAATAACAAAACGTAATCCACTTATCATTTTACTGCTCAAAATATCCTTAGTATAGTACATGGCATTAAAACAAGGAGAAACTTGTGACAGTTCATTCATAATAGGGCATTGGGAGAACAGCATTGCTGGATTATTAAAAAACTATACTGTTCCCAAAATAAGTAACCTTTTGACATAAACAAAGGCGAGAAGAGCACTTGGTCACAGTAAACGTCATTGGTTCCTGAACACATCGTAAGAATACAAAATACTTTACCTACCATGTACATAACAATCAATGTACACTGTGGATAGAAAGGGTATTTTAGTCCACAAATTCGATACCGAGATTCATCGGAAATACACGTTTTGAGGTCTCCTGAATAAAAAAAACTTCATAGAAAAAGTCCGCGCGCGCGTGTGCAAGAGAGAGAGAGAGAGAGAGAGAGAGAGAGAGAGAGAGAGAGAGACATTCCCTCCATCCCAAATTACCCTTTACATGAAACTTTTTTCAAACATTTTGATGTCATAAATGGCTGTAATGAATTTGATGAAAATATTACGAGTTAATTCAAAATCTTCTCGGGCTTCTAGCCAGGTAATAACTTGGCTTGACACCAACGTTTCGAAGAAGTGCATCTTCCTCGTCTTCAGGGTGAACTGATCAAGATGCACTTCTTCGAAACGTTGGTGTCAAGCCAAGTTATTACCTGGCTAGAAGCCCGAGAAGATTTTGAATTAACACGTCGCCAGGAAAGCTATAGTTCTTATTTTATATTACGAGTTGAAAATAATTTTATGAAATATAAATCTTGATTTTCCTGGGAACAACCTTGAAGTCATGTTGATTTTGGATGACTTTTCAATTTCAAAATACTTTTCTGAAATGAAAAATAGCAATTCATTTTTATTTCCCCTGGCCAACCAAAGAGAACGACCAGCTCTTGAAAGATATAACTATCGCTTTAACCTAACGTATTCCCTTGTGCCCGCGTATCTACAAGGAAGTGTGAAATAAAAGTATTTCTGCAAAACGTTATATCAAATACGTGAAGTAGACAGAAAAATAAGGTTTTGTGAGAATAGTGTTTTGCAGAATAGGTCGTTTTCGGTGATGAAGAAGGAGCATGCTGGAACCTTCTGAGCTAGAACAATAGCGGGTTGGAGGTCGTCATGCAAACCTCACGGAAACGTGTCTCTCCAACGACAGATTGCATTGTATAAAAGGTTGTAGGAGTATTGCAGTTCTTTCTTTCCTTCCTCTCTCTTTTCTTTCATTCCCCTCCTCGTATGTAGGACTTAGGTCTTACAAATCAACAACTGCTGTCAGACGCTTGTTGAACAGACGCTCTGGACCAGAGAGAAGTCAGGATGGGTGATCAGCCCGATGCCTGGTATGAAAGTGAAGAACTGGATAATATGAAATGACTGTGAAAGGAATAACAGGAAAGATGATTTCGGAACAGTTGTTGGAATGAATGGCGGAGAAATCAGATAACCGTAGAAATACCGCCCAGACACAGCTTCGTCCACCGTAAATCCCATATGCGGTCCCCAGGGATCGATCTTGAGCCGCCTAAGAGAGAAGCAAACGGTCTAACCACTCCGCCATGGCGCCGCCTCCACTCAAAATTTGATATGTATAATTCACCGAAATTATAAAATTGTGATCCCTAAACTCCAAATTTTTAGATATCTTTTTCCTTTTATGGTATACAAGTTGGTATCTGAATATCTTTATGGTTTTATGCTTTTCCTTCGAATTAATAAAATCTTTCAGGTATTGCAGTGTGTGTTTCGCATAGATTTTCCCCTGTTACTCGAAATGCCAGCAAAAACGTTCATTGAAGCGCTGCAGTAAATATTTGCATCGCCAAAATAACTAGATGAAATGTATAACAGTCAAACAATTTTCACCACTAGTTCCGATTTTATAGGACTTTTATTCACAGCTAATGTAAATATTAATCACGATGAATACGTACGAATTATACATAAGAGAATTCACTTTTTTTATAATGCGCAGGAGGCTTATAGTTACACGCCAGTCACTTCATAAAACAGGCCAATATGGTATGTCATGTTGTCCCATTGACTTAGTGGTCATCCTTTCTAGCTAGTCTGGGTTCGATTTGCAGCCATGGAAATGTGCATTGTGATACGAGCCCTGAAGGGCATACTCGCAGAATAGCCTAAACGTGACATGTATTGTTAGAAATATTTCTGTACTTCGTACATAGTACAAATGTAGGAAGGTATTGCTTTCCATCCAAAACCGGGATTTCCTTGGAAATGCACATTTTAGGTTCATTGTATAAAAATTAGAAAAAGGTCCGCGCACGTGCGTGTGTGTCTGAGAACGCAAGTGAAAATGAAAAGTCAGTTAAATACCGTACTTGTTCTTAGCGAAGATCTTAAAAAAAATTCCCCCATCCTAAACTACCCATTACATGGAAAAAAGTTTAAACATTTTTGATCTTCTCAGAAGATTTGATTTAAATATCGCATATTAAAAATACTTACCTACATGACAAAATGTACGATTTGAATTTTCTGGGAATAGCCTCTGATTCCTGTTCATTCTGAATGACTTGCAGAGCTGTTGAACCGTAAGAGATAGACAAAAAGCTATTACACAAACAAGTAGATGTTAAAGCACAAAGTTATGTCATATACATTTTTTTTGTAGATAACGATTTCCAAGATATCCTTGTTATTGGTTTCAGTGTTAAAATACTTAGATAAAGCTTTTCTCAAACGGGAAGTCGTCACTAGCTTCATCTCCTATTTTATTTCTGGTCATGCATAGAGAACCGAATTTCAATTGTATCACATAGTGACCAGCATGTAAAAATAGTTAACTATCGTTGTAGCGTAATGTATCCTCTTATTTCTCTCCAAGTAACAAGACCAGTTCTGCAAATGTTTATCTCGATTAAGCATGATTTAGAAAAGAATAATCTTTTATAAGAATATTTTGTTTGCAAAACAGGCAGAGAAAGTCATGTGAATGGAATATATTACATTTGTGATATTCTGGCGTTATGGTTAATCATATTAAGGGTGCATGTAAAATAGGCATTTAATTCTTTTTCCATAACTTGATATGGTAGCTTAGTAATATGGCATCTGCACAGAAATCCGGAGATTTGTGCTATGAATCCCTACTTTGACGTTGCAATTTTTACTGTTTCTACTTCATATGTAATATATAAGTAGAGAAGGTATTGCATTCCACCCAAATATTCGATACCGAGATTTCATTGGAAATACACTTTAGGGTCCCCTGAATAAAAAAAAAAAAACTTTTTAGAAAGGTTCTTGTATGCATGTCCGCGTGTCTCTGAATAGGATAACTCAAAAACGAAAATTATATTTTAGTTTAGTATCGTGCATGGATGCGACACGAAGCTTTTCAAGAAAATCCCTCGCCCCAAGCTACCCTTTACATAGAGCATTTTACTAAAACATGGCTCTAACGATTTTGATTAAAATGTCGTTTATTAAAGATGTTAAATGGAAACTGCAATGTATATCTTGGATTTTCTGGAATAGCCTCTGAAGACCTCTTCACTCTGAATGACTTTTGCATTACTGGTAAAGAGATAGACAAAAACTTACTTCACAAAAAATACACAATTATTAAAATACATAATTATTTATATTATAGTTTTTTACTCTTGGTCATCCAAAGAGATAGACAAAAACTTACTTCACAAAAAATATACAAGTATTAAAATACACAATTATTTATGTCATAGTTTTACTCTTGGTCATCCAAAGAGATGCAAATTTGAATTATAGGTGTATAAAAATCGGCGTTTAAAAGATTTGACTATCTGTTTAGCCTATTGTATTCCCTATTTCCCATCTACTTATATGGAACTAATTAATTAATCTTGAGGACCATCAAGTAGAAAACAGATAAACTTTTGTAAGTATAGTTTGTTACAGAATAATGTGTTCGGAATACATAAGATTTTTTGCAAATCTGATTCAGTTATCCAGCGGATTATCTGTTTTAAATTTTAGTCAATTAAAAATAATGATAAAATAATGAATCAACGTTAGAATAAGATCTTCATCTATTGTTATAACTCTTTTATTGTTTCATTTATATAGCCCCCTTTAACATCTAAGGTAATATTAGGAGCTTTGCATTAGAAATAAGAAACCCGTCTGTAGGTTCTTAACGTAAGTTTTAAATCCCTTTTTTCCCCCTCAAACATACACACATACACATTCACTCTCGCATACATGCTTCCAGACTCTGTGGGGGATAGGAAATAATTCTGGTTAAATAAACATTCCCCGCCCCAACCCGGGAATTGAACCCCGGACCTCCGGGTGAGAAATCAGCTCGCAGACCACTCGACCACGCACGCAGTCGTTATAACTTTATTGTTAGATTGAATATCTTTATTATTTATAAGCTTTGTAATGTTGAATACCATCGTCAATTAAGCAGAAATGATTAAACGAGTGCAGCATAAATCTAAAGGGACTGTCCCTTTAGGCTGCTGAGTGTTTATCCTATCAGTGAAAAAGGATGTTTTGCTGTTAGAAGAACATGCATCCGGGAAATGAGTATTCCTAACAAAGCTAACTTGACTTTGTCTCATTGTACTTTATAGCATATATTCGCTCGGTATAATTAATTAAGCAATTGTTGAAAGTCGTCTATAGGTAAAAGTTGAATATTTTCTGATTAAATTAAATAAACGAGTCGTAAATCTCAGAAGAAAAATCGACGAAAAAGAAATAACCTAGTTATCCTTTACAGTCTGGTGATAATAAATTCCTTTCAGCATATCTTGATTGCGTGTTAAAGTTCTGGGTCAGTATAAGGTAAAACATTTTTGATATCTTATATTTTGTACTCGTTCACCCGAGGTATGTGCACTTGGGAGCAAAAAAGGTAGATAATTCCTCAAGATCGCAATTTTACTTTCTCTACACGTACTATATACATAGTGTATAGAGAAGGTATTGTATTTCACCCAAAAATTCGATACCCAGATTTCACCGGAAATACATGTTTTGGGTTCCCCTGAATAAAAAAAAGCATTTTTGGAAAAAGGTCCCTGTGTGTGTTTATGGGCAGCATAGCTCTAAAACGAAAAGTCCGTTATATGTATCTGCAAATCTGCGACGCGAAGATTTTCAAGAAACCCCCACCCCCAACTACCCTTTACATGGAACATTTTCGAAAAGTTTTATTTTCTCAAAAATGCTCTAACGATTTTGATCAAAATATCGTGTATTAAAGATATTTACTTGACAAATAAAATGTATATCTTGACCTTTCTGGGATAGCTTCTGAAGACTTTATTCTGGATGAATTTTGCTTAACTGCTAAACCGCAAGAAATAGACAAAAACTTACTGCACAAAAAGCGTAGATCTCGTCAAAACACACAGTTTATGTCTTTTGCGTTTTTCTTGTAAAGGTAACCGTTTTCGAGATATTCTTTGCTATTGGTTTTAATTGTAAAGTACTTATACTTTTCTCAGACATAAAGTGTCCGTTTTTCTTTTGTTCTACTCCTGACCAAGCAAAGAAGCGATTTGCAATGACAATCGCAGAACGACAGCTCTTAAAACATTTGAATATCACTTTAGTATAGCGCATTCCTTTAGATTCCTTCTTCTTATGATGAACTAAGTAATAAGAACATTCTGCTAATGTTTATCTCGATTAGCATGGTGTAGAAAGAAGAGTAAGAATCTTTTATAAGAAGTTTGTTTGTAGAGCAGCTAGAGAAAGTTATGTAACACATCAGATTTTTAATTTTACTTTCGTATCCTCGGAAATTGCGGGACTTGAATACGAAATTTGGTATTTAACTTTTTACTTAAACTAATACAACTCAAGTAATAACAATACAAAATTTAAATTTATTTCAATTAATTAAAATTTTCTTAAAAATCAAAACAAAAACAAACAAATAACTACAGAAAATAACAGTAGAAGTTTTTAGTTATGGTGTATATACACACACCCACACACACCGCGCCCGCGACTTCAAACCATGTATATCCGGTGAAATCTGGATATTGAATTTTGTTATGCCTACTATAGGTAAATGACAAAGTAATGGTACATTTCGTGCAAGTGTGATATATGTATCTTTTCAGAACGGGGAAGTCGAGTATTTTAACTTCCGAGCTTCTGAAACCACTTAAATCATGTGTAGGTATAGATTACATACTATTTTTTCAACGATAGGATTAATAGAAAATAAGCGAACATAATTAGTCAGCTGTTCAAAAGCCGCATCGAGATCTACCGCTTTAACCTCTGCGAACTTGTGACCGATTATCCATACCTGGTAGTTTTAACAAGCCGGTCAACCACTGAAGGTGATATGGCTGCTTGCACCGAAAGAATTTAAATGTTGCATAAACAAACTCGTAAGAAATATATAATATATGGATTATTCCATACATTTTTAACACCTATAAAAGTGCAAGACGCAGAGTGCAGGAATTTAAACTTCCCAGACATATGAACATGAGTCGGAAGTGGGTTAAAACATTATCATCAAAAAATCTTAATGCAGTTTTTAATATCCGTGTAACCTTCTACACTTTCAGAAAATGTTCTTGGCCTCTTGGAGACATAAAGTAATCAATGAAGTGATGTTATATGACTTCAATTCAGTAACTATTATTTTTAATCGCATTTTGGCAATGATAAAGCGAATCACCGCAGAACCGGAAGTCTATATTTAAACAGGTACAGGATGACGGGATAGAGGCTGTCGTGATAACTATACAACGCGACATTGTCCAATAGGGAGAGTTATAGATAAGATGGTGATAAATGATTCACGTCACGCTCAACCACATTGTAGATAAGTCATTTAACAATTTTCCATATCGTTCAGATTTATCTGAAGTGACAGTTGCAAGTCGCTATTGCATCCCGTTAGCATTCATGACAGTAACATCCGCAGAAGCAACACGACAACCATCTTAACGGTGAGTACAGTGCCAATATTTCCGCATCAAGTCTCATGTTTAACGGTAAAGAAATTTTATTTTAATACGGGTTAACATAAAAGAAATGTTATATTCCATAATTCTAGGCATTGTTTTCTTTTTTGTAATTTACACCAAAGAATAGCATACATGCCTAGTACTTATAGGTTTCATTGCATTTCCAATTTGCTAAAGATATATTTTGTTGCAGGCGAATATTAAACAACGTATTTTAAATGTTCTTAATGTCTTTAGTTTTCGAGCGAAAAAATCAGATGTGTTCCATTCACATGTCTTTCTCTTCCTATACTGGATACAAATTTCTTACAAGATGTTATTCTTCTATCTACTTCATACCAATCGAGATAAGAATTAACAAAATGGTCTTATTACTTGGTGCTTTATAAGTAGAAGAGAATTAAGGGATAAAGTAGGTTAAAGCGATAGTCAAATGTTTTAAAAGCTGACTATGCGATTTCCATTTAAATTCGGTTTTCTTTGATGGCCAGATAAAAAAAAAACACGAATATCTTGGAAACTGTTAATTCCGCAACAGAAATGTATAGGGCATAGATGGTGTGTTTTGATATAATCTACATGTTTTGTGTATTAAGATTTTGTCTATCTCTTACGGTTTACCAGTTACACAAAAGCCATTCAGGATGAGGAGGACTTTAGAGGCTATTTTCAGGAAGTCCAAGATATACATACATTTTATTTGTCATGTAAATATCTTTAATATACAGTATTTTAAATAAAATCAATAGTCATTTGTAAGAAAATTAAAATGTTCGAACATTTTTCCATGTAATGGGAGGTTTGGGGTGGGGGGTTCTTGAATATTTTTGTGTCGCATCCTTGATGATGTTAAACTCAAATACCAAGTATGGTATTTAACAGACTTTTCGTTTTTTAATTATGTTGTACACACACATACCTTATTGGTTCATGTTTGTTTCATGGGATTTATTTTAACCCAAATAAACTTGATAAGGACTGGGGGAAATATATATAGCATGTATGTATGGCAACTTTAAGGAAAACAAATTACACATACAGCCACACTTTTTCTAAAAATGTTTCTTTTTTTTATTTATTCAGAGGGTCTTAAAACATATGTTTCTGTTGAAATCTCGGTATCGAATTTTGAATATCGATTTATTTTAAACCAAATAAACTTGATAAGGGCTGGGAGAATATAAATGGAGTCTTTACGGAAAAAAATTGCGACACACACCCAGACACACTTTTTCTAAAAATGTTTTTCTTTTTTATCTATTCAGAGGGTCTTAAAACACATGTTTCTGTTGAAATCTCGGTATCGAATTTTGGGTGGAATACAATATCTCCTCTATCTACTATGTACATAGTTCTACATAAAAATGTAGGTGTATCTTTGATGCCTGTAGTTCCGTAGTGGTAGTGAAAACCGCCATGGATAATTGGGGTTTAGATACGCAGGCTCTTCGGTTACGCCATGGTATACTCTACATTCCGTGGGCTATGTCCTGTCATCGCTGGCCGCAAACTGCTTCACTCTTCCACTTCTGGAATACATCTCTCGCCTAACTTTGACGCCTAAGACCCTCAATATGCAGGAATGACAGTGTTTTGTTTGTCATCTACGGTTGTGAATAACAACTATAACTACTACATGTAAGAATGACAGTATTTGGGGTTAATAACAACTATAACTAGGAAGCACAAAGAATATCGGCAAACTGCTTCGGCTCGCAACTATAGATATCGAAGAATTTCGCATTTCTTAAGCATATACTTTGGTACTCAAATGTATACTTGAACATCAGCAATGTAGAATTGTTGTAGAAATGTTCACTGCAGAATTTAGTATCTCTTAAAATTTTGAAAGAAACTGAGCGTACAAACTTACCCTCCACGAAAGCAAGGTATAAGAGTATTAAAACTACCCCTTGCTGCCTTAAATGTAGGTTTATCCATGTTCAAAACTGCTAATTTCGAAGTCTTGTTACTCCATTAAATATTTTGATTAAAATAGTATTGTAAAGGGTTAATTCTTATGTGCCAAGCTTTATATGTTGACGATGTTTACGACCTCTCTTTCTTGGTTTGAACTCAATAATATTGATTGAACATTTGAAACAAATCTGATGTGTTCCATTCACGTGACTTTCTCTTCATCTCTGTAACAAATTATTCTTGAAAAACTTATTCTCCTATCTCTTCCCGAAGAGTGTGTGATACATATTCACTGCGTTTTCGGCTGTTACTTGCTGAAAAGCTCTTAGCTAATTTAAACGCTGATGCTTTCGAAAACAGCAGAAAATTCAGCCGTTAAGCTAGAATATTGTCTAATGCAAGAACCTGGTGCTTTTCGCAAAGCTTATTAAGTTAATATATACATGAAGAATAATTATTTTCGCGCCACTTTTTAGAGGTTTCCTTGATTATGATTCGCTACACCAGTATTACTCGCATCCGTCATTGTTTGCTGACTGGGAGCAGTCGTTACGTTACTATGGGTTGCACAAAGAATGCGGATTGTTGCATAAAATAATTATTTAACTTCAGTAAATTTCGTTGCTTAATCATTCAGACTATATTAGATAACATTACATAGTTTAATATAATAATTGCATACTTCTCTCAGAAATTTAAGAGGAACTATTTTGTGATGGAGAAAAGCTGTAAAACGTTCAGCAGCCAATCAGAGCCATTGCAATTTGTTGCTTTTGTTTACATTACTGGTGAAGTAAGGATGGATGGGGATTAGTATCAGGAGGACCTGTATAGTTCCTGTAACAGGTTCAATAATTTTAGTAGATGTTTTACTTAAATTAAACGATATGGATTATTATGGGTATTTAAATATTTAATAGAAATTGGGATATTAACTAATGTGCCGGTCCCCGTGGCCACGCTCGCTAAAGCGTCTCGCTTTGGTGCTTCGTGGGCAGGGGATCGTGGGTTCGAGTCCCGCGTTGGGCATGGGTGTTATATGTTTGTGCAATGTGTATATGTTTGTAAAAGAAACAGTAAAACCAGTAAACCAGTAATCAGTAAAACCTACGGGGGGAAATGTAAATAGGGATGCAGTACCGGAGTCCTGATCAGACTCCGTTACTGTTTTAAAATAAGGGAAAAAAAAAAAAAAAAAAAAAATGTATTTTTTACTGTTTGGAGGATTTTGACAAAAAGCGTTGTATGCAGTAATCGTTCCTTTTAAATATCTATTCCGCTAATTGTTGTTACAAGACAATTATTATCTATCTCGCATCACATGGAAGGACTACAAATAAATTCATAAACAGAAGTGCTATGTTATGCTGGAAGCTATAGACGTGGATGATATCGACGGAGAGTGGCTGTCTCACACCTACATACGTGAATGTGACTATCACTAAAGTGTCTTAATGGTCAAGGCAATACTGCGATTATGCTTCCTGTTCGTGAAACGCATTCCCCTATAAATGGCATTAAAGGAACGGCCACCTAAAATTTCAAAGTGCACTGCTGAAATGTCAAAACATTCAAGCAAACAGCAGCGAGTAGTTTCGTAATTGTTAATACCAGGAAACAATGAAATGAAATGTACATTTTAATCGCTCTAAGCTTCTCCCGTAACAGATTTTGTTTATTAGAAAATTCAAGAGGAGTGAAAAATATATATTGCATATATACCTAGGTAATACCAACTTTTAAAACTCAAAACTAATTTATCATCATATTTAGGATTTCAGCTTCGATATTTGGCTTTCTTCGTGCCGTAGCTCTAATAGAACTACCATGGAAACATACCGGCATGACATTAAGAGCTTTAACACTCGCATTTTTCCGACGAATCATATAACATAGGAATTCACAGTTTATATGTCAGACTTTATTATGCTCAGCTAGACAATGGGGGCTACGATAAAGAGCAAACGAAGCCCATAGATACTTTGGCATATAAGAGTGTAACAGTGATATGCTTTCCAGATTGTACATTTCAAGAGTTTTTAAGCCATGCACTGCTAAGGTTGAGCGGAACCTTTCCGAAATGCAGAGGTCATACAAGCGTATCTCCTGCTTCTAACAGTCAGAATACTCTTTCCTGCTCTGCACACCTGGGCCTATTACGAAAGTGAAAGTGTTAACAGGTCGGTAATTATTATCAGAAGTACTTGGCCATGTTTTAGAATGTTCAGTGTACCTTTTCATTGGTTCATATGGTGAGATTTTAATTTTTGTAACTTTCTTCGTTATAATTAAATTCACGGTAGGAGCTAAACCTGCGATTTTAACATTTTTAATTTGCACGCGCATTCGAGAATAACTAAAGGTAAACTGGATTATCGTAGAGAGAAGCTGGAGATTTCGTAAGTCAATGACACGGAAATACGGCGAGAACAAGTGAACTCTCATGCTGTGTCCACTTATATCAAAATTTCGCTAGAGGTACATACCTTGAGATCTTCTGAACTCACACCCAAGTAAAAAGAAAGGAGAGAGAGTGAGCGAGCGAGCATGCGTGTAGATGTGTATACACGCACACATGTGTGAAACACACACCATAACCCGTAAATGGAGTCTGATAAGTACCAAAGTTCATATTTGTATCAAGCATTTGAGCATGGTAAGGAAAGAAGATTTTTCCAAAAAAATCCTCGGACACTAAAGTAGCCCTTATAAGTGGAAATTATATTATCAATTTTGTTTTCTATCTCAGAAAAATAGCGCTAATGATTGTGATGTATTTAATATACCATATGTTAAACATACTTCCGTGATTAACAAATTATATTATATGAATTGTGTGTGTGTATATATATTGTCTAATATATATGGATTGGCCGTGAAAAGTCTTAGTTTTGAATGACTTTTCTATAATTTTTATAACTAGTAAACAATAACACGTATTTAAAACGAGATCTACTGAAGAGTAGATCTTGTTGAAATACACAATTTATTAGATAACTGTTTTGTAGTCTTAACCACTTCCGAATATTTGTTGTTACATATTTGGTTGAATTGTCATGCACTAGTAAAGTAATTTACAAATCTATTCTCTTGGATGGATTCATTAGTCACAACAATCTGACTTGTGGTATGAGAACATTTGTGTTTTGTTTCTTATATCATGCATATGATATTCTGCTTAAAATGAACGTATTTTTAGTCATATATCATAATAGGGAATTGCTATTTTATTATATACAAATAAGTGATTTTGTAAAGAGAATAAAGCTTATGACCGAATATTCAGTTATTGTAAATATTTACTTTAGCAAAGAAGAAACAGAAAATTATTTTCATTTTTCATAATTTTCTAGAAAGAATTTAAATATCCTTCTTGAATATCCATAACACTCTTATCATTAATTCTGCTTCATATTATGTATACTACTAAACAACAGTATGATATGAATTCATTTATGCAGGATGAGAGAGAGAGAGAAGAGAGAGAAGAGAGAAAGAGAGAGAGAGAGAGAGAGAGAGAGAGAGAGAGAGAGAGAGAGAGAGAGAGAGAGAGAGAGAGAGAGAGAGATATTTTGTACTGGGAATATAAAATCTTGAATGACATAGTTCAAATAGTTTTATAAGTTATAGAAAACTGAGAATGTATAGCTTATTGTTGATGAATGCTTTTACATATGTACTAACTCAGTACTACGATAGGGTGAAATGAAAGCGAGGGTTGTAAAATGTCATATTAGACATGCTGTAAGCTAACAGATTTTTTAAACTGCAGTGTACTAATACCGGGCGATCCAAAAACGTCTGAACCAGCTGTGCAGTGTTTTGTCTGTCTGCGACCTCAGCCCTCGTTGCCATCTGCCACTAACCATGCAACATTTTTAAAACTACTTTTAAAGGTTTTACTTACCAATGTTTTTAAAGGAGGTGCTGAAACTATCCACCACCGTTGTCCATACATTTTTGGTACCCCTTTAGGAAACTATCCATCACTTGCTAGAGTTCTGTTGAGAAATGTTGGCAATTTCCTGGAGGATATTTTGTTTTAATTCTTCCAGGGTGTGTGGGTTTGACTTTTGCACTTTATGCTTTAAATTACCCCAAGATATAAATCGTAAGGGGTTAGGTCAGGAAATTGAGGGGGCCACAAATTTCTACTAATAATTCTGATCTGAAACACACTTTCAATTGTTCTCATTGAAAGATTGGCTGTATAAGCTGTTGCAGAGTCTTGTTGAAAAAAGGCAAAATCACGCTTCCTGTCTGGCAGCAAAATTTTATTCATATATGTATGGAGTCTACTGTTAGCTCAAAAAAATTGGGCCTATAACTCTCTCTCCGCTAATGGCGCACTATACACCAATTTTTTACGTCATGAAGGGGTAGCTATTTCATTAACAGCATTAGGTTTCTCAGAGCTACAATAATAATTATTTTGTGTACATTCATATCCATGAAGGTGGAACCAAGCCTTGTCTGTGAAACATATTAAATATGGGTCCAATCACAAAATGTGTTAACATATACAAATCATAAATAAATACAAACTGTGCATTAGAAAACAAATACTGAGTCATAATACACTTTGTGACTAAGTACAGGACAAATAATAAGCGCTGATAATAACTCAGTCACACGATATCACCGCCAGCTCAATACTGTACTTTCAGAGCAGAGAAAAACAAGTCAGCATCGTGACCTTGTGTACAGCAGCTGTGTGTGATGTTTCTGTGTGTGCAGTGAAAAAACACTGTGCAGCAGTTCGGATATATTTGGGTTGCACAGTAATGTGCTAAACTTATTTGCTACTATGACTAAGCATTGCATTGCTGCTGGCATCTGAACAAGTGTAAAGGCAGAATTGTTGTTGTAAATGATTACTGTTGTTGTCCATTTTTTAAATACAATTTTGTAGTTTGTTTACTCTTTTAAAATTTTGTAGCTTTAAATATTTATTCTTGTTGTTTCTTTCTCCTTGCAAGCTCATATGTTGAAAACATAAGATACTTGTAACTTTTATGTGTGATAAATTGATAATGTAATAGTATATAGATACATATATAGTTGGTATATAATTGAATATAGAGTAGTTTTGAATTTTGTTGTATATAGATTTATTATACTATAATATAATTAAAATCGTTAAAAATATACAATAACAGAAAAAAAAAACTATAATGCAAATATGTATCTACAAATGAGCTGTTTGCAAGACAGTTGTGAATATATGATTATGAGCTATTTGTAAATATGGACACATCCTCTTGCTCATTATTATAAGATTGTTTTACTCTTACTGCAACTTAGTGCACCTGCTGTATTTTTTATTAGTCCTTTACCTGGTTGGTCATATCGGAAGATGAATAACTTTGTGAAATGATGCTCAAATGATCTCTGAATCCATAGAGCTTAAAGTTACTTCACATTAGTTCTCTCAGGTTAAGGGATAATTTGAAAAAAACCTTATCTGGGTAACTCACCCTAAGCGAGGTTCAAATTTGCAATCTCTTGAATGTGAGGCAGACAGCTACCCCATGCTGCCAAGACGGGCTGTAAATTGTTAAAACTGTGTATTGTATAATATAATATATTCTGTACAGTGTTTTTTAGAACTCTTGGTCAATTAAACTTTTTGATTGGTTAACCAAATGCTATCAGACTGATTAATCAAATTTTCGTATTGTATATTTGGTATTTCTTTCTATGAACTTTAAAGAGAATTTAATCCTGTCCATACAATATAATTGCAAGAAAAACACCTAGCACTGTATATTAAAAATATATAATTCTATTTGTTATAATCAGGAAACCTTATAATATAAATTGTTTAACTCAAAATTGTATTTGTAATAAATAAATCAAAAGCAGTTAAGCTCATATTTTATATATTCTTCAATATTAATAATTTAAGACACAAAAGTTTAAAAATGTGAAGTTGACAGTTAACTTAGTCACAGCTTTTTTGCTCCAGGACTTCATACATGTTAGCATATTTACATGTTCAGAACTAATGTCAGCCCTCTCTTAGCAACAATATTTCAAGCATCACTGAACACTGTCACAAGGAAATTTTCTTGCACCAGTTTCTAAGCCATATTTGTAAAAAATTTCACAAAAGCTATATAAATAACAACCACACATGAACTGAGGTTTAAGTTGTCATTTGATCCACTGTGTATTTCTAGCAGTTGGTATAGTCGCCCTCCGTGGTGTAATGGTTACCATACTAACTTCATGTACCCAAGGTTGCAGGTTTAAACCCGGTGGAGGACGATGGATTTTTTCGGGCTTCAAAATCCTTAGCACGGCTTCCTTTAGAAGGTTCCATGTTGAAGATTTACAGCACCTAAAAGAACATCAAGCCTGATAAAAGAAGCCTCTGAGCTAAATAAGTGGTCTTTCATGCCCAGTATAGAATGGGATGCTGAGAACCATAGCAGTTAAAGGGCATCCATAAATAAAACTCCATTTCATTTCATTTAGCAATTGGCATCTGTCCACTCATACATTACCTGGAAATTGCTTAATGGTAATACCTTCAAGAATCTTCCCCACCCCTATGCACCTGACTATATTTTGTAAAGGTTCACAAACAATAGATTATCCAGTATTTGTTTTCCTATTGTTTGTAATGAAGGTAATGGTTATATATAACTTTCTGAAAGAAAACAAAGAATATCTGCTTACTTTAATGACCTATGATTACACTAGCTAAACTAGTAAAATAATAATGCAAACTCAGGTTTTGCAATTTAATTGTTCAATTAATTGATTAAAGCATATTGGTCAGTTTATCTTAGATTTAGATTAATCAGTTAAATGGTTTGATTAATTAATTAAATCAACAGCTCTAGTATGTATGCTTTGATTATAACTGTTTTTCTTGGCAGCGTTTGTTCAGATCATTTCTATTTATCAAACAAGAAAAGTGTTCACCATTGCAATGTGACCAAGTAATTAGGGAAATGTAAAATAAATAGAAAAATCTTAAGTGTTTGATTCACATTACTTTATCTACCCATTCTAAAAACAAACTATGCTTACAAAAGAAATTTACGAGCTTCATCCTACTAATCGAGATAAGCATCAGCATAAATGGACTTGCTAATTAATTCCTTGTTAGCAGAAAGGAAATATGGCTAAAGCGATTGTCATATCTTTTAAAAACTGGTCTATGTTAACAATGAAGTTTGATTTGCTTTGCAAGGCCTGTAGTAAACAAAAGTGAGATAAAAGGAAAGATAATTACTTTGAGAAAAGTTACATCGTTTAAACAAGGAATATATTGTAACAAAAATGCACATGACATAAATTGTGTTTTTTAACAAGATCTACAGTTTTTGTGTCATAAGTTTTTCTATTATGATTTACTAGATAATGCAAAATTCATCCAGAATGAACAGTCTTCAGATGATATACATTTTATTTGTGATTTAAATATCTATAATATACAGTATTTTAATCAAAATTGTTAAAGCAGTTTTGAGTAAAACAAAACTTTCAAAAATTTGTCCATGTAAAGGGTCTATTGTTGACTCAATAATAAGATAATAAACTTAAATACCAAGTTTGGTATTTAACAGCCTTTTTAGTTTCTGAGCTATGCTGTCCACAAACATGCGCATACAGACCTTTTTCTATAAAAAAAAAAAATTTTTTTTGGACTCAGGGAATCTCAAAACATATATTTCTGATGAAATCTCGGTATAAAATTTGTAGGTGGAATACAGTACCTCTTCTATACACTATATACATAGTATGTTCAGAGAATGGAATAAAAAAGTCTACAGTGCTTACAAAGAATTTATTTAGTGAAGCATGTGACTAGCAAATGGCTTATTTGTGTGCCCATGCTTATTAAGACTTTCTACTTGAATCATTGTATCATACTGTTTCATTTGTGTTAGCCATGTGGATACATCATTTTATTTATTTATATATAATGATAAATAATACACATTAATTAATATTTACTTTTCTTTTTATTTTAGGCAAACAGAAATATAACAGCACTGTCAGCAAAACCACCCAAAATGAAGAAAGAAGAAAGACAAGCACTGTTACTCAGTGGCACAGATCCTGTAAATGATACTTATGACAGAAGCAGTAGCATTGCCAGGCCTGATGTGAGGTTGTCACCAGAGAATGTTACTGTACATCTACCAGAGCACCTTAATGCAGAGGGTGCAATGGATACAAAAGCTGCCTTTATTGATGCTCCTCTTGATGGTGCATATAATCCAATACTTAATAGGGTCTTGGAACATCCCACTTCGTAAGTATCAATTAACAAAATACTTTGTAACTTGTATTTAGGGTTACTACATACCACCAGTAGATTTTGAAACATATGAAGTGGAAGATAAACTTTTGAAAGATATAAAATCAATTTTGGCTAATTTTAAATTTCTGCCAAGAAAGAAACAGTGTTGCTACAGTGCTCTACTGTCCATGTGAAAATGTTCTTCTATGCAGGGTTGGTCCTTCACTTGTTAAAAGAAAAGTTATCTACAACACAATAAGATATGTGTAAACAAGCATAATTAATGTAAAAAAAAAACTTCCAACAGTTTTGTCTTTGTGCAGTTAACTTTACACTCAAGAACTGTAGCATATTGACAAAACTGGTTGTTTGTGGTGGTGAATTTGAAATGCTATATCAGTGGATAGTTGAGTAATATGTTCATTACCTATGATGGAAAGGAAGTTTAATGAGAAGTGACTTAATGCATCATGCAGTAAACTGTAACTGAAGTCATAATCATATTGCACTGATTGGGGTGCTGATTCATGGACTGCCTTTTATTCAAAAACAAGAGAGAAATCAAAGCTATTTTGGATACAGTCTAGAAATTCCTTCTTTTTTTTTTTTTATAGAAGCTTGTACAATCAAATAGAAATTTAAGGTGTCAGAGAAGAGAAGATTACAGAACTTTCTTTCTTAGAACTGAGTAGTATAATAGAGGCTGCATTAACCAAATTGACACAGTGACTTAGCAGATCATAACTACTATGTCTCAGTGAACATTGATGGGACAACTGGTACCTTCCCGTCTGTCGATCTGGTGTGACAACTCCCAGCCTTGCATACCTCGAGCTCTTGCTAAAAACTGTGCATTTCCGACTCCATATCTGGCTTTTTCTGCTACAAGTCGCTCACACAGTGTGTGATTAGACCTTGAAGTGAATTTATGTGTTCATGTTATAGCATGGTTGTATATTCACAACGCAAGATAGTGTATATATTTAAAACATTTTTTTTCCAGTGGAAAAACCAGATGAAGTTAGATTTCAGTTTCCTGACATACTACTTCTTTGTAGAAGTATAATCCTATAATATTCTATAATACAATATTGAACGTAAGACCAATGTTTTATTTTTAAACTATTAAGACATTAATGTTAATAATATTTTATTTTATACTTTTAGGGAATTTTAAATTAGTATCAATATACGTATAAGTTAAGAGAAGAGAGATGAATAATAATTTAGTGAATAGGTTTAACACAACAAGTTCTACGAATAACAAGAAATGACAATGAAACTATCATGTCCTTACTCAGGAAAAACTTGACAAAATCAGTGTTGCCTTGGAACATAGTCCTAACAAATCTTTGAGTAGTTGAGGACAGCAAATAGGAATTGTGAGAGCATGATTGAGAAGCACTGTATTAATATCAATTCTTTTCTTTAGTGACAAAATTTCTAATTATGAATCAATGTGGCAGAAAAATTCACATGAACCTAATCTTGTTCATCACACCTGTTCTATATCAGACATGCCCAGCAAAGGGTAGACCTAGAAAACTGTACTTGCAGTTCAATGCCCTGTGCTGACATTTGATGATATTAAAAGTAAATCAAGTACTAAAAACATTAAACATGACACAGATTTGCAGAAAACAAGGACAGATAATTCCTTCAGTGCTGTGGCAGTATGCAATATGTTACATTTGAAATAGGTAATTCATAGATTAATATAGTTGTTGTAGGTTCATGATTAGAGGAACAATTGCTCTATTATGTCTCTTGAATTAATATTTATACTTCAGATATGAAGAAATATACTACATATTTCATAGGTCTGGTGGTAACTAGTAGTTGTAATTGCAAAAATGACAATTATTATAGTATTACAAAATAAAACAAGCTCAAGCTTTGGTTGCAATGGTTAATACATGTTTGATTGCTTTCTATTTCCAGCATTACAAGTATAAACATGACACATTGTAAAGAGAGACAATCCCTACCCAAAAAATCTATTGCTTTCCAACAGGTTTAAGTTCATGATCTTCATTATAGGCTATGAAGAGAACTGCCATTTGACATTGACATTAACATTGTGCTACTTGCTTCAGCACAAAATCCTGTTGGTGATGCCTATTCTAGATAATTCTGAAGATCTCATTGAGATGCCAGTGGGTCACAAAAAGAAGCATCCATATCTTCATAATGATATGACAGTAACTTCATATTAATGTGGTTAAAGTCTTAAATGTTCTGAGTTGACATTAAAAAAAGAACCTTAATGTGAAATATGAAACTTGATGAACGCAGATCAGTTTTCCAATGTCTGGTGTTATTTCAGTTAATAAAAGCCTCAAATCTTCATGCTGAGCTATCTGAAGTCTATTTCTTTGCTTTGATAGAATATAGTCACATTCTACTAGGTAAGAGGTTGGAAATGCAATAAGATGCTTATTAATCTCCCTCAACACTGCAGGAGAGCAATCATGGATCTTGTTTTGCAGCAAAAACCCTTGATAAGATTTCTTAAATTTTAGTTTCAGTTCAAAATCATTTTGTACTAAATCAGTTCTTCCTCCAAGACTTTCATTAACTGAATATCTGAAAATAGATTTATTACCCAATCCAAAATTTCTATTAAAAACAGATCCTTAAATTGTTGTCATATCTTTATGCAGTACCTTCAAATGATAACAGAAAGGTTGCAAATTATCAGAACCAATTCTATTCTTTTCATCTAACTCAGAACAATAATTCTGGCAGATGTCAGCACCAACCGTGGTAACAACTCGAAATAGGAATAATATTTTGTTTTACTCAATAGGACTTGGTAGGGCAAATCTCAGTTGTCTCCCCCCCTCCCGGCAGCCCAAAATACTCTGCATTTCTCTCTTATGTGCTAGGAGGGCAGACTAATCTTGAACTGACACCATTGCTCATTGTGCTAAAATTAATAATTACAGAAAAACATTTTCACTTAACATTTTGCCTTCTATTCCATAAACTCATTGAGTTTTACTTATTTCAGAAATCTGGATACTATGGTTCATCTATTAAAAGGAAACATAGGTACTGGAATTTTGGCGATGCCAGATGCATTCAAGAATGCAGGGCTTCTTGTTGGAACAATAGGCACATTAATAATGGGTGCAATATGCACACATTGTATGCATATGCTGGTAAGCTTTTATTTTGCAATTAATTATTTTATGGTTAAAACAGTTTTTATTTTCTAAAAATTACTATTATTATATTTTCTTGCAGGTAAAGTGCTCACATGAACTATGCCAAAGAGCACAAGTTCCATCTCTTGACTTCTCAGAAGTCTGTGAGACTGCATTTCAGACAGGCCCAGTGTATTGTAGAAAATATTCAAAATTGGTTAGAATTCTTATCAATATTTTCCTGTGCATTACTCAACTGGGCTTCTGCTGTGTTTACTTCGTGTTTGTTGCAACCAATGTAAATGAGGTAAGAGTTCCTTTCTTTACTTAATACTTTCTTTATTTAACCTTGTGTCATCAGCATAAAACAAAGAGCTAAAGTTACCTAATCCATTTTCACCAAATGTGATTTGTTAATAGGAAATAATAATTCTAAACTACTTAATATCAGAGAGTACAGTAATGTATGAAAACATTTAGGTGTTGGTAATGATTTTAAAATTATTCTCCAACCAAAAACATTTTTACTATTAGATGGGAATGGTTTTGTTATGTTTTATAAGTTAAAGCATGTTAATAAGAACAAAGAGTAACTGATTAGCATTTCAGATGACTAGAATATTGCAAAGAAAGAAAGGAAAAGTAGACGTTACTGTCATAAGTTCTGTCAGTAAAATTTAAACATGCTGTAGTATGGAAATTGTGAATGAAGAAACATGGCAATGCTGTATATTGTAGTGCACAAGGTAACCTTTACTACTCTGCAAGTAACTGGCTTGCAGTGTGCCAGTAACAAGCAAGAGAGAAAGATGAAGTGGGGAGTGTATGAAAATTGTATCACTGTATTGGTGTTATTTCACTGTGGAAAGCGAGCTAAAGAAATTTATTCAGCACTGAAACCTCTTGACATCAATGAACGATTTGTGTTTCACACAATAGCACAGTTTAAAGAAATGGGTGCAACTGTTATGGCTGTCCTAGATGTGTACACACAACAGAATTGTGAAAGCTGTTTGCACAAGGATTCGATGCAATCTTTTGCATAAACAAACAATTTTATCTCGTGAAATGAACATCTTTTCTCAAACAATGTTGCATTTTTTTTATTCCGAAGGATGATTTACATGTTAGAGTATACAAAAGATACACAAGGCATTTGCTAACTGAAAAATTAAAGGAGATAACACTGAGTTCGATCCCAAACTTTGTTAACAACATATGGGGAGAGCAAAAACACACAGCAGTGGTTGGCAACCAATGTCCCACAGTTCATCACTGCTGCTGACTGACCTAGTGGAAGTCCAGACCTCAAATTGCTGGTTTATTCTCTGTGGAAGGAGCTCAAGGCAGTAGCATTCCAAAAGAGGCATGGCAATATTCAGATACTAAAAAAGTGAAAACACGTCAGCTGACAAGAAAATTCCATTGGACACAATTCGTGCAGCTATTGAAGAGTGGTCTCAATATCTTCACCATTTTTGTTGTTGCACATGACAATCATTTCAAATGAGAGTATGTTCATTTTGTATCTTTTTTTTTTCTTTTTTTTTGTTCTTTCAGAATAAGTGTGTATTAAATGGATTTGCATAGTTTTATTTAGTACTGACAGAACTTATTGCAGTACTGTGTACATAGCAATTTTTCTCTGTTAAAAATTGGTAAACTGTATCAACTCTTTTGCGACAATGCCTTTATTTATAAAATGTTATGAAAGCAGATGCAATTAAATCTTCACCATTATAAACCAACATGGGGACATTAATAGACATTTATTTCAGTAACTTTCTATGCAGTTTTATTTTATTGTCATTCTTAAACCATTTTAGCCACATAAATAATTGGAAGTAATAGATATAAAGTCTAATTAGTTGCAAATAATTTCTTTGCTGTTTACTATTTTGGAATTAGGTGATAACAATAGTGATAACTTATAAAAGTTTGTTAAACATTATAGGCAGTAACGGAAGATTTTAATTAAAAGTGTTATAGTAAAAGCATTCTTGAAGTAGTGCATGAATGAAACAAAGTAGTTATTGATTTGAATTCAAAATAACTTGTAGCTCTTGAATTTGAAGTAATTAGGCTGCATATGTACCAGAATAGCAATAAAACCAGAAAGTTAGTCAATGCCATAGATTTGAACTGCAGATTCCCAGTCTCTGTCTGGTTGCACTAACACAAGTTACCATATAGAACATGCTGACATGACATTAAATTTTCTGACTCTCATTTTTTCTTGGTAAACCACAAGGATATCTCAAATTATTTTGCCAATGGTGGCTTACAATCTTGAAGTGCTCTAAGTTTTGGGCTTCATAGTTTGTAACCAACTAGTATATTGTTTTTTGTACACAAGGAATTGAACAGGAATTGGAAAGGTAGAGTTAAACTGAAAAGTTCAATGTCATAGCCGGGATTTGAACTATGGATCTCCTGGTTTTCATCCAGTCGTTTTTACCACTACCTACCATGGCAGCATGCTGATATGACATTAAATTTCCCAACTAAATGTTCCCTTTAAGGTTTTTCAGTCTTAAAAATCATATAAAATTAATTTAGAATGAAGAGAGCTTCAGGCTATTCACAGAAAATTATACACTTTATTTCATGCAAAGATCTTAAACATGGATCTTAACATTATTAGTGCCATTTTTGAAAAAAATCTGAAGTCCATTCACATGACTTTCTCTAGAGTTATTATTCTCTATTAACAAATAATTGTCAATAAGCGTAATCTTCTACTTCATGCTAATCAAAGATAAACATTAGCGGAAACGTTTTATTATTTAGTTCCTTATAAGTAGAAGGGAGATAAGGGAATATACTAAGCTAAACCGACAGTCAAATGTTTTAAAATGTGGTTGCTATGAGAGGATTGAAATCCATTTCTTTGCATGGCCAGTGTTGATAAGTTCCTATGAGAAACATTTTAAGTGTTTTGAAACTGAAACCAATAACAATGAATATCTCTAAAGTGTCAACTGTACAAAAAAAAAAAATATATATATATATATATATATATGTGACATAAATTATGTGTTTTAAGGAGATCTAATTTTTTTGTGTAGTAAGTTTTTGTCTAACTCTTATGGTTTACCAGTTGTTCAAAATTCAGAAAAGTTCATCCAGAATAAAGTGGCCTTCAGAGGCTATTCCCAGAAAATTCAAGATATACATTTTATTTGTCATTTTTTAATATCTTAAAACAAGAGTTTTTCATCAAAATCATTAGCTATTTTGAGAAAACCAAAATTTTTCAAATTTTTTCCATGTAAAGGAGGGCGATTTACATCTTTAGAAGAAACTAAACTTAAATATCAAGTTTGGTGTTTAACAGACTTTTTGTTTTTGAGCTACGGTACACACACACACGCGCGCGCACACATGCACACACACGCATGCATGCATGCACTCTCTTTTTTTTCTAAAAATGCTGTTTTTGGATTCAGTGTGTTTCAAATATGTATTTCCGGTGAAATCTAGATATTGAATTTTTGGGTGCAATGCAATAGCTTCTCATACATTATGTAGATAGTATGTGTAGAGAAAGTAAAAATGAAAAAGAGCAAAAAAAATGTTCCATGCAAATAGTAATTTGGAATGGTGGGATGTTCCAACCTTGATCAATACTGAATTTAAATTGAAAGCTTTATATATTTTAAAATCTTTTTCCAAAATATTGTAGTTTGAATCAGGGAGCCTCAAAACTTTTACTTCTGGTGGTTTTTATTTTTTTAGATTAGTTTTGTAGAAATAAATGAGATATCCTTATAGAAATAAAAGTAAAATTAGTGGAATGGAAGCATTCAATGTAATAAATTTCATTACCGGGACTTAAACATTTAAATGGTAGAGATCATGATATAAATAAAGACACTGTTGGATATCCATCTTCACTCTGAATATCTGGTTATATAGATTTGGAGTTCTTTAGGTTTTAGTTTATTTTCTAGTACTTAAATCTCTGATTCATTTAAGTTTGATCTCTGGTAAGCTATACTAATGTTTGCCTCATGTTAATAACATAAGGTTGGAATAAGGCAGTGAGAAATTTTATTTACTAAATGTGTTATTATAGTATCTGCTGTACTTTTCCTTACAAAAGCTCAAATTGCATTGTATTATTTAAAAAAAGTTGGTAATAATATTCTCTGAATTAAAATTAATAGCAATGATGTAATAAACTTTGATAGTGCAAAATGGAATATATAAAAATGTACCATTGGTTGAACATTTTCCAGTTTGTCTCCACTTGATAATGTTATAGGGAATTTGTATGTTTTCTTCACTATAAATATTTATACTTGGTGTTCATTTAGCTTTCTCAGATGTTTTGCTCACTTTTTGTTAATCTTCAATTACCTACTATTTAATTTCAACTATTAATTTTGAACAGTTCAAATATATTAAGTATGAATGTATCTTCAAACATTAAAAGTGTTCAAGCTCTGGTGCTGTTACATGTATTATTGTTTATATCCTTCTCCTCCCACACAAATGATTTCATCCGGAAAACAATTTGTCTGTTTCAGGTTGTAAAACATTTCTTTAATGCAGAACTTGGTATTCATTCATATTTGCTGATGATGTTGATGCCAATGATTCTCTTAAACTGGGTTAAAAATCTTAAAAATCTGACACCAGTGTCTTTGTTTGCGGCAATAATCACAGTAACGGGCTTGGGAATCACGTTCTTTTATATGCTTCAAGATTTGCCTCGCACATCCTCCGTTGATGCTTTTGCAGGCTGGAAAACTCTACCACTATTTTTTGGCACTGCCATTTATGCCTTTGAAGGCATAGGAGTGGTAAGTATTGAAAAAAACATTAAAATAAATTAAAAAATAATTAGCATTTAATACAGAAGACTCTAGTACTAAAAGCAAAAATATCCTATGTCAAAAGATGGGTGTCCATTGTGCACACGTGCATTTCCAACATCTCTTTTGATAAGGAATGTGCTTATTATCATTGTAATTGTAACTGTAAATATGAGTGTGTGTTAATTGTAGGGATATTGTAATTTTTGGCAGGAGTTCAAGCTGTAGCAGCTGTGCAAGCAGCCATCCAATAGCTGCAGTGTAAGGGAAAAGCATTGTAGTAGATACATATGTTTTGAACATATGTGAAAATCTCACTAAATTTTTAAAACATCTCATGTACATGTAGGAATTTGAACATTTAAAAATTCTATTTTGAGAAAAATATGTATCTGTTTCAAATCAATCTCAAGCAAAATATATTATTTAAAATTTTCTCTGAAACCTAAAATAGAACCTCAGTTGATAACTACTTCGTAGTATAATATTATTACTGAAAAACAGTCATGGTTTTCCTGCTTTGTAGCAAGTTCAGTCCCAGTGTCCTTTTAAAACTCATGATGTTTTGCACTAGAAATGACAATTATTTATTTTTTAGTTTAAAGATAAATATATTTAAAACGTATTCAACTTTTTCTTACAACATGCTGAAATGAACTAGTATCAAAGTTAAAATTTTAGTTTTGCTGTTTTGTAACGTTGAATTACCTATGTCATACATCTTTATTAAAAAATTAGCAAATAAGAGAGAATACTGGTGTAAATATCATAGGCCTATAGTCATACATGTTTTTCAATATTCATTATACCTCATTCTCTAGCACATACAAATACCAGCTGCAATAAATAAATTTGAATAATGATACGCTATATTGATTCAGACCTCAGCTTTTGTATTTATATGAAGTATTTATCATAGGCAGCAAGTAGTTATTCTGATTGCTCTTCCAAAACCCCTTAGCTGCTTTTATGGGCCTCTATGGGAAACTGAAATATGGGGCTATGAAAATTTCTTATCAAGAATTCATCCACCACTGAATTTTATTTATGAACCAAGTTTAGTTTCTTTAAATTAAATGTAAAATATCTGTTGGACTTCTACATTGTGATAAAGGACAAGTTGACAAAACAGTTCCTTGTTCCCCAATAATTTGAAATAACCAAGAATAATAATGACCATGAAAAATTTAAAGTTTTCTTGGCACTGGAAGTTGAAAACAGACACAAGGGTTATCAATCATCTACTGTTGTCCAGACTGTCAACCAAGCGCTATTTTCAGAATCTCTAAACAATATTCTCATACCATATTGCATTAGAACAACTTATACCCTACCTTTGAAAAAGTCAATCATAGGTATATTATATTCTGTGAAGACCCTCAGAGCACATGACTTTTTGTCAGTGGAACAGGACACACTATGAAACAGCAAGGAAAGGTATCATCTCATGTTACTTTACCCAGAAAGATCTGTGAATGTCCAATACTGCGATTAATAATCTCACCAGATTTTATTTGGTAGTTAAGGTTGGTTTTGAATGAGACCAAAGTGGAACAGACTCAAGGGATATCAATCATCTACTGTTGTCCAGACTGTCAACCAAGCGCTAATTTCAGAATCTCTAAACAATATTCTCATACCATATTGCATTAGAACAACTTATACCCTCCCTACCTTTGAAAAAGTCAATCATAGGTATATTATATTCTGTGAAGACCCTCAGAGCACATGACTTTGTCAAAAACACACTCAAAATCTAGAAGTAGCACTCCTGCTGATTTGCATATGTTAAATTCTTAAATTTGTGAATATGGAATTTTCACACAGATGAAGTGTCATGTCCTCAGAGAAAACTAGATCACCTGAGACACCATGATAATCCATTTCCATTATGAAGGCCACAGAATAAGGGTGGCTAAAAGCTTAATAAACAATCTGAGCAAAGTTGGTTGGTATTCTATGAAACAGTTATCAATGTTGAAAATGGTTCTCAAAGCATGCTTTACCAAAAAGTGTAAGAAGTATAGCTTCAGGGATAAATACCTGCTTTCAACATTATGATTATTAGTTGAATTGCTCCATAAAGTGTGATTAATATTATTTGTTATGTACCCACTTATACAAAATATAATGTTGATTGTGATTAATTAATAGATTTGTTATAGCTAACTTGAGGCTAAAAGGATGTTTATTCCACTATTCTCAGAGCGTTTTTTTTTTAATTTTTTTAATTTTTACAAGTGAATACATCTACACATGCTAATTCACCAACTGTGCAATTATTATTAATTTTGTTACATTATTTTTACCTAGATTTTGCCTCTGGAAAATAACATGAAGAATCCACAGGATTTTGGAGGTTGGAATGGGGTGCTGAATACTGGGATGGTAATTGTTGCTGTGCTATATACATCAGTTGGATTTTTTGGCTATTTAAAATATGGAGACAAGGTGCTGGGAAGTGTTACACTTAATCTCCCACCTAATGATATGTAAGTAATCATTCAAGTTTTAAATACATTGCTAAAAACTATATCAGAATGTTAGTACACATGATTAGAAATAATCTGAGATTGCTCAAAAGAGGAGCTGGTATTCCTTAAATTGCACTCATTAGATTTTTGTTACCCAATTACATTCAATATTTTCTCTTTTGGCACTAAACTTTATTAATGCTTTGCACTATTTATACATTTCATGTCTATTTTAACTATGTATTTAGCTTTAATTTAATAAAGAACTATTTTTTCCAGCTTAGCACAGTCTGTAAGAATAATGATGGCTTTGGCTATCTTTTTATCATATGGACTGCAATTTTATGTTCCAATGAGCATTATCTGGCCAATGATAAAACCACGTCTGCAGACTGAAAGAGCTCAATTGATTGGGGAATACTCCATCAGGACATGTCTCGTTATCTTCACATGTAAGTTATTTTTGCTTTCTAGGGAATCACAAAAATATTGTGTGCTTGTTTCAAATTGAATGATATGCATTGAAAAGTACTTCAAATTTGTCTTTATCTTTGAAGTAATTTTTATTCTGTTTGTTCCACAGTCTGTAGAAACTAAAAAACAATACATAAAAGCAAAATTCATATTTCTGTGTCCATTTCTCATGCTACTTGGTTACCAAATAAATGTGGCAAAAATGTAGTATTAGAATTACATATTACAGATCATTAATTTTGTACAAAGATATAAACATTCAAATTACATTTCATTTCATTTGTTGTTTTCTGCATTTTGAATCCATGCATAAAAATAGGAAACTTTGAGAATGGTTTCTTGCATGCTTTTTAAAAAAGTAAAATAAAAAAAATGTATGGGACCCTTGTGGCATACATATGCTGCAATAAGCAGTTCCTTTTTTGCGATAGCAAATTATAAGGTCATTTAACAATTCTTACTTCAGTTCATAAATTTCAATTTTGTAATTGAACTATTTTTCAAAATACCTATTAGATTTGATGCTTAAAATAAATTTATGCAGGCTGTTTCAAAATGACCAGTCATAAGTCCCACTTGTTTAAAGCACCACTGGAGATAGAAGATTTGTTCTCTTACAGTTAATTTTATATTAAACTAACCTTCAACCATAAAATGCAAGTGTTTAAGGCTCTTTGTACTGTAAAAACATTAAACTTTTGCAATCCATTATGTGCAGAATTGACAATTCAGTGCATACATTTAAGTAAAAGAACTACATTTAAATTTCATTGATACATTACCAGTACTTGTTTGTAGCTATCCTTTTATTTATCTGGTTTGAATGAGATAACATTATTTATCATTACCTCGCCGGCAGTAGTTTAAAACAATGTTTCTAATTTATTAACACTTTCAAGGTCCACAGAATAAACAGAAAATTGCAATAAGGATTTGTACTTGTATGCCTAACCTGATTCTTTTAGGTTACTAAGCTCATCTCTCAGAAAACATAATAGCATGACATTCAGATGTTTCTGTAATATGTAATGAATAGTAAGTCTATCCACAACTTCAACATAAATTCTAGCAAGTTACAAAGATGAATTAAATTTGAAAAATTCAGTGTCAGAGCTGAGAGTGTAACCATAGATCTTCTGCCTTTTATTCCAATGCTCCACGAGCCATGTGGTGAGATATCTGAATGCACATTAAACTTTATGGCCTTTTTGTTCTCTTAATATTTTTCTTCCAATTCACTTAATCTATTTGTTTTCTTCCCACAGTTATGTTGGCAGCAATGGTACCTAATCTGGGAGCTGTCATTTCACTGGTAGGAGCTGTAAGCAGTTCAACCCTTGCATTAATTTTCCCGCCTATCATTGAGATTGTTACATTCTGGCATCAAGGATTTGGTAGACATCGATGGATGCTGTGGAAGGATTTAGCAATTTTAATCTTTGGAGTGCTTGGTTTTGGATTTGGAACATATACAAGCATATGGAACATAATAGAAGGAGAAGAACAGTGAACAAAAGGAACGTATATTAACAGAGTATGTTAAGTCTGGTCTCCCTCTTTAAAAGGGGTTAGATCTACGTCACAGAAACCTATTCATTGCAATAGGTTTTCTGTTGGCATTTCTGAGAAGTGCTTCTCATTATTTCCTCTTTCTGTTCTATAAAGCTGGCAGGATTATACATTTAAACATTGCTGATTAAGAGCAATGGATTGTGTGTAAGCTTTATGGTAAGAAGAAATAGAATACTGCAGACTCCCTTTGAGTTTCTGCTCTGTACTTCTAATTCTTTATTATGTCATTTGTACATGACATATAAAGGATAGGCTACTCTCTATTTTCTGTTTTTAAAGGTTTGAGAGAATAACTTGCAATTAATACTTAATTGCTTGACTGTGCCCAATGGCAAGTTTTACAGAGCCTTGTGTGAATTTGCTGCCACAAGGTGTACTGTATTTTATGTTACCAACATTTACTAAACTTGTGTAGAACATTTTATGATACTAAGGCAGGATGATAATCTTCTAAATGCCTGTGATAGTATTTTTTAACAGGACAATATTTATTAGCACTGTTTTTATTTATATTTTATCCTGAGAGTTGATGAAAAATGAATTATTTTTTTTCAGTTCTCTTGTTTGGCAGGAATTGTTAACTAATTAAATGTTATGTTATTTGATAAATTATACTGTTGTCAGTCGGCTGATAGCATGAAGCATATATGCCGAAAAATAAATTGTACAATATTATTAGTTTTCTGTAACAGAAAATGATGCTGATTATGTCAGATTAGAAAAAAACCCTTTTTCTTTTAGTTTTGTATATACTAAAACTATTTTAAATATGCATTAAAAATTGATGATCAAATTAAAGTCAGTGAGGGCTAACTATGCACTTGACAGCCATGTGACTCGCTCACCTGCGAAAGAGGCTCACTCTATCTTGTTCATTTGAGTTATAAACACATTTTGCAACAAGTGAATTGGTAAATGGTAACACTACATCACTGAAAATTCCACTTATTTTGGATGTTTTCAGGAATGGGAACAATATCCTGTTCCCGAAATGCATCCAAGTAAGTGGAATTTTCAGTGATGTAGTGTTACCATTTACCAACTCACTTATTATATGACTATGCATCACAGTTACTAGCTTCTATTCCCACAAATTAGTGAAGAGGTATGTTGTCACCCTTGTTTCAATGTGTATACAACATGCCTTGGTTTGTACCAAGCTTTTGCTTGTAACTTACACCAGCAACAGTATTGCTTCATAACTGCAGTGATTTGAGGACAAAATGCATATAATAATATGTCTGGAGTGATTACGTGAATTATTTAAAATAGATTTACAACTCATGTTTCAGTGTTTTATTCTATAGGTGTCAATTTTAATAGTTTCAGTAGTTTGGGAGTGCAGCCGCTGTCCATGGGCAGCAGTGTGGCAACAGTGTAATGGAATGACCATGAGGCAGCACTTATATTTATTTATTTATTTATTTATGCTAAGCATTATACAGGTGAATATGATCGGTGTTCAGCCCTGGCTCTTTACCGGTCATACTCATATTTTACAATAGTTTATTAATTCTAGTTTATTGCATCATTTTGTCTATTTACTGTCCATATCCATTTATTTTTCACTTTGCATAAGAATTGTCCAATCTTCTTACTATCTTTTTGAAACATTTCAACTACTACTACATTTCTATCTATTTTAAACCATTTCTTATTAATATACTTTTTTCTCCAAATTTCAGTTCCTTTACATTTAAATAAAATGTGTTCTATATCTTCATTTCCGCCACATATAGGACATTGATTTTGTGGAATACCTTTCCTTAGACCTTTTAATCTCCATACTCCTGCTTTCAGCCATGCAATACCTTCTCGCTCCTCTTTATTTGTCACATCAATGTACTTTTCCCTTCCCCATGAGACTTTCATTGGTATATAGAAAACTAAAGATCTCTTTTCAGTTATTTCACTAAATATTTTTTGTATTTCTATATCCTCAAATCTTTTCCTTGCCAACTTCCAGAAGTTATTCACATTATTTTCTCTTCTTCTCCACATTTCCCCTAACCCACTACTTTCCAGGTTATTTCGAAGACAGTCTACCCATCCCTTGTTCTTTAAACTTTTCTCTTGATATACTAAACACTGTTTTAACAAATTCCTTTCTTCCAATTTCAATATCCTATGCCAAAATTTCAATGCCCTTTCCATAATCTTTCCCTTACTTGCCACTCTACCCAGCTCTATTTGTGCTACCTGCCTAACAGTTGCATTTGGTAACCCCAGTATTTCTTTGCAAAATTCACTTATATTAAATGCATAGTTAATTCTCCCAGACTTTAAATTTGACATAGTTAATGTTTGCAAACAAACATGAAAAATAAAAGCAAGAATACTTTTTGTTATATGAGAGAGTATAACAATAAACAGTGTTTTGTCTCTCATGATTAAATCTCAATCCTTTTAAGAAATCCTGAACTCCAAACCAAGAAAGTATGAAATGAAAATGGCTGTTACATATATAACTCATACTGAAGTTATTTTCCAAACTGTTTTCTTGTTTAGTAGCAGTAAAATATTGTGTTAACTACCATAATAATGTTAATGTTTCCTACACGCTGCATATTGTTGAATACTATGCTTGTAATTGCTGTTTTCTTAGATAGACTGTTCTATCTGTACAAACCAATAGCAGAAATCTATGTTTCTTAGTTACAATTCCAAATTCTGAAATGGTAATTATAGTTATTCATTAATCACTGATTGAAACCAAAACTAAACTTTCTATCTACATATATCTTGAAAGACAACAGAATACTTATCTTTCAAGGACAAAAAAGGGCACTTGTATTGATACAGAAGCTATCTTGGTTGCAAATATCAAAGTATTGAAAATTTGCCCAAGATGCAAGTATAACTTTGAATTTGAAATTTTTTAATTGTACACTGATTTTATAATAATGGCTTCTTTAGATTCAAAATGCATAATATATACCCTTTCTACAGAATGATTGTTGTCTATATGAAAATAGACTATGTTTAAACAGATATCCACGATCTCGTAAATTAGCTCTCCAAAATTGTATTGATTGGACAAATTTGAGTAAACAGCACTAAAGAAGTTAAGTTCTAATGTTCTAGCTGAAGAAATTAACAATGAGATAGTGCCAATCCCATCACATTTTTATACAAAGAACTTTCAAGCCTAGTGCAATGTTTAGGTCAACTGGCAGCTCTGCCATATAGTCCCTCTTGACCTTGTTTAATTTACTGGCCTGAGGGAATGCATATGTCAAACAAAAACCAGCAATATGACCTTCGGTTAATATGCAAGGCTTGGCGTAAATTTCAGTAGTAAGCTGAAAAATATCTTGTGTGAAAGTGTGATAATCAGTAAAGCTAAGGGAAAAGTTTACAAGCTATCATCTGAATAAAACATGTTTTTAAAAAATCAATTCCAATAGCTCTTTTTCCTGTTAGAAACTGTAGAACTATACAGTGTTTGTTGCCTCTGTTGTGTAAAGCAATATATGCAGTTGAATGTATAATCAGCAAAAGGTGTTATCTGAAACTTTTACATACTGCACAAGGAATTTGCTAGGGAAAAAGCCCAGTAAAATAGCACTGATATGTATATGTTGAAAGAAAGTATATTGATATATGTATTTTAATATAAACGGCATATAAAGTATCATTATGCACTAAATGAAATGCAGATTAATTGGGTACATATCTATGTACCAATTGGATATTTATGTGCCAAAATAGTTTCCCTCTGAAAATTACTTTCTTTTTATCAGCAACTTTGCTGGTGAGCCCTGTAATTGAAACCCTTGTACACAGTGAAAATGTGTTATCCTACATATCATTTGCTAAATACTTGGCTTTTATTTCCATTGCCTTAGTATATTTAAATGACTGCTGTAAAGCTAAAGTGTTCTGTTTAAATAGCTGATTAGACTTCCAGAAAATTTTCCATGATATTATAATTATTATTATTATTATAATTATTTTAGATGATAATATTATGCTAATACTGATTCCATAAAACCAATGATTAAATTTTATACGATTGTGTGACCTTAAGTTATGTAATAGTTATTAATGATATGAAAGCAAAACCAAAATAATGACTGCTGCACCATTTTGCTGACAGCATTGATCAGTATTAATATCTAAATATGCAAATGCTTTAATTATAATTTATAATTTTCTTGTTTATGTGAGCTAGGTAATTTGTTGTCAAACAAAGTTAATAAATCCCTTATGAATGCCTGTGAAATAGAACCATTTTAATGGAACTTTTGGTTCTACATAAAGCAGATATCTACATGAACAGATATTAGTCAAAATCATGCTTAAAACTTCAACATTAATGAAGAAAATAATAGACCACCTATGAAGGATCTACAGCTCTCTCCAAGAAAGAAGTGTAATTCTTTATTTTTTAAAGTGTGCACAAATGAGTAACTTTTAATGAATTTAACTTAAGTTTGTGCTGGACTCTTTTGAACTTTCTTATGCTGCAAAAGATGGTGAATAGGTTATCTAGAGGAAGTTTTCATCAGGTAGTGTAGTTCCAAAAGGTTTTATGATTGCTTTTTGCTAGTTTCCTGTCAAAATGTTCTATAGACCAGAGAAATCCTCTAGAGCTGAAATGATAGGACTGGGCTGTTTACTGTATTCAGGTCACTGATTCATGTGTTAAACTCTCACAAATCCTTTGGTAAAAGTGCACTTCCAAAAAGCATTGTAATAATTGTCCCTTACAAGGTAGAAGGTATATAAATGACCTTTAAACCATGAATAAAGCTTGCTGGAAATAACAGAATATCCTAAGTCCCCAAGCATTTTTCTAAAATTAAATGATTTGCACTATAGTATCTGACAACAATGCATGCCCAAGGCACATGCAAAGTATGTGCTATACCTTCCATTAAGAGAGATTTAATATCATAGGTCATTAGTGAAGTAACCAGCTTGATTTCTTAGATAAATGCTGAAAATTTGCAGCCAACTCTTCCAGTAGGGCAGGAGAAAGGGTTGTGAATAACAGTTTTCAAGAATAAGTGGTTGAGTGGTCTCTGTAACAAATTCATGCTGTCATGGTGGAAAGTTAAATTTCTTGCATTCAGTACTGGTAATCTAACCTATTGAATTCAGATTTATTAACCAGAGGATTATCAATTTTGTCAGTTACAAACAATTCAATATTACAGATGCAAATAAGTTATAGACTGTCTACAGATTAATGAAAGTAAATACATGAAGAACTAACAGTACAATGATTACATCAAATCATATTTGTATGAACTACATTAAATCCTGTATATTTTGTTATATGTATATGCCTACTGGCATATTTTGTATGTATGTGTATGAACTATATTAAATCCTGTATTTTTTACTGTATTTATTATTGCGGACATAGACTATAATAATGTTCAATAGACAACCTTTACCATTTAGATTTTTTATGTGTGTTTACTTTCTTTTTATTTACTATTATTTACTTACAACTCAAATGATGCAGCAGCTAAGTATGAGCTGCAAGTTATGGTATTTTTAAGACCAACAACCAGATATGGATAATCTTTTGCAAGGCTGGTTACCTTGTTACTGGATACAATTGATTCAAAACAATTGCACAGAAACATGACTCTTATACTATTATATCAAGACTATAATATATTTTTTGCTACTATGTATATTAAAATTACATCAATTGATTTTTCTCTGATCTCAACATGTGATAGAATGGAACAATTGTTGACATATAATATATATTTGTAACCAATTTAGTATAAGGCAGGCACAGTAACTGTCTCCAAAAGATATTGTTATACACAGTGATTTATCATGCCAAATCAATGACCTGAAAACAGTCCAAAAATCCTTTTGACATTCAAGCCCTAGTGGCTTTAAACACTCCCCTTGTGAGTGATGCTTTGTGTGCATAAGGACATAAAACTAAGAGATTTCTAGTAGCATGGTTAACTATTGGAGACAAAAATCCAACTCGCATTCAAGGCAGGAATTGTTACTTTGTACTTTTATAATTTTTTGTTACTATAGGTGCTAATGTTAATCTGATAATTTTATGACTAAGTATGAGGCATGTGAACCTATATGTGTTAATTTTTTTATTTTTGTTTATTTTAAGGTGTTTGAAGAACTGAAAACACTGAAAGAATTTAGAAATTTGGGGTCACTCCAAAACCTTAAGGCAAGCTCAAAAAAAAATTAATTTTATTCATCGTCACTTCCTGTGCTTTTCATAATATTCCCCTTCAATGCATGAATATGCATCTGATCAGTTCATTTTGGAAAGCATTTAGTGGCTTCTTCATAGGATGGAAACTGCTAAGAAATGAAGTAATGTTTTAATAAAATAGTAGGCAAACAGTGGTGAATCTTTTGAGTTATTCAAGATGAACACTTCAATTCTTTCAAGTGTGAAATGCTAATTTTTAAAGAACTATTAGATCCACGTAAGCCAACCAAAGCCCCATGCTTATCTTTGTTATAGTAGTCCTTATTCTGTGTTGTACTAATTACTATGCTGGCCTCTAGTACCTAAGATCACAAGTACTAGAGGCTGGTTGTAAAAATCCTTAGCGTGGCTTTCTTTAGAAGGGAAGCAAAGCATCAGTACTGTGTAATGTTTATTTGCACGTAAAATAACTCCATGCTTTGAAAGTGAAGATTCCACCATTTTCATGTCTGCAAAATCGTGTTTCACAAAAATACTCATGTAGTACTCGCACACTCAAACATGGTGTCCCAAATATGTCAACATCGTGCGATGAATTGATATTTAATAGGTTTCATACCAGCTCAATGATTCTGTGGATTTGTTTAGGTAAGCAACTAATGTTTCTTTCTGCTAGCGGTATGTGGCAATCATGTTAATTTGTAATTATGGATGGCCCAAAGGTATTCTGGACCCGTTGAAGCAACAGTAGACTAGAATCTGCCGCCATGCCCCGGATCTTGCAGGTATAGATTAATGTGGGGACTATGAGAGCCCTCAAAAGGAGCAACTTAAGGGGAACCAGCATCGGGTACAAGGAGGCTGTAGCCCCAATGCCCTGACACCTCAGTTACCTGATGTGCTCCCCAAAAGTTAGGCCCTTATTTAGCTTCACTCCCAAATAGGTGATGGTGTTCCTTTGTGTGAGATATGTGAATGCAGGGAAGTGTGCAGGAAAGCAGCATTTGGTGAAGAGGATAATGTGGCTTTTCACTGGGTTGATGGACAACTGCCAACGCTCGCACTACTCTTGGAGGAGGTGGAGTTGTCTTTGAATGGGGTTGAAGACTCTGCTTAGGTTTTTGTCTGTGCAGAATAACAGCATGTCGTCAGCATATTGAGCTTTATTAATGTGCTGCTCTGTTGTAAGTTTGCGACATGACACTGAAAAGCGTGGGGGGAATAACACAGAGCCTTCGGGGACTCTGCTTCTTATTAGCGCATTTGTGTCCCGCAATTGAAACAACAAAAGAACAGTGGTTTAGGTATGAGTGTAATAGATGTATGATAAGTGTTAGAAGCTCAAGGCGATGAGCTGTATGCCAGGCTGTAGAAAAGGCCTCCTCCACATCCAATGACACTGCCATAGTGTGAGCCCTGTCCTGGAAGCCCAGGGCAGTGGCTTCCACCACTCGAAGTAGTTGCTGGGGTGTAGAATGCCCAGGATGGAAACCAAACTGATGGTCTGGGATGGCTTGAGTGTCGCCCAAAAGAGGGGACAAGTGGGTTAGCAGTAGCCTCACGAAGACCTTCGAGAGGATTGACAGGAGACTGATAGAGCGGTTGTTTCAAAATTCATATCACCTGGGCCTCCCTCCACTCATGGCACAAGATGAGCACATGTTGAAGACAATGGTCTGAAAGAGATGGCTGTGAGGGGAAGACAGCAAAGCATGGTGGGGGTGAGCACATCAGTTCCAATTACCATTTTGTAGTTGAGATGTCGGAGTGCGTTTTGGAGCTTACAGAAACTGATAACAAAAGTTGGTCTGCCTTGTAAGGGGGATGTCAAAAGTATCGATGCACCTCCCAATGAGTGCGGTTGGAGAAGTATACATTCTGGGGGTCATCTCGTGGCCTCATAGTCCTTTCGAATTAGTCAGCAAAAACATCTGCTTTAGCTTGAGGTTCCTATGCCAGGCTTGGGTGCCGTGGAGTGAGGAGGTAATTTGACCTCCTCAGTTCCAGAGAGTTTTGGCAATCTTCCACACATTGCCATCCTCGAGTCTCATGAAATATTTTATTTTATAAAAAATAGAACATGAAATAATCTTATTATAATTCCCCTTTTAATAAAAATTGCGTGTGCACCTTTTCGCTGCTGTGCTTCACGGTCTATTTATTTTGCAACCGAGGCCATTAGGTTCTAATACCTGCACTAATCACTAGTGGTGCCATCTAGTTTATTGAACTAAAACCAATAATCTAATTACACTAGTGCCTATGTGGCATGCATTAGAATTATATATAACTATGTGGGGAACTATTCTGCATATTTGTGGTGGTGAGTCATTACATGTACCATTTCAGATTATAAGCTACCACTAAGGGAATGGGGCAGCCAACAAAACAGCATTTTATTACTTGAAAATATTCCTTGCTATAGATCCAATACCAAGATCACTTTGGCAAGATCATCAAGAGTTTCCTGATGACTTTGAATTCCTACATTTGTCTAGTACTGTATTTCTAACACGTTTGATACAGCTGCTGCATAACTTTATAAAGTACCTCTTTACAGTGAAAAAGTTTAACCATTAGTAAAAGGTTTAGGAGTGGTCCTAATACAATGCAGGATAAAAGTTATCATTTTTCTTTATTGTTATTTATTGGAAATTAATAAAACAGAAAATAATGTTTGTAAGAATGTTAGTTTGGTTAGCTCAGTGTTCAGAATTATGGCACTTATGCCAAAAACATGCTTTAATCATATAAGTTCTCTGTCATGTGCAAAAGCTGCAAAGCACAAGTAATTTAAACAAGTTTTTTTCCTCTTCTTTCTTTGTAATGCTGTTGTTAATTGTTGTTTGTTTATGGCAGTGATATAAATTAGGAGAGCCGAATATCATGAAAGTATTCAACAAAGCAACCTGACAGCACAATGGAAACCTGGTGTATTGAAACTTGATGTGCATATTTCTTAATTGTATCTTTGATTAATTTTATGAGATGATAGGAATTAATAATCTGGATACAGTCTTGAATCTTTTTTTAAAATTCATTTTATGTATACATATCTGCCTTGGTGAGGTATGGAACAAGAACAGGTGCTAACATCTAAAAAAAAAAAATAATAATAGAGACTTAATGTAATGCAGGAGATGGATCACAGACATTGCAGCCTGGCAGTGGATTTGTTAAACTTTACAAATTTTGATAGTGTACAGCTTGCGAAATAATACATTGATGTTTTTTAAATAACTTCATTATCACACTACCGTAAATAGGATTTCATTAAGGAAGTTTCAGGGAATATGCCCTAAGATTGAATCTTTTAATGTTTTTACAAATTAATTTTAAAATTGCTTTAGACTGATTAAGTACTTTAATATTTTCAAAATTCATCAAATTACACATAATGTGAATATGCAACTTCCAATGTTATCAGCAATATAAAAATGTATTTTTCAAAGTGGTTTATATAATTTATATAGCTTTCAAAACACTTGATAACTAATGAAGATACTAGAAATTAGGTACTAAGTTGGAATCGTAACACAGGAAAACATCAATGATTATGAGTCCAACTCAGTAATTTGTAATTCAAGTACCTATCTCTGCACACCAATTATTTTGAAGATATTGCTATTGAAGTCAACAGCTTGAATGTGCATTTTTTTTAATCTGCAATTGAGAATATGTAGATAATATAAAATTATAAAGAAAGTAAATTTAAAATTCTGTTTCAAAAAGGAAGGAGTTATAAATGTTCATGTCACATGTGCAAAAAGTTTCAATTTATATGTGTAACTTGCTTATTTTGCGTTGGAAAAGAAATGCTTTCTACCCAAAGTACATTCGCTGTTAATACTGAAAAAATTAATTTCTTTTATTGCTAGAACCAGTTTAAAAATTCAACAGCCAGAATTTGAACACATCTCTCCCGCTCCTTGCATGATTACTCAAGCCACTGAGCTACCATGACAACATGCTGGTATGACATTAAATGGATGGAGAAGGGGACTCTGAATACAACAGTAGATAGACCTAATAAAACGAGAAGAAAATGTGCAAAACAAGCATTCAGTGTGTGCATACTCTTCATACTCTTTTAAGATGAAATGTTACAAATATTGTAGTCACTTACTTCAGTTTTGTAAGCATTTAACATCCTGAAAAATGTCAAAATCATTTGGTATTGCGATCTATTTGTTTTGAAACTTCTTGGTTTTTGGTTAGGTTAATGATATTAGTACTTAGAAAAAAAAAATAACTGCCATAAATAAACTTCAATAGAGGGCTGAAATATATTTTCTATGCCTTAAATTTAAAAAAATTGAAAGGCATTCCAAGTGAACCAGATCTCAGGCATTCTTCTTAAGTGTTATGACATGTAAAATTTTACTAACACATGCTATAAGTGGGTGAAACTTTAGTTTTTTGTTACCAATACTTCTTCCTGTTTAGCTGACTGCTAATGTATAAGGCTTACATTTTATTTATGTAACTTGCAAGAGCTTTCATTCTACTAGGAAGAATTAGAATTATGTTAATTATGGTGTAGATTTTTAAAACAAATTTTATAGACAATTTAGCAGTCTCAATTCCAAGGTTAAAACTATCAGTGTTAATTTAAATATTTTGTAAGAGAAACATTAAACATATGCAGTTTGTAATGCATATTATGGATCTTAGAATTAAAAATGTAATTTTATTTTCTGGACATAAATATGAATGTGTAATATAAAGTAAAACAGAGCTGGACTCTTCTTTCATATTAAGCAGGCAGGAACTATGACTGTAATTTATTATGGTACCTACATTAAAAATAATGTAGATATCATTTGACAGCAAATGTATTGTCTGAAGTAACATTAATGAACAATCATTAAAGTTACCCCAAACATTTTATTTTGAAGTGTTACACATAAGCATGGTTATTATAGTATTATATTTATATGAATGTATTCCTATATTCCTTAGAAGCTGTTTTCTATGAATTATGCTTTCGAGGAAAAAATTATATCTACTGTTTTCAGCAGGATATGTTAACCATATAACAGTAAGACAATAATTTATCTCTGTGTGATACTACCAAATAAGCATTACACTATGATTGTATGAAACAGTTGCACATCTTGTGTTGTTAATACAATAGAATGAATGCGACAGCAAAATTCCTGGACTTTTCTTTTACTGCCTTAATACCTATGTCATGTTTATAAATATTGTCCATCCATTTTGAACTATTGTTTATAGAATAATACTTGAAAAAATAAGTGATCTACAAGCAGAATTATGAATGTTCAGATTATGCAAGAATGCAGATAAAATCTGATGTGTTCCATTCACATATCTTTCTCTACCCGTTCCAAAAACAAACTTCTGTTACAAGATATTATTCTTTTATTTACGTTTTGCCCATCTAGATAAGCATTAGCATTATTACTTGCTTTCATATAAGTAGAAGGGTAATAAAGGAATTCATTAGGCTAAACCGATAGTCAAATTAAAAATTTAAAAGCTGGTCGCTACCTGGAACATTGAGGTTCGGTTCGCATTGCATAGTCCCATTTGAGAGAATTTAATTAGTTTAAAATTGAAACAAATAACAATGAATAACCTGAAAACATCAACTCTACAAGAAAAACATATATGACATAAATTGTGTGTTTTAATGAGATCTACATTTTTTGTGCAGTAAGCTTTTGTCTTATCTCTCTTATGGTTTAACTGCTATTCAAAGTTGGGCAAAACTCATCCAGAATAAAGAACTCTTCAAGGCTATTCCCAGAAAGTTCAAATACTTGTTTTATTTGTGATGTGAATCTCAGTATATTAATCAAAATTGCTAGAACCATTTTTGTGAAAATCAAAATTTTTGAAAAATGTTCCATGTAAAGGATAGTATGGGGTGAGGGGATTTTCTTGAAAATCTTTGTGTCGCATCCTTGGAAGATACTGTACTTCTAAAAAAAAAGAATAAAAATTCATTCTACAAAAACATAAATTTATTTAATTTAAATATATAATGCAAACTTAATAATTAAACAATTTTATTAATTTCAGATTACATCGAATTGCATGATTAACAACTTCAGTGTAAATGAAAATCTTAACTTTAAGTTTAATCAGTTGTAAAAAAGAATAGCTTTTTTAACCCGTTAATAACATTAAAGTTTTTTACTAAAAATCTAATTTTAATTATAATAAATATAAAACAAATTCGCCTCATCCAACCTTTCATACCAACCTTCAATTAAAAGACTAAAGATTGTGCTCCCTGCCAGGCAGCCAGCTCTGTACCTGTGACGAGATCTAAGACCATTAAAGATTATCAAGAAGCCCTGTTGTGGCTGAAAAAGTGCAACAAGGTAATCTTGACATGGGTTCCTAGCCACTCAAGCATAACAATGGCAATGAAAGTTGAGACCCATTAACTAAGGTAGGGGCTTAACATTTGTAGGCCCTGAACCTGTAATTGGCATGTCCCAAAGGCAGCGACATGGTAAACTTATGTTGCATAGACAATACCCAAGTTGAAGCACTGCAACCTGAATCTTAACAGGAAGCAGGTGGGATTAATGGCCAGTCTTATGACTGGCCATGGAAAATTTAAGAAACATCTGTACACAATGGAGATTTTTTTTTTGATAGTGTTTAACGCCCGCTTTAACTACTTGTGGCACCGCAGGTGATGACACTGATGATACATGAATGAAGATGGAGCACCAGTGGAATGCGATGGCAGAGGAAACCAGAGAACCCGGAGAAAACCTGCCCCTGTGCCGCGTTGACCACCACAAATCCCACATGCGGTTGCTTGGGATCAAACCCGGGCCATCTAGGTGAGAGGCAAATGGTCTAACCACTCGGCCACAGCACGGCCTACAATGGAGATTGAAAGAGAGTGCTCTAAGAGCAGGCAACAAGGAAGATGGAACTGCCCTGCACCAGAGTTTCCACTGTGGTGCACTGGAAAACAGCTGATCCAACTTCTTTGGGAACTTGGACTCTGAAGTAATACATCTCATGAGTTCTCCCTAGTTCAGGGACTTCAGATGCTCTTTAACCCTTAATTGCATGATTTATTTTGCTACATGTGCTGTTCTTCCTCTTAATTTGCAAACAAGCATTTATATAGCTTTCTTCGGCACCACAACTGAAGGGACTTGAATAGCCGTGATCGTTAGTGTGATACGTAATGGACTGGCCATCCATTCAAAGCTGAATGTCGTGAGTTTGAGTCCCAGCGACTGCAGTCAAATGTGCCTGTGATAAAGATTGAGGAGGGCCCAAGTAAAATAACTGGTTTGGTGGCATGCTTGGATACTGACAAGGTTACATTTTACTGCAGTTGCATGGATTTTGCTTTTTTGTATTTAAAAAAAAATACTACAGTTTTATTGCAAAAATATTAATTTTACGATATAAAACTACTATAACAAGCCTAATTTTATTGCTGAAGGTTAATGTAATTAAAAAAAGTACATTAAAAATAGTAATAACTTTGATTAATCATCTATGTTGCATATGTGCAATACCATACAATTAAGGCTGAACTAGAGCAATGGAAGAGATACCACACAATAGCCCTGGATTTCCATGTGGGTAAGTTGGTTGATCTATCTTGTTTTGTCTCCTAGCTGCCAATCATTGCTACCTTTGCACAGTCAAAATGCTGCAACCCTTTAAACAATTTTAGGTATGTGGTGGTAGTGTGTCTGCTTCACATTCAAGAGATCTCAAGTTTGAGCCTTGGTTAGGGTGAATTACTTGGATAAGATCTTTTTCTGGAGTTTTCACTTATAACTTCGCTTGGGTAACTTTATGCTTTATAAAACCTTGGGATTTGAACATCATTTCAGCCATCTTATGCACTTCATAGTTTAGATATGTTAAACTGAAATAAATAAATAAGTGTATAAATGAATAAATTATCTCCATAATATGTATGACAACACATGACTAAAGAGATAGATGCTCAGGGATAGAAATGCCTTCTGAGCTATTGCCAGAAAGGTGCTTGGCATTGTAAAATGAGTCCATGTATGAAGGAAGCTTAATCCAAATATCAAAATTAAACTAATGTACCAGAGATATTAAAAAAAATAATTACAAGCCCTCGTGCTTCAATACAAACATATTGAAGTTATAAAAAACGACAGGTTTAAATTTTTAGGAGTAGTGCTTAAATGTGCAGAATATTTGACTTCCTTAACCTCCTTTAGACAATCTTCCAAGTTCTGTAATTGCTACATCACTGCCTATAAGATCCCTTTGGTGATGGAATGGTCAAGTAATTTTTTAATAATTATGATGGGTGAGATTTTAAACCTTTGTACTCTCTCTTTGATTCTGTAATTATTTAACAACAAGATTTCTAAATTTCTTTTCACCATTAAAAATAGTTTCCAATTATTTAATTTTGTTTCATAATTGGCTTACTCTCCCATATTTTTAGGACTGACACCCCCCTAAGACTTACAAGCCAATGCCTAAGGGTCAGAAGCCTGTCGAGGAGTCAATGGCATGAAACCACAGAATGGAGAACCTGTTATGAGGGATTGGCCTGTAGCCAGGAATGAACATGAAGTGGATGATATGAAATGTAAGTGAAACGAATGATTGGAAAGGTGATGATGAATCAGTTGGTGTAATGAGTAGCGGGGCAAACCAGAGGACCTGGAGAAAACCTGCCCAGATACCACGAATGCCACATGCGGGTGCTTGAGATTGAACCCGAGCCACCTAGATGGGAGGCAAGCGGTCAAACCACTTACCCACAGCGCCGCCTCCAATTTTTTAGTAATTTATGAAGTGAATTTTTTTTATAAAATATGTCCCTAGGACTTATTTTACAAATTATAAAAATGTCATTCAAATGAGAGCTTCTCAGGCTATTCCAGAAAATTTAAGGTTTATTTATCATGCACATATCTTAAACATATCATATTTTAATTAAATTTGTTTGGGTCATTTGGTGTTTTGGGAGATTTTCCTGAGAATCTTTGAATCTCTTCCTTGGAAGAAGCAAAACCAAGTTAAATACCAAGATTGCATTATTCTATTCACAGACACACATCTATATACATGTTAAGACTCTTTTCTAGTAATCCTTTTTCTTTTGGATTCAGGGATTCTCAAAACAGTATTTTTGTGAAATCTTGGAATGAAATTTTTGGGAAGAATGCATTATTTCTCCTAACTATAGCTAGTAGGTATTAGAGAAATTAAAACTTCATCAACTCTATCAGTGAACTCTACTCATTCTTATTATTACATAGCATTACTTGATTCCAGGATCACTCTGGAACATTTTGATAATGGGCAACAATGAATTATGGTAAGCCAAAGAAGACTTCTTAGCCTTTGATTAAAGTTGAGATAGTAACCTGTGCAAGCCTGAGCTTGCTCCAGTAGTGTGCAGCATCATCACATTTATGTATGAGGATGTTACATAGTATGCAAGGATGGATTTTAGGCAAAAGCATTTCATCCAATAGTTTTTCAAGATTTTTAAAGTTAAGTGGGGAGAGAGAATGTCTTGAAAGAGTACATTGGGTTTTTGAGGACCTTTACGCTTTGCAATCCACAATTTATTGATGTTTTGCAGAGTTTAGAAGTAAAAAGGATTTCCTTGAAGATAGTGTCTGTACAGCATGGCTGGCTACAGCAACAATGAAAGCAGAGTGCACGTTCTACAAAGTTCATTGTTGCACATGTTATTAGATTAAAGAAAACCTGCATATTGGATTGGCAGCGTTGAACACCATTTTTAATGGCAAACTTCATGTCAGGAAGCTCTGCAAGCAGTAGATCCTCTATGAAATGCAGAAATTTGCACATGTTTAGTGGTACAAAGAGACGAAAGGATAATGGGAGCAGTTATAAAAAAACATACACACTAATCGTAACATGTGAGAAAGCTATATGAGGGGAGTTCAATAAGTAGAAAAATACAGAAAAAAAAATTATTTCTGCTAGATTTTTTTATTTTTCAACATAATTTACTTTTAGCTTGATACACTTTTCCCAGAATTCACGTGACTCACAATTAAAAAACAAAGGACCATTCAGTTGCACCTTTCCTTTTCTCATGAATGGGTTTACAATGCTAAATTAGCTGATATTCACTTAATTTACACCACAATTGGGGAATGTGCCAAACTGTGAGGGACTGTACCATTACCGGTTTCTAAATCATCTTTCTAAAAGATGCAACACTGCAGTGTAGCAAAGCATCTGTGAATACATTGTGAATCCTAATTAGATGTTAGAAAAAAAAAAAACAACATAGTTACGTAAGTTGAAGTTTCAGTGTGATCAATATTCTTCACACCAACTATAGTCGGGCAGGACAAAGAGTAGGAGAAAAGAAAGGTTAACAGCTCTGTCAATTGCCAGAATCATACCAGCGCCGCAAGAGTACCAGACTTTTTACATGCCGGGGGGGGGGGAGATCGCTTTAATGCACACTTAAAATCCATCGATGTGGACCGCGTTTCAACCACAACCTTGAGATCAGGAGTCCAGCGCCAACCAAGTGAGCTACCTGGACCGACGAGGGCAGAGGAGAGTCAGTCGTGTGACCCGCTACTATACAATCACCGAACACTTGAGATAAGGGATAACAAGTCATCCTAAAATATCGAGATATTTTTCTCGTGAGCATAAGTTTAGAAATAGGGGGGAAAACTGCAAAGACTGGCTCATACACAGATTCAAATATTTGAACTTATTCATCCTGTATTGAGTACTAAAGTTGTTACAAGTGTTGTTGAAAGTGATCATCTCCGCGAAGGCATTCTTGACATCGTCAGATTGCTGACATTCTCGCGCATAAGTTCCTGCATATATTCATAATTTCTGCACTATAATCACACGGTAGGTTTTCAGTTTTAAAAGTTAAGTTGCTGAACAAAAGTTTGTGAAACATCCACTTGCTGTGCAGAATGGCTGGGAGATTTCTTAGGTGAGCGTTCTAATGCACCATCAATTTCAACTAGCTTTTCCTCCTTCAGAACATGTCTTTTTCGGTTCTTAGCGTTTAGCGAATCCCGTTCTTTTAGATTTATTGACCAAACCTCTCAATGTATGTCTTAAGGGAATGGATCACTAATAAATTGTTACTGACATTTATATCGAACATAAAAATGCGCTATTCAAGCGTGAATTTGTTGGCAGGCATTTCCTTGGCGGGATGGATGGATGGATGGATGGATGAAATAATCTTAGAATGTGTGTGTGTGTGTGTGTTTATGAAAGCATAACTCAAAAACGAAAATTCCTTAAAATACTAAACTTGACATTTAATGTCGGCATCTTTTAAGGATACGACAGGAACATTTTCAAAAAAAATCTGACGTGTTCCATTCACATGACTTTCTCTACATTCCACAACAATTTTTTTATTGTTGCTTCATTTGTATAGCCCCCTTTAACTTCAATGGTCATATCGGGGGCTTTGACTTGTGAAACAAGTCATCCTGTAGGTGTAGAACGTTAGGTTAATAACTTTTATATTACTACACACACGCAGATTCACTCTCACATTCATACTTCCAGACTCTGTGGGGGATAGGGAATAATTCTGGTTAAAGAAAAATTCCCCGCCCCAGCTGGGAATCGAACCCGGGACCTCCGGGTGAGAAGTCGGCAACACATTATTGTTAAAACGCTTATTCTTCTTTACTTCATGCTAATCGGGACAAAATTAGCAGAAATCGTTTTATTACTTGCTTCCATGTAAGTAGAAGCCAAATAAGGGAGTACCATAGGTTAAAGTGATAGTCAAAAGCTGGTTGCTATGTGATTGAAGTTCCTTTAATTGTAAGGACAGGATTGAAAAATTCCCGTATGAGAAAAGTATAAGTATTTTGTAGCTGAAACCAGTAACAAGGAATATCTCTAAAACGATCAACTGCATGAAAAAAGCGCGTATGACATAAATGGTGTGTTTTAACGTGATCTACATTTTTTGTTTAGTAAGTTTCTGTCTAACTTACGGTTTACTTACGCAAAATTCATTCAGAATGAAGAGGTCTTTAGAGGACATTCCCAGAAAATTCAAGATATACATTTTACTTGCCATGTAGATAATTTTAATATATCTACGGTATTTTAATCAAAATCGTTAGAGCCATTTTTGAGAAAATAAATATTTTCAAAATTTTTTCCATGTAAGGGGTAGTTTGGGGTGGGGGGATTTTTCTTAAAATCTTTATGACCCATCTCTGGATGATATACTAAACTTAAATACCAAGTTTGGTATTTTACCGACTGCGTTATCGTGTTCATAGACACGCACTCACGCACACACGCATCTTTTTCCAAAACAGTTTTTGATGAAGAGGACCCTAAAACGTGTATTTTCGGTGAAATCTCGGTACCGATTTTTTGGGTGGAGTGCAATACCTTCTCTACACACTATGTACGTGTAAAGAGTAAAAATCGCCACACCTCAACATGACCTTTACATGGAACAGTTTTAAAAAATTTAAATTTTCTCAAAAATGGCTCTAACGATTAAAATACAATACGTGTATTTTCATGACAAATGAAATGTAGATATACAGCTCTCTCCAAATATATTTATTTTTGTGCAGTTAACTATTTCCGAGATATTTTCCATTTACATTTCCATATTTAAATTTTCCAATATATATACTTATTTTGTTTCACTCCTGCCCACTCAAAGAGAACCTAATTTCAATAGCATCACATAATGAATAGCTCTAAAAAATATTTCACTATCGCTTTAGTTTAATGTTTTCCCATGTTCTCCCTATCTACAAGGAAATAAGTAATGAGTCCATTTTTACTTTCTCCATTTCGTATGTACGTACAATATAGTAGTTGAGTAGTATTATATTCCACCCAAAAATTCGATACCGAGAATTCACCGAAAATGCATGTTTTAGGGCCCTCTGAAAAAATAGAAAAAGGTCCGCGCGCGTATATGTGTGTCTGTAGACAGTAGATATAACTCAATAACTAAAAATCTGTTAAATAGAATTTTTAAAAAAAGGTCCGCGCGTAAGTGTGTGTGTGTGTAGACGGCATAACCCAATAACGAAAAGTCTGTTAAATACCAAACTTGGTATTTAAATTCGATATCTTCCAAGGATGCGACACGAAGATTTTAGGAAAATCTCCCCACCTCCAACTAGACTTTACATGGAACAATTTTTGAAAATTTTGACTGTCTCAAAAATGGCTATAACGATTAAAATACCATGTGTGTAAGATATTTTCATGACAAGCGTAATGTACCCATAACTTGACTTTTCTGAGAATAGCCTCTGAAGACCTCTTCATTCTGGATAACTTTTGTATAACTGGTTAACCATAAGAGATAGAGAAAAGGTTACTGCACAAAAAGTGTAGATCTCTTAAAACACACAGTTTATGCTATATAGATTATTTTTCTTGAGTTGGCATTTTACGAAATATTATGTTATTTTTTTTCAATTTTAAACTAGTACTTTAACTTTTCTCCAGTGAAGTCAACATCGTTTCATTTCTTTTGTTTTACCTCGGGAATACAACTTAGAACAGAATTTCAATTGTTTCAACAGTAAGAAGATTTTAAAAGATTTGACTAAAGTTTTAACCTACTGCATTCCCTTATATCCTTTCTAGTTACAAGGAAGCAAGTGATAAGGCCAATTTGTGCTAATGTTTATCTGCATTAGCATGAAGTAGATAAAATACTCTTTTGTAAGGGAAATTTGTTTTTAGAATAATTAGATAAAGTCATATGAATCAAACACATCAGGTTTTTGCCAATGTTTATCTCGATTATTAAGAATTAGATTACAAATTAAGATTTTGTATGATAGTTTGCAGCAGAGTAGGTAGAGAAAGTCGTGTGAGTGTACTACATCACTTTTTCTTTCTTTCTATAAATGCTTAAGTAATAAGATGAAGCACGATGTTGAATCTCTAAATGGAATACTTACTATAGCTGCTGTAGGTAAAAAAGCTAAAAAGTAAACAGAAAGTAAAAGGAAAAGAAAATTTGCAAGCATCAAAAAATGAGAAAACATTGGCACTTTCATTTCCGCATAATTTGAACTGTACAAACGAGGGCTGCTATAACTACTTTTTCTTCGGTTATTCTTTTAAGGGCAATGATTTATAACTTGCCGAAGAAAATAAATTAAACATCCTGCACATCCAGCCTTCAACTCGAAAGATTTACGCGTCGCCGAAACGCGCATCCGCATTGTAATCTTTGCGAGTGTACTTGCGCATGGCAACATAAACAAAGGGAAAATGGCGGCGATGTAGAGGCTGCATATTACAGCGGAGTAGCGTTAGTTGACATAGCTGGAAGAAGACCGCAGATAGAAGCACCTTATTGCTAGTTTCTTCTCTTTGGTTCAAGACGCTGTGCAAGGTATATCCTAGCCCGGGCACGGCCCGCAGTGTCTGGGGACTGCAGACGACTACTGGACTATCCTGCAACATGGTAGCCGAACATGCAACTGCTACTGTTGTGGAGGAGAAGGACAGCAACATTCTCTGCTGTTCAGACAGCACAGAGTTCCATGTGGCACACTCCTGCAAATCAATATTTGACGTTGTCAGAACAGGGTGAGTAATGCCATTAAACAATGAACGCAACAGGCAGAACAGCTTGAGGATAACTCCCCTCTCCCCATACATTCCTGGACACAGATACAGAGGGAAATAGTAGTACTGACCGATTAATGAAATAAGTATATATTCCATTATTTATTCATTTCTTTGCCTCTATTGTAGAAGTGTAGCATTCCACTCGTTATCGATATTTCATATGAAATAACTATTTTAGAGCTCACTGAATTCCCCCCTAAAGTAAAGAAGGGAAGAGGTGTGTGTGTGTGTGTGTGTGTGTGTGTAGAGAGAGAGAGAGAGAGAGAGAGAGAGAGAGAGAGAGAGAGAGAGAGAGAGATATGACCAACATTTATAAAACAATTCCCCCACTCTTCACTAGTTTTGCATAAACAACTTTTCGTTATTGTAAGCTTTCTAAATGTTATGTAACTGGTAAACCATAAAAAGTTAGATACCTACTAAAAAATTGATTACAAAAACTGTAGCATTTATGTCAAACAACATAATGGTTAGGTACCTATATCTTTATATTTTCCGGGTTGAACTGTCATGCATCATCAATTGAGCGTTCTAACGAGATTGTTTCTTTGCGCACATGGGTTTATTAAGAGCAAAGCCGATCGTGTTTTGTTTTGTACGCTCAATTTGAGATTATTTCTAGGTAAATAGTTACACGAATACAAGTTGTAGCTACCCACTGGGTAGAGAAAATTATATGAATGTGACACATTACTTTTTTTTTAATTAACAACCCTGAATTACTTGCTGCTTTAGTGGTGTTTGTGACAATGGAATGTCAATTCTTCGGCAATCTTAATGTTTCATGGATAGCAAAACTCGCATACATGCCTGCGGTCTTCCTATCTGCTTACTACCAATATGAGGAATAAATGTAAACGGGAAGCAGAAACTTAACAGATACTCGGTGTTTTGCACTCGATCGAGCATTATCTTTCCCGTCACCAAGATAGGGTACACTAGCGACCTCGCCTGAAAACTGCATTTTTTTGTCAGACGGATAGTAGGCTTTTTCTTTGTTTCCTTCATTCTGTCTTTTTCATGCATTTTCATACACGAACATGATACTTCTTTTACTAGGAAGCATAAAGTGAAAATTACCTATGTGTTTTAATGCTCGAAAAATAATGAACAAAAGAAAATAAATATTATGAAAGCAACGTAGTTATTCATTCTGCACGACATATATATATATGTGTGTGATCGTTTATTGTAAAGCAAAATGTTAAGTTTGTATTTCAAATAGATACAATTTCAGATATTTCCATTATCCTTAGTTTAGCGAATGAGTAACCAGTTACAAAACACTTATCTGCATGATCCGGTTTTCAGCTATTGTGAAATATTCTCGTTTATTATGATGCATTCTAAGCCAAGGTTTGGGATGGAAAATTTAAGAGGCAGACTTTATTTGTACGAGGGATGATCAGAAATTAAAGTTACAAGGCGGTGTTTCATCTTTCACAGGAAACTTAGTAGTGTGCGGTAATTCTAATACATGCGACTGGCAAAATGTGTAGTTTCAGCCAACTGCTACCTACAGCGATACCGTAAGGTAAACTGAAATGGCGACTCGTTTGGAAAACTGGTCTCGCAAAGAAATCAGCTCAGTTATTCGATTTCTGTGGGCGAAACATATAACCACGGCTGACATTCACTGACAGCTGGTGAAGATTTATGGAGAGACTGTAATGTCTCACCAGCATGTCTCAGAATGGTGTAACAAGTTTGCAGCCGATAGAGAAAAGTTACGGACGAGGATCCCAGTGGCCAACCCATAACGGCATCCACAGATTTGAACACAGCTGGTGTGGAGGAGCTGATTCAGGACAACAGGAGGATCTCATCACGACATTGGTGGTAGAACCGGGAATGTCCATGGTATCTTGGTCTTCCGGGAAGGCCGCGTCTTGGCTTGAAATGTTGCCGACGTTTCGCCTCACTATGTGGGGCTTCCTCAGGGCGTGTGCTCTCATCACGACAGTGCCAGGTGAACTGTGTTCCGACATTTTTTTTTTTTTTATTTTCGAGTGGAGGAGAAAAATCCACCTTATGGACTAACCCGGGCAAGCCCGGAGTGTCCGGGTCTCCCATGTGGGCATACCGACTAAAAAATCCCTCCACCGGTATTAGAAGGAAGAAAGGAGAGGCGGTACCGCATTATTGCACCCGCGGATTCAAGGCGATAATTTAACGACTGCAGGGTGCAGTCAGAGGGGTGAAATGAGGACCGGGAGACAGACTTGACCGAGGCCCAGACTGCCACCGCGGAGTATTCGGGGAGAGGAATGATGGAATTCAAGGGTGAAGGATGGAGTTAGTGCTGGTTGACTCTGTTGAGCCAGTCGTCGTATCCTGGGACGTTTTCGAGCCGAAGCCCTTGGCGTCTACTTTGGATGTTGAGCCTGGAAGTTTTAGGTGCCGACTTCTCCAGTAGAGCTCTCACCTCCTCCCTGAAGATGAGTCGGATGTCGGTGACTGCTGTAGCTATTGCTTGGTGAAGTTCTGGATGTGAAGTGGTGCTGTGTTGTTCCTGAAGCCTGTCCTCCAAGGCCGTCATCTTAGCCGTAAGAATCAAGACTTCCGCGTGGAGGTCCTGAATGACCTCACTTAGGCCCTGGATTTCCTGCTGCAGGATGGTTAGTGTTGGTTGTTCAGTCTGCGGAGATGGCTGTGTAGATGATGGTGTCCGGGCTGGTTTAGGCGATGAGTGCCTGCTCTTTGGGTAGCTGGGGCACTGGGCTTGCCCGGTGAAATGTCCCGTACCACCACAGGTGGCACAGAACCGGCGACGGCGGCGGAGGTCGTGCCCAGTGCACTCCGAAGTGTATGCGTTGGTGCCCGTAGGCACAGCAGCGATGGCAGGGCCGGTGTCTTTCCTGTCTGCTTGCCTCAACGTGTAGAAGTCGCCCTAATAAGGGCAACCCTGACGCCAAGGCAGCCTCTAGGTCTGATCGGTCCTGTAGCTCCACTCTTACTAATGGTGTCGGGCCCCGGTCACAGATTATTCTAGTGGCCCTCGAACTTGAAGGCCATCTAGATTGTGCAGCGGCGAGGAGGTGCCGGGTGGAGAGATCCCGAGGGACCCCCTAACCACGGCACTGTACCGGGGCGGCGTCGGCGTGGAGCTCAGCGGTGGCGGCGATGAAGTGTTGGCTGCCGGTGAAGCAGCGGCGGTCGGCGGCGGGGGTGATGGTGAGCGCGGCAAAGGTGCAGCGCTCACTGCCGGTGTAACGGCAGGTGGCGGAGATGCCGGTGAGCGCTTCCTACCGGCGGATGCTGGAGAAGCGGTGGCTGCTGTAGGAGCTGCTGGTCTGCGTTGATGCTTCCTCTTCGGCATCTCGAAGCGAAGTGAGTCTGCGTGTTTTCCGACAGCGCGGCCGGGCGCTCTTTATACTGTGGTGGGAGGGGGCAAAGGCCGGCCCCTCCGCGCTGTTGGAACACAGTTCACCTGGCACTGTCGTGATGAGAACACACGCCCTGAGGAAACCCCACATAGTGAGGCGAAACGTCGGCAACATTTCAAGCCAAGACGCGGCCTTCCCGGAAGACCAAGATACCATGGACACTAGCCGCCGAAGCTTACGCAAGAAGCCGGGAATGTCTTTTGGAAGCATTCATCACGTTGTTCACGATATTCTGCAGTACCTACCGGAAAGTTTATTCCCAATGGGCTACACAAAATCCGTCCATCCAACACAAGGAGAAGGGCATGGGGGGTCAAGTCTACAACTTTTGCAACAGTTCTCCAGGGAAGGGAACAGTTTTCTTCACCACATTGTCACGAGTGACGAAACATGGATTCACTATATACTTTCAGCAGTAAGCAGTCGTCAATGGAGTAGAAACACCCTTCCTCTCCAAAGACAAAGAAGTATAAGGTGGCGCCATCTGCTGGGAAGGTGATGGCCACAGCGTTTTGAGACAATGTGGGTGTTATACTAGTGGAGTTTTGGGAAAAGAGCACACAGTGACTGCTGACACATACTGCGAGACCATGACACGATTGCGCGAAGCAATCAGAAGGAAACGGCTAGGATCCTCACCGAGGGTGTCATTTTCCATCATGACCGCGCGCGACCTCACACAGCATATGTCACCACGCTGTTGAAACAGTTTCGCTGGGATATTATTGGCCACCCTCCCTACAGCCCGGATCTCGTTCCAAGGGACTTTCACCTTAAAGGATCACCTAGGAGGCTGATGATTCGCTTTTACCAGGAGGAATGTTCAAACTCATCCCATGAAGTGCCTCAACTGATATGGAAACTATTTGGAAAATAACCTAATATATGTACTATCAGATGGCTGTATTGGTTGTACGAATTTATACTCTTTTCACTGTAGGCTTTGTAGCCTTAGTTTCTGATCATACCTTGTATATTAGCTCATGCACAAAGCATGATAATGAAACTTGGGTGACCTCTAGAAGATCTGTACATGGGCTCTTGGAACCTTGCCCCACCTGTGCATATAATCAAATCCAAGGCCTTGATGAAAAACGGACCACATCTTTGATATCTGACAGCTTTTAGCCTCAAATTCCAAGGAAAAGGAGCCCACGGAGAAGTAGTGAAGTGGATGGTGAAGTTTTCACATTTGGGTGGTATCTGCTGCAGGTTTGATTTTCCCTCCCACATTTACTGTATAAAGGGTCTTGAGCAAGTCATTATCTAATGTGTTTGTGCAAAGTGTTGTGGGCCATAAGATTGGGACAACCTCTGGCCTTAGTTCTAGTAGATTCAAAAGAATCTTGCTCTCTTTGCCGCCTGGCCTAGAATTAAGTTCATGGGCTTGTCTGGCAATAGTTTGCTTATTCCAAAACTTAAGATGACTCCTACTATTTAGGCAGGTTACTTCATTCTTGACTCATTCGATTTGGGTCCAATAAATTTAAACCCTGGACCTCTCTCAGTGAATGTTTGTTCTTCTCATTACTTTTAATACTAACAGTTCAGGAACTCACACAACAGTAACTGGGCAGCTAGCACAGAATCTGTCCAACATTCTTTGACATTGCCACACTAATTTCAAGGCTGCCAGGCTATCTGAGCAGATGCTCATCTCCGCCCATCTACCTGGCAAATTTAAAATATGCATTACGTATTTACAGATTAAGATTGCATACGTTTCTGCCTATAAACAGTGATGAACCTTCCAGGGAGAATGTCAAGTTTGGTTCTAGGGTCCTAGGACCCAGCTCCTGAAGCACAATCATCCTGAAGCACTTCTGGCCCCTAACCTTGAGGGGAGACCCTGTCTCTGGGTTCCACTCCTCCCTAGAAGGTATCACCATTTTATAAACTGGACTATGCCTGGTTCTCATTCGATTCCTTCCCATGAAGGTAGTCATGCCTCCTGAAGTATGGTTAAAACAAGATGTGTCACTTAAGGGTAACCTAAAGCACCCTAAAGCCCAAGAATGGTATACACTCACCCTTATGACCTCCACAAGCAAATGCAAAGGAGAAAGATCCACCAAAAATCTCTTAGGCAGACAATGGGGTAGCCCTCGCTGCCCTGATTATCATCAACATTTTTGCAGAGAATAGAGAGAGGCACACCACCAAACCAACACCATATAAGATCCTTGTTCAAGTTCCTTCACACCACGTCAGCATATATTGCGCTACCTTTACAGTGGTTTCTTGATCAGGGAATTTTAGTTAGCGAGTTCGTCACTATGTGCTCATGGTGAAGAAAGATAATCCCATTGACCATAGGTGGCACTATAGAATGAAATCACAATTTGCAGATGTGAAACATGGTCAATTTATCCCAGTGACCTTTTCTTTCAAGGTATGGGGTTCTCGTAAGTGCAAATAAGCATTACACAGTACCATCAGCTTTCTGAAGGAAGTTATGCTAAGGATTTGTATGCACCTCTGCTGGATTTGAACCTGCAACCTTGGGTATTAGAGGCTAGCTTGGTAACCACTACACCATGCAAGGTGACAAATTTCACTATTATAGTTTTGCCTGGATTAAAGAAGAAGTCTGTTTTCTCACACTATTTCTCTAGAGCGTGAAGGGAAGTATATGAACTCCGAAACCATTCTCAGGAACTTTCCATCTTGCTACAAAGCATCTATATTTGGCATAACCCTGAGCAAGAATTCCCTTTCCTGCACAGATGATCATCCACTACCATCATGGGTAACAACATTCCTCCTTGGATCTCCTAGGCACTGAAACCCTCATGAACTCACCCTCCAAAGCCATCATAGCTGTCAGCCTTCCAAAGAAGTCATAATCCAGTCCATAACCAGTAAACCTACTTCTTTGCTCTCCAGATACTATGTTATAATGTGATTAAAGACACCTTTGATGTCCAGGAAAATTGTGATGGCCTGTTTCCAACAATCCATCATTTCCTCTAATCTTACATAAGATGCTGGAGCACTGGTATTGCAAATTTATACAGGCAGTGGACATTTTGATGAGGATAAATTACCAGTACCTCATTCCTTAAATGCCAATCTACCAAACTCTCCAGAACCTTCGAAATGGCAAATATTAGACAATTGGGCAAAAAATCCTTTCTCCTGCAGTAGGACTGTATACCCATTTTAAGTACAATCATGATCATGACTTAAGCCTGCCTGCAAAAAATGCCTTGTGGCAAGGCAGGCCTTGAAAACTTTCATCTCATGGGATGTAATCTCTCAGCCCTCTTGAAGAAGAGTCAGAAGAACTCCACTCTCATCTGCGCTTTTATTGCACTCAACTGAAAGAATCAGACTTTTTAAAAGTCAACCTTGGAGCCAACTTGACCACCCCTAGCTCAAAAGCCTGCTTACCCTAACTGAGGATAATTTTTTGACTAATAACATGGGTCCCTGGGAAATGATTTTCAACTTCTCCCCCTCTGATTGTATCTTTGCTTCAGAAGAGGTCTCTTTGAAGCAGTAATTTCTGCAACTAAGCAGCATTCAACTGTTTCTAAATATTTTCACAGGAGAGACTCTAAGATTTCTTGGAGGCTCTTCTGGCCTCTGTTTTATAATGCTCGGGATTTTTTATATAACTCCCGTGTTACTTAACACTTGTTAGCTTTATATGCATTATTAAGCTTGTGTCGTTTTCTGGTTGGCTCTTAGGATCAGATTCCTTCTAAATTTGACTTTTATCTGAGCTTCATGTTTGAGAGGAATGTTTCATCTATAAACAAGTCTAGTGATTTCATGAAAAATTCCATGAGCAGCTTCAAGTCTTCCACAATCCTTATCCTGATCTAAGATACATTCTTGAGCTCGTCCTCCAGGTGTCCTCTAAATGAGGTCCTGATGAGGTTCCTCTACTGGCTGCTCCTTCTTTTCCCCTCAAAATCAAAGTCTGCAATTGGATAAGTTCCAAGCTAACCCTCCAATCCTTAACTCCATCTAGGATTCTGAAGATTCTTCTCTCTTTGAAAAATCATAAAAGTAGAATGCTCCCTTTGTTCAACATATCCAGATCTTCGTGCTCAAAAATTCAAGTAATGTCTCTCATCTCACACTGATGCTCGTGGTACTCCAAATACTGTGGATTTTGCAGTTGCAGCCAATCAGTAAGTTTCTGTTCTTGCAATATAGTACTAGCACTCTTGAACTCCCATGGATGAATTTCCTTAGAGTCACAAGCGCCTACCATCTGTTGGGCCAATCCACATGCATTATACCTCTCCAGAACTGCCACCACTCTCTAAATAAAGTCTGGAGGAGCCCAAGTTGTGTCTTGTCAGGACAAAGCTCTGGGTTTATTATCAGCTGAAGTATTGAAAATGGAAATACCATTTATTTTAATCCCATAATGTAGTTCCTATGCTAAGGTTCCTGTGCTATGGCAATTTTCAGGTCCTGGTTTGTTATGCTACTACTAAGCTGGTAATACTATGTCGTAGGTTAGTCTGAAAGAAAGAAATTATTTCTGCTTATCTTACTACACACTTCAACCCTTTTCAACTGCCAGTTCTACTAAGAAGCTCTGAACCTCACTTTGGTGTTGGATAACTGAGTGGCCAAGATAAAAGTCTTACCTTGCGTTCCTTTGATCTTTAAGCAAAGATTCCCTCAACCTATCTCTTTTTGTGAATCCAGAAGCACCAGGTTCAATTTTAGATGCAGCTATTGAAAGTCCATCCTTATGAGGCCACCCATTCCTCCCACTCTGATCCAATAATCTAGTCCCTTTCCCCCTTGGCTCCACTCAAACATTTGTCTCCTTTTAGGGAACCAACCTCACTGGTGTCCCCAAACTATCTTGTCAACAATCTGTAGAGAGGCTTGTTTCTCCATATCCCTGGGAATTACAGTTCCATCTCCATCAGAATGTTCTGGGTGACAAAGGCTTTGAAAGGGGAAGCTCCTTGTGCTCTTCAAGTCCCTTTGGGTTTAAGTGATTAGAACTGTCAGTTGTTCCATTATTACCTAGGGATCACTATGGTCCACTCAGTACCTGGGCAAGATTATAATACCCTAAAAGATAGACAGGTATATCAAGGTTTCATTAGCAACACATTTCCCATTTACCATTTACCCCTTCGCACAGGTCACTTAACACCTTGGAAATTTGGTTCAGTCTCCTACTGGTTATTTAGAAACAAACTTGACAAGTGTTTCAGTCAACTATACCAGCATGTGCCAGTATGTGCCAATGTACAGTTGAACCTCTATATCTCAAATCTTTAGGGGGAGTTAATATAAATTTGACTCGAAAATTCAGCATATGGAGACATCTGAAAATTTTGTTTAAATGGCCATTTTTACATTTGCGGTATTGAATAATACTAGTAAAGAATGACATATCCCACTATATATATGGGATATACTGTACTGTATTTCCATGAAATCGCCGCGTTTACAGTACAGTACTAAATTTCCATGTGCTATACTCCGCTTCATGAATATTTTAACTTTTGCACCAAAACTTAGTGTCTTCAAGTTTCTCTTTTGTTTTTCCATTTCATATTCAACACTTCACTGTACAGTAAAACAAAACCTTGTTAAACAAACTGTATTGTACTTGTATACAACTGCTCTTACAAACTACTGCGGTTCAGGGTTTAGAAATTTGTAAGAGAGGCAAAAAAGCAGTTACAATGTGTTGGCAGTTGACCTTTGAACAACAATGTCCAGATGAAAGTGACCATGTGTCACAGATTGAAGTTAAGTTAAAGATGTTGGAATTAGTTAGTATGTATATATATCCAGACTTCGCAACTTTTAATTCAGTCTACAGTAAACAGAAATTTGAGTTATGGAGTGAATTTTAACAGTAGAGATTTTTTTTTTACTTTGAGATATCTAGAAATTTGAGTTATCAAAATTTTAATTAAAGAGAAAAATACACAGAAAACATTAGGTAAATGATTGGGAAAGAAAATTTGCTTTGACATATCGAAAATTTGAGTTATCGAGGTTCGACTGTATTTGATATTCTCTCAAGGTCCAGCTTACATCTGTATGGCCACTCCAGAGCCCCCATGGAGAAAAAAACTTAATACCTTGAGTATTTTGTACTGCAAAACCAAGTAACCTGAAGTGCCAAGAAACCTAAATTTCCCACATTGATTTGATACAATTTTAAATACATATTCAATTCAATTTTTATTCACCGCAGATGTACAATATGTACATATGGCTTCATCATCACTTACAAGCAAAAGAGTACAAGAAATATACAGATGTAATAAAATACAGTTGTCCTAATACAATAAGTGCTAAATAATAGAGCTAAGAAAAATTGGTTTTAATAATAATTTATGCATTTCAGATTCAAAAATTTTCTGGCACAGCTTTTAACGATCTGGGTATCTCATTATATAAAATTATTCTTTTATGGGATACACTGTTCAGAGTTTTATTAAGTCGATGACACTGTCGGTGTATTGCCTCAGTTGTTTGAGTATTATAGGTATGATAATGCTTATTTCTTTTAAAATATTGCACAAAATTGTCAAAAGTTTCGGCAGGTGTTTGAACCCTAGACTGCCCTTGCTCTAAATACAGCCCTAATGTTCACTGTTTGTATTTCTCTAGTATGTTTTCACCTACATTTAGCATGTTTTTTCACACCTGGCCCTTGATGCACATTTCATTGACACTTTCTCTCTTCATCATAGTTTTCTATTTTAACAAACTAGATAGTAGTATAATGTTCTTTATATGGATTGAATACTTAATAGAAACTTACACTTTGAGTGTTCATTACAATATCATGTTAATAATATGCATTATTTTAAACAGTTATTTTGTCATATATCTATTTTGAACTAACACGTAAATAATACTATTTGATGTTTGTTTTCATCCCAGAAAGAAAAACATTAATAATCACCACCTATGATAACCCTATGGTTTATTACCCAGAATAGATAGAAAAAGTATTATATTTCACCCCAAATTAGTAAGAGGTTATTGTTGTAAAATACTTATTATATGTTACATTGATTACTATTAAATCAATACTGAGATTTCATAAGAAATATGTGTGTTGGGACTTCCTGGATCCAAAAACAGTATTTCAGAAAAAGGTTTATATGTGTATATGTGACTGGATGTTTTTGTCTGCCTATGAACAGCACACAGTACAACTAAAATTAAAAATATCAATCTTGGTATTGAAGTTCATTGTCTTTTAAAGATGAGAAAACCTTCCCACCCCAGACTGCTATTTATATGGATAATTTTTATTATTTTAATGGCTAATAAATTTGATTAAAATACTTCATGTTTAACATATTTATATTTTAATTTCCTTTAACCTGGTTGTTCATATCGGACAATGAATGAAATTGGTGAAATACTCAAATGATCTTGGTGTCCATGGAGTTTAAAGTTACTCAACATTCATCTTCTCAGGATAAGGGAAAACCCCCCCCAAAAAAAAACCTTATTGGAGTAACTCACCCTAAGCAAGATTAGAACTCATGACCATTTGAATGTGAGGCAGACACGCTATCACCACACTACCAGGTGGGCTGAGCGACTTTTGTGAGCCCATTTATTAAAGAGATAGATATACTCTTACTACACAGAAAGTGTAGACCTCATTAAGTTACATAGTTTATGTCAAATACATACTTTTGTAGCACTTCCAGGATATATTATTTTTATTATTGGTTTGCATTTTCAAGTACTTTTTTAAAAACTAAGTCACTATTAGTTTTTTGTTTTTCCTCACAGTCAAACAATGGAATTGTAATCTGTTTTTCAAAAATTTATCACTGTAGCCTACTTGTACCTAAAATGAATGTAAAATGTAATCTTATCTTGATACCAAGAAATAAATAGAAGAATAGCATAAGATCTTTCTCCTCTTTTATGTTAATAGTGCTATTTCAATTCAGAATGAAGAATTGGCACTAATTTAAAGCCACATATTTATTGCCATCTGGAGATCATTCAGATTCGTCTGCCTTTCATTTTAAGTTGTAAATCTGATACATATACCTATCTAGGAAACACATTTATAAATACAAATATTGTTGGTAGGAAGCAATTTCTACAAAGGACAGTAATGTTCAGCTGAGGTAATGGCTTTGCTGATTTTTGATTTTCAGAGAGGTCTGTGATATTGAAGCTTTAGTTGAGAAGTTGGGACCAGAAGCTCTGAGTTCTAGAGATGAGTGGGGCTACACACCAGCACATTGGGCAGCTCTTGATGGAAATGTTGAAGTTATGCGTTACCTTGTGGAACGTTCAGCTCCTGTGGATTTATCATGTTTGGGAACACAAGGACCCCGTCCAATTCACTGGGCCTGCCGCAAAGGTCATGCAGCAGTGGTGCAAGTTCTGCTACAGGTAAGATACTAACGGTGAAGAATACCACTTATAGAATTGTTTACCTATGTCCTTCAGTGAACTTAAGCCGTTTACATTGTATTTTAATTTATATATGATTGATCATTTTGATTTTAACAAATAATATAATGAATGAAGCAAATATGTGTTCTATGTATTTAAAATAGAGATTCTGAATACTTTCTTTTGTGGGATTCTGCAGAGTAGTTTTTTTTTTTTAAATTTTTTCAAATTTACTTTTAATTATTTTATTTATGGAAACATTCTAACGAGCAAAGTTCACTTTTACAAGCTTTACACAAATTGAGATGTGGTATTGACAAATGACAAATCACACACAATTTCATAACCCAGAAAATACCACAAAATTTACATATATTGGAAATTTAAGTAGAAAACTCAAAACACAAATAAGACCTTTCCAATTTAATAACAATGAAGCTAATGGATAAAAATATTGATGATTATAATATAAATAGTACAAAACTGTGATGTGTTTCACTAATTTTATTTTGAATTATATTTGTTTTTAGTATTAATTTAAATTTCTGAAATTTAGAGACAATTAAGAGTAAAAACAGAGATTACACTCAAACTTCACTCTTGAAATAAAGTATCTTACTTCGGACATATTTTGGTGGCTGTAGCCACCATTTTCAACGGAGATTCACTGATGAACTCGTGGTAGTGGCCTGTCTCTCTTCTGGATACATGAATTTTGAGATGAGTCCATTTGTTTGTGGTGTGTCAAAATTTACAACTTTGTTATGGTTTTTTAAAATTAATAGATTTCCCAAACTGTTAACCCAATAGGATTCTGCACTAATTTTAACAATTTGGGTTCACTATGAAAATTAAGCTTTTGAATCAAAAAATTATATGCTACAGCTGAATTATCTGTCTGTTCATGCTTTAAATATCTCACGTGTCCTTTAAAATGTTGTCCAATGTTTCTTTTTGTTTTCCCTACATACTCCTTTTCACATTCCTTGCAGCTAATTTCATATATCTCTGTTAGTTTCAGTGGGGGGGGGGTCATCTTTTGTGTTTGTATGGAGGAGGTTTTTTAAACTGGGGCTAAATTGATGTTCCATTTTTTGGAAATCTTTTGAAATGTTTGGTGTGCCAAACTGTGGTAAGTGAATTTTTTGAAGCTGGATTCTGCTTCAATTCTTTTTAGAGTGCTAATTTCTTTTACTTTCTTCTGTTTCATAAATTTATTAATCTTCTTCTTTACCAAATGTTCCGTGTAGCCATTCTTTTGTACAATTTCTATGATCCTATTAAGTTCTAATTTGTATTCCATTTGACTTAATTGTAGATTTACCAATATGAATGCAAGGCTGTTGATCATGGCGTGTTTCGGTGAAATTGGATTGTAGTTATTGTTAATTATGTAGTTTTCCATCTGTGTTTCTTTCCTATGGATTCAAATTGTAGTTTATTGTGGTTCCTGATTATTTTTAGGTCTGAGAAGGGAAGCCTGCCATTAGATTCTTTTTCTGTTGTAGGTTTTATGGAACTGTCCTGAAGATTTAGCAATTTAAGGCTGTCCTCGACTACTTTTTTGTTTACTACTGCCATTAGCTTGTCTACATATCTATACCAAGTTTTGTATATTTGTGTGAAGGCTGTGGTTATATGGAATTTTAAATTACTCATATAGACGTCTGCAAGTATTGGAGATAATGGATTTCCCATGGTTAAACCATACTTTTGTCAATAAAATTTGCCTCTGAATGTACTTTACATTCCAATACACCTTAAAAAAGGCACTGCAGATACTTTTAAATAAAAATAGCAAAGAATCCTGTAAACAACTGTTTACTAAGTTAAAGGTTATGACCATGTACAATCTATTTATAAGCCCGCCTGGGTAGTGTGGTGGTAGCATGTCTGCTTCACATTCAACAGATTAAAAATTCAGTGCCGTAACCAAAATTGAGCCATGGATCTCTTAGTCTCTATCCATTAATTCTTCTAATTAGGCTACCATGCTAACACATCATTGCTAAGTGGTGTTTTTCCCAGTAAATCACATGGAGATCTCAAATTATTATTTTTGAGATGACATACCCCAATGGTGACTTACAATGTTGTAAGTACTTTAAGTCCTGGGCTTCATAGCCAACTATTAGGTCAATCAGTGCCAATTAATTGTTTCTTTCACTGTGACTCTATCTTCCAATTTCTGTCCTGCATACAGCTAGTGTTGAATAAGCACTAAACTATGAAGCCCAGTACTTAAAATATTCGTGACATTGTAAATTGTCATTGGGGTATATCATCTCAAAAATAATAATTTGGCATCTCCTTGTGATTTACCAGAAAAAACACGAGTTAGTTTGGGAATTTAATGTTGTGTTGGCATGTTACTATGTAGTTCAGTGGTTAGAGCAATTGAACAGAGGTGAGGGGATCTGCAGTTCAAATCCCAGCTATTGCATTGAATTTTTTAATCTGGCTCTTAACTTTTTGATGTAAGGATTTTCAAGCATTTCTTGAAATGTGGAAGGTGTGCTGCACCTGGAGCTTCTCATTAATGCTGATTTTGGTGTTTTATCTGTTAAAGTTTTGTTATAATTTTAAATGTAATGGAAAAACACACTTGGATAAAATAAAAATAACGTTGGTGACTTTAATTAATATGGTGATTTGGTATGTGTTTTACTTCTTATAATTTTTTAGAAAAGTTTAGAAATATCCTGAAGCAAATAATAGGTACTTAAGATCATGTAATAAGGAAAATTAGATAACTTGAATAGCTTGTTAGGAACCTAACTTTAGATTTTATCAATCAGTAATGGTAACTGTCTTTACTGACCAGAAGTTTTAAACATATTTAGTAAACTAAGGCAGCAAGAATATCTGATGATCTTCTTTTTATTTCCTTTAACATAATACTCATTCTTTCATTTTTAGAAGGATATTGAGCTGCTGTATACCTCATGATTTCACTTCTTTATTAATTTATCCTCAATTATTTGATCAGAATATTTCTTGACTGTAAGAAAGCCATTCCTGCTATCTTAATTTCTTTACATTTATGTAAAACCTTTGGAAAGAAAAACTGATCATAAACATAATATGGTGCAGTTATATGTCAGCTGGTGTTGATGGGACAGTAAGAGGTAATTAGCACTCTAAATAGATCAGTGTTTGCCCAGTGTTTGCACTGGGCTATTGACAGATAACTAGAATTTTCTCCTCCACTGCCTCTAGAACATTCCCAAAAAGTTAAAGAAGGTTTTATGGAGATATTAGCTGTGTACAAGTGAGCATTCTTGCATGATGAAGAGCGTGAGTCAGTCAATGAGTGAGTTAGTGAGTGCTTTTTGGAGGTTTGTGGTGACTGCTGAACATGCAATAAGTGTTGCTTCTGACAAATGTAAGAGAAATCTTGTGTTTGGCTCCTCAGTGTCTGGAAGAAGTGACACTGCAGAAGAAAGTGAAGTGATGGGAAAATTGAACTAGTTCACAGCATGTAAAGTGATAGTGATACCTGAGCGAAGTCTCAGCATAAAGATAAACAGGTTACAGTATGCATAGTGTTGAATTTCAGACTTTTAATTTTTTTGTCAAAAATAATGCAGGTGCATTGGTTAAATTTATTATTAATATTGAGATTTTTGGAAAATAGTTCTAAAAATCAGTGTTTTCAAACACTTATAATACATATTTTAACATTTAAATTCTCTGTGGAGCAAACTATGGATTATTTCAGATGTTTCATGTCTAAAAATCAATGCTCTGTATTAATTCAGTGAACTTTATATTTCAGGCTGGGGTAGCTGTAAATGCAGCTGATTTTAAAGGCCTAACTCCGCTGATGACTGCCTGCATGTTTGGTCGTGTTGCAACTGCAGCATTCTTACTTGGAATGGGTGCTCTTAATCATCTCACAGATATAAATGGTGATACAGCATTACATTGGGCAGCTTATAAAGGCAAGTTAGAAAATTACATTTTGTTTGAGGCTGTGTCTAAATTTTTCTTGCTAAAAACTTTGTGAAAGTGCACATACAGCATAAAATGTAATGTATGATGCAACTGTTCAGATCAAATATACCTAGGGGCTGTTCAATAAATATTTACTTGCTATATAAACTTTTACCTAAGCATATTGTTACAAATTTTGGTAGGTAAGCAGTTGTTTCAAGGGGCTATTCATCCGTCTTTAACATTTGTCAAATAAAGTCTTGGATTCATTTAAGGGATGTTGTGGGTTGTAGGAAGGGGAATCTTGTTATGGATATTATAGTACCAAATCCCATATCTGTTTGATTCTGTAATACTTGCAACACACACTTCCCTTCCTAACATTTCTCTGCACCATGAACCCATTTTTATCACTCATATAAACATGACAATAACTATAACTAATAATATAACTAAGATCATAATTAATATAATTAAATTAATGCCATTAAATAATAATATTTAAGTGAAACATAGAGTTATAGGGGAAAAGGGAAAAGTAAAGGAGTATATATTTCGGCGAGTCGAAAAGTGCCGTGGAGCGAAAAGATGAAAATGCTGTTTCTTGCTGAACAGTAAACAAGGAGTTTTGCAAAGGACAGTATATGGTCAAACAAAACAATTTTCATGCCTTGCTGGGTGCAGGTGTGATCGACCGTTATTAACAGGGTCTTACCTGCATACCTGAGTTTTCCTTGACATGTCCTGGGCAGTTTTCGGCAGGACAGTGCAGATGTAAGGCAGGGAGTTCTTGCTTACAATGTAGGGCAGTTTAAAACACGTTTACCATGCTACAGGAACAAATTTCTTTATGGAACTAGTATTTTTATGTTTGTGGAGTTTCGCCCAGAAAAATAGGCTTTAAAAGTGTAGATCTCTGCCCTGGTAACGGACTGTTGGTCTCCATAAGTAATAAAAAATAAACATTGTTTCTGGAAATTATAAAATGTTTACAGTGTTTGTATTTGGAAAACCCAGATTCCAAAACCCACTTACAGCTGATGTGAACGGAATGTGCACCGTGCCCTGAGAAGTACGACCTACAAGATCTCATGCTCTAGAGACCAGCAGAGGGATGAAAGTAGGTAAATGAAAGTGAACATAATTTATTCCCCAGATTCACCTATCCCGATTCTGACCAGGCGGGCTCAACCACAACCTAACCACTCTTAAATAAATCCTTGATCTCAAGGATACCAACATCTCCCAAAGATGCGGTATTCCTGTGAAACAGCCATCTGGCATTTGTTAAAAGTAAAGCATGTCCATTCTATAGTGTCCAAACAAGGTTATTATATATTTATCTTTATGTTTTATTAGTTTTTTTTTGTTAATATTTATATCATTAATAATATTAATTCTTAGTATATATTTTATTATAAATAATATAATTTATTTTATTGAATGGGAATTAATTAGAATTGAAGAGTGAAAAAAATAATATTTACTCTACAAAATAGTTAATATATAAATTGTAATTTAAAATCCAATTAAAATGCAGAGAAGCTAGCAGATCTATGCAAGCTGGAAATGAGGATGATGCCACAACTGACTTAAGCATGCATGTAAACTTGAGAACTAATTCTTGTAGGCATTTAGGCACTATAAAGAGAATAATTATGGATAAGTGCAAGGCTTTGTATCTAGAATGCAATTACAGAATGGTTACCAGAAAAGTATATCATAGAAGAGACAATGCCATATAGTATTGAAAGCAGCTACTTTCTTAGTCAGTTAAAAAAATCTTGCTATATTTCAGGAACCTAACTTTGCAGTTTCCTTTTAAATACACTACTTATGTTGTAAAACAAATGCACCCAGAGCTCATTTTTGTAATATTTATTTTTAAGTAGGTACACTCAGTTGAAATTCTTCATTAGGTAGTTTCTGGTATATTTAGGAGAAGGAGCAGGTAAAGTACTTTATTTAGGGTTGTCCACACGGCTCAATTAGTAGAGCACCTGCCTGCTGTGCAAGGGTTCTCAGGTTTGACTCCTGGGTAAGAAGTTTTTATAGCCAGGATTATTCTCCATTCATCCCAGAATCTGGAGGTATGATTAAGAGTGTGAATATATGCATGCAAAGTTAAAGATAATTCATCAGAAATAAACACCAACAGTAAACTAGTAAACATCATTAATTGTTACAAAGGAGAAGCTGCCAATATGATCCAGGTGTTATAAGTGGCATATAAATGGAACAAAAGATAAAAAAACAAAAAAAGTCCATATTTAACATGTTTCTGATTCATTCTGATATGAGTAAGTTATATAATATTTATTCCAATATTTCAGAAGCAGAAAATTGTAGTTATTAATTATATTTAAATTCATATAAAATGTGATAACTCATAAAACCAAATAAGATTTTAATACTTTACATCACAAGTGAATTGTAGCTAACTTACTCTATTAATAAGGAAATATATATATTTATTTATAGGACATGCAGATTTGATCCGGCTCTTAATGTATTCTGGTGTTGACCTACAGAAACCAGATAACTTTGGATCAACACCTCTACATTTGGCATGCCTATCAGGCAATGTAAGCTGTGTTAAAATTCTCTGTGAAAAGGTGAGTTAATACATTTTTTTATAATTTGTTATTGAATTGCTGTTGTTTGGGGCCTCAAGGATTGGCATATCCTGAGGGCTGAAGTTTCATCCTATGCAGAGATTCAAAGCTGAGGTGTTTAATCATATTTATTTATGCATATATTCCAGCTATATAAAGGATAGATCTAAAGTTCAGAAATACACTAAATGCCTGTATAACAATGGTTGTTTACAAATGCATTTCTTATAATCTTTATATAACTACATTTCTTAATAATTACTTTTCTTACTACAAAAATCTGATGTGTTCCATTCACATGACTTTCTCTACATCTCTGCAACAAATTACTGTCAAAAAGCCTATGCCTCTATTTACTTCATGCTAATCAAGAACAAATTGCACAAATAGTCTTATTACTTGTTTCCTTGTAAGTAGAAGTGAAATAAGGGAGTACCATAGGTTAAAGTGATAGTCAAAAGCTGGTTGCTATGTGACTGGAGTTCCTTTGTTTGCATGGGCAGGGGTTGACAAAGTCCTGTGTGAGAAAAGCATAATTTTTTAAAGCTGAAACCAAAAACAAGGAATAGCTCAAAAATGATCAACTCTATGAAAAAAATGCAATTTACATAAATTGTTCGTTTTAAAGTGCTCTATATTTTTTGTATGGTAAGTTTTTTTTCCATCTCTTCAGTTTAGCAGTTATGCAAAATTGTATAAAATTTGTCCAGAATAAAGTAGCCTTCTGAGGCTCTTCTCAGAAAATTCAAGATATACATTTTATTTGCCAAGTAAATATCTTTAATATATGATATTTTAATCAAAATCATATTAGAGTCATTTTTGAGAAAATCAAAATTTTCGAAAAAATTTCTATGTAAAGGGTAGTTTGGGGTGGGGGGATTTTTCTCAAAATCTTTGTGTCGCATCCGTGGAAGATACTAAACTTAAATACCAAGTTTGGTATTTTACCGATTTTTCGTTTTTGAGTTGTCGTGGTCACAGACACAGTGACACACAGGGACACACACACACACCCTCGGACCTTTCTCTGAAAATGCTTTTTTTGGTTACAGGGGACTCTAAAACATATATTTCTCATGAAATCTCGGTGTCAAATTTTTGGGTGGAGTGCAATACCTTCTCTATACATTATATACATATTACGTGTAGAGAAAGTAAAAATATGTTTACAATATTCATAAAGAGAATCTAAGAAGTCTACATTTTATGGTATGAAGTAATGAGTCTGGTACTTTTGACAAAGAGGAAGAGCTCTGTCCCTAGCAAACTTCTGGGCTGGTGGTCCACAAATCCACGTGACGAGGGAGAGGGAATGCATGATTCCATCAGAAGACTTGTAATTGTAGGCATGTGTTGATTACATCTTGGAAGTGCTCTAAAAGAAATTACAAGACTGAGGGTATGTGCACCACCAACTCTTCTACATATAGTTAACTCAATTGTCATTTTTCGGTCTTATGCTTACTGGTATGCTCATCATCATATTTACTAATCTCCGTTTTCTTGTTTATTTAAACTTAAATACTAACTTATTAAATCTGTCTTGTGCAAAAGAGGATAACATAAACTTCCTGTCCAGCATACTGTTATGGTCCAGGAGACATAAAGTTAGGGTTGCCATAATTTTTTGCCATAAATCTGAATTGATGAGGTTTAACAGTATACATATTGTGTATTCCTAGGACCGAAACAAAGCTCTCCCTTCCTCTCCTTTATACAGTTCCTTTCTGCAAATACATCATTGGGTACATCTCTATTAAAATATTGTTTAAGAGCATTTTGCCATTTTTATTTTTTCTGCTACCTGTGCAGCAAAATATGTTTTCATTTCATTCACTGTTCCAGCAGTCTGCTGCATCAGGCCTCCTGAGTGCTCTGCTGTATAAAGCGCTGCTGCAGCACTTGACTTGCTGATACAAGATCTTTAAATTAAATGTATGCCACCATTTTATCCCCTGAATGTATTTGGAAGCTGAAAAAAACTGTGTGCCCAAGTTGCTTTGTTTTCTGTTGGAAGACTGCAGGAAGTTTAACCGCACTGCATCTTGTGTGCTTCTACATTCAACAAACAGCATCAGCACTTTGTTAAATGAATAGTTTTAATATAATTTGGCTAGCAGTACCTCATATTTTACATGTAGCATCAGACAGCCGAAATAAATTTCTTAGATCTATAGCAGGATACACAAGATTAGATAAAAAGATCAAACAATGAAATAAGGCAAAACTTAAAAATAGAAGAATTAAATAAAATAATAACAGAAACAACATTTGGAAAGAATGCCAGTAAACAGAATACCTGGAGCATCATCTAACTACAAACCCCAAGGCTATTTAAGTCCAGGACAACCAAAAAAGAGATGGACACAACATTTTGGAGCTGAACCAGACTAAAAATGGACTAAAACTGTGAAGGAGAATAATAATAATAATAATAATAATAATAATAATAATAATAATAATAATAATAATAATAATAATAATAATAATAATAATAATAATAATAATAATAACAGCAACAGCACCAGCACCAGCACCAGCACCAGCGCCAGCGCCAATGCCAACGCCAATGCCAACGCCAACGCCACCACCACCACCACCAACGGCAACGGCAACGGCAACAGCAATAATAACAACAACAATAATAACAACAACAACAATAATAATAACAACAATAATAATAATAATAACAACAACAATAATAATAATAACAATAACAACAACAATAATAATAACAACAATAACAACAACAATAATAATAACAATAATAATAATATGTACATTGCAGGATGTACATTCCTCTGACTAACACTGGCTTATAATGACATTGGTTCTGTTAATTCTCCAATACATACTTCATATGCACCACTGGTCCTGTGCAACAAGTTCTTTGCAGCAAACTTCCAAACATGCCAATTTTTGGCAACATTCAGCTTCTCAATTGCATGGCAAGCCATGCTTATCCTTTTTATAGTTCACCAATTTTAAGATGATCATTATTGCATTGCAAGAAAGCAAACAGCATGAGAACAAAGACACAAAAAAAAAAAAAAAAAAGTGTGAATATTTCAATGGAGTGCACCACAGAACTACTACCAGGTTATGGTAGGATCAGATCACTCAACATGAACATAACAAGCTTCTGTGTTGTTTAGCCATGTTTATTCAGGCACACAATATGTGTCTGCAACTATAAACTCTGTTACAGTTTTCAAGCACAAAAACAGTTGACCATTTCAGGAGTACCAACCTTATACAGTCCAAAATATGTCCAATAACAAACAAAAACAATCTAAACGGGGAAAAATAAGTATATCAATCTCAAACAAATTTAATTTATTTAGAAATGTTCTTGAAACTCTCATATACAGAGTTTCAATTGCATAAGTACAATAAGTTCACCTTCACATAAACTGCCCTCAATTTTGTACTGATTTTAAACAGCTTGAATGGTTTGTACAAATTTATTTTACCTCTTATTTCAACTCCATATGCGCAATGATATTTTGTTAGTTGTTTCATCTGATGAACAGACAAAGAAGTAACATGGTTAGGTGCTTTGCAGCAGTGAAATACCTAAGACTTTTCAAACCTCTCCCAGAACCAAATCCTGGCTGCATCACTACCTGAATGCATCAGATTTGTAAATAATATTGTAAATTCAGATAAAGCTTTTGGTTAAGCTTTTCTTATGAAAAACAAAATGAACTATAACATTTGATTTTGGCAGCAAAAAAAATAATTAAAAAAAAAAAAAAAAAAAAATAATAATAATAATAATAAAATAGATATTCTTTTTTTCTCATCGACTTACATAATTTCATACATTTTTCATCATCATCATCAACTCTTTATGGATTAGGCGAATTCTCCTGTTCCGGCCTCATATTTCTTCCCATCTTTTAACTGGTCTTCCTATCGTTCTGTAGCTTAGAGGTTTATATTTGTATGACTGTAATGGAATGCGAGAGTTATCCATTCTTTGTAAATGGCTTTTCCATTTTTCTCTATTTATTTGTATCCTTTCTTTTAAGGAAAAAATGTCTAATTCTGTCCTTATGTCTTCATTTCTAATATGATCTTGTCTGGTGCATCCTTTTACTGCTCGGAGATATTTCATTTCTGCCGCTTGTATTTGGCTCCAATCTTTCTTTTTAAGAGTCAATGTCTCTGAACCATACAGTAAAACTGGAACAGCCATTGTCTTATAGAATTTTAGGTTTGTATCTTTTCGGGTTTTCCTTTTTAAGGTACGAGCTATTACTCCACAAATATATTGGAACTTACTCACTTTATTATTTATTTCTTCATTGTTTGTCTTAAAGGTTATATTACAACCCAAGTAGTTAAATTTTATCACCTGTTCTAACACTTTATTGCATAACACTATCTTTGATCTTTTTATATGTTTTCCTATAAATGCCATTATCTTTGATTTTTCTATTGATATACTTAAACCATAATCCTGGATCAATTTTTGTAACTTGTACATACTTATTTGCAGCTTACATTTTTCAATTCTTTGTTTTTCTACAGAGTAAAATTGAATTGGAACCAAAAGATAAAAATGGTAAAACTCCACTATTACTTGCTAAGAGCCATCGCCATAGTGATATTGTGCAGGTTCTGGTTGCTGAGCAGAAGAGAAGAGCGCGATGGATGCCAGCTGTCTCAGAGATTTGGTATGATGAACTTAATTATATATGTGAATATTTTTAAAACATTTTTTTATAATAAAGTTAATGCTCTTTCTGCTGTTTCTATTGCTGTTATTGAACTATTGTAGCACTTATGTTTCTTTGAAAACCCAATTGGAATTAACACTGTGAAGTACTATAATAATTTATAAAATATTACAGATTGAGTCGACCAAACACTTTAAGGCTTCACAAACCTAACATTATTTCCGACACGTTTCATCTTCCGTTGAAGGCATCGTCAAGGTTTCGACTGGCTGGAACTCCCGTACTCCTGTGGGTCTTGTTCCACCAGATGTCCCAGAGAAGCAGGACCCACAGGAGCACTGGAGTTCCAGCCAGTTGACACCTTGATTATGCCTTCAATGGAAGGTGAAACGTGTCGGGAATAATTTTAGGTGTATGAAGCTATAGAGTGTCTGGTCGACTCAGTCTGTATTATTTTATAAATTATTATTTTTGTTTCTGCTTCACACAACTTGCTGCCACACTTCTGTATATTCTTTTTCATTAGGATAACTGGAACTATTTACAATAAAGCATTCAGTTAGAATCAAAACTAATAGAACTGAGTCTTGCATACTCTAATGCTCCATAGAACAAAATATGTATAAAGATAAAACTTGTTCAATAGAGTATTAGTATGTGTGCAACTCAATTTTATTAGTTTTAATTCTAATGGTTTATTTTTTTTCATTTTAACATGATCTTTTACTTTCTCTACAGCATACATTAAAAAATTCAATATCCATATTTCATTGGAAATGCATTGTGTTGAGGCCACCTGAATCCCCCCCCCCCAAAGAAAAATTTTTACATTATACATGTGGGCCTGCATGTGAGATTAAAAAAAAAAAAAAAAAAAAAAAAAAAAAAACAGCATACCGAATAAATACCACCCTTGGTCAGATCTTTCAGGAAAACTGCACTTTATATGGAAGATTTTTCACAATTTTGTTTCTTTTCAAGATTTGCTGTAATGATTTTGATAAAAATACCATATGTTTAAAATATTTACATGACAAATAAAATGTATATCTTGACATTTTTGGAAACAGCTTATGAAGTCCTCTTCATTCAGGAATATATACACTTTCTAGGGTTCAGTATTTGCACAGAGCAAAGAAAATTTTGGGGGCTGTGAAGGACTAGGACCTTTAATTCTAGTTGAAGACATGATAAAAGCTATCAGTATATCACAGTATTTGTGAAAGTTGTTCCTGAACTTTAGAAAAGGTTTCCGGAAAGTGCTAATATTTTTCAACAAATTTAGTTCCTTGTCACACTTCTAAGAAAATGAACAAATTCTTCAAAGATAACAATGTTTGTATGCTTGAATGGTCAGGAAATTCACCTAACATCAACCCCATAGAAAGTTTGTGGGTTATTTGCAAAAACAAACTTGCAAAATTTGGTTGTTCCACAAAATAACATTTGATATCAGCTTCAATTCAAAAGTGGTTTCATTATAGTGATCTCAAAAATGTGAGTTCCAATCTTATGGAGTTAAATGTCTGATCATGTGATGGAATTTATAAAAAAGAAAGGAGGACATATTAAGTTTCAGGAAATGAAAATTGGAAGTAATTTATGAAAGCATGAAAAAGGTTGTGTTATTGTTCTGTTCTGATTAATTCACATAGGACTGGGTGTGCTCTTTTTTAGTTTCAGCATTCTTTAACCTGATAGATCATACCGGATGATGAATGAATGATTAATGAAATCATTGAATGAAACTAGGGACCATGGAGCTTAGAGGTACTTGATATTCATCTTCTAAGATAAGGGAAAACCCCAGATGACCTCTCCCAGATAACTCACTTTAATAGAAATAGAACTTGGGACCTCTTGAATGTGTGTCAGACATACTATTCCCATGCTATAGAAGCAGGTGTATAACTTTGTTTAACTGATACACCATAAGAGATAAACAAAAACATATTACAGAAAATGTATATCACTTTAAAATGCACAATTTACTAAATTAATTTTTTCTAAGGCATGAGCTATTTCTAAGATATCCCTTATTAATGATTGGAAATGCTCAACACTTTGTCATTCTTTTCAAGTTCCTACCAATGTTCAGTTGCTCCTTATGGTTGGAAAGAGTGATGATGATGATGATGATGATGATGATGATGATGATGATTAGTTAACTCAAAGGTTGGTTAATGACCAGACAAAACTGCAGAAGAGACCACAACCCAACTGCAGCAATCAGGCAAGGATAACCCTGTGGTAGAGTTCCATTTCCTTTTTGTGGAATGGTGAGGATGAAAGTACACACACTTAGTTCTCCCAGCAGGGTGGGTACTGGGAATAAAAGCTGGGTTCTCTGCACCAGAGGCAGTGGGATGGATTTTGACAGAGTGTGGAATTTTAAGGCAAACATACAGTATCCATTTCTTACAGTATCCACTTGACTCTTACTACTTCCTTTATATCTATACAAAATCTGATATGATCCATTCACATGACTTTCTCTACATCTCTGTAACAAACTATGTTGAATGACTTATTCTTCTATTTACTTATGCTAATCAAGATAAGCTTTAGAAGAAATGGTCTTATTATTTGCTTCTTTGTAAGTAGAGGGTAAATAAGGGAGTACACTAGGCTAAAGCTATATCCAAATTTTTTAAAGGCCATTTGCTGTGTGATTGAAATCCGTTTCTTTGCATAACCAGGAGTTCATAAATTCCTGCATGAAAAAACGTTTAAGAATTTTAAGTCTGAAACCAATAACAAGGAATATCTAGGAAATGGTTACCTCCACAACAAAAATGTAAAGAACATAAATTGTGTGTTTTGATGAGATCTACAGTTTTCTGTAGTAAGTTTTTGTGTATCTCTTATGGTTTACCGGTTATGCAAAAGTCATCCAGAATAAAGAGGTCTGCAGAGGCTATTCCCAGAAAATTTGTGAGATACATTTTATTTTCCATGTGAATATCTTTAATGTACTGTGCTTTAAACAAAATCGTTAGTCATTTTTGAGAAAATAAAAATTTTTGAAATGTTTTCCATGTAGCTGGTGGGGGGGGGGGATTCTCCTCAAAATAAAAATTCAAGCCGCATCCTTGAAGATACTAAACTTAAATATCAATTTTTATATTTTACCAACTTTTTGGTTTTGGGTTATCATTGATCTCTCTCTCTCTCACACACACACATACACACACACACAGACACACACACAGACCTTCATCTAAAAATGCTTTTTTTTATACAGTGACTGTAAAACATGTATTTCTGATGAGATCTTTGGTATCAAATTTTTGGATGGAGTGCAATACCTTCTCTACCTATGTAACCTGTACTATGTAGAGAAAGTAAAAATGAACACTGTAGCTACTTCTGCAAAGGTTTATCTCAATTAAATTGAAGTTAGAAGTTTGTGGAAGTGAATGGAATGAATAGCAACAGGAGGGTGAATGGCAACAATTTGCTAAAATATATATTTTTTATGGGATTGTGAAATATTATTTTAATGGCAGCAAAAGCTTTTGTTGTGATTTCAAATTATTTCAATTGATATCACCAAGTTTGAATATCTGTTATTCCTAGCAAAAAATCATGGTTTATATTTGTCGAATGTTCAGTTGTCCCTTGAGACAATCCAGCGTTACATTACTGCAGTCTGTGTGTGGGACACGCAATATCTATCTATACTGCCCGACATCTCTTCAATCTCTCCACATGTAACTTCCAGCATAACATAACATTTCCACTGTTTATAGATCAAAGCAAATGATTTAAAATGCCTAGATTTTCATATTTTCAGTTGAAAGGTAGATAAGAATATGCTGAAATTTTGGCGGAAGGTTAACTTCTACAACATTTATTCAAAGTGTAACGTTCAGAAGTTTTACTATTTACCCCATTTTACATACATAAAAATAAACAATACTGGGTAGAGAAAGATACATGAATATAACACATCAGATTTAATTAGTTGCAAAAACACAGTATTATTTATTTCTGCATCATTAATTTAGATATAACAATAAATGTGAATATTTTAAATGTTTAAACAGTCAACTAACCTGTGCTTCAGAAGTAATGTAACATATTATAACTCCATGGCACGACAGCTCATGGAGAACCTTGGCCTACCGCCCGGCCGCTGCGACCCCCATCTTAGTCCACTACAGATGTCATGGATGGGGGGCAGTATTGGAGAGTGAGACATAGTCAGTGACTCGAGCCCTCCTGGCCGGTTAATGTGATCCTCATGACTTGGAGCTGCTACTTCTCCATCAAGTAGCTCCTCAATTGGCCCCCCAGGGACCTTACGAGGCTGAGTGCACCCCGGGCCAGGTCTCCCAGCGGGGGAAAAATCCCCATGCTGGTACTGGGGATCGAACTCAGGTCTCCCGCTACCACCGTGCTAAGGAGATGATCACTAACATATTATAACACCCAGATACAGCAATCCAGTTTCAATAAGTGTAAAAGGTTTAAAGTATTTACTGTGTACATTTTTGTTGTTTATTAAACAATGGCATATTTTTGACAGATGCTCTTTAATATGGTTCTAATCTTTCTTTAGATTGTGTTTGCAATTCTAAATTATAATGTAGAAATATTAGAATGGTAGAATACTTCTGGGTTGGATTTTGGATTTGTAACGCTTAAGCATCACTTACATATAGTTTTTCCAGAACGATTTAAACAATCTGACAAATCAGCCATTGCACACCACTTTTGGTTTACTAACCATGAAGTAGTACCCAACATACACTTTATAAAACCCACCAGATATGCAGCAGAGCTTGACGTCTAGGAGAAAGTCCATATCGTTAAAAACCAATGCCACGTATTCAACTTTGAATTTCTGCCACAAAATATATTGTGGAGGTTTGTCACTCAGCCACCAGGGACTATCACATCTGAACATAGAATACCCTGTGGAAATTCGGTTGGAAACCATCGACAATGAAGCCCATATGGCTTCGAAACTGGTCTGGAAAAACTATACATAAGTGAGTGTTATGAACCCAACTCAGAAATATTCTATTTATACGTATCACTATTCCAAAACACCCTTTCATAAAAATTGTTATTAGAATGCTTTTTATTTACAGGGGCCTTTTATTTGGAGGAGCTGGAGATTCTAAGGGTCCTTTGCTGCTGTTCATGGGTTCAGTCCTCCTCTGGGGATATCCAATGTATCTACTTCGGGTACTGTTGGAGCTGCACTTACCTACTCTTTGATTGAACATTGCTATGCCTGCAAGCATGGTGAAAGCTGGCACCACACTCACTCGCTATTGTATGTGTAATAGAATCAGTGCACACTTTTTATCTTTAATTTCTATCCTCTGACCAGAGCTTTCATATGTTTTAGAACTTAGAAAATGTCTATTCATTGGAGGTTTTTATTAGGATTTTGATGCATGTTCCTATATTGTATATTATATTTGGCAACTGTAGAGAGAGGCATTTTCAGTATAATAGATGAGAGGGAACCTCACATTAGCATGCTGTAGGAACCAGTGGCGGCTCCTGGTCTATTGGTTAGGGTAAGAAGAACATTCAAAACAGATCAGATGATTGATTAGCACCAAAATTCCTTATGCTAAATTAAGAAGCTGATTAATAAATAAAAATGTTATAGATTTATGTACTCGTATATATAGGTATATTCCACTGAGAAATTGTCCACAGAGAAAAATTTTATTCTTGCTCCCTTCTGAATAGATGTATTTTTTGTTTTCACATATTGTGATTAGTGGAGGGTCTATAAATATTGTTCAAGTCACTATAGCCACCATCATTCTACACACTTTTTTAATGAGAAAATAATAAACAAGGCCAGCAGAAAAGTTTGCTTATTTAATAGGTACCTATATTCCACAAATTCAAAGTTCATTTTCATATATATTTCTACTGAAGTGACGAACTTCACTTGTGTGTTTATGTTCAAAGTCTAACTAATAAGTTTACCTTTTTCTGAGAAAGAAAGTTTCCTAAATAGCTGTCTTAACAAGCAACCAATTGCATATTTAATGTCAGACTCTTTTTTGAAATTGACAGCTGAAATCTATCTCCTGTAATATCTATGCTTGAACTATGCTAATGATGTTTGAAGTTGCTTCATTTATACATTTTAATTGCATTTTATTTACTCCTCACAAATATGAAACTCTTTACTTTTAACAATCACATTAAGCAACAGTCATTTATCTTCTTTTACAATACTTTAAAAATTAATTTACAAGGATATATTTCAATATTTTGTAAAATAATTTTTAAATACTAAACAGAAGTAATGGTCAATGTTGTTCAAGACCCTACCTTAAAGACCCACAAAGTGATTGTACTTCTGCCATATCCAAGTTATGCAAAAACTTTATTTTAAATTTTTGTTATCCAAATTTGTTCGATTAAAATGAAATTTGAATGTTTAAGAGAAAAAGTATTTTTTCATTCAATAAACGTAAAATATTTACAATAAATTTACAAGTTTTTATGAAAAAGTGGTATAAGGCACACTAAGTTTCCTGACAAAAATGTTGGCAACTCAAAGTTCTGGTACACTTTACTTCTAAAGTTTTGATTGTAGAGTAACCTTTTTTTTCCCTGGGGTACTCAACAGATAATTTGAGATTGTGGAACAATTAAAAATTTTTACTATAAAAAGAGAAGGGGGGAAGGGGAAAAAATTGGCATGTCTAGTGACACAAATTACCTATTTTTTATATTTTATGAATTTTGTTCTCAGTAAACATATTATTCATTAAACAAAACAATTAAAATAGGTAATAATACATTAAATTTCATATGAATAACTTTAATAATAGTTTCCTCAAAAAGTGTACGTGAATGGTTAAAAAATGAAGTTACAAGAAATTGAGTTTAAAATTGAAAGTGTAATTTTGCTCATGCTAAACATGCCAACTCCATATTCCTCATCATTGGTATTATTTGTAGCTTCCCTTTCCTTCTTCCTGGTGCTAGTTTTTATATATTATTTAAGCTGCCTTTTTGCCTCTGAGAGTCAACATTTATAATTTATTAAAAATGCTGTCTTCATGATTTCATCAATTTTGATGCCCATGTGTTTAAAAAGTCAATTTAAAGTGTCTATTGCTCATGTAGTATACATGTTATACATACAATTTTAAAGCTAAAGATCTATACTTTTTTTTTTGAATCGAAAATAAAAAAAAATTATATTTTCAGGAAAATTATCTTCCTGGTGTCCTTAGATAGATAGATAAGTTTATTTGCCAGAACAAAGTACATTGTGTAGCAACGTCAAATACAAACAAGATCAAAACCAATTGACAGTATTATAAAATTCATTCAAACAATAAAATGGATTTAAAATCAAAGTGCGCTTCACTGACCTCTTAAAAGATTCAATGGAGAGAGCTTTAGTGCTATTACTGAGTTTGTTAAATAGATTTAATGATATTATTTCAAAGGAATTTTGTATCTTGCTATATTTACATCTATTTATGTAAATATTGGAACTAATTCTGGTGTGATGAAGATGGATTTCGGAACATAGATTGTATTTATGACTATTTTTCTTAGCAAATAAGAGGCAGTGGAACACAAACAATGAAGTCAAAGTTAAAACACCCAACTTAATAAGTAAAGGTTTATAATGAGTTCTGGGGGCTACACCACATAAAATTCGAATTGCCTTTTTCTGTAATAAAAGTATCTTTTTAGCTAAAGCATGGTTCCCCATAGCTCAAATAGCTATGGATTTGCCCATAATAAACTGATAATAAAACATTGGAAGACACATTATTTCTTAAAACATGTAACAAATATACCACTGCTTACTTTATTGGCGATATAATTAATATGTGAACGCCAACCTAGACCAGGTTCAAAATGAATGCCTAGAAATTTTATACTAGTTTCAGTTAAAAAAACTTGGCTGCGGCTGCGACAGACCATTCTGCATTCCTAACATACAAAAATGTTAAACAACAAACAAGTTTCCTTAAGCCCTTCAGCGATATGGATGTGTAATGATGTCCAGTGCATGACTGTTAAATAACAATTTTACCAACGAATAACATCAGATAACTCCATGAAATAACTCAAACCTCAATGTCTGGATTTATGGCCATGATGTCTAAGGCATAATAGGAATAGATAACCTATCAAATGATGGATCACAGGATCGAATACAGTCAAATATATGTTCTGCATTCAAGAAAAACTGTGAAAAGAAGTGGGACAGCCCAACTAAAGCAATTCATGCATTTTACGCTTTTTTTTTTTTTTTTTTTTTTTTTTTTTTTGTAAAAAAAATTCACTCTCATCATTACACAGCATTATAAGATCAGATACCCGCCTGGGTTGTGTGGTGGTAACGTGTCTGCTTCACATTCAAAAGGTTGTGAGTTCGAACCTCGCTTAGGGTAAGTTGCCCGGATAAATTTTTTTTCAGGGTTTTCCCTTATCCTGAAAAGACGAATGTCGAGTAACTTTAAGCTCCATGGACTCTGAGATCATTTGAACATCATTTCACCAATTTCATTCATCGTCCGATATGACCAACCAGGTTAAAGGACATTAAGCTACCAAAAAAAAAAAAAAAAAGATCAGATAATACTGTAGTTATCATGTGTCCAAATGGTCTTTGGTTTAAGGGATGGTATGTGACAGTTGACCATACTGGTATGGTTTGAGGTTCGTGCCGCAAAGTAGCAATATATGCTTTTATTTGTATTTTTATTTATTTTAACACCTCACCTCCATCATTGGGTATCTTTGAATGCAAGAGAAAGCACTGGTTGTAATCCAAATTTACTATCACTGCCATCTTTGTTATTGTTTGAAAATTATTATAAATTAGCAACCTCAATATGATGATTTTGAAGTTATGATTATCAAAGCTAATTCTGTTTAAATAAACTAGTAACAACAAACACACAATGAATAATATTTATTGTTGGAAATACAACACATCAATCACATCAATGGTAGAGTCGCCACTGATGGAAATCCACTGTGTTGTAATAGATGCATGGCTTATTTGTCCTGCCCAGCTTTCACAGAAGACCAATAGTTATGCATGTCATCATTCAACAGTTAACAGCACACTGCACATATAAACGAGGCTAATAATAATGCATTTAAATTTATTTCACTTAATATTAATCCATTTCTTCTTCTTATCTTTAAGTATATTTTGTGTAATGAATAATTACTATGGTTTCTTTTCAGTCTTGCTTTTCTTGGATATCTTAGCTCTTGGATTTTCTTAAAGCTTATGCCCATAAAATTAATTGTACTACAGCAGAAATTTCAGACATCTCTGAAATTAAACTTATATTCTCTAAATTTAATGTTTTTCCTGCTCGTGTATAAACATAATCACAGTCGGTATAACACTGAGTTTAAATAAATAAAATATTATCTTGTCAGCTGTTGGCTATTGTAAAAGATAAGGAAAACAAACTTGCTTCAGTGTTGTAGGACTATTATGTCAACCAGCATTTGCTTACTATTCATTTCATTTGTTAAAGCTACGATTTTTTCTATTCTTTAATAGTGTACTATTGTTTATATTATTTTTAGATTATGAATATTTATTTTATGTGAAGCTTGCAAATTTGTATGGCTTCTTTTATATCCCCAATACATTATATTTCAATTGCAACATTATAATAGAAATTATTAAATATGGTTGGTGGTTAGTATCTAATGTTGAGCAGTTGACAGTGAAGCCATTCGCTCTCTTGCATTCCAGTATTTTGATGTTATATTATCATGTTGACTAAAGGTTGGGCAGCGGAGTAGATAGTTTCCATCCATATCTTCTTTAAGTTTACAGAAAGGACACAGAGGAGATCTCACTGTACTAATCCTCAATAAATGTTTATTGAGACATTCATGACCTGTTAGGAGTCTAAAAGTTGCTACAGAGGATTTTCTTGGTAATGTAGTGATTATGGTTGTGTTATTACATCAATTTTCCCATGGTTTTCCTTTTGTTTGTAATACATTATCTTCTTTAATTTTGTTATTGTATGCTGATGTAATGATTCTTCTGATTGGATCAGACGAATTTGATGTAATTTTACTACCTTTCTTGGCTAGATAGTCAGCTGTTTCATTACCCTGTATTCAGCATTGCGCTGGTATCCATAGAACTATTAATTTTTTATTTAAATTCATTAGTTGTTTTATGATTTTGCAGCATTCTGCAATATTTAGGTTATTAGGTGTTACATCAGATAATATGGACATGATAGCTGCTTTAGACTCAGATGGTAATACAACTTTTTCAAATTTATTTATATGATATAGTAGGTTTTGTAAGCTCTGAAGTATTGCCAAAATCTCTCCATCAAAATTTGTGGTATTTAAACTTAATCTTTTGTAGAAAGAGAAGAGAGGGCACCTTTACCAGTACCACTGTTATTTGATAATCTGGAACCATCAGCATAAACATGTAGCCATTCATTGGTAGGGTTTCTTAAATTTATTATTTCTAGTGTCATTTGTTTGAGGTTTCAGATTTTGTAAATTCTTCAGCTAAATGTAAATAGTGTTCAATATCAAATAATTCTAAGAGTTTAACATGTGTTTGTATGTTTTCTTTTAAGTAAGGAAGTTTCAATCTATGTTTGATTTCTTTGACTTTAGTGAGGAAACTTTGTTGAGTTTTTAGGTTTACTTGTAGTTTTCTTTTTTCTCAGTCATTATAAGGTAATTTTTCATATTGTAAGGTGGCTGCTTGTTCAATGTCAAGTTCAAGTCTTGGATTATTTGTTAAAAATTGTAGAGCAAGTACTGGGGTAGTTTTAACAGCTCCAGTTACTAGGCAAAGAATTTGATTTTTATAGTATATTAAGTTTTTCTTTATTTGCAGTTATTAATATCTCTTCACAATATTTAAATGCTGGTTTAATATACATCTTGTAAAAAGAGTTTAAAGTTTGTGTAGAGCTTTCCCATTTCTTGCCTGCCAGTCATTTTAATAGTGGTAATTTTTTTTTCCGTTTTCTTTGGTTATATTATCAATATGTTTTTTCCTTGTTAATTTTGTATCAAAAATAATACCTAAATATTTGGCTTCACATGTTTCTGTCAGAGTTTTTCCATTCAGTTGAAGGGAAATATTTATTGGTTTCTTCCTTAGTGTAAATAGTGATAATTTGTTTTCTGTGTATTCATTTTCATTAAATTACTAGATGTCCAATTCTGTAATGTTGCCAAAGAATGTTGTGATATATTTATTAGTTGTTGATTTTGATTTTTTGGTTTAGAATTCCATAAGAAAGACTTTTGTCTGTGGAAAGACTTATGTTACTAACAGGGAGGAGACCCTTTAATTCCTTTAATAATTAACTGAAGGCTTAAAGGAACCGACCTGGACAAAAGCCTAATGTCTGATCCCTCACCTTCACGCGGTGCAGCTGTTAGTATTCACATATCAATTTTGTTATAATAGAAAGGAGACACTTCAATTGCTTCTATAATTTGAAGACTTAAAGGAACTGATCTAAACAAAATTATGTGATGAACTAAAGGGAAGGGCTGCTCACCAATAAGCACAGGTCATCTTGGTGAGTTATTGACCTGGACTGATATTTCTTTCTTTCCACATATCAGATCCCCCCCCCCCCCAATGGTATTAGAGTATTTGAGGCCTAGGGGATCATTTCATTTTCTTTCCTGTCCATACCTTTCTTTACTTAGGTGATGTAACTACCATTTATAGTGCCTAATTTTAAACGATTACAAAAAGTTAAATAAAACATTCCAGACAAATTATTAAATATAGTGACATTTACTTTAGGTTCTGTAATTTTTCTACTATCACAGTGATTACATTTTGGACCTGGAAGCTTTTGATTAGTAATATCCTAAGTGATTTTGTTTTTAATGCTATATTAATAAGTAGAGATTGGATTATATGCATTTACATGTTGCATTTGCATATTTAGTCCTTTTTCACCGGTTACTGCATATTTTAACCAAAAAATGGTGATGATGCATATTCAGGGCTAAACTTACAATATTTTAGAAATCTAAAATAGTGGGTACAAGCTTGTTCTCATTTGATGTTTTATAGTGAAGGCAGGCTCAAACCCGGCTGAGGATGATGGATTTTTTTGGGCATAAAAATCCTTAGCATGGCTTCCTTTGGAAGAGAAGTAAAGCCATTGGTCCCATGTCATAGATTTGTGGCACGTAAATGAACCTCAAGCCTGAAAAACAGGCATCTGAGCAAAATTATGCTGTCTTTCACGTCTAGTATAGAATGGGATGCTGAGTTTTTTTTTGGTTGCTGCAGTTTTTGGTTGCCCTACTATTCACTGTACGCTATTACTGCCTATTCTTGAAACTTTACTTAACACCTCCTTCATTTTTGTTGCCAAAAATAAGTTATATTTGTCTTTCACTTGTCTTCCCTCCCTTTTACACACTTTATTTTCACTGCACTTACGTCTACCATCTCTTCCTCCTATGTACGCTTTCCTTTATATTCACTGTATACAATGATTCATGTAAATCAATTAAATAATTAGATAATTTTGACTTCTGATGATAATGATTAAGAATTTAATTTTGGACAGCTAGAAAAAGTTTGTTTTTATTTGTAAATAGGAAACTGCCATTGTTAAAATTGCATTGTTAATAAATTCTTTTCTAAATAATTTAGCATAGCAATATGATCCTATCATCAGCCTTAATGGTAAACTGTGTAGCTCCACGTGAGCAAACTTTTCAGGAGAGTAAAAGAACAGCATAAAATGTTAGGTACATTTAATTTTTTCTGTATGAACTATTATTGTGATATGAAATGCACTTTTCATGTTCTTAGGTTAAGAAAAATAGTTAGGATTTTTCACTTTCCCTAACACATATCTAGTATGCAGAGAAAGTATTGTATTCTACCCAAAAATCATGATAAATACCTGTTTTGAAGGCCCAGAATCCAGAAAAGGCACTTTTAGCAGATAAAAAGTATCTGTGTGTGTGTGCATGCATGTTTATGTGTATAGTATAACTGAATGAACAAAATTTTGGATAAATTCAAACTTGATATATTAAGTTCAGTATTTTCCAGAGATGTGATACAAAAAATTTCAAGAAAATCTCCCATCCCAAAGTACTCTTTACATGGAACATTTTTCAAAATGTTTTATTTTCTTCAAAATTGCTCTAATGATTTTGTTTAAAATACATATTCAAGATGTTTACATAACAAACAAAATGTATATCTTTAGGTTTCTGGAAATAGTCTATGAGGTACTTATGATATAAGAGGAATTTTATGTACCTTAGAATATATAGTAAAACCCTTATGAAATAGAGAAAAATATACATAAGAAAAATGAAGTACCTACTTATTAAAACACAGAATTTATTTTAAAATATTCTTTTTTCTTTGTGTCACAAGCAATTTCTGAGCATTTATTTTTTTTCAATATATAATTTTTTAAGATGCTGTTACTATTCAGTTTTTTTCTCACAACTATGGAAAGAGTATGGAATTTCAGAGGCCAATATACATGGTCCAATTTTAAACTTCTGAACATCATTATTAAGAAGAGAGAAGAAAAAACTGGTATCACACTTTTAACTTCACTATTTAAAAAAAAATACTTTGAGCATGTTTCAGAGGCTCTTGCCTCCCTCCTGAGCAGAAATTTCCTAGTGAATTTGTGGCAGTGGTCTGTAAAAGTCTCTTTCTAGCGTAGGTGAATTTTGAGATGAAATCAAGTTTGTGATATATTGAAATTTGTAATTTTTTTATAAGTATTTATATTTATTTGCTTTGTCTTGTAATAGTTTTATTGCAACAGTATCATGTTTATGTTTTGTATAATATTAATTCAATTGAATTCCAGATTGATTTTAGTCTATCAGTTTGATTTCTTCTGTTCTCTTTTATATCTACAAAGAAATATTTAATGCAACTATTTCGGCAAATATATATCTCGATTAACATGAAGCACCAAGATAGAAAAATTGGCTTTTATAGGAGTTATGTATATGTACATAAAAATAAATTACAGTTGGCTTAGAAGTTCATGTGTTTTTTAGTCTGAAAAGGACTATGTAATTTGGAATATGCAGAATGTGTGCATATATCATACTGGAGGAGCTAGCATTAATGGAAAAGTGAAAGTACAATTTCCGCTGAGTACCATGATCTATAGTAGTGGCATCTCTTGCCTCTGTAGTGTGGGTGCAGCATGTCTGCCATTCAAGAGGTTTCAAGTGTAATTGTGGTTAGGGTGAGTTACCAGATAAGGTTTCTCTGGGACTTTCTCTTATCCTGAGAATACAAAGCTCTGTGAACGCAGGATCATTTGAGCATCATTTCACCCAGTCCATTCATTCATCGTTCAAGTGATCTAGAAGGTTAAAGAACATTAAAGGAAAGAAAAAAATAAAAAATATTTGGTATTATGGAATACAGAGGATAATGCGTCTACAAAAATCTCATTTAGTTTTTGTTTTACCAGTATAAATGAGAAATACAATATCAAACTTGTCTAATATGACACTTATGATGAGAAAAATAATGGTGTAGAAGGCATGTGTTGCTACTGTCATATCCTGAAGACAATTAAACAGTTGTGAAGTTTAGTTTTCCTCTTACAACACCAAAGCCAAATACAGAAGCCACATTCAAGCATTGCATATCATGCTTTTTAACAGATTGCATAAAAATTTCATTTTTGGTTAAACATGGAGTGCAATTTTCTACTAAGCTGATAATATATAAACTCTATTAAACTTTTTCTTTGTATTGCCTTTCATACTGCACGTGGTGCGAGAGTCACTACAAAAGTTTTGAGATACACAAAACTAAACTGGGTAAAATCACTTTGATTCCTGGAGTTTTTCAAAGTATTCACCACCACTCTGTGTGCACTTTCTCCTTCTCTCAAACCACTGTTGAAAGCAATCCTGTCACTCATTTTCATGTGGGTGTAAAAGCTCAATTTCGAATGCTGCAACAGTTTCTTCAGGGCTCGAAAACCTTGTTCCATGCATGCGATTTTTCACTGTGGGGAACAAAAAGAAGTCACATGGAGCCAAATCTGGACTGTAGGGGGGGATGAGTCATCAACTTCACCTCTGTGGACTCCAGAAACTGGATTGCTGCATTGGCCGCGTGTGCAGAGGCGTTGTCATGGTGGAACAGGATTCCAGTCCTGTTCTTGGCTGCAATTCATGAAGCTTCTCAAAAACTTGTGGTAAGCAAACTGTTGTGTACCAGTGCGCAATAACTGTCTTTTGTTCCACAAGTAGAACAGGAGCCACATGATGAGATTTAGAGAAGAAAGTGACCACCATTTTCTTCCCGATGTTGCATGGCCACTTCACTTTCATTGCATGGTTGTCATCCAGAAAGATCCACACAGCCAACTGATGCTTAGTCTCAGGGTCAAACTGGTAATCCAAGTTTCATCACCAGTGACAATGTCAGAAATCTGCCGAGACTTGCCTCCATTGAATCTGGCCAGCATTTCTTCACACCATTCAACACGGTTTTGCAGATCAGTTAAATTGTGGGACACCCAATGTGATGACACCTTCCTCATGCGAAGATAGTCATGCAATATTTTCGAAATTGCTGGTGATCCAATCTGCATACTTGCCTCAATTAAATGTCACATGATTGTTTTCAAGGACCATCTTTACGTCAGATGTATCTGAATATACATAAACATGCACAGTTGCATATTGTTGTTTCAAAATCTGCTGTAAAAATATTTTTCACTGTAAATAAATGGTAAGTACATTTCAGCTCTTTGTCACTGTATTTCCTTTATACTTAATTATGGGCTTCTTTAATCTGCATCACCAAGTATCTATATAATTGTGATTACTGTTTTGCCATGCTATAAAATAGAAATTAATGTAATTCAAATTGTGATGTGAGGGTAGTATATCTGCCACACACAGAATCTCAGCTTAGAGTTACTTGGATAAGAATTATTTTCTGAGCTTTTCCCTTTTTGAGAAAATGAATATAAGGTAATTTAAAGCACTGTGGGCTCCTGACTCATTTAAGCATTATTTTACCTATTTTATTCATTCATCATCTGATATGACCTATCAAGTTAAAGAATGTTCACATATCTCCCCCAGAAAAGATAGAATTGGTAATCTCTTCCCTAGACATTGTACTGGAATGAAGGTGTTAGTGATAATATTAACTGTAAGAATATAAAATTTGAGGTGTAGATGAGGAATGCCATGCAATGGCTTTAATTTAGAGCCTTTTGTAAATTAAAGCTTAGAGTGCCATGCCATACAACAAATGCAGCAGCTGGGCCAAGTTGGTTAAGGTTAGTGTGAGAGAGTCAGTGATGCTTTTTAGAATTCAAGAGATACCGGATACACAGATTTTATAAATATATCTGAGATATCAAGAGGAACATTTGGGATATGTTAGTGAGGAGCTGTGAAAAAATACTTAAGAGACTTATGGGTTAGAGATTGGCAATTTTATGAAGGATTTTGGGTAGAAGTAAGATTAATACTGAGAATGGTTAGACAGATATCATTTTCTTAGTTTAGGGATAAATGTTAATTGACATATTACTAAGATCTAAAAATTGACCCATGTAAGGAAAAATTTCAGTTTGCAAAAGAGATGAAAGGAAAGTGATAGCCTGTATTCAATTGGTATACTTAAGGGTATAAGATGGGTTGTTATCCCAGGTATTTTACCTTACCTGTAAATAGAAAGAAGACAAAATTCATGTTATTTTTCAGTCTAGAAGAACAACGCAGTGGAAAGAGAATTTGATAAGTAAAAATCTGATGTGTTCTATTCTCATGACTTTCTCCACCTATTCACTTATTCTTCTAACTGCTTCATAGTAATCATGGTAAATATTAACAGAAATCGTCTTATTACTTATTTCCTTGTATAAGGAGTAAGGGAAACCAGGCTAAAGTGATAGCCAAATCTTTCTAGAGATGATAATATTGAATTCATGGCTAGCAAAAAACTTTCCCATTTGAGAAAAATGAAAATATTGGAAAATTTAAACCAATAATAAGGAATATCTCAGAAATAGTCAATTACACAAAATAAAAAAACATATGAAATTTATATTTTTAATATAAACTGAGTGACTTTTTTTAATATAAACAGATCTATTTTCTTGAAAACCTCATTGTTACATCATCGAAAGATGCTGAACTAAACATCAAGTTTGGTACTTAATGCACGTTTTGTTTTTGAATTATGCTGTTCACAGGCACACTCATACTCACAGACATGTGGACCTTTCCTAAAAATGTTTTTTGGATTAAGAGGACATCAAAACATAACATTTTTGGGTGGAATACAATACTCTAATACTTACTATAGTATTAGAGAAAGTAAAAAGTGATATAAAGGTATAAAAAAGTTGCCATTGGAAAGATAAACTTAAGCCACACGTCAGAAATTTTATGCTTTTCATTCAAAATGCCAAATTTTGATATTTGAACACTCTGATGAGTTTTTATGGAAGATGAGGAAATGGAGATGGTCATTTGAGAGAAAAACAGTTGAAGTGCTTTATTAGAGCATAAATGTTTCAATGTGATGTTATTAGATAATTTGTGACTGTAGTAGTCTTGGAAAATAGCTAGGGCTCATGACCAAGCCATCATGTGTATGTACTTAGAACTGAAAATACAAAAAAATAACAATCAATTACTTAGACAGCATATTTTACTAATTACCATGGATCAGAGAGCATATGTTGATGTATGTGTTTTCACTTTACAGTGTGTTCCCATCACCTGGAATATACTGAGAGGTTCACATTACTGTTTTATATACTGGAACCTCCTCATGTGGCTAAGTTGGGTGATAGCAAATCGCAGAGATCCAGGATATGTGCCACTCAACTCAGATGGGTACTACCGTGCTATAAAACAGATTCCATATTATGACAAATGGAAGAAGCGCAACCTTGTACTGTCCCGATTGTGCCACACATGCCGCTGCCTTCGTCCATTGCGAGCCAAACACTGCCGCATATGTAATCGTTGTGTTGAGTATTTTGATCATCATTGCCCTTTTATCTACAACTGTGTTGGACTCCGAAATAGGTAAAGTGTTATATTTATTATACTTTTTGAGCTGATATAAACTATTAACCTCTTTCCATGGACATGTATACTTGTCTAATTAAAGTGATTATTTTTAGAAAATATTTGCAGTATTTTATGTGCTATTTTTATATTATACCATTGTTAAAGAATAAAATAAAAAGATTTGTACTAAGGGTGCTCCCTCCTCACCAAGCATAACATTAATGAGAAAATACAGACTGTGACATAATAAATCATAAAGTTTAAAAATCAGGACTCAATATTAGTAAAATAAATATGAACTTGAGTAAAATTAATATACATGTGATAAATAAACAATAAATAAGGTCTGCTTCCTTTCCTGATTCATACATTTCTGTGTTTGCTGGCTTACTGAGCCAAGAGGGGTGGAAAGGGAGTAAGGTAACAAGGATAACAGTTAAAAAATATTATGATTCTGATTTTTATGCTATTCTGTCCTTATATAATGATTTTATATGATTTTGCTTTCAAAATTGTTCATTTTAATTAAGAAGAAGAGATTCAAGAATGATTTTTCTCCACAAGCTAAACAATGTGATATTTGACTTTAGTTTAAGAGTGTACACGAGTCATCCTTTAAACAGATTTAAGCCACATTCACAATGAGATGTAAGCACAGATGTAATGCAGCATAAGTGCAAGTGCGGAGGAAGACCATTCACAATGTAGTCACAAGCATAATGCAATAAGCTGGCACAGGTTTCTAGATTTGAAAATTGTGTACATGTGGAAATCTTCCAAGCGCTCTACAAGTTTCAAATTAAATAATATAACGAACAAAACCATATAAGAAAACTCACTCAATCTTTTAAAAATAAAAATTACATACTAATAGCTGACCCCTGCAGCAGTGATGTCATAATATTATTATTTTTATCCAAAAATATTGAAAATAATGCAAGCATATAGACTGCAGGAAGTGATAAAATTGCTCGTTTAATGAACTCTGAAATATCATTTTGTGCCTTATGATTTATGAGAGCAGATGGTAGGTATATCCATTAAATCAAAGGATGATTCACAAAGAGACTGCCATAACCTCTTGAGCAAAATGAGAGACGGCATGCCACAGTCAAATGGAAGAGTATGTATGTGCAGTAGGTCTGTAAAATCTTGTATTGCGATTGTCCGTTGTTGAACAGTAGGCAATGCATTTTCTATTATTATTTTTATTCTTCTTTGATTTCTTTCCCACATTGCCACTGGCTTTGGTTTTCCTGGTGATATTTTCACATCATATTCTTTTGTCACAGAATTTAACTGTGTCTCAGACCTTTGAATATCATTTTCTAATTCTGCCAATAATACTTAGCCATCATCGAAGAGAATTGTTTTAATTCAATCCAGAAGTAATAATTCTAGCTCTTCAACAGTTACATAAATATGTTCCTAAATTTATACAATATTACAAACTTTTAGAACATGCACTAATTGTGAAATGTTCTTGGGTCTTCAAAACATTTTCATTGCTTTAATGTTTTAAAAACTATTTCAATATCATCATGTATACTTTAAAGCAATAATAACAATGATAATGATAATGGTAGTGGCAGTGAGTTTATTTAGTGGCATATAAGACCTGTCCTTACTGCATACAGCACCACAGGAGGCAAACAATGATGATATATGTGTATTTTTCAGGCTTAGGTTTAGAGACCTCCTTGATGAAATAAGAGCTGAAGCTTTCCTGGCAATGAACATACTCTAGGTGTTCTTGGGCTTCAAGCCAGGTGAGATGATGTGGGGCCATTAATGTTTCAGGAGTGTATATCTCTCCCATCTCAGGATGAAGAATTACTAGTCGGATAAAATGACCTGTATATATATATAGTGAGCGCTGCACAAATCTTGTAGAAAAGTCGCCTCTCTGGCTGTGTATCTGAGTTTTCTGAGCTGGTTAATTTCAATATTGATGTCTGGTTGCCATGCAAGGGGAGAGATGTATGTTCCTGAAATGTCGATGGCTCCACATCACCTCATCTAACTTGAAGATCGAGAATACCTACAGTACCTCCTTGATATTTGACAGTTAAGAGGAGTGTGGAAAACATGAAATTAACCTCAGCCAGAATGGACATTCCTGATGGAAGATGATAATGATGATGATGATGATGATGATGATGATGATGATGATGATGATGATGATGATGATTATGCCATTCCTATCAATGATATCCATCAGGGTCTTATCAGTGCTGCTAGTATTCACAAATTTGTTCATAAATTCTTTAATTTTGTCCATAAATCTGCTGACATAGGACTGTCATGGTACATTGCCCTGGGTTAGGACTGAACCTATAAATTTGGGCACGGAAAGCCAGTCCTTAATCACCATGTTTTTACTTTCTCTGCTATATACATAGTAGGTAGAGAAGATATTGCTTTCTGACCAAAAATTTGATACTGAGATTTCACGGGAAAACACATAAATGCCTTTTCTGGATCCAGAAAAAGCATTTTTAGAAAAAGGTTCATGTATGTGTATGTGTATGTGAGAGTGTGAGTGTGTGTGTGTGTCTGTGTCTGTGTGTGTGTGTGTATGTGTGCATGGGTGTGTGCATGCAGAATAACTCAACAACAAAAACTCCTTAAATACCAAAGCTTAAAAGCTAAACATTCATAATTAATAAAATAGATATCTTGAATTTTCTGGAAATAGACTCTAAGGTCCTCTTCATTCTGAATGACTTTTGCATAACTGGTAGACCATAAAAAATAGAAAAACACTTACTATTCATAAAATGTGCCTCGTTAAAACACACAATTTATGTTAAATTACATTTTTTGCAGAATTAACCATTTCCGAGATATTCCTTGATATTGATATCAATTTTCCAATACTTACACTTTTCTCATTTTTTTCTCCTGGTCAAGCAAAGAGGCCACCACATAGCATCTTAACAGAATTGACTTTGGCTTTAGCCTATTGTATATTACATAGTGTATTTATATGTACAAGGAAATAAGTAATAAAAGCATTTCTGCCAGTTTTTATCTAGATTAGAATGAAGTAGATAGAAGAATAAATATTTGTCAGAACAGTTTGTTGCAGAATAGGTAGAAAAAGTCAAATGAATATAACACAACACATCAGATGTTTAGCTTTATTTAAACAAAACACTAGGTATCATGTTTTTAGTTCTGAACAATTTGAAAACTATTTACAGTAAATGGAAAGATAAGCCTTTGATTCTTATTATTCAATACTAATGAATAGTCCCCTCACAAACCTAAATATAAGAACATGTTTTCTTGAAAATATTTAAGACAAAGAACTTTCTCTAGTATTTACGTTTTCTTTCACTGCTTATTTCTATATATGCTCTACTTATTCTTATGTAAAATAACTAGAGAGAAATCTTCCTAACTTTTCTATTAAAAATACTGAAAAAATGGAGAGAAAAATATTATTTAGATTGAAAGCTGCTATTAGAATTGTGATGAAAATGATTGAAACATAATCTAACACACTTCAGTGTTTCTTAAAGCGTGTCACTGATGCCGCTTCATGGTGCCAACTTTTTTTTTTTTTTTGTAGTGTTTAAAGCCCGCTTTAACTACTTATGGCACTGCAGGTGGTGACACTGATGATACATGAAAGATGATGGAGCACTGGTGGAATGCGATGGCGGGGGAAACTGGAGTACCCGGAGATAACCCGCCCCAGCGCCACTTTGTCCACCACAAATCTCACATGCGGTTGCTTGGGATCGAACGCTGGCCATATGGTGCCAACATTATGACCATATACAGTGATATGTTTTTATCAATTAAATCATTTTTATTTGAAAAATGAAGTAAAACTCAATCCAGAGAAATCGGAAATCTAAATTAATGAGGACTAGATGAATGAGGTTCTTGTGTACTTTATTCTAAGACCATTAATCATCCCATAAGGAAATATAAATGATACAGATCATACCTTAAAATGTGAGGCCCCAAATTGTAATAAATTAAATTAACCTCTTACACACATTGGTACTTAGTATGGAGGTAGAATGTTTTCCGTACTTTCTGAAGTCCCCTGTTTAATATCAGTTTTCTGAGTTATCAGATTTTCTCTTTCTTCAGAGAATGATATTATTCACCTCTTATTAAATAAAAAAATGGTCTTTTGCAGTTTCATATAATACATTTTCTTGAACACATTTTTACTTTTTTTTCTGTTTATTTTATGGTAAGCAGAGGAAGTGCATGCATGTGTGCATGCGTGTGTGCGTGCATGCGTGCTTAGTAATAGTATATTTCAAAGATGCTACATGAAGATTTTTAACAAAATCCCCCCAACTCAAGTGACATTTTTTGAAATTTTGTAATTTAATTTCTAAAAAATGCTCCAGCAACTTTCATTAAAATATCATGTGTTAAGAGATATTTACTCACAAATGAAATGTATATTGTGGGAATAGCCTGTGAAGTCCTGTTCATTTGTAAGGCATTTTATATACTCTTTTAAACTGCTAAATGTTTAACATAAAACAAGAAATACTACACAAAAAATTTGATCTCTTTAAAACACACAATTTATTTTAAATAATTTTGTGTGTTTTGTAGATATAGCAATACCTAATTTTGTTATATATTTTTAACTGAATATTGAAAGTAGATGGAAAAATAAACTTTTATAAGAATAGTTTGTATGTTCGCTAATAAACGATAGAGAGTAGAGAAAGTTGGGTGAATAACACATCATATTTCTTTAATGAATTTTTAATGTAAATTCTATATTGTTTAATCAGGTTAGTTATACTTCTTATTGATTCTCAGGATGTGGTTCTTCCTGTTTGTGATGAGCATTGCCATCAACTGCTCATTCACAATATATTTTGCGTGCTACTGTATTGCAATAGAAGGCTTTGAGATTCTTTACATACTTGGTCTTATTGAGGCTTTGGTCTTCTGTGGACTTGGATGGATACTTACCTGCACATCTGTAAGTATTCTATATTCTGTGGAAACTAGTAATATGGTTGGATGGTATCTAGTGTTATGCATCTGATAATGAAATCATTTGGTTTCTTGCATTCCAATATTTAGCTGGGAGGTTGTAATCTTCTGTAAAATGTAGAAGATAATCACGATCCATTTCTTCATTTAAGTTACAGAAAAGACATGTAGGATTTCTTTTCCCCAGGATTCATATTGGAGTGTATTAAACAAATTGTAATCGCTAAGTAGTGGATGTTTCATCACCCAAATATTAGGAAGTATTTACAGAAAAGAAGATGAAATGATCCTCTAGGCCTTGAATTCTCTAATACTATCAGGGTCAAAGAAAACAAGAGTTCTGTCAAAGGAGACTGGATAGAAAAGTTTAAAGAGGGAATTGGTATAAGAAGAAGAAATACCAATTCAGTCGGTAACTCATCACGCGAACAGTGCTTATTGGAGAGCAGCCCTTTCGTTTAGTTCATCACATTTTGTTTAGATCAGTTCCTTTAAGTCTTCAAATTTAGAAGGGATTAAAGGGTCTCCTTTCTGTTAATAACAAAATTATCATGTGACTACTAACAGCTGCACCACGTGAAGGTGAGGGATTGGATATTAGGCTTTTGTCCAAGTTGGTTCCTTTAAGCCTTCAATCATTCATTAAATATTAATAATAATATTCAATTAATTATTAGGAGGAATCAAAGGGTCTCCTCCCTGTTATTAACAAAAGTCTTTCCGCAGCTAAATTGGTAATATTGATATCTAGTACTCTTACAAGAGTATACTGTTATGCCAATGTAAACCTAGAAACCTTTTGACTCACATGAGAAATTTATAATTGTATTCTCTACATATGCCTGATGTGACAGAATCTTTTGAGCAGAAATATGAAGATTGATCAATAATGCACAATAATTTTTTTTTTAAGAAGTTTAATAGATAAGATACAATAAACTACGTAGCAATGAATCCACATCCTTTAGCTATTTTTCTACATAGGCACCTAGTCTCAGCAAATTTTTGTCATTATGGCACCAGTTTCATTATTCCTTGTTCATACAACTTCAACTTTATTTTCCTGGAATATGGCCACCTTCACACAGCCAGGTTCACTTCTGCATCTGAATCAAAGTGATATCTGTGTAGGAATTTTTTTTCCAAATAGATGAATATTTCATGGTTCAAGATCTGGACTGTAAGATGGGTACTTGAGCACCTTCCAACCATATTTTATTATTTTCTCACAAACCAAAGCCATAACATTGGGGCAAGCATTCTCAAAAAGCAGATTTACATTTTCAGCATTAATGTTACAGTGTTTGCTACAAAGGGCATAATGCAACCACCCACCAATGTTTTATCGAAACTTGCAGCATTTGCAGAGCATTGAGTATTTAGTTATATTTATCATACATGGACTACCCTTTGAGTTTGGAATCCAGCCCTTCTGTCATTGGATAGTACTCTACATACAAAGTTAATGAAACAGAAGTATTTAAAACTGTGGAACTTCATCACTAAAACTCGTGAGCTTTGAAAACTGTCAATTCCAGTTACAGGACACGTTTCGAGATCAGTTCATGCTCACTCAAGCAAACTTAACCTTTCTATCACTAACTTTACAGTTCTCAAAGGTAGAAGCTGACTCTGTAGTTATTTTTTACTTGGGGTGACTAGAGGTGCCAAGCAGAGATTTCCTGGAATCTTGAAGAAGAGAATGTAATGCACTACGCTCTTCCCTGTTGCTGTTTGTGCAGCTGCTCCCTTATAATGCATTTATTTCTTTTTCCCACTTTTCCTTTAGAACTGCCTTTTCTCAGATTTCTCTTCTAAAGCACATCTCAGCCTTAGAAGACAGTATATATTAAATGGAGCACACTGTTGCCACATGTAATATATACGTTACAACTTTGGTGCTCGGTTACTATTGCTCTATCAATTCAAAGTTATCTTGTGAATTACACATCATCAAATAGAGAAATATCTGCAGAGCTATATAAGGCTATTGCAAGACATTTATTTTTCACCCACACTTAAACTCTTGTCTTTATAGTTAACTCTGCTCTACTTTTTATAGCCAAATACTTGGAAGATGGTACACTCAATTTACAGCATCATTTCTGATATCTGGATCAATCTAAAGCTCTAATTAAAATTAAATATCTTGCTTCCCCTATCCTGTAATAGTTTGGTATAATAAGACTTCTGTTTCAGTAAAACTGCATGAAATATATTAAATTTTAAAATTGAAAGAAATGATAATGGAGCCAATTTATCTCCTTAAATTTAAAGTTTGGATAGAAATAAATCAGCTGCATTATCATTGTATTGAAGTATATAGGTAAAATCAGATTAAGTTGACATCAGTGTGTACATCTTTTGTTTTGATGCTCATATCTGTTATTTTTTATTTCATTCCAGATACTTCATGCCTGCATGAATCTGACAACAAATGAGATGTTTAATTACAAAAGATACTCCTACCTGAGGGACAAGCGAGGACGCTATCAAAATCCATTCTCTCGAGGACCTGTTCTTAACCTTCTAGAATTTTTTGTTTGCCAGCCAGATCACAGCAATGATCACGATTTTTTAGAAGAAGAGGCTATATGAGAATATACTGCACCCTTTATGCACAATGGTTATACTAACCCCATTTGGAATGAGGTTTACAAAGACTCTGTTGGCTACAATACAAATGTGCAACAGAAAATTTTATTGGTATAAAGGGTGTTGTTCATGTTGTGAGTTAAAAATGACTCTTTCCATTATTTTTAATGGAAAACATTCATCTTCCTGTAATTTTATTTACTAATATTTTAAGGTGCATACCATCTCTAAATAAAAAAGAAGAGTACAAATCTATATATGAGCAAGTTTCAAAAAAATCTTAAATGTAGCTTGCAGATGTAACCCTGGGATCCTGAAAGTCCTTTTTTGGAAGAGTCTACTTTTAAGGTATTTGCCCCAGTGTGCCAACACAATCCAGCTGGTACAGTGAGTGTCCTCATTTTTATGAAAGTAATAGCAGAAAGTTAGTTAAAAATTTCATTCCTCTCTTCATACTGTGCTGTGCTTTTATCACTATTTTATAGTCATTTCATTGCAGTTTCACTCCATGCACAGCTTGAGAGAGTTTGTTTACACTATTTTACATTCAAAGAAGAGGTTGTCATCTTTAAAATATTTGTAGAAGATATGTGATTTCATACTGAAAATGGTATCAGTATTTGCTCTACTATGATTTAATTTTGATTAAAGATCTCTGAATTTGCCATTTAGATATATTTGAGAGCGATAGATAGATCACCAGTTTTGTGTGATTATAATTAATATTTATTTGCACATTCAGAATTTTAATAAATAAATTGAAACTATTGGTAGAGAAAACAATTGTTTTGTGCAGAAAATGCTGGGTATTCATTTATTTTCAGCATTTTGTGGTCAAAGTTTTGAAATAATAATGTCTTGATCAGAAGAGAAGGTTTTAGAAAGATTCATATCAAAGCTTTTCAACAATGAAGCCATAAACAATGTTTCAGGATTTCTATTTGGTCGCCATATTCACAAATGTCGTAACTCATTAATCGCACATTTTAGTCCTGGCAGTACTGAATTGACAATGCTAAAGAGAAATAATTGTGTCAATGTCTTGGTGGCTTCAGTGCTTCTTTTATCATGGAAGCTTTTTCTGTGATCTGGTAATGGTAATAATCAAGAAGCTTAAACAGTAGCTAAGAAAAACCTGCAGCTAACTCTGCAGAATATCATATTTACAAAATAATGATATATAATTCTTGTGGTGTTTGGATGAAAAGGAATGGAATGGTTTTAATAGCTCTATAGTAATGCTATACATTAATTTTAACAATCTTTGAGTAAAATAATTTGACTGATACAGATAGCTGAGATTGTTACAGTATGAATTAATGAATATGAAGTATGTGATTCAAATCTTGCCAGGACCAAGGTTTTATCCAGGTTTTTCCCAATCCTCATAACTGGCAAATGCTGGGGAGATACCATACATTTCTTTCCCAAATAATTTCCTTTCTCAATTATAATTTTATTTCATGTACCACCTGTGGTGCCTAATATTAAACACACTAAAAAAAATAAATGTGAAAGGAAAATATATATGAAGCCACTTTTATCAAAGGTTATGTTTATGAAGTAATGGCATTATAATCCTTGTATCACAATAGAAGAGAAATAAGTTACTTCCAATAACAATCAGTGACAAAGCTAGTAATAAATGACTGGGGAGTTGAGGCTTACCTTAGATTTTCTTGCACATTAACTCCATACTGCATACCTGTGCCAACTTCTTGTGTACACTTACACTTGCATTGCAAATGGTCTTCCCTCACATCAGTGCTTATGCTGCTTCACGTTTGTGCTTGCAATTGATTGTGAATGTAGTTTTAGAAATGTTATGGGGCATGCACCTTTCTTGGGTGCTAGTTTTACAGGAAAGCAAGGGCTGAAGGGAAGAATAAACACCTCATCCTATCTTTTCATAGTGTTGTTAACCAAAGAATTTCTATAATATGTGTGCGTGTGTGTGAACACTGAGATAAGACAAAATGAAACCTTAGCATTGAAGCCACTAGATGTGAAGGTGTATAGCTACTTCATGTCTCAATGTTATCACTATGTTCTGCTTCCAAAATTGCATGAAATCTACCAAATGAAGACTAGGGAGCTAAGCAATGAAGAAAAGCTGCAATACATAGTAATAATACACTCCTGTTGCTAGCATTTTTGTCATCTGTAGCTATGACATCATAATTTTGAAAAGTGATGAGGGACAGTTAGGAAATAAATGAATACCCAGTATTTCACACATGCCTAAAGATTCAAACTTCAGTTATGGGTTTAGGCAATTACAGCCTCTAAGTTATTTTGTATAAAGGTCACACATATTACCCCTGGTTTCTCATTATAAAATCCTAGATACTCTTCATTGTCTTTTTCCCCATCTCTGAGGCACATTGTTGCTTCACAAGAAACAGATTATTAAGTTGTTCTTTAATTATTACAATTTATTAAGCCCTTTCATGAATATATTGGTATCATTAAGAAGAAAATACTTCAAGAAGGTTTACTATAGGTAAAATATTAATTTTCTATACAGGACTGAAGTTTCCTTATAGATGAAATAAACAATGATTCTTCATTACCTATTTGGTTCTCATAACCATGTTGCAAGCAGAAGTTTTAGAGCTGAGAGACACAATTTGCTAATCATCAAAGTAAGTAGGGAAACTTCTGCTGCATATGCAAGCCATGATTCTTTTGGAACTTGCACAATAGAAGTGTTTGATGCTCTCTGAATCTACACTAAGATTAATTATAATCATTATCAATGCATAACATTTCAATGATCTTGGAAACATACTCTACAAGCATTTATCAATAACTCTTGATAGGCTGCTGTTTTGGCATAAATGAGATTGCTTTTGCAACTTCCTAATTGCCTTCAATATATGCTTGATTTTTGTTCACAAAGTACGAAAATTATATCTGCTTTTTTCATAACCTAGAGCTTTCTGAAAAAGCACAAAGTATACATGATGCTAAGTAATTTCACTCTTTTTGCATCATTAAATGATATTAAGGTGTGATCAACTAATAAAAGGTGCAGCAATGTTGGAAAATGTTTTAAATCTACATAAACACAAGGAGTGAAGAGTGTTTACAAAGAATATTATCTATTTTAAATTTTTATGAACAAGTTATTATAACTATAAATTGTTATCTCTTTATCAAATGCTAATATAAAGGCATACTTTTGTCACTATATATTTAAAAGATTTAATGCTGTTAATAAATATTTTGTTGCAGTTGCAATAAAGACTTTGTGAATCATGTGAGTTTTTGGTTAAATGTTAAACCACATATATTGTAACTAAAGATAAATTTGGATGAATCCATCACTTAATGTGACAACTCTCATTGCAAGTGGGAAGCAATGATCATTCCAGTGCTTCCAAAGTGGGGGAGGCCTTTAGGATGAACACAAGGAAATAAGGAACGAATGTAATTTGTAGCATAGTTTTCACATGAGCTGTACTACTCTCAAGCAACCCTGATTTTGGTCTCAGGGCTTTGGACAAACTTCATGTATGTTTGATGTATTTTTACTTTGTATACACACGCTATGTACATAGTGTATAGATAAAGTATTGAATTCCACCCAAAAATTTGCTGCTGAGATTTCACCAGAAATATGTTTTGAATCCAAAAAAAGTTTTTTTTAGAAAAAGTTCTTGCTTGCGTGTGTGCATGTGCGTGCACGGCATAGTACAAAAACGAAAAGACCATTAAATACCAAACTTGGTATTTAAGTTTATTATCTTCCAAGGATGTAACACAATTTTCAAACTACCCTTTACATGGAAACATTTTTGAATATGTTGTTTTTCTAAAAATGGCTCTAATGGTTTTGATTAAAATATATATTTTGAATATTCTGGGAATAGCCTCTGAAGAGCACTTTATTCTGGGTGATTTTTGCAAAATTTTGCATAACAGTTAAACCATAAGAGACAAATACTTAATACACAAAAAATATAGGTCTCAACAAAACTCACAATTTATGTTATATGCATTTTTGTTGTAGAGTTGAACCATTTCCAAGATATTCCTTTTAATGGGTTTCAATTTCCTCAAAGAGGGGGTGTCTGTTTTACTTTTGTTCTGCTTTAGCAATTTCAATGACAAATGATAATGATAGCTTTTAAAACATTTGACTCCATCACTATTGCATAGTGTATTGCTTTAGTGCCCTTCTACTTACAAGGAACTAAGTAATAAATACATTCCACTAATGCTTATATCGATTAGCATAGCATAGAAAGAGGAATAATCTTTTGTAAGAAGTCTGTAAAAGAGTTAGAGAAAGTCATGTGAGTGTAACACATAAGATTTTTATATCTTTCACATCAGTGTATTATAGTAAGGGTTTTTCACCTAACATTTCTGCCTACAATAATTTGTTAATTTGTTTTAATTGGAGCATTTAATACAAGAATCATATTTGTCAATAGCTATAAACTGTTAATTACTTTCTCTTATTTTGTATCCTGATTTTGAGGGCAAGCCCAGGATCTTCTCCTAGGGAGGGAAGGGAGTCCATAATAGCTCAACTCTCTATCAAGAGAAATATTTTGGCATTTTGGGTTCAGTATTTCTTTCCTTGATAACATCATGTCATGATTGCTTATCTAGCTATGAAATTAAAGAACTTTTTCCCCCTATTTATATGCCACTTTAAACATCTAGGTCATATTGGCAGCTTTGCCTTTGAAACAATGGCTCAATGACAATGCTTTTTAGTCTCTGGCTGTTTGTGTTAATCTTTGGATTATTTATCTTTAAATTAATATGCACACTTTCACCACTCTCTAGGGTACATAACAATTCTGATGTAGAAAAATTCCCACCCTATAGCAGGTAATCAAACCTGGGACATCTGGATTTGCTGAGTAAAGAACTTATGTTGTGTGACTAAGAGCAGTCACTAAGACGTGTGAATGTGAGAATATTGAATATAAGTAAACTGATGTCTCTTTTCTTTTTCTCTAGCACGTATGAACAATGTACTTAGAAGCTAGAGGTATTATATTCCATCCAAAAATTTGATGTCAAAATTTCACTGGAAATTTAAGTTTTAAGGTGCCCTGAGTAAAAAAAAAAAAACTTTTTAGAAAAAAGGTCAGTGTGTGTGTGTGTGCGCGCGCCTATGGACAGCATAGCTAAAAAATGAAAACTGTTAACTACCAAACTTGGTATTTCTGTTTAGTGTCTTTCAAGGATGAACATGAAGATTTTCAAGGAAATCCTCCCACCTCAAACTACCCTTTACATGGAAAGAATTTTGAAAATTTTGTTTTTCTCAAAAATATCTCTAATGATTTTGATTAAAATATTGTATACTAAAGATATTCACATTACAAATAAAATGTATATTGTGCATTTTCTGGGTCTCTGAATATCTCTTTATTCTGATTGAATTTTGTTGGATTTTGCATAGCAGATAGACTATTTATAATGTTGTGTAATATTTTTAAGAAATAGACAAAATCTTATTATCCAAAAAATGCTGTATACATTTTTCTTGTAGGGTTGACCATTTTCGAGATATTTTGAAACAGAAAGCCTCCTTTCGTTTCGTCTCTCTAGTTTTACTGCAGGCCATGCAAAGTGAACCGAACTTATATTGTTTTACATAGCGACTGGATTTTAAAAGTTTTGACTATCACTTTAGCCCAGTATATTCCCTTCTACTTACAAAGAATAAAGTGATAAGATCAATTCTGCTAATGTTTATCTCGATTGTCATGATGTAAATAAAATTTTATAAAAATAGTTTATATGTGCAATATCTAGAGAAGGTCATGTGAATGGAATACATTTTTTTTGTACTTCCAACAGTTGATGTCTTGTATATGCTGTTAGAAACTCTTTTAATTGGTGGAATGAATAGGGCAAGAAGGACCTTTTAAAGAATATACTAGACCTGAATATTGGTTTCTATTTGTAATAATTCAAACAATTAAATATCCTCGGTTCACATAACAAACGATACAATGAAGGAACTTACTTTTATTAAAAAATTGACTTTCACTGGTAGTAATTTTGCTGAAACAAATTTTGAAATACATAGCACCCAAGGTAATGGAAACAGTAATAAATGGGATAACATACACTTCATACATTTGAAGAACGGACAGTAACTGAGATATGAGAGTTATAAGAAAACTAATGAAAGCATAATTCAAAAGGCCAAGCATGTGGCTTTCAAGAAAATTGCCAACAGATCTTCAATACAATTTCTTCTGTCATATACAGTGCTGTCAATTTATTATATTGGTTGTTCACTTTTCTCCGTGATTACCAGCTCTCCAATAGAGCAAGAATGATGTCATAGTGACTGGCGAGTCTATATTGAAACTATGTCGCTCTCTGCCGAGAAGGAGCGGTGATCGTTTGACACTCTGAAAATAGTGTACCTAGAAAAAGCGGCGATGATTTACGGAAGAGCGTTCTGGATGTGGTGGCGTTGCTACGAGGGACGTTCAACAAGTCCTTAGAAAAAGATTCAAAAACAAATTATCCTTGATAGATTTTTTTTTGTTTCAACATAATCTCCTTTTAGCTCGATTCAATTTTTCCAGCGTTTCTCCAACTGTTTTAAGCCTTTCAAAAAGTAGGATTACGGAAGGTTCTCAAAATAGACATCTGTTTGTTAGACGTGAATCGTTATTCGTCGAGCCACTTTCTCAAGTTTGGAAAAAAAAAAAATAAAATAAAAAGGTCACTGGAGGCCAAATCTGATGAATACGGTGGATGTAGTTGTAATTCGAACCGTAATTCTATAATTTTCGCCTTCGAAACTACACAGGTGTGCAACCTTACATTGTCATGATGGAATAAAATCGTTTTCTTTCCCAGATGTAAGTGTATTTTTCTTGATTTCGCCGTTCAACCGGTGCAATAACGATGCATAATACTCTCCATATATCGTTCTTCCTTTCTGCAAGTAATCAATGTAAATAATGTGCGTGCATCCCAAAAAAAACCGAGTCTATCACCTTGTCTGCATATTTCACCACCTTTGCCTTCTTCGGAGCCGGTTCGACTTAAAAAAAGTTTTGACTGTACTTTTGTCTCTGAAGTGTGATAGTTATGTATCCATGTTTCATTACAGTTATGTATCGACGCAGAATTTCATCAGGATTGAGACGGAAAAGTGCCAAACCAGCTTCTGAATCGATCACACGATTGCATTTATTCTTCATTGAGAGCAAACGCGGCACCCATCTTGCGGGAACCTTTGTCAGACCAAATTGTTGGTGCTAAATTGAGAACAGCGTACCTTAGGATATGTCTGTGGCCTCTACTATTTCGCGAACTGTGATTCGTCGATCACTCAAAACCATATTCTGGATTTTGTCAATAATTTCTGAGAAAGTCACTTCTACTGGACGTCCAGAACAATGCTCATCATTTGTGGATGTACGGCCACGTTTTAATTCATTTAATTGTAAATTGTTGCAACCGCGGGAGCAGACGTGTCATGAACTTCATCCAACTCAGCTTTTTTCGCTTTGGGTAGTAAGCCTTTTAAATAAAAGTGTATAATCACCGCATGAAACTCTTGTTTTCCATCTTTCTAAAGAAATACAAGATTGTTGACTCAATCGCCTATGGCAACGAAAGCTGAAACTTTAACTGCCATCTAGTAAGAAACGACGGTTACTATATACAATTTTTTTGGATATTAGGAGTGTAATTTCTTGGATTTTCTAAGGACTTACTGAACGCCCCTCATAACTAGCACAACCAACAACTAGCTTCTCACGCCTACTCCCGCAGCAGTAATAAATAACATTCATAGGCTGCTCTGCTCTTTGTTAATAAACATAATATAAACGCAACACCCCTTGTGATCGTGGTTGTTCTCGTATGATTTATGTAATTGCAGAGATACAATACCTACTCCAAACTGTCAAGTATACACTAGAGGGATAATATTTAAGACGCTTCATCACATCAAGGATAGCCCTTATTATTAGCACAAGAAGTATGATCTATCACTAGAGGGGCAGTACATAAACACGCTTAATCGGCGATGATGTCGATGACGACATTTCTTAACTGAAATCACGGATAAAATCTGATGTGTTCCTTTCACATGACTTTCTCTACATCTCTGTAACGAATTTATTGTTAAAAAGTTTATTCTTCTATCTACCTACTTCATGCTAATCGAAATAAAGATTAGCAGAAATACTTTCTTTTAGGTAGAAGGGAAATAATGGAATACACTAGGCTAAAACGACAGTAAAATCTTTTAAAAGCTAGTTGCCATGTGGGAAATCCGTTTCTTTGCATTACCAGGAGTTGACAAATTTCCGTATGTGAAAAACTTAAACTGAAACCAATAACAAGGAACATCTTAAAAATGGTCAACTCTACGAAAAAAATGTATATTACATAAATCGTGTGTCACAACGAGATCTACATATTTTGTGTAGTAAGTTTATGTCTATCTCTTACGGTTTACTAGTTATGCAAAATCCAACAAAATTCACCCAGAATAAAGAGGTCTTCAAAGGCTATTCCCAGAAAATTCACGATATACATTTTATTTGCCGTGTAAATATCTTTAGTATACGGTATTAAAACCAAAATGTTAGAGCCATTTTTGAGAAAATCAAAACTTTCGACACTTTTTCCACGTAAAGGATAGTTTGGGGTGGGGGGGGGGAGGATTTTCCTCAAAATCTTTGTGTCGCATCCTTGAAAGATACTGAACCTATATACCAAGTCTGGTACTTTACCGACATTTTGAGCCTTTTTCTAAAAATGCGTGTATTTCCAGTGAAATCTTGGTATAGAATTTTGGGTGGAATGCAATACCTTCTCTATACACTATGCACATAGTACGTGAGGGAGAAAGTGAAAATGACCTCCCAGGATACATGGCCGGTGGTGAAGTTATTTCTTATGCAGAAATTACAAGATGCATTGCGAATATAGTCAACGCAGAAACAACGTATCGGGTCTTGAGGTGGTTCTTCCCAAATGACTCAGATCGGTCAGCTTAAATATCTTATGCGATCTGTTAATCTAGATTCAGCACGTACTCGAGTTTCATTTTCGTGAGTGTTGCCTCCTTACAATGAAGTTCGTTCCCAGTCCTGGGACACTACAATTGTATCAAAACGAGGTGTTGTGTTTGATTTTACATGGAGTAGTTGAAATACGTAGTTCTACGCTCCTCAGTTTCTCTCTCACAATTTCTTGCAGTAGGTAATTACTACAATTTTGAACCGGTGTTTGCATGTTTTACGGGTACTAACTTTAAGTGTGTTAATATGAATGTATAATTCGATTTTGATAGCGAGGTATTTTTTAATCATGCATGTAATAAACCTCTTGAATATTCTGTTTATGAAAGGCTGTAGTTATGGTAACTGCCTTCCCCAAAATAGGTCCTAATAAGACATGTATTAACAGAATTGAAATATCATCCTTGTTATTGAATTTATTCTCATAATCTTTTTGAGAAGTGTTATTTACAATATGATGATGAATATTAAATATACTATACAAGCAGAACAGAGAGTATTCTGTGCCCCTTTTAAATAACTCTAACACCCAATTAAGATAATAGTTATTGGTAAAACGACTGCAATTTCAACGTCAAAAATTAACACAATGATTGCGATTAAAAATAATCGTAAAGAAAAGGGTAGAAGAATTCAAACTTTTAATTGGAAAGAAAAAAATTAGGTTTAAAAATCTTCTTTTAAAGATTTAGTGGAGAGAAAATTCTCATTTTATATCAGGTGGCCTAAGTGCCCCGTATTTAATGTGTGCAGATATCCCCAAGTATTAAAAAGAGTTTCCAGTTGAACCGACAAGTGGCGAACTGGCTGAGCGACCTTAGTTTTACCCCTCTTGCTTTATAAGCGGAGACGGTTGGAATAATCCTCGAGTTCTGCAACTCTTTTAACGGACGAAGGGTTGTCTAAACACGTCAAATACGGGGCAGTTGGACCACCTGATATGTGCAAAGGACAAGGGTGCACTTTATGTGGCTTTGGCGATTTTAAATATTTTATGGTTGGCGAGTTTTATAATTCTTCAGAAATTGTACACTCTTGTTTACGTAGTGTTTTGAAAATTAATATTACTTTTTCTTCAAGATTATTTTTGCATTGTGTGGGACCTTCAATTTATTAGCACAGTAAAACTAATTTATTTTTTCCATAAAACTACTAAACATGTGTTATATATAATTTTAATTTTGGAAATATTTGGTTAAGTCTGCAGTATTAGAAACTTCAACCAATCGGCACCATTTGGTAATTTCGCAAACTTTGTAATGCGCTGTTTCACAGTAACTCGTCATTTCAGACGCAACATCAAGATAATACTCGAGGTGTATGTAATCCAAGTTCCTATTCATAAACTCCTTGAGTTTATTTGGTAATAAGTATTGGCTCTTCAAAGTTATTGCTTGAATCCCAATTCTGGTACGTAGGTAGAGAAGGTATTGCATTCCACAAAAAATTCGATAACTAGATTTCACCGGAAATACACGTTTAAGGGTTCCCTGGATCCACAAAAAGCATTTCTAAAAAAAAAAAGTTCTTTGTGTGTGAGTATCCATGTGAATACGAGAACTTAAAAAAGGCAAGTCGATAAAATGCAAAACTTGTTATGTAAGTTTAGTATCTTCCAAGGATGCAACATGAAGATTTTGAAGAAAGTTACATAGGGAAAAACTCGAAAATTTTGATTTTCTCATAAAGGCTCCAACTCTACCTGTCCAACTCCTATCCTACATATGGCCTGTGTGAAAAAAACAATTAAATTAACATTATGTTTCTTGTTTAAATGTATTGCGTTCTATAACTATATTATCATCGTGGAATATTTATTTAGAGAGTTACTGGATGCAGTTGCTACCATAATTTTCACATCGTCGTTAGTATTTTTCCTGTAAATATGATTTTAAGCATACTATAGTGGAGTAATATAGGATGTATATATTAATTTTCACGCTCGGATAGCAGTATTCTGCCATGTACTTCTGAAACCAACAGCTACGTAGTACCAATTACACTTTTATGTGAATTCACGATGTATCATTTCTCGTATATTTGTCTTCAAATCCAAATATCTAGATCGTTAAAACCAGAGTTGACAATCCTTAGATTTACAATTGATTTTGAGATGTAAGCACAAATATTTATAATGGCTATTCTGCAACTGCACTACCTTAGAGTGAACATATTTTCAAAAAATTTAGCACTTACAAAAGAACAAGTGAAATACTTTTGCTATGGGCTATACAAAGCTTTAAAAGGATATACTTTTGAACTCAAGCTAAATTCAGGACTGATGCATTTATCATTACAGTTATACAGTATCAGAATTATCGGTATTTAGAATGCGACTTAACTCCCAGCGAATACAAGGTCCAACAGTCCGTATTTTCCGTGTTCAGATATGCATTCGTGCTTTAGAAGAGTTGCAGAAATCAACGGGGCTATTTCAAGTTAAAAGTCAGCGAGGAATAGCCTTTAGTTATCAGTGGAAACGGTGAGTGGGTTGCAATAATAATCGTTAGGGATGAAAGGCAGGTCGCTCACTGCAATTCCTCACTGACACTAAATTTGAAATAGTCCCATTGAGTTCTGCAATTCTTTTAACGTATAAAGGGATGTCTGCACACAAAAAATACGGTGACATTTGGGCCACCTGTTATGATATAAAACTTTGAAATTGCGTTCTTTTTGCTTGACTAGGAGAAAGACAAGTATAAGCACTTTTAAAGTTAAAACCAATAACAAGGAAGCTCTCGGAAATAGTGAAATCCATAAAACTCTATTTGACATACAATTTTGGCGAGATCTTAATTTGTTGTGCAGTAGGTTTTTATCTATTTCTTACAGTTTGTCATTATACAAAGGCCATCCAAGACGAATAGAAAATTCAAGATATACAGTTCCAAAATAAAATATATTTAACATATGGAACCTTACCTAATCAGAAATTCTTAGAGCATTGTTTTATAAAATCAATATTTTCAAAAAGTGTTCCATGTAAAGAATAGTTGGGGTACGGGGATTTTCTTTAAAATGTTCCTGTCGCATCCTTGAAAAATGAAGACTTAAATATCAGGTTTGATATTTAACCGTTATACTATTCACAACATATACACACTCAGACGCACATACAAACGCATTAGGACTTATTTTTTAAAAATGCTTTTTTGGAGTCAGGGGGTCTAAATCTTATATTTCCGGTGAGCTCGACATCGGGAGCAATACGATGCTTATCTATTTACTATACTAGTAGAGAAAGTAAAAACCCAGGACGATGATGAATTGGAGACCCAAGAAACAAGGAAAAATAAGATAAGCCACAGACTTGGAGCCAATAAAGTTAAGTTTGTGATATACACTCTATCTCAGACTAGAATAATCCTAATGTAAACAACAAGGAGGAACGTACTCAACATGCCGCCTGTTTGACACTAGATGTCACATTAGTTTTACAACACTAGCTGAAACAGAGCTAAATCTATGTGATTAATGTGATCACATTAATATTATCGTCCAGAGCATAATGATTACATTTCGGCGTTTCCTTCTTTAAGTACCGCGAAACAATTGAGATCATTTGCCTATCACCATTTCTTAAGATTTGCCTCGGTTGTGTTTCACTTCAACAGATTACAGAACTGTTCCATAACGGCATACCGACTGCTTCAAAATTGCTTACAAATGGTCAGGGCTTGTGTTGAATGCAATGCAAGGTGTCTTAAATAACAGAAGCGACTCTGCATGATAAACAATAGCACACGAGACAACTTTTCACCTTCGTTCCGAGAAGGCCAATTATTAGCAATATAACTAATAAATTAATAATGTACTAATAATATAACAGGTGTCTTAAGAGTCTCCGCAATACACTCGTGGCTGTGGTAAGTTGGAATGGTATTATGGAGGAGGAGCATTATCTATATTTGAATAATATTGCGAAAACTGTTTGCTTCAAGTCAATTCTTCTAGTTGTGCTTGTGAAGTGAACTCAAAATGTTAACTACCGAAAAGAGAGCGTTTTAGTTGATGACATATTCCTTAATGGTGATAAGATTTCAGAAAATGTAAAACGTAAATTTCTTGAACGTTTTGTACACTCGAAATGTCTTCGTCGTAATTCAGTGTGAGATTTAATTACTAAATTCCAAACTCCCTGAAACAAAACGATGATCAGAAAAGCGGTAGGTCTAAACTTTTAATAGGGTAAACTGGGCAACATTTCGGATGTAATGTTAAAGAGCCATAAATGAATGCAGAAATTAGCACAGGAAGCAACCGTTTCTGTAGGTAGAACATAAAGTCGTTAGAAAGGAAATGAAACTGCATCGCTATAAATGTATAGTATGAAGTATGAGCATATTAATGGGGGGGGGGGACACCTCGACAAATGCGAGCAAGTACTGATGTATTGCGGCCTACCACCCCCGGGGGAAGGGATGAGAGGAGGAGAAGCTACAGGCCAGCACATAGGAAAGATGGAACTAAGCGCAGAGACGCTCGGAAGTCCCAAACAGTTTTACTGGCGCACCAGGGATACGCACCGGGAGGTCGAAAGGAGACCTCTACAACGGCACCTAGCCCCAACCAGCGTAACCAAGGGGAAAAGAGTTTTACTCGGAGCAAGCAACCGTGCCATCTGCCTGCAAAATCTCAAGCCACACCTGCCGCCGACCTGAAAGATGAAAAAGGGAAAGAAATGAAGAAATGAAAGGGAAAGGATAGTAGATATGCAGCATTCGCTTAAGTGGCCCCCAGGAAAACCACGGAAAAACCCAGGACCAGAGTGCGCGATCAAGGGGAGTGAACCCGGACCTCCCAAATGCCAGTCTCTGACGAAACACAGCTGTACCGAAATAAAAATGATGAATTAAAGGAAATCACAAATTGGAAACCCTACACAAAGTGTCCGAAATAAGGGCAAAACAGTCGAACTCTATCCACAGGAATGAAGACAGCAATTCCACCATCTTCTGTGACAGTCGTAAGTAATCTCAGTTTATCTTCATTTCCAATAATAACTAACGCGATCCGTTACGTGATGAGTGAGCATGCTACCCATTCACCTCACTGCGGAGACACATTTCAGACAGCTGTTATAACTGTGCTGTCTTCTGTTTCATCTTTCACAATTCACGAGCGTAAAGCACATCTGTGATGTATGTGCAGGATACAGAAAAAAGGATACAAATACTTGTATGTTTCGTTCCCCGAAATCAGTTCGCGCTGAACATTGATTACAAAACTATTTAGAATGGCGTACTCCTTAAAGGAAATAATAGAAATCACCCATGATCTTCGCCCCGTTGATTAGAGGCCCAAGAGTCTTCTGTGTCACCATCATCTCTCTGTTTCTTCTCTCCCATATGTTGGCATTAGAAATACTCTTGTGTGAGACAAATCGAGATATATTCTGGATTTTTGAGGTCGAAATAGAATAATCCTTCTTTGGTGAATAAGTGACGTAAATGTAAATGGCGTGTTTATTTATGGACGCTCTTTAACTGCTGTGATTCTCAGCGTTCCATTCTAAATTGGGCATGAAAGACCGTTACAGATATCACTGTATAACATAGAACCACGTCAGTAGGAAGGAAGGCGTTCGAATAACATCATTGTTCTGCTCAAATGAGACCAAAATTAATTTGTTTTACAAGCATAGCAAGTTTTCTAGCAGTGTACTTATTCATGTACTTATTTAGAAACCGATGGCAGTTCTAGTATACAGACTGTCAAACATCTAGCAAGAGAACAGCTTCACAGAAACATGTTATTGATTGCAAATTTGTTCAAAAAGTTACCCGCAACTATCACATTGTTACAGTACAGAGGTATGGAGATGACAATCTGTGCGTCATGTAGAATGTAGATTTACTAATCCACGAGCATCCTACCTGAAATAAAGATGAAAATTAAACGTATAATTGAAAAGGATGCAGGATTGAGTGTGATGTATCGCATACAAGCTGCACTTTGAGATCCCAACAAATGTTATTTGCTTGTTGATACTGATACGGGACTAATAAAATATTTCAAATAAGCCACGATCAAATCATGCGAAGTGGAAGGAACTTTTTTGCATTATAAATCTTGTTTGTCGGAATGACATTTTCATTTGAAAGGCATCAGAAGTACATATAGTTTTTAATAATACGGCTGCAGATGAGTACAGATTTAGTTTAATTTCTGCTTTCGTTTTTACTTGGTAAGAGTCTGAAGATATTTAAAAAAATAATTTTATTATATGGATATTATTTTACATACGATCATAGAGTACTACAATCCATGTTAAATTGCTTGGGTGTTTTCATAATGTACATATGTGAAGAAGGAAATCAGAGTCAGCCTTATATTTGTAACAATTTGTATGTTGTACATAATTAATGATCTAAATAGGTTGTGCTTTTACGATTATCTCATAAGTAATTTTTGTGCTCTGAAAACAGTACTGTTTACCTCTCCATCGTGCGTTCTTACCAATGACTTGTTTTGATGCGGCGAGACGGTCAGTCGCAACCTGTATACGGAACCGCTGTACGAACCTTTCATATGTGGAATCCTTATTCTTCGATTTCTAATACATTTTGGGTGGATGGATGTATAATACAGCTGTATTAAAGATACATACTTTTATATATGAGTGTAATGACATACATATTTATCTAAAATACTATCTCTATTTACATATTCACTTATTATGGCCCTACAATACTTAAAATAACCACAACAATGAATACAGTGACAGGTGAATATTGCCTGTGCTCCTTCAACTAAGCATCTCTCCGAGCAGAGACAACGACGCCGGCGTCACTTGCGTCGTTTCCCGGCAGATGGCAAACGTTATCCCTGCTTCCTCACGAAAGCGATCAGTAAATGGTATCTCACCGTTGTGTCTTTGTCCTGGTTATTATTCTTATCTGCAGATTTTAGTTTCTTGGCCTCAATTAAACAGTCACGAATATAATCTTCATGGACATTTTCGGGCATGTGCTGCAGAAAAGGGTTCACAGCCTTGATGGAATCTGGAAATAAAAGAATATCAGCTTGTTAACCCTTTCAGGGATGCTTTGTTCAACGTAGGGGGTGTAACTCAGAGGTAGAGTGTCTGCTTCGCATGCAGAAAGTCCTGGGTTCAAATCCCAGCTCCTCCAAATAGTTTTTTAATTCTACTCTGAGTTATTTAAACAACTTTTAAATACGGATTATTTCTTTATGCTTTGTGAATTAAGTTATTTTAAGCGTATAACTTAAGTTACCACACTTTGGTGAATAAATTTCGAATTGAAAGTATGGTTTTGGGGTTTTCAAATATTTACCAGATAAAGCTAATGTTGAAATTTGAATAACATTATATCACTCACATACTGTTAACGATAGGGTGAGCAGTTGTAGGTTTTAATGCCACCGGCAGGTAATTTATTCCCCATTAGAAATAATGCGGTGTTGTGGTAACTTCAGATTTTGATGCTCCCTTGTTTTTGTCTGCAAGCACTCGACGGAGTTTAAGAGTTTTCATTAGTAGTATGTGCCTTGTGTCGTGACTTCGCTGTCGATTTTCAGGCGACCGAATCGAAAGGATTATCAACTTACTCTGTACAAGAAGCTTGAAGATCAGGTCAGTTAAGATAAAAGGTGCTGTAGGTTTAAGGTTAATGTAGTTTTGTAAGCGTACAAAATAAACAAAATGCCAGTTTAATGGGTCAGGTGTTTATTATTATTTTTAATACTTGTGTACTATTTGAGACAGTTAAAAACCACGTTTTAAAATTTCCTTGCACACACTTTAAATGTTTCGCAAAACCTCAAAAATATTTAAAATTCTAATTTACCAAAAGTAGTAGATTTTTCTTAAAATAAATGTTAGTGTTTTCAGCATAAACTCAACGTACAAAAGAGGTCCGTCGTTGGCTATAACACGTTTATTCTTATATTTTTATCCAGCAGTACCTATTAAGTATACACATATTAAATTTCTACTAAAAATACGAATTGTCTGTTAATTTAGTGTCAATTGCTAAGAGCGAGAGGATAACATTCTCAAAAAGGCTAAACAAAATTATGTACGCCAAATAATTTATTAACACATTATTACTGACAATTATTTGAAATATGTAAGTGAACAACTTTTACGCTACTACAGAAATGTACTTCGCAGATTTGAATGCAACTGTTTATTTTTATTTATGTAAAAACGTAGGAACGGGGAAAGGCATTTTTAGTGTGCAATTTCAGTTAATTCTCACAAATAACTGTTTCAGCTTTCATCTACTTTTTGACATCGTGGTTTAGACTAATTATCAACGTGATAATTGAAAGCCAATATTATACTTTTCTTGGCTTGCTTCTGAGATAGCAGAACATGTTGAAAATGTAAGTTTGGGGTTTATATCTTTTCCACAGGCACCGGGGATTAGCCGGAATTTTGATTCTAGATGTGTTTTCGACATTACGTTTGTTGGTATAATTATTAATGAATGCTACTAGGGTGATTATCCCTGGGCTGTTCGTCAAATTGTGCCGTGATTTTGGCATCAGGAACAAAAGAATATCAAGTATAGCTACCACGATAACACTTAAATTAAAAACACTTGTAATATTATTTATTTATAAATACAATATTTATACTTCTATGTACCCTAATAGCATTTTCTGCGTCTTACATTCTTTTAGTTTCTCTACACGTGCTATGTACATAGTGTATAGGAAAGGTATTGCATTCCAACCAAAATTCAATACTGAGATTTCACCGGAAATACATGTTTTGGGCCCCCCGAATTCAAAAAAAGCATTTTCAGAAAAGGTCCTTGTGTATGCGTGTGTCTGTGGACAGTATAGCTCAAAAACGAAAAGACCGTTGAATACCAAACTTGGTATTTAAAATTGGTATCTTCCAAGGATGCGACACGAAGATTTTCAAGAAAATCCCCCCCACCCCGAACTATCCTTTACATGGAACTTTTTTCGAAAGTTTTGATTTTCTTAAAAATGACTCTAACGATTTTGATTAAAATATCGTATATTAAAGACATTTACCTGACAAATATAATGTATATCTTGAATTTTCTGGGAATAGCCACTAAAGACTACTTTATTCTGGATCAATTTTACGGAATTTTGCATAACTGCTAAACCGTAAGAGATGGACAAAAACTTATCACACAAAAAATGTAAAGCACGTTAAAGCACACAATTTATGTAATATCGTTGATCGTTTTTTCGATATTCCTTCTTTTTGATTTCAGCTCTAAAAACTTATACTTTTCTCATACAGGAATTTGTCAACTCCTTTCCAAACAAAGGAACTTCAGTCACAGAGCAACCCGCTTTTGACTATCACTTTAACCTATGGTACTCCTTTTTCACTTCTACTTACAAAGAAGCAAGTAATAAGACTATTTCTACTAATTTTTTCTCGATTAGCATGAAGTAAATAGGAGAATAAGCGTTTTAACAATAATTTTTTGCAAAGGTGTAGAGAAAGTCATATGAATGGAACACATCAGAGTTTTTATATTGTGGTCTCGTTTATATTATGTTTCTTGTTTGAATCTTTATTTTACTATCCCCTATTATTTGTTGTAAATCGTGTTTCGTCATTAAGCATTAGGAAAGCAAAGCATTTAAATTTCTTTTTTTATTTCCTTCAGTGCCACATTACCTATCTTCTCACATAACAACTGAACCTTTTACAGTTTCTAATATCAAAGTAGCTGTCAGCCAAGATCACCAATGCAATGTAGGTCTACTCCGACTACCTAAGTATAACTATACAATAGAATATCTAATTTTAAACTGTTACATTTAATATATGAACAACTATTTATGGAAGTTCTAAGACATTACAGTGGCCTTGACTCGTAACTTATTGATCATTTTCTTCTTTAACAGTTCATCTCCATTTATTTTTTACTTTCTCTACATGTACCATGTACGTAGTGTATAAAGAAGGTATTGCATTCCATCCAAAATTTCGATACGGAGATTTCACTGGAAATAGACTTTTAGTGTCCACTGTATAAAAAGCATTTTTAGAAAAAAATTCGTGTGTAAGTGTTTCAGATGTCTGTGAACACGATAACTCAAAAATGAAAAGTCGGTAAAATACCAAACTTGATGTATACGTTTAGTACCTTCCAAGGATGCGACACGAAGATATTGAAGAAAATCCCCCACCCCAACTACCCTTTACATGGAAAAATTTTCGAAAATGCTTATTTTCTCAAGAATGACTAAGATTTGGAGTAAAATATCGTACATTAAAGATATTTACCTAACAAATAAAATGTATATCTTGAATTTTCTGGGAGTAGCCTCTGAAGACCACTTTATTCTGAATGAATTTTACGGAATTTTGCATATAGAAAGATAAAAACTTATTTAATATAAAACGTAGAGTTGTTAAAACATACAATTTATGTTATATACATTTTTTCGTGGAGTTGATCGTTTTTGAGATATTCTTGTTATTGGTTTCAGCTTTAAAATACTTATACTTTTCTCATACGGGAAGTTGGCAATTCCTGTTCATACAAACAAAGGAACTTCAGTCACATAACAACCACCTTGGCTATCACTTTTGTTCTATACTACTCCCTTATTTCCCTTCTACTTACATGGAAGCAAGTAATAAGAACATTTCTGCTATTTTTTTCTCGATCAGCATGGAGTAAATAGAAGAACAAACTTTTTAACAATTTGTTGCAGAGATTTAGAGAAAATCATGTGAATGGAACACACCAGATCTTTGGAGGTGTATCTCGTAACTCCTTATATTAAGTCTGGCCATAGTGTAAACAGCTACAGCGTGTCTTAAGAAATTGGTAAAATTGGAAGCCCCATTCTTCTTTAAATGTTTGCCCATCTTCTGTGAGGTGTATTCGCTACTCTTTGCATTGTGTCTCATTTCTGTGTAGCCGGTTGTTAATATGTAAATACGTACGTTTACAGCGGTTTTAAGAAATAATTAACAACAACGTGATACATTTACTTTCTCTGTCACATATGTACAATGCACATAGTAAGCAGAGAAGTTACTGTACTCCAACAAAAACCTCATACCGAAACTTCATCGCAAATACAAGTTTTGATATCCTCCTAAATAAAAAATAGAAAAAGATCCACGCGCGTGTGCGTGATCAGAATAACTTAAATAAAAAAAAAATCCTTTGTTGCCACGGAGATATTTCAAGCAAATTTTGATTCTCTCATAAATTGCTTTATTTTGATTCAAATATATATTTTAAGATATATTTGTAATAAAATGTAGATTTTGAAGTCCTGTTCAGTCTGATTGATTTTTGTATTACTGGTAAACCATAAGAGATAGAGAAAATATTACAAAAATAATGTTATTAATACACAAATTATGTAAGATACATTTTTTGTAGAATTAATCGTTTCCGAGATATTCCTAGTTATTGGTTTAAAATTTAAAATATTTATAGTACATTTATCAAATTAAAATTATGATTCACTTTTCCTTCTCCTGGGTAAGCAAAAAAAGGGAAGTCAATGCATTACAAGACTGTTAAAAGATTTTACTATTGCTGTAATCCATTCTATTCCCTTATTCTCGCGTATCTACGTATGTCTGCATATGGTTATATCAATATACGAGAAGTAGACCTAGACGGCCGGGGTTCGATCCCAAGCGACCGCATGTGAGATTTGTGGTGGACAAATCGGCGCTGGGGCGGGTTTACTCCGGGTACTCCGGTTTCCCCCGCCATTGCATTCCATCGGTGCTCCATCATCATTCATGTATCATCAGTGTCACCGCTTGCGGTGCCATTAGTAGTTAAAGCGGGCGTTAAACACTACAAAAAAAAAAAATACGAGAAGTAGCTATAAAAATCTGATGTGTACCATTCACATGACTTTCTCCATATACCTGCAACAAGTAATTCTTAAAAAGCTTATACTTCTATTTACTTTATGCTAATCAGAAAAAAATTAGCAGAAATAGTCTTATTACTCGCATCCTTGTAAGTAGAAGCGAAATAAGGGACAACCGTAGGTTAAAGTGATAGCCAAAAGCTGGTTGCTATGTAAATGAAGTTCCTTTGTTTATATGGATAGGAGTTGACAAGTTCCAGTATGAGAAAAGTATACGTTTTTCATAGCAGAAACCAATAATAAGGAATGTCACAAAAACGACGAACTCCACGAAAAAAATGTATATAACATGAATTCTGTGTTTGAATGTGCTCTACATTTTTTGTGTTGTAAGTTTTTGTCCATCTCTTACGGTTTAGTAGTTATTCAAAATTTAGTAAAATTCATCCAGAATAAACTACTCTTCAGAGGCTATTCCCAGAAAGTTCAAGATATACATTTCATTTGTTAAGTAAATATGTTTAATATCCGAAATTTTAATCAAAATCGTTAGAGCCATTTTTGAGAAAATCAAAATTTTCGAAAAAAGTTCCATGTAAAGGGTAGTTAGAGGTGGGGGGATTTCTCTCAAAATCTTCGTGTCGCATCCCTGGAAGATATTAAACTTAAATTCCAAGTTTGGTATTTTACTGACTTTTCGTTTTTGAGTTGTGTTCACAGACACACGGACACACACACACACACACACACACACACGGACCTTTTTGGGAAAATGCTTTTTTTGGATATTGGGGACCCTAAAACATATATTTCCGGTGAAATCTCGGTATCGAATTTTTGGTGGAGTGCAATACTTTCTCTATACACTATGTACATAGTGCGTATGGAGAAAGTAAAAATTCGTTTTTATAAGAATACTTTGTTGCAGAAAGACAGGGAAAGTGTGAATACAACACATAAAATTTTATTTAAATCTTCGAATTCTTTCCTGAGGTGCATTTGTAAGTCCTACTCGGTTGGTAGTTTGCTTCATTGTAAACAGCTGCAGTGTGTTTTAAGAAGTAGGTACTTTACACGGGTTTCTCAACATTATGGCCGCGCTCGTTAAAGTGTCTCGCTTTGGTGTTTCGTGGCGCAGGGGATCTAGGTTCGAGTCCCGTCCTGTGCATGGGTGTTTATATGTTTGTGCATTGTGAATATGTGTATGTATTGGAAGAAAAGGATAATCAAACAGCAACCACAGTATAAAAAAAAAAAAAAAAGGTAAGAAATTGGAAAAAGGGTACAGGCGCACGAGTCCCGGCCAGACTCCAGAATTTAAAGGAAAGCATTATAACTTATATATAATGTGCACAGTATTCCCCTCTCTCCTATCTTATATTCTACCTATCCTAGTATGTGACCTGAAGACAGTGTTTGTTAAAAATGCCGCAAATTGGATTAGTTTTTACAGTAATTCTTTAATGTTAAGAGCTCGTATTTCCTATTAACTCCAATTGTAATATACATTTTAAAGGATTGTCAAATTGATAAAAATTAACATTTCATACTCACTCTTCAATTGATTAAAATGTATTTTCTAATAGATACCTTTTAATTGCTTTAAGTTTTTCTTCTGTTATCGGTTTTATTTGAGTAGACAAATGATGGTACACATTTTCACTTCCTCTATACGTTCTATGTACATAGTCTACAGAGAAGATATTGAATTGCACCCAAAAATTCGATACCGAGTTTTCACTGGAAGTACATGTTTTGAGACCCTCTGAATCCAAAATTTTTTTAGAAAAATGTCAGTGTGTATGTGTGTGTCTGTCTGTGGGCAGCATAGCTGCCTCGAAAAGCCTATTAAATACTAAACTTGATGTTTAAGTTCAGCATCTTCCAAGGATGCGACACATGGTCTAGAAAATCCTCCCACCCCTAACTGCCCTTTACAGAGAACATTTTTCGAGAATTTGGATTTTCTCAAAAATGATTCTAACCATTTTGATTAAAATATCTTATTTATAAGATCTTTTTGTGACAAAGGAAATGTATATCTTGAATTTTCTGGGAATAACCTTTGAAGACTTCTTTATTCTGAATGACTTTTGTATAACTGGTAAACCGTAAGACATATACAAAAACTTACTGCACAAAAATGTAGATCCCATTAAAAACACAATTTATGCCATATACTTTTTTTTTTAAGAGTTAACCGTTTTCGAGATATTCCAGATTATTGGTTTTAATTTTAGTCACTTAAACTTTTCTCAAACGGGAAGACATATTTCTCATTTGTTTACTCCTGGTAAGCTAAAAGATTGGAATTTTAATTGTTTCACATAGCAAACAGCTTTTAAAGAACGAGACTAGGGCATTGCCTATGCATTTTATTATTTCCCTTCTACTTACAAGGAAGCTAGTAATAAAACTAATTCTGCTCATGTTTATCTTGATTAGCATGACATAGATACCAGATTGATGTTTTAAATAAAAGGTTTGTTTGCCGAACATCTAGAGGATATTATGTGAATTGAAATATTAGATTTGTCCCTTCTACTTACAAGAAAGCAAGTAGTGTGACAATTTCTGCTTTTTATCTCGATTAGCATGATGTAGATAGAATAAGCTTTTTAACAATAATTAATTACAGAGATTAGAAAAAGTCATGCGACTGGAACGCGTAAGGTTTTTAGCTTCGTTTTCTATACTTATTTCACTTATTCTACTTAGTCTATAAATGAAAACATTTTGTCTCAAAATTCTACTTAGCAAATACAAATTTTACATTTATTAAATACTCTCAAGAACTGCTGTAAGCGTTGGTCAGTGTGCTTCTATAAATATATGATAAAGAGATCCTATACGTGTTTATTTTCTACACTGCTTACTTAAGGTAAGCAAGGAAATATTGCATTCCACCCAAAAATTCGATACTGAGCTTTCCCTGGAAATACGCATTTTGAGGCTTCCTTAGTCTCCCCCACCCCCCACGAAAAAGAAAGAAAAAAAAACTTTTAAGAAGAAGGTTCATCGTGCACGTTTGTGAAGAGTATAACTCAAAAATTGTAATGAGTTACATTCACATGTCTTTCTCTATCTTCTTTAACAAAATGTTCTTACTGTCCGGATCAAGTTGTTTTATTACATATTTACTTTAGATAATATGGAATTAGGATATTACAGTAGGTTTAACTGATAGTCCAATCTTTTACATTGGGGTCACTATGTGCTGCTCTTTTTGCAGAAAAAAGGAATGTCTTCCCATTTGAGAATAGAGCAAGTATTGGAAAAATCAAACGAAAAAAAGACTATTTCTAAAATAGTTAACTAAAGAGCTAGTATTTAGCAAAAATTGGTGCTTTAACGAGAACTAATTTTTGTAATAAGTTTTTCTGTCTCTTATGATGTATAAGCTGTGCAAAAATCATTCCGAATGTTGAGCGTTTCTGGCGCTCTTTCCGGGAAGTTCAAAATATTAATTTCACTTGTGGTGAAAATATGTTTAACATATTATATAATTTCATTTTAATCGAAACCGTTAGAGACGATTTTGAGAAAATCAAAATATTCAAAACCTTTCGATGTAAAGGGTAGCTTGGGTTGTGGCAATTTTCTTGAAAATCTTTATATCTCATCCTTGGACGATAGAGAACTAAAGTATCAAATTTTGTATGTAATCGACTTTTCATTTTTCTTTCTCTACATGTACTATGTACATAGTTCATAGAGAAGGTATTGTACTGCACCCAAAAATTCGATACCGAAATTTCCCCGGAAATATATGTTTTAGGGTCCCCTTTATCCAAAAAAGAGCATTTTCAGAAAAAGGTCCGTGTGTGTCCGTGTGTCTGTGATAACGATAACTCAAAAACGAAAATTCAGTAAAATACCAGACTTGGTATTTAAGTTTAGCATCCTCTAGGGATGCGACACGAAGCTTTTCAAGAAAATCCCCCCACTCCAAACTACCCTTTTCATGAAACTTTTTCGAAAATTTTGATTTTCTCAAAAATGACTCTAACGATTTTGATTAAAATATCGTATGTTAAAGATATTTACCTTACAAATAAAATGTATATTTTGAATTTTCTGGGAATAGCCTCTGAAGAATACTTTATTCTGGTTGAATTTTACGAATTTTTGCATAACTGCTAAAACGTAAAAGATGGACAAAAGCTGACCACACAGAAATGTAGGGAACCTTAAAACACACAGTTTATGTTACATACATTTTTTCGTGGAATTGGTCGTTTTTAAGGTATTCCTTGTTTTTGGTTTCAGCTTTAAAAAACCACACTTTTCTCATACAGGAATTTGTCAACTCCTGTCCATATAAACAAAGGAACTATAGTCACATAGCAACCAGCTTTTGGCTCTCACTTTAATCTATGGTACTCCCTTATTTCGCTTCTACTTACATGGAAGCAAGTAATAAGACTATTCCTGTTATTTTGTTTCTCGATTAGCATGAAGTAAATAGAAGCATAAGCTTTTTAACAATAATTTGTTGCAGAGACGTAGAGAAAGTCATGTGAATGGAACACATCAGATTTTTCAGTTATACTGTTCACATAGACACATACGCGCAAAGGAAGTTTTTTCTAAAAATCATTAGTTTTTGTTTCAGGGGACTCAAAACGAGTACTTCCACAGGAATCTCTATCGAATTTTTCGGTGGAATGGAGTAGAAAAAGTAAAAACGAAAATTTGGCTAAATATCAAATTTAATACTGAATTTCAGCGACTTCCACGGATGTGACACAAAGATTTTCAAGAATATCCCACCCCAAACTACTCTTTATATGGTCAAATTTAGATTATTTTAGATTTACTCAAGGTGCTTCTAATAATTTTATTTAAGGTATCAGATGATTAAGAGATTTGTATCATAAAGTGTGTAGCTTATATTTACTGTGAACAATTTGTGAAGTTGGATAGGTAGAGTCACACTGAAAAAGTCAATGTCATAGCCGGGATTTGAACCACGGATCTCCTAGTCTCTCTCCGGTCACTCTAATCATTGATCTTCCATGGCAACATACCCATTAGATGTTAAGTTCCCCAACTGACTCGCATTGTTCCCGGTAAACCACAAAGAGATATCAAATTATTTTGAAATAACTTACCCTAATGGCGACTTATAATGTATCGCGTACTTCATAGTTTTACAAACTATTAGGTCAACTAATGTTAACAGTTTTTTCCACACAAACTGTGTGTAGGGCAAGAGTTAGTTCGGTGGAGTTAGACTAAAAAATATAATGCCATAGCCGAGATTTGAACTAGGATCTGCTGGTCTCCATCAGGTTGCGCTAACCACTAAAGCAACGTTGTTGAATATAATCAGATGCGCTCGGATTTGGATAAAAATATTTATTACGCCTTTGTTTCCTAATTTGAAATGTCATGTGGCATGTACAAAAATTCGTTTCAAACTTTTGGAGTGGGATCCTTACAGCAAAATAAGAAACAAAGTCTATAAACATATATTTCCGAAAATCCCTCTTTTTTTGAGTTATTGTTGAAAGTTACATATAAACTCAGAAACTCGTAAAACTGTTCAAAACGTTTTCCTTTTGCCTCTGCACGCGCACTCTTTGGATCATTTGACTGTCACACCCTTTCCATTACTGCAGGCTGTACAGTGTTTACAGGAATGTTTACAGCGTAAAACCAAATCCTTCGTTTTGTAGTTCATTAATGAATATTTGTGTTCAACGCAGCTCAAAGAACAATTCAATAAAACTAAATTTATAACAAACAGATGGCCTCTCATTAAACTTTGGTATGAGGAAAGCTTGCTATGCGCACACGTTTTCTGGAGTGCTTGGTTCCCTGGTCTTCATCAAGTAGATTTCGCGGAACTTCGGAAGAAGAGCACGGCAAGTAAAGTCTGAGAGATCCATAGTGATCCCAGACAGTTCCTTACCTCGTGGCCGCTCCGTTACACTGTTGCCGCTTCGTCGCCTCCATGGCTACAGCTTCAAACCTCCCAGTCGCTGGGCAGGGTTTCCTCTCCTAAATCATCTGCATCATCAACTCCATCTTATCGTTGTTTCTAAAGTCACTGTCAAGGCATTATCATTGCTTATATTTACAATTAACTGGGGTTAGTCGGCGCCAACTGCATTCTGACTCTACCTATCCAACTCCTGTCCTACACAGGGTTTCTGTGAGAGAAAAATTAAAATTATCACAATTGTCCGTAATAGTTGGCCATCCTGGGACTTACAACATTGTAAGTCGCCATTGGGATTGTCATCTCAATAATTTGAGGTCACCTTGTGTTTTACCGGGAAACATGCGAGTCAGTTGAGAAATTCAATGCGCTGCATGTTGCCATGGTAGCTCAGTGATAGAGCAATTGGCTAGGGACCGGGAAATCTCTGACATTGAATTTTTCAGTCTGACTCTACCTATCCAACTTCTGTCCTACACACGGTTTCTGTGAGAAAACAATTAAAATTACTGCATTGAGGAATGTTTCTTACATCTTGTAGCAGGATGACATCATTGCTTACGTAGCATGAACCTGTTGGCAGACATACCTTTAACAGCTGAGACAGCACACTGGCCGTCAGGGATCATTATGGATCTCCCCGAGTTAATATTCAGGCGCGAGATACGCTGCACTAAGGTTTCATTCTGTTTCCAGCAGGTGACATGCTATTGCCTCCCATGCCACCTTTGTTGTTTTAATTAATAATCATTTATGTTGTTAAATAACTGCCATTTGGAAACAAAACTCTGGTTTTGGTCCAAATACTTATGTCTGAATATGTATTTTGTCTTCAGATCCCAGAGTTCACACACATGCATGAGCGTTGTGTATCATTTAATAATTCAGCAAGTTCGTGGTAAATTAGATAATTTATTCACCATAATAACTGAGGGCAACAAAGAAAGAAACTTCTTTGTTTGACAATTCTGCGGAAAGACAGCTGAACGGACTCTTTCTTCCTGCCCCGGCCCTCGCTTGCCCGTAAAACCAGCGGTAAAAAAAGGTGCGCGTGGTACCAAATTTTGTAAAAGTAAGTTTGACACATTCATTTTGAAAATAAGCGGTTCTGGCTTTTCCTGCAAGGACTTATTAGCAATGAAAACTGCCTTAACGATATACAAATGATTGCATTTTGCTTTCGTGTTGTGTGCAAAAAATTCCGTATTACTTAATTTGAAGTTTTTTTTAGTGAAATTTATCGACAGGAATACAACATAGATTATATTGTGAAATTACCATAATATATTAGGGGTTATGTGTAATTCTGATGTGTAGATGAATTCGTCTGAGATTACATATTATACCTTTCTTCGTTTTTTTTATGTTACGTCCTTGAACCTAGTTTGGTCATATCGGACGATGAATGAAATTGGTGAAATGATGCTCAAATGATCTCGGGGTCCTTGGAGCTTAAAGTTACTCGACATTCATCTTCTCAGGTTAAGGGAAAACCCCGAAAAAAATCTTATCCGGGTAACTCACCCTAAGCGAGATTCGAGCTCAAGACCTTTTGAATGTGAGGCAGACATGTTACCACCAAACTACCCAGGCGGGCTTTCTTCGTTTTGTTTATGTTGTCAAAAAAAAAAAAAAAAAAGAAAAGAAAACGCACACTTTTGAAGAGCTACATAAGTGGCATACAGAATTTGCATATAAAGAGGAACTTTTGATAAGATTTGCTTTCATTTAATTTATTTGACATAAAATGTTTGCATATAGAGAGGAACTTTTAACAAGATTTGTTTTCATTTAATTTAATAATTTTAAAAATTTTAATATTAATTTTGAGATATAAAACCAAAATAATCTTTGAATTTAAGTTTATATCTGCTTAGAGATATCAGTTGGTCATTTTTTGGTTATCCTATTACTAAATCGATATCCAGCGAAAACATTAATATTTTTAATACTTTAATTTTGAAATGCATTTATATATTTCTAACAAAAAATTGCGAAAGGTATCAGAGTATTCGTTAAAAGTTTCCTTTGTTTTAAATTAATTTTCATAAGACGAAATGGATCGTTTTTCAGCGACTGGGCCTATAACTATTTATAGATTAGATTTAAATTATTATTTATTACTTTCAATGCTTTATTTTTATGAAATTCACTTTCTTTGTTTCAATGGTACCTATAAGTATCAAACATGAGTTGTTTCTCGGGTAAATTTACCTGAGACTTGTCAATGTCCATTAAATATTCTAATGGGATAACTGTAAATCGGTAATATGTTTAACGTTGAATTGCTTTGGAATTTAATTTTACTTTACTCTCTAAAGAGTATTACTCACCCATTAGACAGTGTATGCTGCTGTAGTTATAGGAGCTCTCTTTGCATTCGCAATCGATTATCTCGAAACCTACTTCCTGAAGAAGTGTTTTAAATTCATTGGCAGGGTCTGACGAATTCTGATAAGGTGATATAAACCTTTGTACATTCTGGAATAATAGAACAAATATTATAATCCACAAAGAATTTTCCTTAATTCTACGTACAATTAAATTAAATAGAATACTTATTTCATGTTCATTCGCGTGCCCATTCCTCTGGATTACAATGGTGTTTTTCTCCCCGAAAGACAGGTAACCAAACTTTGACCAGACTACCTACGTGGTCGAGTGGTCAGCGAGCTGACTTCTCACCCGGAGGTTTCGGGTTCAATTCCCGGCTGGGTCGGGGAATTTTTCTTTAACCAGAATTATTTTCTATCCCCCACAGAGTCTGGAAGCATGTACATATGTGACAGTGAATGTGCGTGTGTTTGACAAAAATAAAACGTTTTAAACCCAACCTAATGACCTACAGACAAAGAGTTTTTTCTAATGCAAAGAAATGTTAAAGGGGACCTATATAAATGAAATAATAATAAAAACAAAAAATGTTGACTCCTCCCAGTCATTATAAGCTATGTGTCTGGCCTGTAAAACAAACAGAACATAACAACAAACCAATGAATGATGTTATAATCATTGTGAAATGGGGCTGGGCCCAGGAAAGAGTTTCGCTATAATTAGTACACAAGGGAATGTTAAACCAATCACAATATTATTCAGCATTCTAGAGAAGAGTATTTGCAAGTATTGTTTATGCTCACAACAAATACGACACTTAGATATATGAAAGCTTTTATCAGCGACATAGAGGCGCACGTTCAAATTATTACCTTTGTTGACCATGAGTAACCAAACCGATATTAAGAAAACAGGAGTGTAGCATGAAAATAAAATATTTCAGTTTTAATTTTACCCTTAGGCAGTTCAGTAGTATTTTAGGAGAGTAAAGTACCCTGCCAATTCAGTGGCTAGAATTATGACCTGGAAAAAGAAGTGGTCACGTATGAAGAAAATGGGGCGAGATTGTTCAATACCAACATAAATAGCTCTATTATTTTGTGGGCCACGTTTTATGCACATGAGTATGCGTTAAGGCATAATATTTGTAAAATTTTGCACAAAAATTAATCTTATAATCTTGTTAGCTTATAAAACGTGTATATTCACATTCATAATTGTGTTTTAATTCCACAACTTCAAAGCCATACATAGATATATTAATTATCTCTGTACTACTTAGACAAACCACTGTGCTAAAACTCCATTTTTCATTTTCAGCATTTTTCACTATTAAAAATGTTTCTTGGACCTCAATTTGTAACTAGAGCTCGGATTTAATTGCCTCGAGACCCGATAGGTTGTCAGTATATGGACTACATCTTACGTGTGACATCATCGATCTCTCAAGTATCTATACAGTAATATGAGAAGCACTCATCGTCAATACGTACAGAAATCTTTATTCACTTTTAAGTGAAAACAAAGTTCTTAGAGAGGCAGCCATGTCAGAAGTAAATACATACAAGTTGCTTGATAATGTGGACTCATTTGGACGTGGACATTTTAGGATAAGAGGAAGAAATCTATTTTACAATTATGTCAGACACCATTTAAAGGGCAGAGAAAGATTTCTATCTCGAATATTTGAATTATAAGAGTGTATAATAATATAATTATATTTAACCAAAATATAACTTAATAAATTATCTCTGTGTTAAAATTCATTCAATTTTGACACTCTAGAAATATCTTTTTTATTGTAATATAATTGTGGAAATTTAAATAAGAGGGATAAAAAGAAAACTGTAAAAAGAAAATTAAAATATTCATTACTGTTTTATATTAGAAATTGAACATTGAAATTGTGTTGCAAAAAATTTGAATATATTCAAATCAGGTAGCAACGTTGTCCTTCATCTCACATATACTACGGAGCGAATGAGTCATTACCTCCCGTCTCTCCAAACCAAAGTCCTGGCATACACCTAACATTTCAAACACAGAACTTGAAAAAACTTGAAAACTCAGTAACATGTTTACAAGCGTTTTCTCTTAAACTATTTGAAATTAAGAAATTTCTGTAGAACTATTTATTTAAGTTTGTATACTAAGCTGAATATTTTGGACATGGTACAAAGAGCATTTTGTATTACCAATAAAAATTTATTAATCATGAGTAAAAACTGTCTTGAGAAAGCTTAGTATGTTCATTAAAAGTTTTTGTGCGGTATGTGGTTTATATTTGAGTAAATGGTAAAAAAGTCAAAGCAGCAGAATAAATCTGTAGGTATTCTCAATTTTCATAGACATATTGTATGAAATCAAACCTACCTTCATATATTCTTTCCACTCGGGCTTCTTGGACTGGATGCTGTAAAGGTGAAAAATGGGACACTTTGCCAGGAAACCAATCAATGCCTCACCACCAGGTTTCAGCAAGTCGTGCATATTCTGAACAGCTTGCCTGCAGTACACACATTATTTAAGTCAGAGATAAAAATCTCTACGGGATAGGACTTCTTTCCTTTTTGCTATTACATATATGTTACAACATTTAAGAATAGTAGAATGTACTAAAACCACACAATCCTTCAACAAACGGTGAGAATTTTGTACTCTCGCTAGCACGAACGCAGCACGGGTTCGCCAGCATGTCCAGAGAGAACAAAGGATCGACAAAATAACATTCCTTTTCTACACTATTATATAAACTTACGTGACACTGGCAGTGAAAATTCACTAGGTTAATATGAATACCGAATTTCATTCAAATTGGAAGAATACTTTGAAATAAACAAATTAATTCATAAACTCATTGTAAATACTTTGCATAACCAAACACATTTTAAGCAAACTGCTTGGAATTTTATGAATTGGCGCTTTAAACCATACACAAAGAGTTTAAGCAGTGACATTTCAATAACTTTTATCACTGAATTGTTATAATTCTAAAAAAAATGTTACACATTTTAATCTTTAAAATTAATATTTTTTCATAAAAATATATTTTATTATTATTATTATTGGTGTGATTATAATTTTGTCTTTTGTAATATTACGCTACATACTTCTGCACGTTTTGGGAAATTTTGGTTGAATTTAAACAAAAAAATAGTCCCGTGGAACAGTTTGAACAGTCTGAAAATTAGTTTTGAGAAAAAGGCTGCTTTATGAAATAGTGTGCTAGTAACTGGTGTATTGTACAATCTTTAAATGGTTGTGGAGTCAAAAGTAAAGGGAGGAAAGATAAATGTTGATTCTCTACGGATATACAAAGCTTCCAACAAATATTTGTTATAAAAAACAATTTTTTATTTTTTTGGCCGATTGCAGTGGCCATTTAAATCCAGTTTCTTCGTCTATTTGAGCAATTATCTGAAAAGGAAATAGTTAAACTGTTAGTTCATTCGTATAAACGTTCGAGGTTTCTATATTTGGAAGTTTTTCCAATAGAGTTTAATTCTTTATTGATTCTGACATTTAGTACCCGTTGCAATATTCATAGTCAAGATAATATATGCATACAAAAGATAATATAACACTACGAATATGCTAGACATGTTCGGATTAATATTCGTCCACATGGTGAACAATACGATCAATGAACCAATATGTTACTTTAATATTGAACTGTGTCACAATCAGTTTTCTCATATGGACAGCTAATTGTATGCTACAATTCTGGTTACCAAATCGCTATAGGTACTTCCTTTTATTAAGTCAGCATTTAACCTTTCGGTTATAGTGATCCTTCATGTTACACCTAGCAGCATTATTTGGGTATTCTGATAGCTAGTATGTACAGATTCGTCATTGATGGTGGCCTACTGAGGACAGTGTTTTCGCTTTCTCGGTCAAAATATAAACTGGATTCAGTTCCTAGACGGCTAAATAAAGCAATGGGCAAGAACCAGGTACTGAAACAATGTCATTCTAAACGGACAGTAGTGACATTAATTCTCGACACATTTTGGTTAAATTAACTTTCATATTACAATATTGTATTAAACTCTTATTCAGGATTATTCTTATATACTAAATTACAGTAGATAAATTTGGCAAAACACATTATTGAACCTTTTACCACAAACTGGGCTAATGGGCTAATTTGGTCCAAAATTTTTAAAATATATTATTAAACATAAATATATTATGTAGTGTGTAATTCAAAATTGAAATGATTGCGCCCATATCACGTAAAGGAGCTCAAAATTTAAGGGAATATAGTCATTTTAGGATCATAACAGTTCAATACTATGAACACCACCACGAGCACCATAATCTTACATTTACGAGATTTTGCTAATTTTGGCTCTCTATAATATTGGATGCAAAATATAACAAAAGTATATTTGGAAATTTCACTTTATAGTTTATACTACGTCCAATGTGAAATATAATGAATGATTGCTCTCTTATAATAGGGGGGTCAAAATTGTGGAAATATTGCATATTTAAGATTATGTGATCGCGGTGTCGAAGTGTCATAATCCCGAAAATGAATAGATTTCTCCAAAATTTGAGTTCCTCTATTACAGCATGCAGAAAAAATTCCAATTTTTACATTCGAAACAATAGAAAATAAAATACTTTTATATATATTTATATTATAATACATTTTCAATAGTTGGGCAAAATTAGCTTATTAAAGGCCAAATTAGCTCCAATTGGTGGTAAAAAGTTCAGTAATGCCTTATGATAACACTTCCTAGCTATAATTTATGAGATAAGAATAATCCTGAATAAGTTTTATGCAATATTGTAATCTGAAAGTTAATTTTACCAAAAAGTGCACAGAATTAATTCTATTACTATATTTCCCTTAATTATCCTGAAAAGTATACGTTTTTGCTTAAAAGTATGTTTTTGTTTCTTTATGGTAATGTAAATAACATTGCTTCCTATTTGGTTATATAATTATAACGTCTATTTCAAGCTAACCGACATTTTCCACGCTCATCTCCCGTAGTACTTCAAGTTGAAAATAGCAAGCTATATTTGGAGCGTATACTTCTCATACCACATATATGATACAGGAAATCTATTGAAGTATTTGCGATATGATAGATTCCTTGTTAGTACAAATATCAAGCATCACGTTTTTATACTTCAAATAAAATTCAAGTCAGAAACGGTTAAGTTTGAGCATGTATTGTTAGGCATGAGTGTGAATTTTCTGATAAGATTTTGATATTTTAGAGGATATATTTTTACTCTCTTTACAAATGTACAATGTAGACCATAGGTAGAAAAACTAAGGTAATCAGCCCAAAAATTCGACACCAAGTGTCACCTAAAATATTTAAGCCTGCTGAATCCAAATGAGCTTTTTAGAGAAAAGTTCGTGTGTTGTTGTCTCTCCGTGCGTGTAAGAGTCTGTGAGCAGCATAACTCGAAAACAAGAAGTCCGTTAAAACCAAACCTGATATTCAAGTTTACCATTTTCCAAGAATGCAACACAACGATTTTCAACGAAATTTTCCACTTCTTTATATGAAGCATTTTTTGAAAACTTGATGTTCTAAAGATTTTGATTAAAATACCGCATGTTTACGACATTTTCATGACAAATTAAATGTGTATGTTGAATTTTCTGTGAACAGCTTCAGAATACCTGTTCCTTTTGGACGTATTTTACATAATTGGTTAATTGTATGAGATGAGATAAACTTACTACACAAAAAGAGCTCGTAAAACAGGAATTTATGTCAGACATGTGTTGTAGAGTTAAGGATTTCTGAGATATTTCTGGTTAATGGTCTAACTTTTCCAGTACTTAAGCTTTTATCAAACAGGAAGTCGTAATTCGCTTTTCTTTTGTTTTCCTCCTCGTCATGCTTTAGCAACTAGGTTTTAGAAAATTTAGCCTGAGTAAACTAACTTATTTCCCTTCTAGTTACAAGGTGATAGGTAATAATTCATTTCTGTTAATGTTTATCTCGATTAGCTAAAGTAGATAAAAAATATTCTTTTATAAGAATAGTTTATGGCAGAATAGGTGGAGAAAGTCGTGTGAATGGAATATATTAGCTTTTTCTTCTTAGTAATGCTACAATGCTGACTTAAATGTGTGTTAGCTTTGTTAAGAATGCTTTCATTAACATTAGTCTGAATGTTAAACCCTAAGGGACGTTCTAGAAAAATAGAAGCATCAGTTGTGAATTGATTGGTTTCAGAACAGACCAGATCGAGCCCAAATTATGTCTGACGAAAATCTTAAGGGTAAAATCGACTTTTTAAAATCTTAATTCCATATAATAATTTAAACATTCCTGAATATAAAAAAGATAATTGGACCCCAGGCGCCATTATTGAAAACCTTAAGTCAAAACAATAGAAGTGAAATTGTATTGGACTCCGCAGGAAAAACTTCAGAAAAACTTCAGTTCGACGAGATCTCATTCACACCATGCAAAATAAAAACGAAGTTGTTCAGAAGAAAAACACCAATGCATGAAGAAAAAGACAGAAAGGCAGCAGCAGAAGAGAAGAAAAGGAAAGCTGAGGATCCAATCTACCAACCTGGTGAATTTTAATGTGATCCATGCATTCAAATTTTTGCTTTTCTGGCTATTGATATTTTTAACATTTACCTTCCCGCCAACTGTTCCTTGTGAAGCAGTTTTTAAGTTACACAAATAACATTTGGTGTTCATGTTCACACATGGGCAATGAATAAGAATTGCCCTATGTTTTACTGTCAGATAAACAAATGTTTTCAATTTTCAAACAAAAATTATTTTTTTTATGACAAAAAAGCCAAGTCATAACTTTTAAACAATTTTAGAGCCTAAAGCAAAGAAAACCAGAGAAACCGTGGGCAGTTTAAAAAGTAGGGTATTGTAAACGTAATGTTAAAATATTAGACGAAATTTTATTTTTTTTGTCGTAAGGGAATTTTTTAGTGACCGAAACATAAAGAAATTTGACCATAACCTCCAAACCATTGGAGCAAAATGAATGAAATGTGCGCTGTAACCTATTTGCATTATATTACATCTGTGATATAAATTTCAAATCGTTGGCATTATTAGTTTGGAATTTCAAAATTTCAGTCACATAGGTATGTCCTTAACATACATAGTATATAATATTCGTTGCGCTAACCTCTAATACTCAATGTTGTGGCTTCAAACCCGTTGTAGGGTGATGATTTTTACGTTAGCATGGCTTCCTCAGCAAGGGAAATAAAGCCCTTGGTTCGATACAATGTTTACTTGTACTCAAAAGAACCGCATATCTTGAAAGAATAGATCCCTGACCTAAATTCTCCATGTTTCACGTCCCCAAGTCGCGATTGCGTTCTATAGTGCCAACTATGGGCAATGAGTTGATCTCTCGTCACCATATGCACATCGTGGTGAACTTGCGAACTAGAAATTCTCTGGTCAATAAAACTATGTAACCGGTGTCCCAATCGCGCCAACATGGCGTGATGGAACTTCAACTAAATTAATAGTTCTTTATATTATTCGTTTCGTTTCGGCTTACCCTTCCCGTATGTGGAGGACTGACAGTTCCCCTAAGGATTTACAAGTCAATGCCTAGGGGTCAGAAGCCTGTCGGGGAGCCAACAGCACGAAACCACAAAATGGAGAACTTGTTACGAGGGGTCGGCCCGTAGCCAGTCATGAACATGAAGTGGATGATATGAAATGTCAGCGAAATTGATGATTGAAAAGGTGTTGATGGAGCGGTTGGTGGAATGAATGGCGGGGAAACCGGATAACCCGGAGAAAACCCGCACAGACGCCGCTTCGCCCACCACGAATCCCATATATGAGCGCTTGGGATCAAACTCGGGCCACCTAGATGAGAGGCGAGCGGTCTAACCACTCAAACCGGCACCGCCCTATTTATATTATAAGTGACTTAAATAGACTATTATTTGTGAGTGGGATGTTTAGTACACGAGCGCGTAAGCACGAGTATTTTAATTTCTCATGAGCAAGTAATAGTCTAATAAGCCAGTGTAATATACGTTTTATCCTATCCTAAAATTAATTATGTATTCTTATATTTATTAATATTAATATTATTAGAGTCGTCATTATGAGGAACTGAATTTTAGTCGTGACGTACTTAGTGCTTTTTTCGTTGCTGCGTAACCCCGCCGGAATAAATCGTTTCAATTCTGGTTGTTTAAACTGCATCAAATAAATTAATAAATGAATGTAAATGGATATTCCTGAAGACGTTTTAATTTATGCTAAAATTTTCTACTTAGTTTGTTACCCAGCTAGTCGAAGGACTTGTATGACACGGGCTTTTTATTGTTTAAATAATGGGGAGCTGCCAAAGGAGTTCAAATAATATATAATTTCACGATGCTATAAACTCATTCTTGTAATTTCCTAGGATACATGAAATGTATTCATGAAGTCTCTAGGATAGAATAAAATATACTTACATAATGCAACATGCTCTATACGCCTAAAACTTCTATCAAATATTGTTTGTGTGATAGTCATTGACCGTTTTACTAATCACTTGCAAATTAAGAAGCTTGAAAAATTCCGTCGTTTGAAAATTGTATTATAATTAATTAAGAGCGAACTGTCAGATCGCCTACAGTGATTTATGTATGTCAAGCTTAAACGCATTAACAGAAGTAAGCCTCTCTTGGTGTAAAACAAGGTAACATAATGACTAGGAATTTGTAAACAAATATCGTGCTTTGTTGCTATAAGCTAGCATGTTATTTCTCCGGGGTGATCTAATCGCTTTAATGCTATATTTATGCAATAACATCACTTTCCTGCTAACATTCTTAATGCAACAATTCCCTTAATTAACTGTGAGTCTGCACGAGTATGCCTGGTGTTAATAATACGGATGGCTCTGCAAATAACGTTTTGGAAAAGCTGCACAGGGTAAAGACTTTTAAAACAGATTTAAATGATTATTAATTTCTCTACTACGTCCAAGAAATAGGGGGAAGTATTGTATTCCATCCAAAAATTGGACATCGAAATTTCATATGACTTTTTGAACTGAAGAAAATACTTTCACAAGAAGGTCCGTAGATCTGTTTTTTTTTCCTTTCTCTCTCTCTCTTCATGTGTATGCGTGTGTGTCTACGATCAGCATATCTCAAAAATCAAAAGTCGCTTAAATATCAAAATTATTGGTATGATTGTTTTTTTCACACAAACCGTGTGTAGGACAGGAGTTGGATAGGTAGAGTCAGACTGAAAAATCCAAAGCCATAGTCGGGATTTAAACCACGGATCTCCCGGTCTCTAGCCAGTTGCTCTTCCATTGAACATGGCAACATGTCGGCATAGTATAGAATCCTTCAACTGACTCGTATGTTTCCCGGTAAATCACAAGGTGATTTCAAATTATTAGTTAATTAATAATTAATATATGTATATTTTGTTTTGCAGAACTTTTAATTGTAAACGAGAGAGAAAATCTGACTACAAAAAATGGACATCTCATTAAATGATACAATTTATACCAAATACATTTCTGACACGTTCAAGAATTGCAGGATAAAAAAAAAAAAAATCAAATGGGAAGTCGTTATTCTTTTTTCTCACTGATGGTTGTTCAAAGGTTATGGAGCTTTAAAGTCATTACAAGTGATCAGCAAAGATTTTACTTTCATTTAAGTCTACTGTATACCTTTATTTAAATTGTAAGCAATGTAAGCAACCAATAGTAATTTCTGTTAAATATGTTATCTGGATTAATAAAGCTAGAAAAACAAGCTTAACAAAGAATAGTTTGTTGAAGAGTATGCGAGTATAAAGTATCAGATTGTTTTCTTATAATAATCTCATTGCTTTGTTAGAAGTTATTTCTCTGTATATGCTTTTGTGTGGTACATTTAGATGGTAAATGCAAGCGAGGTATCTCCATAACGTGGGAAGCTCTCTTTCAGGAGCTCCCGTTTTCGATTCCCACCTACCGTCTCCTAACTTTCGGTTTTTGCGCAATTTTCCCTTTACAGTAGGTGAATGCTTCGGTGGTTTCTCATCTACCAAAAATTCCTTTCTATCATTTACCCTTCACTCCATTTCCTTCTCATCTTTCAGATGTACTTCTAGGTTCGTGGTATGTGGTGGTGCCGGACAGATGTCTGGACGCTTGCTCAAAGGAAAGAGAGCTCCCCCGTGGACATTAGAGAAATGCTTGATCGACGGATCATTCATCGCCCTCTCTAGGCAGCTTAAGCAGTGGGATGAGTCTTCCTTGGGAACTTCCGCGCTTCCCTGTTACCTGCGGCCTATAGCCTCCTGTGGTTCATTGACTACATCCTTCCGTTCCCTTCCCTTCCTCCAGGTAGTTCTCAATAGATCTATGTAGGTCGCATAGTGCAATATATCCTCTCCGTTGTATAACTTATATATATGTTCAAAATCTAAGATAAATATATCACATATATCATAATCTAAGATAAATATGTGTAGAGAAAGTAATGTTAACATAGTACGTGTAGAGAAAGTAATTATATTTTGAATTTTTCGGGAATCGCCTCTGAAGAGCTCTTATTCTGGATGAGATTTACAGAATTTTGCATAACGTATAATCGTAAGAGATAGACAAAATCTTACTGCACAAAAAAATAAGATCACATTAAAACACATAATTTGTCATATGTATTTTTCTTGTACAGTTGACCGTTTTCGAGATATTCCTTGTTTTTGATTTCATTGTTAAGCTTTTCATTTTTAACTTTTCTCAAACGGGACCATGCAAAGCAAGCCGAGCCTCAATTTTTTTCACTTAGCAACCAACTTTTAAAATATTTGATTATTGCTTTAGCCTGATGTATTCCTTTATTTTTCTTCTACTTACAAGGAAACACGTAATAAGGCCAATTCTGCTAATATTTAGAATAATCATTTGTTCCGCACAGGGTCCATCGCCCTCCAAGGAGCGATTCGTATATCCCGGTGACGAGGGACGATGAGAATTTCTCTGGAGCCACGTCGCACCGAAGTACCATCGCTGACACTTGTAACCAGAAATAGACCACAGGGCGAAAGATGAAAGCAATTATGAATGCGGAAGGGACAGGAAAGTAGGAAAATTAAACAAATCACTTCGCAAGCGCCTAGCGACCAGAAAAATGATAAACATAGAATAACTCATCTTTTGTAACTCTACCTCGCCATTCTAATTACATAATTAAACGATAAAGGAGTGGTGATACATTTGCAATAAAACATTTGATCAATTTTATCTTTTATTTATGCAACCAATCCCTATAGAGGAAAATGGTATAAGAACTTATATTTCGGCTTGACACTGAAGTCTGCGCACTCATATCGCTAATACCTTGTATATATATATACAAGGTTTAGAATTCAACTGCTTAAATTAGCAGGATTGTAGAGGGGTTCAAGATAATTAGTTTGAGATAGGGAACCTATGGTCTGTGGGCTCTAAATTGTTTACTACAGCATGCAATATATTAAAGGTTAACACGCCACTGATCAAGCCGCCACATGCCGTGACCTGAACACGCGAATTTCGTAGAGGATGGATATAGTGCCATTATGTAGCGCTATGGTTTGCGCGTGGCCATCGAGTTAAGATGTTGAGGGAATTAGATGTTCAAGTCTGCGTAGCTGTGTTTTTTTATTATGTTTTCTCCTTTTATTGAATTTTATAATAAGCCGTTTATTTTTGCTGCGTTACCCAATATGACTTATTCGTACTGACAGATAAAATAAATGTAATGTGCAATAAGCACCTAGATGAAAGGGAGAACGTTTCAAGAACATTTGAACACCTGAAAGTACACTTCTCCGTGCCTCTTAAAAGAGTTTCTAAAGTGCAATGAATCGCACATTGACGTGTAATGTAAGCACACATTACAATTGTAGGCACAGGTTACAATTGACGAAACGATATCATGTGTCAAATGAACTTAAAATGAAATACAAATGAACAACCATCCGCATGTTAAAACAAGTACTAACATAAAACTAGATAAGAACTATGCACTAGAAAGTAAAGTGCATTCTACCTTTTTATCTCTGCATGAAAGACAAATAAAAATCAATTTTGAAAAATAATACAATATCCGAAGTACAAAATACAACAGGTTACCAAAGGAACTGTTCAATATATGCATAGATTGCACCTACGAAGCACAACGGCATAAGACCATAGTGGCAGAAGCGGTTAAAAGGTGTAATAACTACATGGACGAAAAAAAGAGTACGCTGTTCGAATCCTAGAGATAGCAGGATTCCACCGCTAAAATCATATTTTATACATTACATAAATGTTTTCAACATACCTAATTGTTTTATTCCATTAATCTACGTAGGTTCCTTGACAATTATTGCAGTAAATACTGAATGTTATGTAGATTTCATTCAGTCTTTTGAAAGTAATTTGTCCTGAAGAGTTGATTACCTTGATTTCAAAAATTTAAATTAAGTCTGTTCGTACTGGTCAAATTGTGTACTTTTTTTAAACAACATTAAAAATATAAACAATGGAAACTTCAGAGAGGGGTGCGATCTTACTATCTTGGATTCGATGACCAGCGATATACCGACTCACCCATCCCTATGTTATAAGCAGTTGAGATGAAATCAACCGAACAGTTATCAGTGGAGTGCACACTCTTAAACAACAAACAATTTTGCCAAAATATATTATCCTTTTTTATATCGTACTGATTGAGCACCAATACTTCATTCCTTCGACTACTGGTGCAGAAATGAGGCATTCTGAATGAAATTGGACACAGACGTCAATGTTCTTTTGAATTTCGGCCATGAAGTACGATTCAGAAAACATTACATAACTTTGACATTTAGGACAATAGGTTCCCTATTTGAAGGTGACGGCCGCGCCATGGCCGAGGTTCGATCCCAAGCTACCGCATGTGAGATTTGTGGTGGACAAAGCGGCGTAGGGGCGGGTTTTCTCCGGGTTCCCCCGCCATCGCATTCCACCGGTACTCCATATTCATTTCATGTATCACCAGTGTCATCGCCTGAGGTGCCATGGTAATAAAAGCGGGCGTTAAACGATATAAAAAATTCATGGTGTTTATCTAGGACCCTTCCACAATCCTCCCAATTTGTGCGGTTAGATTTTGGGACACTCAGTATAAACTAAATGGAAAACAAAATGAATGAAAATAAAAACAATCTGATGTGTACCATTCACATGACTTTCTCTATATCCCTGCAACAAATTATTCTTAAAAACTTATACTTCTATTAACTTCATGCTAATCAGTAAAACATTAGCAGAACTTGCTTCCTTGTAAGTAGAGGTGAAATAAGGGAGTACCATAGGTTAAAGTGATAATCAAAAGCTGGTTGCTATGTCACTGAAGTTCCTTTGTTTGTATGGACAGCAGTTGACAAATTCCTGTATGAGAAGTTTTTCATAGCAGAAACCAAAAATAAGGAATGTCACAAAAACGACGAACTCCACGAAAAAAATGTATGCAACATAAATTGTGTGTTTTAGCGTGCTCTACATTTTTTGTGAAGTAAGTTTTTGTCCATCTCTTACGGTTTAGCAGTTATTCAAAATTTAGTAAAATTCTTCCAGAATAAACTACTCTTCAGAGGCTATCCCAGAAAATTCAAGATATACATTTTATTTGTCAGGTAAATATCTTTATAATACAGCATTTTAATCAAAATCGTTAGAGCCATTTTTGAGAAAATCAAAATTTTCGAAAAAAGTTCCATGTAAAGGGTAGTTGGGGGTGGGGGGATTTTTCTCAAAATCTTCGTTTCGCATCCCTGGACGATACTAAACTTAAATACCAAATTTGGTATTTTACCTATTTTTCGTTTTTGAGTTATCGTGTTCACAGACACACGGACACACGGACACACACACACACGGACCTTTTTTTGAAAATGCTTTTTACTTTCTCTATAGGCACTATGTACATAGTGTATAGAGAACGTTTTGCACTCCACCAAAAAATTCGATACCGAGATTTCACCGGAAATATATGTTTTAGGGTCCCCTTTATCTAAAAAAAAAACATTTTCGGAAAAAGGTCCGCGCGTGTGTGTGTGTGTGTGTGCGTGTGTGTGTGTCCGTGTGCCTGTGAACACGATAACTCAAAAGCGAAAAGTCGGTAAAATACTAAACTTGGTATTTAGGTTTAGTATCTTTCAGGGATGCGACACGAAGATTTTGAGAAAAATCCCCCCACCCCCAACTACCCTTCACATGGAACTTTTTTCGAAAATTTTTATTTTCTCAGAAATGGCCCTAACGATTTTGATTAAAATGTCGCATATTAAAGATATTTACCTGAAAAATAAAGTGTATATCTTGAATTTTCTGGGAATAGCCTCTGAAGAGTAGTTTATTCTGGATGAATTTTACTAAATTTTGAATAACTGCTAAACCGTAAGAGATGGACAAATACTTACTTCACAAAAAATGTAGAGCACGTTAAAACACACAATTTATGTTATATACATTTTTTCTTGGAGTTCGTCGTTTTTGTGACATTCCTTATTTTTGGTTCCTGCTATGAAAAACTTCTCATACAGGAATTTGTCAATTGCTGTCCATACAAACAAAGGAACTTCAGTGACATAGCAACCAGCTTTTGATTATCACTTTAACCTATGGTACTCCCTTATTTCACCTCTACTTACAAGTAAGCTAATGCTTTACTGATTAGCATGAAGTTAATAGAAGCATAAGCTTTTTAAGAATAATTTGGTGCAGGGATTTAGAGAAAGTCATGTGAATGGTACACATAAGATTTGTTTAGATAAAGAGGACCCTAAAACATATACAGGCTTATTACAAAAGAAATAGACTACTTCAACTGCCTGTAAAACAAAAACTATTAGAGATAGCAACCTAATTATTTTGAAGGTGTGTTGAGAAACTCTCAAAGTTTTGTTTGTTACTATTGGTAACGCTGTAGTGTTTTGTTTGTTGTTGCAGAAGCTGAAATGGCGGAACATCCTGTGGAAAAGGCATATTGCGTGTTGGAATTTGCTAGAACGCAATGAGCAACTGTTGTCCAACGACATTTTAGAACACGTTACCACAAAACGCCACCGACTAGACAGTCAATCTACGACTGGTATAGAAAATTCGAGACAACGGGATGTTTGTGCAAAGGGAAGAGCTCGGGAAGACCAAGAGTTTCGGAAGAAAACGTTGAACGTGTTCGTTCTGCCTACATAAGAAGCCCTCAGAAATCGACATCTAGGGCAAGCATGCAATTACAAATTCCACAGCAAACTGTATGGAAAATCTTGCGGAAGCGACTGCACATGATACCTTACAGATTACAGATGTTGCAGTTTCTGAGTGAAGAAAATAAAGTCATACGGCGTGACTTTTGCGTCGACATGTTGCGACATGATGAAAACGATGTTGGTTCTTGTGAGCGCATCATTTCATTTTTGTGGTAACGTGTTCTAAAATGTCGTTGGACAACAGTTGCTCATTGCGTTCTAGCAAATTCCAACACGCAATATGCCTTTTCCACAGAATTTTCCGCCATTTCTGCTTCTGCAACAACACACAAAACACTACAGCGTTACCAATAGTAACAAACGAAACTTTGAGAGTTTCTCAACATACCTCCAAAATAATTAGGTTGCTATCTCTAATAGTTTTTGTTTTACAGACAGTTGAAGTTGTCTATTTCTTTTGTTGTAACCCTGTATTTCCGGTGAAATCTCGGTATGGAATTTTTTGGTGGAGTGCAATACATTCTCTATACACTACGTACATAGTGCCTATAGAGAAAGTAATAAGTGGTAGGTAGGAATCAATATGCACTAAGAATGAAAGAGACGAATTCTAAACTTTTTACTTAACTATAAATCGCTCGCATATTACCAAATAGGAAGACCAAGAAGAAGATGGAGTGATATATTTAATTGAGACGAAACAGGTGGACAGGGAAGAAGAAGAATAAGAGAAAACGCGTAGAACTTACCTTTGTTCTGGAACCCAGTGGAGCGTGTAGAAAGTGAACACTTTGTCGAAACTTTGGAACCAGTCTGTCGGGAGTGTTGGCGTAGCGATGTCGAGGTGACGGAACTCTAGTTTTGGGTTCTTGTGGGTAGCAGTAGCATGCTGTAGCATATCGGCGGAAACGTCTGAACCAACCACCTGGCCGATTTGCGCTGGAAGGCGCGGGAACAGCTCAAAGACTGTGACGTCACCAGGTCCACATCCTATGTCCAATACTCGAGCACCCGGTACCCACTGCATTTGTCCCAAGTAGCGGTCCAGGATTTGAACTGCATCCTTGCGTTGCTGCTCGTGAGAGGATTTATACAACTCCGCCTTCAGCATCTACAACCAACATTACATTTCGAGCTCCCAAGTACTTCTTACTTTCTCTAACACTATGTACAATATACATAATATATAAAGAAGGTATAATCTACCCAAAAATTCGAAAACGATATTTCAACGAAAATACATTTTTGAGAATCACTAAATAAAAACAAATAAACATTTTTTAAAAAAAAATCGCGTGTGTTGTGGGTAGCATAACTGAAAAACGAAAAGTTTGTTAAATACCCAACTTTGTAATAAAGTTCAGTATCTTCCGAGGATGCGACATGAAGTTTTTCAAAATAAACCTCCCAAACCCAACATGGAATATTTTTTGAAAATTTTGATTTCCTCAAAAAAGACTAACGATTTTGATTAAAATATCATTGGTTTAAGATATTCTCATGACTACGAAATGTATATCTTGAATTTTTTGCGAATAGTGTCTGAAGATCACTTCATCCTGGATGACATTTGTAAAGCTAGTGAACCGCAAGAGATAGACAAAACTTACAACACAAAAATTATAGATCTCGAATAAGTAGAGTGCGACTGAAAAATTCAGTCTGACTCTAACACTCTGACTCTACTTGTCCAACTCCGGTCCCACACATGATTTATATGAAAAAAATTAAATTAACAATAATTGACCATATTAGTTGGCCATTCTATAAGCCCGGGACTTAGTACTTACAGCATTGTAAGTCGCCATTGGGATTGTCATCTCAAAACAATTTAAGGTCACCTTGTGGTTTACCGGTAAACATGCGAGTCAGTTGAGGAATTTAATGCCATGCCGGCCTGTTGCCATTGTAGCTCAGTGATGGAGTAACCGGCTAGAGACCGGGAGATCTGTGCTTGTAATCCCGGCTACGGCATACATTTTTACTTTCTCTATACTCACTATGTACATAGTGTATAGAGAATGTATTGCACTCCACCAAAAAATTCGATACCGAGATTTCACCGGAAATATATGTTAGGGTCCCCGGTATCAAAAAAAAAAAAAAATTCAGAAAAAGGTCCGTGTGTGTGTCCGTGTGTCTGTGAACACGATAACTCAAAAACGAAAAGTCGGTAAAATACCAAAGTTGGTATTTAAATTTAGTATCTTCCAGGGATACGACACAAAGATTTTGAGAAAACTCCCCCCACCCAAACTACCCTTTACATGGAACTCTTTTCGAAAATTTTGATTTTCTCAAAAATGGCTCAAACGATTTTGATTAAAATATCGCATATTAAAGATATTTACCTGACAAGTAAAATGTATATTTTGAATTTTCTGGGAATAGCTTCTGAAGACTACTTTATTCTGGATGAATTTTTCATAACTACTAAACCGTAAGAGATGGACAAAAACTTAACCCACAAAAAATGTAGAGCACGTTAAAACACACACTTTATGTTACATACATTTTTTCGTGGAGTTGATTGTTTTTGAGATATTCCTTGTTTTTGGTTTCAGCTTTGAAATACTTATACTTTTCTCATACAGGAATTTGTGAACTGCTGTCCATACATACAAACAAAGGAACATCAGTCATATAGAACCAGCTTTTGGCTTTCACACTAACCTATGGCACTCCCTTATTTTGCTTCTACTTACAATAAAGCAAGAAATAGGACTATTTCTGCTAATTTTTCTCGTTTAGCATGAAATAAATAAAATATGAGCTTATTAACAATAATTTGTTACAGAAATATAGAGAAAGTCATGTGAAAGGAACACATCAGATTTTTCAGTTTTAGTCTACTATCCAACTCCTGTCCTACACATGTCTTGTGTGAAAAAAAAAAAAAAACAATTAAATTGACAATTATTGATCTGGTTAAACACACAGTTTATTTCATGCTTTCTTTGTAGAGTTAACCATTTCTGAGATGCTTTTTATTTGTTTCAATTTTAAACTATTTAAACTTTTCTCAAGCAAAGAAAATTGAATGTGAATACTTCCTTATAGCGACTTGCGTTTAAAATGTTTGACTATCGCGTTAGCCTTGTGTATTCCCTTATTTCCCTTCTACTTACAAGGAAGCAAGCAAATAAGGCCATTTCTGTTAATGTATATCTCGATTAGCATGATATAAACAAAAGAATAATTTTTACTTTCTCTATAGGCACTATGTACATAGTGTACAGAGAATGTATTGCGCTCCACCAAAAAATTCGATACCGAGATTTCACCGGAAATACATGTTTTAGGATCCCCTTTATCTAAAAAAAAGCATTTTCCGGAAAAGGTCCGTGTGTCTGTGAACTCGATAACTCAAAAACGAAAAATAGGTAAAATACCAAACTTGGTATTTAAGTTTAGTATCTTCCAGGGATGCAACACGAAGATTTTGAGAAAAATCCCCCCACCCCAAACTACCCTTTACATGGAACTTTTTTTTTGAAAATTTTGATTTTCTCAAAAATGGCTCTAACGATTTTGATTAAAATTTCGTATGATAAAGATATTTACCTGACAAATAAAATGTATATCTTGAATTTTCTGGAATAGCCTCTGAAGAGTAGTTTATTCTAGATGAATTTTACTAAATTTTGAATAACTGCTGAACCGTAAGAGATGGACAAAAACTTACCACACAAAAAACGTAGAGCAATTTAAAACACACAATTTATGTTATGTACATTTTTTCGTGGAGTTGATTGTTTTTGAGATATTTCTTATTTTTGGTTTCAGCTATAAAAAACATACTCTTCTCATACAGGACTTTCTGAACTCGTGTCCATACAAACAAAGGAACTTCAGTCACATAGCAACCAGCTTTTGACCATCACTTTAACCTATGCTACTCCCTTATTTCGCTTCTACTTACAAGGAAGCAAGTAATAAGACTATTTCTGCTAATTTTTTCTCGATTAGCAGGAAGTAAATAGAAGCATAAGATTTTTAACAATATTTTATTGCAGAATTGTAGAGAAAGTCATGTGAATGGAACATATAAGATTTTTTAAGAAAATTTTGTGGGACAGCTAGAGAAAATTGTTTTTTTTATTTTTTTATTTTGAGAAATTGGTTATATCCTAGCTAATTCTCAACTTTAGTGAAGCTACCGTGTAGAGATATATGGAACTATATAAACAAAGAAATCTTTAACTATTGGCTTTCTCTACTTGTAGTTCAAAAAGTATTCTTACAACTGTTTATTCTTTCGTCTACTTTATTTTAATTGAGATAAACGTGAACAGAACTAATTTTAATATACATTTCCATATAGATACAATGGCAATAAGGGAATGCACTCGACAAAGAGATAGTCAAATCAAATAAAAGAGCTGGTGTGGCATCACCAATAAATAAATAAAAAATAAAAAATGAATGACTCGGATAAGATCATCTAGCTAAAAAGAAGTCGTCCTTCGTGGTCTAGGGGTGACATGCTTGTCTCTGGTTCCGAAGGTGGCGATTCAAACCCGGCTAAAGGCGATGGCTTTTTTTGGGCGTAAAAATCCTTAGCACATATTCGAAGGGAAGTAAAGCAATTGGTGTCGTGGCGTATATTTACGGCAAAAGTTCCCTCAAGAGGTCTCGAGAGCAAAATTAAGTGGTCCTTTCACTCCCTCATTTTTAAAAAAATCTGATGTGTTCCATTCACATGACTTTCTCTACATCTCTGCAACAAAGTATTGCTAAAAGACTTATGCTTCTATTTACTTCATTTTAATCGAGAAAAAATACCAGAAATAGTCTTATTACTTGCTTCCTTGTAATTAGAAGGGAAATAAGGGAGTACTTTTGGATAAACTGATAATCAAAAGCTGGTTGCTATGTGACTGAAATTCCTTTGTTTGTACAGACAGGAGTTGACAAATTCCTGTATGAGAAAAGTGTAAGTTTTTCATAGCTGAAACCAAAAACAAGGAATGTGTCAAAAATGATCAGCTCTACGAAAAAAATGTATATAACATAAATTGTGTGTTTCAATGTGCTCTACATTTTTTTTGTGTTAAGTTTTTGCCCATCTCTTACAGTTTAGCAGTTAATGCAAAATTCCGTAAAATTCATCCAGTCTTCAGAGGCTATTCCCAGAAAATTCAACATATACATTTTATTTGTCAGGTAAATATCTTTAATATTTGACATTTTAATCAAAATCGTTAGAAACATTTTTGAGAAAATAAAAATTTTTGAAAAAAGTTCCATGTAAAGCGTAGTTGGGGGCCGGGGGATTTTCTTGAAAATCTTCGTGTCGCTCCTTGGAAGATACCAATCTTAAATACCAAGTTTAATATTTAACGGTCTTTTCGTTTTTGAGCTATGCTGTCCACACACACTCACACAGACAAACGCACACACACAGCATTTTGTAATAATGATTTTTTTGGATTCAGGGTTATCCAAAACATGTATTTCCGGTGAAATCTCGTATCGAATTTTTGGGTGGAATGCAATACCTTCTCTATACACTATGTACATAGTACGTGTAAAGAAAGTAAAAAAGTCCGCGCGAGAACGCATGTATGTATGTGAACAGCATAACTCAAAAACGAAAAATCGGTTAATTACTAAATTTGGTATTTAAGCTTAGTACATATCTTACAAGGATGCGACACGAAGATTTTCAGGAAAAAATACCCACCTCAAACTACCCTTGACGCAGTACATTCTTCGAAATTTTAAATTGGTTCGAAAATGCTTGTAGCAATTTTGTTTAAAGTGCCATATATGAACCCTGTTTACATGGAAAATATTTGTATTTTCTGGAAATGGCCTCTTAAGCTATCTTCAGTCTGGAGGATTTTGTTTAGCCGGTAAACCATAAGAGATAGAATCTACAAACAAAAACGTTAAGATACACAATTTATGTCAGAATTATTTTGGAGACTTCACCATTTCCGAGATAATCCTTGTTATTGGTTCCAATTTCAAAATGCTTTCACTCAAACGTGAAATCGTCATTTGTTTTACTGCTGGCCAAGTAAAGAGACCTGCATTTATGTCATCATATATTAACAGCTTAGATTTGACTATCCCTATTTCCCTTTTAATTGCAAGGGACTAAATAATAAGACCATTTCTGCTAATGTTTATCTGGATTAGCATGTAGAAGATAGAAGAATAAGCTTTTGAAAGAATAATTAGTTCGTAGAGTAAATCGTATAAATGGAACACATCACATCTTTTTAAGACTATTTTAATCCTTTGCGTAGGATTCCTTCCGTTAAAATGTAGACATTGCAGATTTAAGAGGTTATAGCTGACCTTAATCCTAGAAAACATCGTGCTGTACAAGGTAATAGCCCGGCCAAAAGAGAAATATTCCTAGTTTTTAAGGTCTTTGCCTGGAGTGGAAAAAATTACTTCCTGTTGGTTCTCTGCTCTCCGAACAATTCTAAAGAGAAACCATATTATTACGTGTTGACCAGTAATCATATACTGGCAGCCATTAGCTGCCTCGATGTAACTGTTATTCATCTTGATTTTCATCTGTTCTCCATCGAAATATGAAGACTGCTTCATCATACTATTCTTATCATCCTCCCCCTCTTCATCATCACCGTCTTCATCTTCTTCTTCACTGTCAAAGTTAGGTATGCAGCCTGTTGCGCCTTCACTCCAGGTATCTCTACTTTGGTCGTCCTATTTCTCGACTTCCTTCTGGTTTTTATTTTCTTATTTTCACACTGTTTTACTTTCTATAGTAAGTAGAAGATTATTACGTTCCACCAAAAATGATGTACCAAGATTTCTTCGGAAATGCATGCTTTGAAATTGTCTTACTCCAAAACTTCTTTTTAAAAAACCTCATGTGTTTGTTTTCTATAATGTTTAGTGTCCGTTTTTTACCACTATGGCACCGCAGGCGATGACACTGATGATACATGAAATGAAAATGGAGCACCGGTGGAATGTGATCGCGGGGGAAACCGGAGAACCTGGAGAAAACTCGCCCCCTTTGCCGCTTTGTCCACCACAAATCCCACATGTGGTCGCTTGGGATTGAAACCGAGCCACTTTGGTGAGAGGCGAGTGGTCTTGGCCACGGCGCGCCCTCCATGTGTTTGTGAATGAGTGTGTGTGTGTATCTGGTCAATCTGTGAACATCATATTTTATTCTACCAAAACAGAGGTTACATTTGATCCCTGAATCAAAGAAACTCTGAAGGGTTGTGAGAATATCCCCCTCCTGACCCAAATTATGCTTTAAATTGAATATTTATCGAGAATTTTGATTCTTTAAAAAAGTCTCAAACATTTTGATTAAAATACTCATACCATATATTAAAGACCATAGATTACATGACAAATAAATGCATGTGTTGACACTTTTTTTTTGAATAGACTCTAAAGTCCTCTTCATTTTAAACGACTTGCACTTAACTGGTATACCATAAGGGATAGACAAAATTTAATGTGTACTTGGCCATTAGTTTAAATGCTGCAATATGTATATTTTTCTCTATAACGGGAAGTTTTCATTCTTTTTACTTTCTCTCCACGTAATATATAAGTACATAATAGATAAAGAAGGTATTGTATTTCACTCCAAATTCGATGTCGAAATTTTATCAAAAATGTATGTTTTGAGGTTTACTGAGTCCAAAAAAGCATTTATAGAAAAATGTCCGTGTGTGTGTTTCTGTGGACAACATAAATAAAAAATGAAAAGGCGGTTAAATACCAAACTTAGCATTTATTCTTTGTATCTTCCAAGGATGCGACACGAAGATTTCTAGGAAAATCCCATCCCTCTTACTGGCCTTTGTAAGGAAGATTTTTCGATTTTCTCAAATACGGCTCGAGCGATTTTGTTTAAAATATTGGATAGTTAAGATATTTAATTGACAAATATCATGTATATCTTCAATTTGTTGGTAATCGGTTCTGAAATCTTCTCTGGGTGGGTTTGGCATAACTGATAAAATGTGATAGAGAGACAAAAACTTACTGCACAAAAAATGTAGATCTTGTCAAATACAATTGTCTTATACTATTTTGTTTTGGAGCTGTTTCCGAAATATTAAGAGGGTGTCCAATAAGTCCTTAGAAACAGATAAAAACATTACTTTAGGTGTATATTTTTTATTTTGCAACATAATCTCCTTTTAGCTCGATACACTTTTCCCAACGTTTCTCCAACTTTTAAGTTTTCCAAAAAACTGAAGATCCTCAAAATAGGCATTTGTTTGGGAAATTATTGTATCGTTTTCAAGTTTGGAATTGAAAAAGGTCACTGGGGAGCAAATCTGGAGAATAAGTTTGATATTGTAGTAATACGAACCACAATTATACAATTTTCGCTTTCGAAACTGCACAGGTGTGCACTCTTTCCTTGTCTTGATGGAAGAGAATATTTTTCTTTGCCAGATGATGGCGTTATTTCTTAATTTCTCCGTTCAACCGGTGCAATAGTGATGTATAATACTCTTCATGTATCTTCCTTTCGTCAAGTAATTCATGTAGATAATTCCCCGTGCATCCCCCCCCCCCTCCAAAAGAAAAAAAAAAAAAAAAAAAAAACGAAGCCATCACTTTGTCTGCAGATTTCACCACCTTTGCCTTCTTCAGAGCCGGTTCGCCTTTAAAAAACCCACTGTTTCAACTGTAATTTTGTCTTTTATCCATCTTTCATCCTCAGTTGTGTATCGACGCAGAAACTTGTCAGGATTGCGACGGAAAAGATAAAAGCAGCTTCCGAATCGACTACAAAATTGCGTTTATTCTCCATTGAAAGGAAACGCGGCAGCCGTCTTGCCGAGACCTTTGTCAGACCTTATTTTTGGTGCAAAATTGAAAACAGTGTACCTTGTGATATGCTTATGACCTCTACTATTTCGCGAACTTTTATTCTTCGATCAGTCAAAACCAAAATCTTTTGTCAATCATATCGGAATAAGTGACTTTTACTGGACGTCCGAAACGATGTTCCTCATTTGTGGATGTACGTGCAAGTTTAAATTCATTTAACCAATTCTAAATTGTTGCAAACCTAGGAGGAGATATGTCATGGACTTCATCCGACTCGGCTTTTATCTCTTTTGGTGTGAAACTTTTAAATAGAAGTGTTTAATCACTCGTTTTACCCGTATTTATAAATAAAGAAAGATTGTTGATTCAATCGCTAATGGCAACGAAACCACGTGATGTATATAGTTGAAACTTTAACTGCAATCTAGTTAAGAGACGATGGTTACTAATTGAAAACTTTTTTCGACGTACGAGTGTAAATTTTTAGATTTTCTAAGGACTTATTGAACGCCTCTGCTTGTTACTTGCCTCAATGTTAAAACACTTACGTGTTTCACAAACGGAAGTCATGAGTGTTTCTTTTGTTTTACTCTTACAATCAAAACCAAATAAACATGGTCAAATGCGTCATTTACCATTTGAGAACTAATGTAAGTATTACAATCATAACCTAATAAAATCTCCCTTCCTATATATTATAAATGATTAAGAATCTATTTCGCTGAATTGTCTTCTCAAGTACAACTCGTGTTTTCATCTCTAAGGTCAATTTTCGTGGACTTGTGGTGTTACTTATGATAATTAGTGAATAGTTTCACAGAACAGCAACGATAAGTTGAAATATAACTTCTCACGTTCCAACCAGGTTAAAGAGTTAAAAACAACATAGCTTTCACATTGCCTCTTAATTTAAGGATAATATTAACACCGGTAAAATTATATTGTAACCTTGAAGACGTACAAGAACTGTATTAGATAAAATTACTTAACGATACGAAAAACCGGTTATTTGATAACGCCTGCATTGCAGGTACATACTACACACACAACATGAATGGCACTTTAGTTGTATAAGTAGAACTTATCAAGTTTGGAATGTAGCTACTCCTTTCCACACGTCGGTCCCTATAACCTTACACACTAGAAACTTTACCTTTGCTGCTTTTTGGTGCAAGAGTCTATCTACATTTTGAGACCTGCCTTTACCCCGGAAAAAAGTCTGATGTGTTCTGTTCACATGATTTTTCTTTACACCTCTGTAACAAATTATTGTTAATATGTAAGCTTATTCTTCTATCCACTTCATACCAATCGAGATAAACACTAGTGGAACACAGCCTTATTACTTAGTTCCTTATAAGTAGGAGGGAAATAAGGGATTACGCAAGGTCAAACCGACAGTCACATGTTTTAAAAAGTGGTTGCTATGGGTTTGAAATGCGTTTCTTTGCGTGGCCAGAAGTTGACAAATTCCTATATGAGAGAACTATTTTAAAACTGAAACCAATAACAAGGAGTATCTCGAAAACTGTCAACTCCAGGAAAAAAATGTATATAACATAAATTGTCTGTTTTAAGGAGCCCTACATTTTTGTATAGTAAAGTTGTGTTTATCTTTTACGGTTAACTAGTTATGCAAAATAAAAGAATCATTGAGAATAAAAACATTTTTAGAGGATATTACTAGAAAATTCAATATATACATCTTATCTGTCATATAAATTTCCAAATATAAGAGATTTTAATCAAAAACGTTAAAGCCATTTTTGAGAAAATAAAATTTGAAATTTTTTCCATGTAAAGGGTAGTTGGGGGTGGGGGATTTTCTTGAAAATCTTTGTGTCGTGTCCTTGGGAGATACCGAACTTAAATATCAAGATTTTATTTAACGGACTTTTCGTTTTTGAGCTATGCTGCCCACAGGCGCACGCACACACATAGACACACGACTTTTTTTTTCTTAAAATGCCTTTTTTTGGACTTAGGGGAACCTAAAGCATGTATTTGCAGTGAAATCTCTGTATAGAATTGTTGGTTGCAATACAATATCCTCTCTATACACTGTACATAGTAGTGTAGAGAAAGTAAAAATGAAAAATACGAGGACCATTGAGAAACAGATATTGAAAAGAGCTTCTTGATGAAGAAAACCAATATCATTATAAATACGCAGTAAATAAAATCGTTAATCAGATTAAAATGTGTTTATATTAGAATTTAAAACTAATCAGTTTTGTATAACAGAATAATGAAGTTAGTTATATTAATGTATCATCGCAACAGCTGTGACGTAACGTAGAATAATAGTTAAACAAAATGTAATAGGAAAAGTTTTCATTTAAATCATTCTAATATTTGGTTGAAATGCAACTTTTCCTCTATCTACAATAATTAATCATTAATCTGTCTAAAAGCATTTTGTAATATTTATTTGCCGATATTTCCAAACCGGATTATAATTTTATGATGTAATATGTGGATTTGTGCTGATTTCCCTATCGTTATTTTTTTTAAAAGAGTATTGAGGTGCATTCCACTAAAACATTTTTTTTGGATAATGTTTAACTCCCACTTTTAATACATAGGTACTGCAGATGTTAACACTAATGACGCATGGAATGGAAATAGAGCAACTGTGGAATAAGATGGCAGGGGAAACCGGAGAAAACCCGGCCCTATGCCGCTTTGTTCACTAAAAGCTAACAGTAAAGAAATAAAATAATAGCATTTAATGTTATAAATATGCTTTAAACCTTGCCTTTAAATGAATTACTTCTAATTTCTAAAGATATTAAAAATCTAGATAAACAATTTTATGAACACGGTTGGTATGCATAGCGTATGTTAACACTGGTAACCTTTCTCAACACTGTTCACATATTAAGATAGGCATACATTTTTTTTAAATTCAACCAAGCAACTCAACAGAACTCCATTACTTCTTGCTGTAAACGTTTCTTTGAGATTTAGCATATAAAGATATTTTATATTTAGCGTATAACTTGACCACTATAAGTCGTAAACAAATATACACCCGGACTGCCTCTGTGGTCGAGTAATCAGTGAGCTGACTTCTCACCGGGTGGTCCCGTGTTCGATTCCCGGCTGGGGCGGGGAATTTTTCTTTAGCCATAATTATTTCCACATAGTCAGTAAGTATGTATATGAGAGTGAGTTTTTTTGTGTGTGTGGTTGAGGAAAATAAAATGATTTAAACCAAAATCAAAAGAACCTACAGACAGCGAGTTGTTTCAAGTACAAATCCCCCGATATTACCTTACATGTTAAAGGGGGCTATATAAATGAAACAATAAAAAAAATGTATCTCTGTTTCTGTGGTATGGAACAGTTTGTCACATACAGGAGGACCCGAGTTCGTTTTTCGGTTAGGAAGAGTTATCCGGATAAGTTTATCTCCGGAGTTTTCCTTTGACCTGAATAGGCGAATGTCGGGTAAATTTAGATCCTTGGACTTCGGGCTCATTTGAGCGTATTTTCATCTATTTCATTCATCAACTAGGTTAAAAGAAACTTAAAAACAAACGCACAAAATGAATCTTAAGCAATTGTCGTTGTATTGCTTATTATAATTTTAGTACATCTTATAAAAGTCTCTAGTCTGGATACCTACCCAAAATCTTACGGGGCCTTAAACTATATACCTTTCAAAATAGTTAAATAAAACCATTCTGAAAACTCTAATGTGATCTATTCATATGATTTACTCTACCATTTCTAAAACAAACTATTCATACAAAAGCTTATTCTTCTCTCTACTTTATCTTAATCAAGATTAACAATAGCAGAAATGGATATATTTTTACTTACTTCTAAGTAAAAAGGAAATAAGGGCTAAAGTGATAATTAAATATTTTAAAAGCCGCTCGTTATGTGATGCAATTAAAATTTTCTCTGCATGGCCAAGATGAAAAAAGTGAATAACGATTTCCCATTTGAGAAAAGTCTAACTAGGGGACATTTTAAAACCAATAATGAATATTTTGGAAACGGTTACTTCTACAAAAAGGTATACGATATAAATTGTGTGTTTTAACGAGATCTACGTTTTTGTATAGCAAACTTTTGTCTATCTCTCACGGTTTAACAGTTACGCTAGTCATTCAAAATGAAGAAGTGTTTAGGGACTTCTCACAAGACAGTCAGGGTTTTCATTTTGTTTGTCTTGTAAATAACTTTGATATAACGTTTTTTAAATTAAAATCGTTTGAGCCTTTTGAGAAAATCTAAACGTTTAAAAAATCTTCCTGAAAATCTTCGTGTCGAAACCTTGAAATATATTAAACTTAAATATAAACTTAGGCATTTATCCGACTTTTGGTTTTTCAGTTATGTCGACCACACAAACGGACTTATTTCTAAAAATGTTTTATTTGTGCTCAGGGGTGTTCAGAACGTGTATTTCCGGTGGAATTCTCAGTATAAATTTTTTGAAGTACAGTACGTACCTAATGCTAGGTAGAGAAAGTAAAGGTTAACATTTTTAATTAAATGGAGTAGTATCACTACAGAATTTCATGAGTACCTGTGTAAAAAACATCTTCAATATGAATTGCTGAATTACAATGCAACAGTGAATTTGCCATTCTATCACTTAAATGCCAATCGAAATTTATATGTAGCTGTAATTAGCACAGGGAATTTTAAAAAAATGGTTTAATTGAAATATTTTTCATTATTTTATTTATTTTAAATTTTATCATATTAAAATTTTGTCTTGAACAATTTCTTAAAGCTTTTAATAAAGGCGGATGTTGAGAGATAAAGAACCTATATTCTTATATCAAGCATAGTTGAGATTTAACACTTTATTAACTTAATACACACTTTATTTTTTAGAAAACTAAAAGTGTTAAACATAAACTCTGTTATGTTTTCCAAGATACGTTTTGTCACATACTGAATATTTTATTATAATGAGCTTTTTTTAAAAATGATATCCAAAGTATAAAAGTTTAAACTTTTTTAATTAACACGCTGGGCAATTTATTTATGACTAGATTTTAATTTTTGGAAAACTATTTTCATGAAAATGTAGGTTTATGGTGAACACGAAAATCAGATTTTTGTTAAAAATAACAATTGAATGTTAAAATGTATTAAAATATGTAGCAATTTCATTAGCGAGAACTTAAAGCAATCTTAAAAGTGTAAATTTAAATATTATATTTTCCCAAATCGTAAAGTTTATTTTGCTATTGAGGTACTGGTGAAAGGGTTCAAAGAATTGCATTTTTATAAGATTAATTATCCTAGCCATATAAAATAAAAAATTAGGTAATACATACTGACAAGCGAACATTCAAAACCCAAGTTTTGCAAAATAATATTTTGTTTATTATAATCCAGTATGAAACATTTTATGCAACTGCCTATCGTTGTTTTGATAGTAAGCAACTATCCTAATAAAATAATCTTGTCACATTCACATGACTTTCACTTATCTATAAACTATTGGTGAAAAAGCTTATCCTTCTATCGACTTATTGTTAATGTAGATAAGCGTTCAATTCATATTTACACATTTGGTTGTGAGATACACTACCTAAAGTTATAATCAGATTTTCAAGGCGATTGTTGCCTTCGAAAAGAAAAGAAAAGAAAAAAAAAACAAAAAACAAAACAAATGACCACTTCCCAGTTGAGATTTATAAATAATGAAAATTCAAATCAAATAAAAGGAATATACCGAAAATGGTTAAATCAACAAATTAATTGCATAAATTGTGTACTATAGCGATATCTGCAGGTTTGTGTAGTAAGCAGGTTTATCGATTATACCTAGAAATTCAGAATAAAGAGGACTTCGGAGGCTTTTTCCAGATCATTCAAATTAAGTATGTTATTTTTCATAAACACATCTTAAACATGTATTATTTTAATTCGAAACATTTTTAGCCAAATTTGGAGATACCAACATTTAAAAAAAAAAAAAAACTCGTGTAAAACGAAATTTGGGGTAACGGAATATTCATGAAAATCTTACTCGTATCATTGTAATATGCTGAAATTAAATACCAAGTTTGGCATTTATTGGACCCTTCGTTGTTGAGCTATGCTGCCCACTTGGTCTTTTTTCATAGAGTATCAAAACGAGTATTTCAGGTATTTAATTTTTTAAATTTTGAGTGGAATGCGAAGTAAAAGGAAGTAAAAGATCTAAATAGCTTCACTAAGTCGTATTGTATCACCATTTCTGTTTAAACGATTACAAATTTAAAAAAAAAAGTATCTTATGTTTTCCATCCACATGACTTTCTCTACATCTCTGCAACAAATTATTGTTAAAAACCTAATGCTTCTTTTTATACTTCATTCTAACCGAGAAAACATTATCAGAAATAGTCTTATTATTTGCTTCCATGCAAATGGAGCCTGTTAGTAAGTTTTTGTCTATCCCTTACGGTTTACCAGTTATACAATATTCCGTAAAATTCACCCAGAATAAAGTAGTCTTCGGAGGCTATTCACAGAAAATTCAAGATATAGATTTTATTTTTCAGGTAAATATCTTTAATATACGATATTTTAATCAAAATCATTAGAGATATTTTTGAGAAAATCAAAATGTTCGAACATTTTTCCATGTAAAGGGTAGTTGGGGGTGGGGAGATTTTCATGAAAATCTTCGTGTTGCATCTTTGGAAGATACCAACTTAAATACCAAGTTTGGTATTTAACGGAATTTTCGGTTTTGAGCTAGGCTGTCCACACACACACACACACACACACACACACACACACACATCACGGACCTTTTTTCAAAAATGCTTTTTTTGGATTAAAAAATACAAAACATGTATTTCCGATGAAATCTCGGTATCGAATTTTTGGTTGTATTACAATAATTTCTCTGTACACTATGTACATAGAACGTGTAGGGAAAGGAAAAAAAAACGAATTAATAATATAACATAAATAAATTTAAAGCAATAGTAAAATTTATATTTATTATGATTTATAATTAGAATTTTTAAAAGTATCATGAAATTTGTTTAAATTAGTATAATTTTGAAATAATAAATTGTTAATGTTTACAATGCAAATTTCATGTTGAAAAGAGAAGCTTATAGGTATATAAACAGTTTTCGTACCGTTATTGTATTGGGATCCGCTGAGATGAGATTGTCCTATATGTGGTCACTAACAGCACTTTCTTGAAGGTGTAGAACAAGTGAGGGATGGGCCACTGTACATCCTAGTATTTATATCTCGAAAAAAACCGAACACGGAACATTTTCATTGGATCCATTTCTTCAACGGATGCTTTTTCCCCTCTCATTTTAATAGCCGTCAATACGGAGCTGCCTTCTCATTCTCCTCTTTATTCTCTTCCTCAGAAATATTCATTCTCTTCTTCTCTTTCTCTTCCTTTCCTCCTTTCCGTGCTAGCAAGATAACCTTTCCTTTGCGTTCATGTCACTTTTTCGGTTGCTAGACAATGCATGCTGTGCTATGGGGTGCCTCGAAATGCAGGCTCTTCGCTTCTTTGTTTACTTACGTATCTTACCCGAGTAGAAGCTTATCTATGATGGAGACCCGCTGAACAAAACGATATTATCACAAACATTTCAATAGACATTCTATTCGCTATTCAGATGACGTTTATTACTTTCCACGCTGCTTTAGTAGAGGAAATATTGCATTCCACCAAATATTCGATAAGAATATTCGTTCGGGGGTTTGTCTATCTACCAACAGCTGTTTTCTCTTCTTATTACACATTTATACACACTACATATGTATTATAGTATCATATAAAGCGATTGTTTTTACACGTTACGTTATCCCTTGTATCTTTTTGGACAGGTACGTTGAGATACCTTGAATAAACATTTATAAAACGGTCCGAGTGTGTATGAACAGCAAAACTTAAATATTTAAGCTATGTATCTTCCAAGGATGCGCTACGAGGATTTTTAAAAAAAAATTCCCTGCTCAAGCAACCCTTACATGGACCATTTTGATTTTCTAAAAAATGTCTAACGATTTTGATTAAGCACCTTATTTTTACGATATTTTCAAGATAAATGAAATAAATGCACAATGACCTCTGAAGTCCTCCACATTCTGAACAGACAAAATCTTACATGTGACAAAACAACAAATAATATTCGTTAAATCACACAATTTTTGTCATGCACATTCTTACTTTTTCCACTTAGTACATAAGTAGAGAAAGTATTGCATTCCATTCAAAAAGTTGATACCGAGACTTCACTTGAAATACATGTTTTAGGGTCCCCTGAATGCAAACATGTGACATGAAGATTTTAAAGGAATTTATCCCACCCAAACTACCCTTTAGATGAAAAACATTTTCTCAAAAATGACCAAAGATTTTTATTAAAATACCGTACCTCATTTCCTGGAAATAGCCTCTGAACTCCTCTTCATTTTAAATAGTTTTTTTTTTATAACTGTTAAACTGTAAGAAGTGGACAAAAGACTATTATACAAAAATACATAGCTCGTTAAATAAATGTAAATGGCGTATTATTTATGGATACCCTTTAACTACTATATTTCTCAGCGTTCAATTGTAAATTGGATGTAACAGACCGCTTAATTTTGTTCAGAGGCCTCTCTTTCAGGCTTGAGGTTCTTTTACGTGCCGTAAATCTACGACACGGGACCAACGGCTTTACTTTCTTTCCGAAGGAAGCCTTGCTAAGGATTTTTACACCCAAAAAAATCCATCGTCCTCCGCCGGGTTTGAACCCGCAACCTTGGGTATATGAAGTTAGCAAGGTAACCATTACATCACGGAGGGCGGCATAGCTCGTTAAAATACACAAATTATGTTATATACAATTTTTTTTGTAGAGTTAAAATTTTTGTAAATATTTTTTGTTATTGATTTCAATTTTAAAATGCTTGAACTTTTCTCATAGAAGTATTTTTTAACTCCTGGTCATGCAATGAGAACGAAATGCAACTTTCTTTTAAAGGAATGGATTATCGTTTTAGCCTAGTGTATTGCCTAATTTCCCTTCTATTTATAAAGAGCTAAGTAATCAGACCATTTTTACTAATGTCCATCTTGATTAGCACGAGGAGATAAGAATAAACTTTTAAAGAATAATTTGTTGCAGAGCTATAGAGAAATTCATGTGAATGGAATACATGATATTTTTTGTGAAGTTAAGCATTTAAAAGTTATATTTTGTTATTGGTTTACATTTTCCTAAACCTATACTTTTATCTAATGAAAAGGCATCCATTTTTCTCTTTATTTTACTTCTGGCCATGCAAAGACAGCGGAATTTCAATGACAGCATAGCGACTAGGTATTGAAAGATTGGACTATATCTTTAGTCTAGTGTATAAACTTTTTACCTTCTACCGTCAAGGCAATAAGTAGTAAGTCATGTTTGTTAATCTTTATTAGCATGCGTTATTTAGAAGAATAATTTGTTACAGAAGAGGGAGAAAGGGTCATAGAATGGAAGATATCAGTATTTTAATAAGGTATGATTTCAAATTATACAATGGCAGAGGTAACAAAATCGAATAGTTTTGTATACAGTAATTCTTGTAGAGGTTTTGATGTATTTGTAGAAAATCAAAACTCACGTGGATTTTGAATGCTTCGTGATTAGAAGAAGTATAAAGCTTAGAAGAAACAAACATAATAAAATATTAATACACTTATTAAAATACTAATTGCTCTATAATTATATCAAACCATTTAAAGCCGGAGAGGGTGTTTACTGATAGTAGTAATAAAGGAGATGAAAAGAGTTATATGCTTAGGAGAGGATAAAATTGTGTTTTATTGGCGATGATTGGTTGAAACAATAATTTCGTAGCCAAAAATTAATATGACATTATAAATGTGAAGTAATTAGCGTAGCATGTCTTTGCGGTGTAAAGAAAATGAAAGAATTGCAAGCTTTTAAAGATGTCCATCGGATAAGGCACTAGGCATAGTGTAAACACGCAAATTAGAGCATTACGAAAAAGAGTAATGCTACGAAAAATATTGGAAACAAATTGTTATTTTAATAAGCTTTACAGCTTTACCTGTATGCTATTATTTCCCAAGTGTAAAAAGTAGTCAGTATAAAAAGTGCTTTACAGATTATTCAGAAGATATGCAATATATGCATTTGACACATGGATATCTGAAGCGTACAATATTTTAGTGCAAGTTATAAACTTATTTTTGACGAAATATGTGGCATATCCACACGACTTTTTCTAACAATGACAGATATTTCAGCACCGATACACTGTGTACGCGGCTGAATATCTCACAGTGCATATCTGAAATATGTGTGATTGAAAAATTAACTCTTAATGATTAACATAATATTTACGTTTGAGAAATATAGATAATAAATCCGATTGGGAGAAATAAAGAGTAAATAATAACTTAAAGTTGAATAAAATTTCCGAAGTAGGGTGAAGAAGCTATCGAGGGATATTAATGACATCTGGGATCTACCGAAAAGTTGCTTTAATGCAGAAGAAGCAATATTTTTGAGAAGTAAAATTTAAGATTTATTGAATAAATGTTTGAGAACGGAGAAAACAAATTAAATTAAAATATACTGCTAAAGAGCTAGATGAAGCTAAATTAGAATAACACAATTAATTACAAGCTGAAAATTAATCATACAATATGTTTAGACAAAAAAAGAAAAATATCATTTAATATATGTTTAGGATTTTACAAAGAAAAAAGTAAATATCAATGTAGTAGAGGACAAGTCCAACAACAAAATTCTGAATAAATATGCAACACTAAAAGTTATATTAAGTGGAAAATTACCCACACAGGTTTGTTGTATCAGAGGACGAAAATGACTTTCCATTCTGCAGCTTGAAAACATGGACAGGAAAACAAGTTGTGTTGATATCTGGATGAAAATAACAACGTTTTCTGTTCAGGCAATGCTATTTACTAGAATTTTGAAATGATTTGACAAATAGCCACATATCTCATTCTTCAAATATTCCACTAAGAATTTTGAATCAAAGATGAATTTGAAGTTGGGCTTTAAGGAAAGTAAAGGAAATAGGTTATTTAATTAATGTTACAAATAGTCACAGGAAACTTTCTTTTGAGAATGATTAATAAGTGTGCATTGTGAATCTGGCAAAGATTTTAATTGGAAGAAACCTGGTGCTTCTGAAGAAAATCGACGAGGATTGGGGAAAAAAAAAACCCTTATAAACAATCTCCATATGGAACACCTGCTCAGAGTAGAGCAAAAGATAAATTAAAGGAGAGATATGCACACATAGGAAGGGACGATGATCATTATCAACCACGCTTTCAACACCGAGCTGCAGAATTATTTCCAGAGGTGGAAAATGTATAAACGCTATTGGAAATATAACTCTATTCGTAGAAGAGGGAGATACCTCAAAGAACTCGCTAAAGGGAACAGTAACGAATAAGGATAAATGGAAGAAAAGGCTATCGTTATTGAAAGAAGAGCAAAGATGACCAATTCCGAATACGGATGAGGTAACCTAGAAAGTTGACAGATTTAAGGACTTTGTATGTACCATACATAAGCTGTTACATGAGGTGCTATTAAAATTGCATTGAGGATAGCAATGATAAAGAAAAGATATCACTATTGATCCTAGAAGGAAGAGCCCAGGAAGAGTAGTTTAAAGCATGATTTGGGGGCATCAATACCCTTCACTGCAGATCTATTACGCAATCCCACTGTTGTCAAAGATCCAGAAGTCTGATGTTTATATTGAAATAAGTCAGACTTTGGATTGCGATATTTGAAAGCTGTACCAGTTTTGGAAACTTAATCCCCAATTTGAGGCTCTTTGATGTACAAATGTTGGGTTCTCGTACATTAGAAGAGTAGCTGTCCCATCTTCTTGTTGATAAATGTCTACAGGTAGGACTCACTTGGTGTCCCATCCTGTGCAAGTACCTTCTAAGGGTAGAGTGTCCTGTAAAGACGCCTCAAGTCCACGAGCTTTTCTCTACACATCTGCAACAAATGATTGTTTGAAAGCTTATGCTTCTATTTACTTCATGCAAATCGAGAACAAATTAACAGAAATAGTCTTATTACTTGCTTCCTTGTAAGTAGAAGGAAAATAAGGGAGTACTATAGGTTAAAATGATAGCCAAAGCCTGGTTGCTATGTGGTTGAAGTTCCTTTGTTTGCATGGCAGACGTTGACAACTTCCCGTATAAGAAAATTGTAAGTATTTTAAACATAATATAGAAAGGAATATCTCTAAAACGATCAACCCCAGAAAAAAATGTATATACTAAAATTGTGTGTTTTAACGAGCTCTACAGTTTCCGTCAACTTAGCTTTTATCTATCTCTTACGGTTTGCCAGTAATGCAAAATTCCATAACATTCATCCAGAATAAAGTCTTCAGAGGCTATTCCCAGAAAATTCAAGATATGCGTTATATTTGTCAGGTAAATATCTTTATTACACGATATTTTAATCAAAATAGTTAGAGCCATTTGTCAGAAAATCAAAATGTTTGAAATTTTTTCCATGGAAAGGCTGGTTGGGGGTGGGGGGATTTTCTTGAAAATCTTCGTGTCATATCCTTGGAAGATACTTAAATATCAAGTTTGGTATTTAACGGTTTCGTTTTTGAGCTCTACACACACACACGTACACACAGGTACCTTTTTCTAAAAATGCTTTTTTCTTTGGATTCAGGAGGGCCCAAAAGATATATTTCCGGGGAAATCTCGATATCGAATTTTTGGGTGCATTAAAATACCTACTCTATACACTATCTACATAGCACATGCAGAGAAAGTACAAAACAGTAGATACAGATGGAATATAATATGAAATAATTGGTTAAATTTAGATTTTACTCATTTTCCACGAAGTATAAAGGTGGACAAACGAGATGGTTGGTTTCCAGTAGGAGGCTTTGAATGTTAATTTGATGGGAGTCTTCTTTTCGAGTTTACTTTTCCTAAAAATACATATTTTTTATTTATTCAGAGGATTTCACATCAAATTAAAATGCAGAATATTAGATCGGATTAGTTAGTACTTATACCCTAAATTAGAAGTTCAGAATATTATGTTGGAATATATTAGAATATATATGTTTTGAATGAGGGATTGAGAATATTAGATTGTGGAATATTAAATCGAACATGACTTCTTCTCTGAAATTGAATAGGGTTGAGGCCGAGGAAGTGAAAAGGAAGAAAATGAGATTTAATATGATTATTTCCATCTTGTGTGCAATTTGGAAGTACTATCAATGAAAAGTCTAATATGTTTCAATCACAAGGAATCTTTAGCCACTGTGATTTACTTTCGTATCTATTTTACACAGAGTGGTTAGACTACTCGCCTCCCACCTAGGCGGCCCGGGTTTGATCCCAATCATCAGCATGTGGGATTTGTGGTGGACGAAGTGGCTTCCGGGCGGGTTCCCCGGTTTTCCCCGCCACTCGTTCCACCAATTGCTCCGTCATCGACTTTCCTATTATTCATTCTGCTTTCATTTCATATAATCCACTTTCTCACGCTCTGCCTACGGGCCGACCACTTGTTCCAGGTTCTTCATTCTGTGGTTCCGTGCCGTTGCTCCCCGTCAGGCGTCTGACTCCTAGGCTCTTACTTGTAAGTCCTAGGAAAATGTCAGTCTTAAACACGTGGAGGATAAGTCGACTACGAAAAAAGATCTATTTTACTTATCATTAATAGTACTGTTTTATTACTTGTTAATCATGATAAATGTTTTCTGAAATGTTTACAAGACGCAGATTATTGCAGCCGCATAGAAATACAGAATACACTAGTATAACAGGCAAATGTTCGAAACAAAGCTCGCTTTATACATTCTGGGCATAATATTTTGAATGGTCTTTGCATAAATGTATTAGAAGGAAAGAATGAACATATGATTGCTTGAAATACTTGAAAACAGACAATATTTTTGTAAATTCCCAGTGGTACTTTATCCTTAATTATTTGAGTCCATTAATATTGTTTGTCCTACTTACCTATAGGAAGTAGAGAAGGTATTTCATACAAAAACTGTCCGCTGAGATTTTACCAGAAGTGGTGAGAGAGAGGGAGAGAGGGAGAGAGGGAGAGAGGGAGAGAGGGAGAGAAGGAGAGAGGGAGAGAGGGAGAGAGGGTAAAGGGTAGAGGGTAGAGGGAGGGAGGGAGAGAGAGAGAGAGAGAGAGAGAGAGAGAGAGAGAGAGAGAGAGAGAGAGAGAGAGAGAGAGAGAGAGAGAGAGAGAGAGAGAGAGACAGAGAGACAGAGAGAGAGTGAGTGAGTGAGTGTTCCGGAAGTCAAAAACGATATTCTTTTTCTTTTGAAGGCTGCTTCCTATGTATTTGTAACTTTTGGTGAGGATACCAAACTTGTTATTTAAATTGAACTCATCTAAGGAATTGTGAGGAAGGGTTTCAATAATTTCCCCTCCCCCAAATTACGCTTTATACATAAACTATTTCGAAAATTTTGATTTTATGAAAAATTAAATTTTTTTTATTAAAATACGATGTGTTTGAGGTGTTTTTCATGGCAAATGTATCTAGCATTTTCTGAGAATAGCTTTAGAAGACCTTACACTGAATCACTTTTGAATAACTAGTAAACCATAAGAGATAGACAAAGTTTTGCTACAAAAAATGTCGATTTCATCAATGCAAAAATTTGTTATTATTTTTACAGTTAATCTATTAGTTGAAATATTCAAATACCTCAACTTGTCTCAAATGTTAAGGCTTGTTTTTTCAGGGTAATGCAAAGAACATTAGATTTTAAAACCATCACATAGCGATATTTTATTTCAAAATATAATTTGCTTTAGCTACTGTGTTGTACAAAAAGTGAATAAATGTGAATTGAAGGTTTATCAAGATTAACGAAAAATAGGTAGAATATAAGCTTTTTTACCTTCTCTACACGTGGTATGTACATTGTGTATAGAGGAAGTATTGTATTCCACCCTAAAATTCGATACCGAGATTTCATCGGAAATGCGTGTTTTAGGACCCCCTGAATCCAGAAACAGCATTTTCAGAAAAAGATCCGTGTGTATCTGTGAACAGCATAGCTCAAAAAAGAAAATACCGCTAAGTACTAAACTTAGTATTTAGATTTGGTATTTTCCATGGATGCGACACGAAGATTTTTGAGAAAATTCTCCACTTTACATGGAACATTTTTCGAAAATTTTGATTTTCTAATAAATGGCTAACGATTTTGATTAAACTCCCGTATATTAGAGATATTTACATCGCAAATAAAATATATATCTTGAATTTTCTGGTAATAGTCTCTGAAGACCTCTTTATGCTGAATGAATTTTGCCGAATTTTGCTTAACTGCTAAACCGTAAGAGATAGAAAAAAAAAAACTTGCTGCACAGACAATGTGGATCTCGTCAAAACACACAATTTATGTCCTTTACATTTCTGTTGTGGAAGTAGCCGTTTCCGGAATATTCCTTGTTATTGATTTCTGTTGTGAAGTAGATACTTATATTTTTCTCAGACAGTAATTGTCCGTTTTTCTTTTGTTCTCCTCCTGGATAAGAAAAGAAGCGACTTGCAATGACAATCGCATAACGAAAGCTTCTAAAACATTCGACTATCGGTTTAGCCTAGTGTATATCCTTGTTTTCTTCCTACTTATAAGGAACTAAGTAATAAGAACATTCTGCTAATGATTATCTCGATTAGCATCGTGAAGAATAAGAAGTTTGTGGAACAGCCAGAAAAAGTCACGTGAGTGTAACACATCAGATTTTTTTAAAGAATAATGTGTAGAGTCAAGTAGGAGAGAAAGTCGTGTGAATGTGACATACACAATTTTTAAAATAAGTTTTGTCTGTTTGTTACTATTCTATAGATAAATAAAATTATATATAGAATTCGATCAAAACGAAGGAATTCACAGTTATTCAGTTAAAATTAGATACAATTCAAGTTAAATACTTTATTCCTCATATAAATATTATTCAAATACAATTAAGATAAAATTCAAATTTAACATTTTATTCCACATATCAATATCACACATGATGGTATATTTTAAAGACTTTCTAACATGTATTTTGGAGGTAATTTTCGTGAAAAGCTTCGTGTGATATGCTGGAAATTTGCTGAACTGAAATTATAAGTTTGGTATTTACCCGGATTTTATTATTCATTTATTTGTACTCTCTGTATTTTTCCTTTCTTTCTACCACTTTTGTTCTCATACATACACACAGACATAGACATTTTTTCTAAAAATGATTTTTTTATTAGTAGACTTTTCCAAGGCGACTCGTCAGAGCACGAGCACACATGCGTACTCAACCACAAAAATAAAGAACCAGTTGGAAAGGGAGCATGGTAGCCAATATGTCACTGGGAAAAGGTTATACCACAATATCTGCTGTTCTGCTACTTCATTTGCAACTCTTAATTCAACCGTGACGATAGCTTACTCTCAATGATACGCAGTATTGCATGTTGCAGGTAGATCCTTTTGACTCGTGAGTAACTCTCTGCTCTTTGTGTACGCACACAACAGCTTGAGTTAGGGAATCTCAAAATATATATTTTCAGTGACCATCTCAATAATGAATTTTTGAGTCGAACTCAATACTGCATCTTCTACGCAGTGTAAGTTGGTAGAGAGAGTAAAAGTTAACGTTTAATAAGGTTGTTAAAATTACTCTTCAAAGGTTCTCTTTAGTTTTATCTGGTGCTGAAAATAGAACATATGTTTTGAACAATATTCTAACTTATAACCTACAAAACTCTCACTTACCTATTAACCAAATATCTCCAAGCAGTAGAAGGATGCACCAGACAAGATCATATTAGAAATGAAGACATAAGGAAAGAATTAAACATATTTTCCTTAAAAGAAAGGATACAAATACATTCAGAAAAATGGAAAAGACATTTAGAAAGAATGAATAGCTCTCGTATTCCATTTCAGTCATCCAAATATAAACCTCTAGGCTACAGAACAATAAGAAGACGAGTTAAAAGATGGGAAGAAATATGAGGCCGGAACAGGAGAATTCTCCTAATCCATGAAGAGTTGATGATGATGACTCACTTACACTATGCATATTTTATAATTGTTGCATTTATATTTCACGTTTAACTGGAATTATCATATCGGCGGCCTTTTCCTTTAGAACATATTGCCAATCAACAAAGGTGTTACATCGTGAATATATCGTCGCCATTAATTTATATATTTTTCATTTTTTTTACTTTCTGTAGCACGTGTGTACATTGTACCTAGTAAGTACGACAGCTATTTTATTCTACACAAAAATTTGACACCGAAAGTTCACCGGAAATACATGTTCTATGGACGGCATTATTCAAAAAGAAAAGTCAGTTAAATACCAGACTTAGTATTTACATTTAGTATAATCTAAGAAAGCAACAAGAACATTTTCAGAAGAATCCCCCACCCCAAACTACCATTTACATGGAACATTTTTCGAAATCTTAGATTTTCTAAAAATGACTGACAATTCTGATTAAATTGTCTTATATTAAATATATTTACATGGCAACCAAATTGTATATCCTGAATTTCTTGGAAATAGCCCCTGAAATCTTCTTCAGTCTGAATAACCTTTGTATAAACCGTAAGAATGAACAAAAGCTTGCCATACCAAAAATTTATCTCTCATTAAAATACACAATTTATGTCATGTAATTCTTTTCTCGCAGTACTAACCATTTCGAAGATGTACCCTGTTATTTGTTTCAACTTTAAAGTTCTTAAACTTTTCTCAAAGTTCTCAAACGTTTCATATCTCTTTTATTTTACTCTTAGAAAAAACCTAATTTCAATTACAATTGCATAGCGACAGGTTTTAAAATATTTTACTGTCGCTTTTATGTAGTGTATTCCCCTATTTCCCTTCATTTATAAGGAAGTGAGCAATAAGTCCATTTCTGGTAATATCTTGATTGGAACTATGTGCATAAAAGAATAATCGTTTGTAAGAATAGTTTGGAAAGCATACAGAAAGAGTCATGTGAATGGAGGACATCAGATTTTTTTTAAGACACATTAGATCACATGAATGCACAGTATCGCTGATACTTCCACTCTCGGGGAGGAGGATCTTAGCTATCGAAAAATGTTCATCCTAACCGGAAATCCAACTTAGGATCCCTCGCTCAGCTTGTCTAAAAGTTTTCATTGAAAAATTACAAGTGCATTATTATATTTGTTTTTCTAAGACGATTTTTATCTGAGAGAGGGATTGCTTAGCCACTGGAGTCAGTCGTGAGGTTCGGGGTTCCATTAGCATTGTAGGGTTTTTAGTTCCTCTGGGACCTTTAGTGCAGAGAATGGGAGATAATATTGTTTTCGATGACAATTCAATGTCAAGATTTTCCCGGAAATGTATCTATTTTTTTAGGTCTTTGAATAAAAAGACAGCATTTTCATAAAATAAATCTGATGTGTTCCATTCACATGACTTTCTCTACATTTCTACAACAAATTATTGTTAAAAAGCTTATTCTTCTATTTACTTCGTGCTAATCGAGAAAAAATTAGCAAAAAATAGTCTTATTACTTGCTATCTTGTAAGTAGAAGGGAAATAAGGGGGTACCATTGGTTAAGGTGATAGTCAAAAGCTGGTTGCTATGTGACTGTAGTTCCTTTGTTTGTATGGACAGGAGTGGCATATTTCTTGTATGAGAAAAGAATAAATTTTTTAAGGCTGAAAGCTATATCTCAAAAATGGCCTACTCCACGAAAAAAATGTATATAACATAAATTGGGTATTTTATCTTCTACATTTTTATGTAGTACGTTTTTGTCTATCTCTAACGGTTTACCACTTATACAACATTCAATAAAAGTATCCAGAATAAACAGGCCTTTAGAGGCTATTCCCAGAAAATTGAAGATATATATTTTATTTGGCATGTGAATATCTTAAATATAAGAGATTTTAATCAAAATCATTATAGCAATTTTTGAGAAAATCTTAATTTTCGCAATTTTTCCATTAAAGGGTAGTTGGGGTTAGGGGGATTTTCTTGAAAATTTTCGTGTCGCATCCTTAGAACATACTGAACTTAAATACCACACACAAACATACACACACATACAGACACACACGAAGTGCGTTTTTTGGATACAGGGGGTCTCAAAACATGTATTTCCGGTGATATATCGGTATCGAATTTTTAGGTGCAATACAATACCTCCTCTATACACTATGTACATAGTACTTATAGAGAAAGAAAAATGATGTGTCTATGAACACCATAAAATATTAAACACTAAACTTGATTATTAGGCCCAGGATCTTTCAAGGATGCGACACCATGATTTTCAAGAAAGCTCTCCCATCCCAAACTATCCTGAACATGCAAACTATATTGAACAGTTTTATTTTTCCCGAAAAACACTAATAATTTTGATTAAAGTACTATATATTTAAGATATATTCATCATAAATGAAATGCATATCTAGAATTTTTTCTGAGTAGTCTCCGAAAATCTCTTGAGTTCTCAATGCATTTTGTATACATATCAGCCATAGACAAAATCTTACTACACAGAATATAGATCTTAATAAAAATATACTCTTTGGGATCTTTTTTGAAAATGTGTACCAAGGACGTTCAATAAGTTCTTAGTAAATCCAAGAAATTACACTCGTAACATGAAAAAAATATGTATTAAATAACCGTCGTCTCTTACTAGATGTCAGTCGAAGTTTCAGCCATATACGAGTACATCATGCGGTTTCGTTGCCATAAGCGATTGAATCAACAATCTTGTGCTTCTTTAGAAAGATGAAGAAGAAGAAAAAAAAGTTTCGTGCGGTGATTAAACACTTCTATTTAAAATGCTTAACACCAAAAGAGTCAAAAGCCGAGTTGCATGAAGTTCATGGCATATCTGCTCCTCCGTTTGCAACAGCTTACTACTGGATACACGAGTTTAAACGTGGCCATACATTCACAAATGATGAACACCATTCCGGACGTACAGTGGAAGTGGCTTACTCCAAAACGATTGACAAAAATTCAGGATATGGTTTCAACTGATCGATGAATCTAAGTATGCAAGGCGTGGCAAGGTACAGGTTTTCAATTTTGCACGAAAAATTAGGTCTGGATTCGACAAGATGGGTGCCAGGTTTGTTCTCAATACAGAATAAACGCAGTCGTGTGATCGATTCGAAAACTGGTTTGGCATTTTTGCGTACAATCCTGAAGAGTTTCTGCGTTGATACATAACTGTGGATAAAATATGGATACACTGCTACTCTCCAGAGACAAAAGTACATTGACACCTGCAGACAAGGCGAGGGCCTCGTTTTTTTTGGGATGTGCACGAAATCATTTACATGGTAACTTGTACGAAAGAAGAATGATAAATACAGAGTATTATGCATATTTATTGCACCGTTGAACGAAGAAATTAAGAAAAACGCCCTCTACTGTCAAAGAAAAACATTCTCTTCCATCAAGGCAATGCAGGAGTGCACAATTGCGCAATTTCGATGGCCAAATTTGTAAAATTAAGGTTCGATTTACTACACCATATTGGTTCCCACTGACTTGTTTATTTCCAAACTTGAAAAAGTGGCTCGGCGGGAAACGATTCACGTCTAACGAAGATGCCTATTTTGAGGATCTTCCAATATCCTTGGAAGGCATAAAACAGTTGGAGAAACTCTGAGAACAGTGGATCGAACTGAAATGAGATTATGTTCAAAAATAAAAAAAAAAGCTCCCAAAATGATTTGTTTTTCTATTAATAGGAACTTAAAGAGCACCCCTCGTACTTCCGAGATATTCCTTATTATTGGTTTGACTTTGCCAAACTTTTACAGTCCTCAAATGGGTGGTCCAATGGTCTTTTCCCTGGGTCTAGGACGGGGGGGGGGGGGGGGAGCGACAGCGTGAGAGAGAGGGAGAGTGTGTGTGTGTGTGTATGTTTAAAGCATAACATAAAAGATTTGGCCATTGCTTAAACCTACTCCATTCCTACTGTACCTACAATAAAATATATAATAAAACCATTTTACAAACATTTGTCTGGATAATATGAAGCAGATAGAAGAATAAACTTTGGTATGGATAATTTGTTAAATGCGTAGAGAGGGCCATGAAAATGTACCAACGATCTTCTTTTTGGTTTTTCCAGGTTGGTAGGCGAATTATGATATGGATTATATTCTACCACAAATGTTCCTATCTCTAACGCCTTACTCTTGCACTTATGTACAATGTAGATAAAATGTGTTCCACACAGAAATTCAATATGGAGATGTTCCCAGGAAATACATGTTTTGGGAACCTCTGAATATAAACATCAATTTTAGAAAAAAACAACATGAAGACCTCTTTATTCGGAATGGGCTTTAAATAACTGGTAAACCGTAAGAGATAGATAAAAACTTACTGCACAAAAATGGAGATCTTGTTAAAACACACAATTTATGTCATAAATCTTTGTTTTGTAAAGATAACTTTTTCATGTTATTGCTTTAAATTTTAAAATAATTGAACTTTTCTCAAACGAGTAGCTCTTATCCATTTCTTATCTCTTTTGTTTTACTCTTGGACATGGAAAGAAAACCAAAATTCAATGGCAATTGCATGGTAACAGTTTTTAAAATATTTGACTATCACTGTAGCCTAGTCTATTGCCTTGTTACCGTTCTAACTATAAAGCAATATGTAAGAAGACAATTTGTGATATTTATCTTGATTAGACTATTTTTTAAGAATAGTTTGTTTACAGAACAGATAGGAAAAGTCGTGTGAATGGAACGCATCTATTTTTACTTTCTCTATACGCACCATGTACATAGTGTATAGAGAAGGTATTGCACTCCACCCAAAATTTGATACCGAGATTTCACCAGAAATATATGTTTTAGGGTCCCCAATATCCCCAAAAAAGCATTTTCACAAAAAGGGCCGTGTGTCCGTGTGCCTGTGAACACGATAACTTAAACATGAAAAGTCGGTAAAATACCAAACTTGATATTTAAGTTTAGTATTTTCCAGGGATGCGACACGAAGATTTTGAGAAAACTCCCCCCACCCCCAACTACCCTTTACATGGAACTTTTTTCGAAAATTTTGATTTTCTTAAAAATGGCTCTAACGATTTTGATTAAAATTTCGTATATTAAAGATATTTACCTGAAAAATAAAATGTATATCTTAAATTTTCTGAGAATAGCCTCTGAAGAGTAGTTTATTCTGGATGAATTTTACTGAATTTTGAATAACTGCTAAACTGTAAGAGATGGACAAAAACTTACTATACAAAAATGTAGAGCACATTAAAACACACAATTTATGTTATATACATTTTTTCGTGGAGTTCGTCGTTTTTGAGACATTCCTTATTTTTGCTTTCTGCTATGAAAAACGTATACTTTTCTCATACAGGAACTTGTCAACTCCTATCCATATAAACGCAGGAACTTCATTGACATAGCAACCAGCTTTTGACTATCACTTTAACATATGGTTGTCCCTTATTTCGCTTCTACTTACAAGGAAGCGAGTAATGAGACTATTTCTGCTATTTTTTCTGATTAGCATAAAGTAAATAGAAGTATAAGCTTTTTAAGAATTATTTGTTGCAGGGATATAGAGAAAGTCATGTGAATGGTACACATCAGATTTTTTTTTCTTATTTCATAGAGCAGAGCTGGACTTGATGGTGCATGTGATTTTAGGAAAACTGTTTCTTCGCTAGCACAGATCATTCTACTTGAACCTGTCCATACGGATAGGGAAGATAATCAGGTGTAATCAGTTTGGAAACATTAGAGACCCCACTGCGCTGCGCCTTCCGCCATCGGTCCTGGCAACCCTTCATACTTGATCCTTTCTCTGGAAAGTTTAGTAGGCACAATAGCTTACTATAGGGAGGTTCAGCGCTTGTCATACATAAGTGTGATACATAAGTTCATTTCCATGCTCACGCACCAGACAACACCGCAAAGTGGTACGAAGGAACTGTTTACTTGTAGCACATTTTGTTTTGTAAATTAAAGCAATGTGAAACGTAATTAAGAATAACCCGAAAATTAGCATTTTCATATACCGTATCACATGAGGAGTTTAGAATATTTTAATACTATGGTGAACTATAAAATACTTAAATATATCATCTTGTATAAAGATATATTTAAAGACACGTAGGAATTTAATTAAAATAATACATACTTGAGCTACTGATATATATAAAGATAAATTTAAAGACACGTAGGAATTTAATTAAAATAATACATACTTGAACTACTGACATGAAATATATATCTATATATATTTTGTATTTTCTGCATACAAAATGTGAAGTCATCTTCATTATGATTGATTTTTACATACCCCGGGAACTTAGGACCCACAGAAAAACTAACTACTGCAAAAATGCAAATTCTGTTTCTCAATTATTAATTGTTATTAGTTTGAATTTTTTCAATAATGTTATAAAAATTGATTGGAAGTGCAAATTCTCCATTGCTAGTTTCTCTATCATGTACATAATAGGTAGAGAAGATATTGCATTCCACATTGATACCGAGATTTTCCTGAAATATAAGCCTTGTTACCCTCTTAATCAAAAAAGACATTTAAAAAAAAATGTCCCTGTCTTATCTCTATCCACCGGCCTGTGTGTGTGTGTGTGTGTGTGAGAGAGATAGAGGGGAGGGGAAGGGCGAGGGGGAAAGAAGAGAGGGGTATATATGTATATTCCTGGTTCGTTTTCAGAGATATTTCTCAAGCTCCATATGGGCAATATTTCCCATTTCTTCTTATAAATATATATGTATACTATAAAGATTATAGCCATTTTGGTGCCTGCATGCAAATCCATATATGCACTAGGCCCGCGCCGTGGCCGAGTGGCTAGACCACTCGCCTCTCACCTAGACCGGGCCGGTTTCGATCACAAGCAATCGTATGTGAGATTTGTGTTGGACAAAGTGGTTCAGGGGTGGGATTTCTCCAGGTTCTCCGATTTCCCCCGCCATTGCATTCCACCGGTGCTCCATCTTCATTCAAAATATCATTAGTGTCATCACCTGCAGGCTATGACAGTAAAAGTTGGCGTTAAATATTATTAAAATATATATATGAACTTTCGAATATTTGGTAGGTTTATACATATGTAATATAAAACATTTTCAGCTAAAAATATGTTTTTTTCACCATTTTGTTGGAAATAAGAGTAACTTTGTAAATTAAAGTATTGGGATCTACGGAAGTGGTATTTTGTTTGAGACGGACTCCACTTCCCATTGATGGAAACACAATACACAGGCACTTCAAGACTGCGATTAATTGATGGTCGTTGACGGTCAAAATCAGATATCATCTCTTTTGAAAACATCATCAGTACAGAATACGCTTTAAGAACAACATTAAGGTTGATTTTCCATGTATATTAATTTCGATTTACATTTTTGGTTTATTGTGGTAACTTCTGAGTAAATTAGGTAACCAACTTAAACAAACTACATCCAACAAATAAACTTTAACTTGGAAGATTAACTTCGCTGTGGAACGTGAGCACTCACATTTGATACGTTGATAAATATACTTTTGATATTTTGAAGTAATAACAGCTTTTAAAAAATGATAGCTGTATCAGTAACACAGTCTAATCTTACGTATCTATGAAGATATAATTCAAATCGAGTTACATTAAACAAACAAATAATATCACATTCTCTTTTTTCGTATATATGTATATAATTTTGTATTTTACCATATAAGCTGTAAATAACAAGTTTTCCTCTGAAAAGACACATCATGGCCTCGAGCCTGGCCATCAAAACAGTAAAACATGAACATCAACTTGGTCTACTCTGGAGCAAATTTAGAAACACTTCACTGTCCTGCCTTAATTCAGCTTAAAGTAACCAATGTTAGCAAGTTATCGCATCAATTCTTACCCAATATTTCTACAATCTCTGAAAAACATTAAATAACAAATAGAGAAGGAACTTCGTACTGTCCAGTTCTCCATTTGAACTACTGCGGGGTTACCATTAGATCTTTAACCTTCTTTTCGGGTCAGTGGCATCACAACTTCTGTCAACAACATAGTTGTTGACGTTCCGAGTGATTAAAACATTAAAATGTTTATTTGTTTACGTATTTTCTTACAGCAGGAATGTGGAGGAAAGCTTCTGCAAGGAAATTGAAGTTTTTGAAGAGCCTATGAGATCTAGATAATTAGACGAATACTATGACGACAAAAAATGTACCATAAAAATCTAGATTACGTTATTGCGATGCCTTCTAATCATAAGCAAATATTTTGATAACTATTTTGAAGATTGTTAAAATAAAATGGGATTTTTCTATGCAGTTCCTATTTTTTATTATATTTATTTTATTTATTATTTAGTTGTACCAGGTACCACACAAAGGGCTCACATGACGGTAAACTAATATGATACGAATACTTCACCACTTTCTCTATACTTACTATGCATATTTAGTTATTCAGTATATATTTTTGCATAGAATTGATTCTAAGTTAAACAATATGTTGTTGCTTACTAAATCACATTCAATTTTTTAGATTTATAAGCTGAGGTATCTTTCAATTGAACGAAAAAGAAGAATCCCAATCTCTCAAGGCTCTCTGTTATCTGACGTTTATGGAAAAGTAAAAATATCATCTTTTGTGTTGACATTTTAAAGGAACAATATTTCGTAAATATTTTTTGATATAACTTGAGTGTTTTACAGATATAGATTTTTGTGCTAAGTTTTTTTTTTTTGTCGTTTATGCTTTCTTCGTTACAGAAGAGGGCTTTACAGAAATTACAGCATATTTTAATTTGTCAGTGTCTCAAAAAATATGCACTGCAATCTACGGGAATCTATTGTGTCCAAATCCCTCAGGAGGGAGGAGGAAATGAGGAAACCACAGGAGGCTACAGGTCTCAGGTGAACAGGCCACAACTAAATTCAAACATTTAGATTGATATCGCGAGATATCGCGAAAAAGAATTCCAATCTCTCACGGCTGCCCATTATCTCGCATTTCTGGAAAAGTGAAAATATCATATCTTTTATGTGTACAATTTAAAGGAACAATTTTATGAAAATATTTAAATTTGATATTGCTTGTGTATTTTACACAGATATAAAGTTTTGTTCCAAGTTTTAGTTTGTCGTTTATGCTTTCTTCCATATAGAAGAGAGCTTTGCAGAAACTTCAGCATATTTTAATTTGTCAATGTCTGAAACATATGGCATCTCTTGCACTGCGATATACGGAGATCTATTGTGTATAAATCCCTCAGGAGGCAGGAGGAAGTGGGAGACTACAGGTCTCACGCGGACAGGCCACAGAGACGCGCGTAAGTCCCTAACATTTCCAGGTTCGATGTTGCGTCCCACTACTGGAACTGGCCAACCAGGTAGCTTCCTAGAGTCCACGGGGAGCATTCTTTCCTTTGAGCATGCATCTGCACTATACGTCCGCCCCCCTGCGAACCTAGAAGCTCATCTGAAGAATGAGAAGGAAACGGAATGAAGGAGAAATGATGGAAAGCAAACGTGATAGATGAGACACCATTCCGGCATTCGCTCACCTGCGACGAACCCATGGATCAGAGTGGTTCGTCGGCGAAATTGAACTAGGGACCTCTTTTAATCGTTTCCGTGGCGCCACCTCGGTCGATGTGCAGCTCGAGTATCAATTGCAAGTTCATCCGTCTTGTCTTGTCTCTTTCTTTATTTGTATTTGTTTCTTCTTCCTGTTCGTATTTATTTATTCATATTTTTGGATCCAGATATCTAATTTGTATTTCTGGCATCTTGTTCTGATGTTCGCTAAAAGTAGTATTTCCTCTAAATCCAGATATCTCGTGTTTGATTCCCCATTGAAGGGCGGGAATTTTCCTTTAGCTAGGATTATTCCCCATTCTCCCTAGGGTGGAGAAATATAAATGGACGTGTGAAGGTGTGTGCATGTATGTATTTGAGCGTATATAATGCAATTGCCCAAAGTAATATAAAGTATAAAATGGTGAAAATGACCAATGATCTAAAGGTAGTGTGCTGATTTGACCTGAAATTTTAAAGGGGGCTTAGAGGGGGAAAATATTTCCATTATTTACTCAGGTAACTAAGCAAGATGTTGCTGAATGTAGATGTACCCAAGAATAGCAGTAGTTATACGATAAGCTTTGTCACATCTAAACGTGTAAGTTATAGGTGCTTAGGGGAATACTGAGTAATTAATTTCTTTCTTCCTATTAGGATATGTAACTTTTCGATTACAACAGCCGTAATGCAACACAATATAATACTCATTCAGACGCGACTGTTAAGAAGAACCAACATCCTCTATGTGTTCTTAATGTAATGTATCTTGATGTTAGCTATAAAAATATGAAGCACGGAAACAAATACATATCCAGAACGGCACAGTGTATAGCAGACAAACATAAAAACGCATACGCAGCACAAACATGTGTTGCCTTTATTTTTAACTTGAAGAAGGGCTTTGAAGTCCGATACACAGGATGAAAAATTAATTTGCATTAATTGTAGATCTCATTATTTAGATAACGTTTTGTAACTGCGGAGATATTTTAGATTTGTTGGTAATTTAAAATAAACCGCTCATCATGTTGCAATGACCTATGATAATAACACGGGTGTCACTTTCATTTTCAGTTCAGTTGAAGGACTCCACGTAAATAGGTTTCACTTTCGCTTTCAGAGTAGCGTGTAGCTCATGAGCATAAACTAACTAAATTTCCTGCCTGATTCTTCCAATGACACGCTTTGTAATCTAACTCCGAATCTGCAGATATTTTTATCGTCGCTAAACTTAAATTCATTTAAAAGTTTATACTTTTGTAATGCAATAACCGAACTTTTTCTTGTATGTAAATACAGAACTACAGGAATTACCAGATCTAGTACATGATACTTTAAAATTGGCAGCAAAAAATAAGAAATGAATATAATAATTCACTCATTTTATAGGTATCTTTCAAAATGTCTAATATGTTGGCACCTGTAAGCTTCAAAATATCTTAACCAATTAATGTTGTACAACGACATCTTCATTGTACATAAAACATGGTGTACCTTGCAATCAGCAATGGCAAAATGTTTTGGACGCTGAAGTCGTTCCTTCCATTTTTACATTGTTCTTGTATAAGCCAATAGCTTGCCAGTTATATTTGTTATTTTATTAAAATATTAAATTTCTTTTCCTCATTTCTGTTTAGATTAAGTCAAGTATAGAAAACAAAACAGCTAGTCACTCTTCAGTTAAAGGAGAGGTGTTTGATATTTGTCCAACTATTCATTTTTAAATATGCTTCTCTCTCTCTCACACTCACAAATTGACATACTTCTTATAAAAACGATTTTCTTGTATTTAAATGTGTGTACCGACATGACGTTTTTGGGTGGAATGTATTGTTGGCTCTACTTACTATAGTTAAGTGGCGAAGAAATTACAAGTTGCAATCCCTGAACTAACCACCTCTTTGGGGAAGGTTTGTAATTAATGTGCAAGTATAAACGATCCAATATGAGTAATTTGCAAGCGATGTTTTTCATACACTGTGGATTTCAAATGTAGAATGTGATATGAGAGTAGAATTATCTAGAAATCAAATACAATTGTAAGTGATATTGGAAACGTTTTGGCGATTATTGTCATTTTATTCTGTAGAGAAGCAGGCATCATTGATCTTTACAGGTGACATGCTTTACACTAGGTATAATATATACCTACGTTTATTCAAAATTAAATATATTTAGATCCAAATATTTGCTAAGTTTATCTTTAAATGTACAATACTTCACACCGAATGCCCTTTGATGGTTTTTGGAACATTTCATTTTAACTTTGCCTGATCATCTTCATTGCCTGTTAAATGCGTTTGTGAATGAAACTCTCTCTTCAGAAGTAATAGATTTCGTTCTTTGGTTGTTCTTAGTATTAGAGAATTAAAACAAAGCACACCTCCACACAAGTGCTGGAAATGTACGGCCAGGCTGAAAATCAAATACCATTGCGGGAATTTGGACCAAGCATCTCCCGGTCTCCATCCAGTTGATCTTACCAACTGAGCTACCATGGAAACTTATCGACAGGACATCAAGTTCGCCAACTGACTATTTTCTCCGGTAAACCAAAAGTATAAGCCGGCCAAGGCAAGTGCAATCCTACTCTGCGAGCGGAGGATGGGCGAACTAACGAGATGAGGAAATAAGACTTCACGCATACGTCATGAAAACCTGTAGTCTGGTTTACTTCATTAGAACGACGCGTTATATTCAATGACAATGATGGGAATAAAAAGCGGGTTATTTATGATTGTTCTTAAGTTTTGGGACGAAGAGAAGAAAGAAGCTCAGAAAATACCTATTACAAATGCTACTGTATTTGTCGCTTCTACCGGTATGCAAGATCAGAAGGGAGGGCCGGCATGAAGAAGGTGGGACGAGCAAAATTACATCACCTCACAAGATTGTTAAACCTCTTGAACAAAGTCGTGGACGAATGTGTCATTAGAAGAAACTATCAGCAGTATTACGAGGTTAAAAAGAAATCCCTACGCTGCGAAAAGTATTGAACTTTTGCAAAGAAGGAGAATAAGTTCATTGGATGTAAAAAAAAAAAAAATAAAAATAAAAAAGCTTTGGAAAATATTGAAATTTAAAAAGTGTAAAGATAAACGGAGTTCACTGAGAGAACACTCTGACGTACTGGCTCAATAAGCATAATTTCTTGGGTCAATAACAGTAAATGACTGGAAAAACTCGATTCAGACGGTGAAAAATATTCAAGAAACATGCTGAAATAGAGATGCACTAATGGAAGGAGAATTGGAAAGGATAATGATCAAACCAGGATTCGACAGCAATGCTAAATCGGAGACCAACATGGCAAGTGAGGGAGATATCACGGAATAATGAGAGAGAGTGAAAGAGATGTACAAATTTATTGTATTTTGATGGATATGAGAATATATTTGATTGCTTTTGATAGGAATATATACACGATTTTAACATTCACAAGGGAAATGCCATCATGAACTATCGCTCGCGCTTTCCCAACTGGACTCTACAGGCGGATGGGAGAGACATTACTTGTACAAATGGCGCTCCCCGGTACAGGACTGTACTCACCTTGGCCGGCTTAAGTGTGTAAATGTCGTTGTATGGTATCGTATGGTATGGTATCGTTTATTGATGCCTTTTAGTATCTCTGGATATTTAGGTCAGTCACATAGAACTCATACCGACAGTCTGGAGTCAAAGGTTCATTATTTGAAGGTTTAAAATTTTTGTTTAACAACGTTGTCAATTGTCTGCATCATATCAGTGTGCGGGAACTTTTAAATGCCAGGAAATATGACATAGGGTTATCGCTTTTGAGCACACTTAAGAACCATCTGCCTGGGCCGGGATTTTAACCCCGCGCTCTTGTGATCATGAGACCAGCTCCGACCAACCAAGGGTGGAAACCTTACGGAGAGAAAACGCAATTTCGACCTAGAGGACAATTATGGTTCACTTTTATTAAGACATGCTGCGATAAAAAAAAAAAAATCTGATGTGATCCATTCACATGACTTTCTCTACATCTCTGTAACAAATTATTGCTAAAAAGCTTATTCTTCTATTTTCTTCATGCTAATCGAGAAAAAATTAGCAGAAATAGTCTTATTAAAATAGTCTTATTACTTGCTTCCTTGTAAGTACAAGCGAAATAAGGGAGTGCCATAGGTAAAGTGACAGTCAAAAGCTGGTTGCTATATGTTTGAAGTTCCTTTGTTTGTGTGGACAAGTGTTGGCACATTCCTGTATGAGAGAAGTATACGTTTTTCAAAGCTGAAACCAAAAACAAGGAATATATAAAAAACAATCAACTCCATGAAAAAAATGTATATAACATGAATTGTGTGTTTTAACGTGCTCTACATTTTTTGTGTGGTAAGTTTTTGTCCATTTCTTACGATTTAGCAGTTATGCAAAATTCCTAAAATTAATCCAGAATAAAGTAGTTATCAGAGGCTATTTCCAGAAAATTCAAGATATACATAATATTTGTCAAGTATATATCTTTAATATATGATATTTTAATCAAAATCGTTAGAGCCATTGTTTAGAAAATAAAAATTTTCGAAAAATTTTCCATTGGGGTTGGGTGGAATTTTCTTGAAAATCTTCGTGTCGTGTCCTTGGAAGATATGGAACTTAAATACCAAGTTTGGTATTTAACGGTCTTTTCGTTTTTGAGCTATGCTGCCCCCCACACACACGGACATTTTTCTAAACTACTTTTTTGGATTCAGGTGGTCTTAAAACGTGTATTTCCGGTGAAATCACGGTACCGAATTTTTGGGTACAATGCAATATCTTCTCTATACACTATGTACATATTATGTATAGAGAAAGTAATTAGCTATTTCTGTATTGAATACCCTTAAGAACTACAGTTATCCAGCAGAAACGTTCGTTTGGAGAAAATTTATGCTTGTTAAAGTTTAAATTTCACCAATTACTTTCTTGACCACGTATGTAAAATATGCATAATAGGTAAAGAAGACATTATATTCCACCCAAAAAATGTGTACGGAGATTTGTTTTGAGGTCTTATAATTAGAAAAAAAAACATACTTAGATAAAGGTACATTAGTGTATCTCTCTCTATATCTGTGTTCGTGCGTGTTGTATTAATCCAGCACAGCTCAAAAACGAAAAGTCCGCTGAATGCCAAACCTTGTATTTAAGAGGAGCATCTTCCAAGGATGCGAAATTGCTGCACCCCAACTGCCCTTTACAGGGATCAGTTTTCGAATATTTTTATTTTCTCAAAGAAAAGTCTTAATACTTTTGATTAAAATGCCGTGTATTAAAGATATTTACATGGTTAAGTGTATATATCGAATTTCTGGGCATAGCCTCTGAAGTACTCTTCATTTGAAATGAGTCAAATAACTAGTAAACCGTAAGAGGTAGACAAAAACTTACTGCACAAAAAATGTAGATCTCGTTAAAACACATACTTTGTCATATATATATTTTTACTTTCTCTACGCGTACTATATACATAGTGTATAGAGAAGGTATTGCATTCCACCCAAAAGTTCAATACCGAGATTTCAATGGAATTACATGTTTTGGATGCATCTGGATCAAAAAAAAAAAAAAAAAAAAAAGCATTTTCGGAAAAAGGTCCCTGTGTGTGCGTGTGTGTGTCTGTGGACAGCATAGCTCAGAAACAAAGAGACCGTTGAACACCAAATTTGGTATTTAAGTTTGGTATCATCCAAGGATGCGACACGGAGATTTTAAAGAAAATCCCTCCACCCCCAACTACCCTTTACATGGAACTTTTTTCGAAAATTGTAATTTTCTTAAAAATGGCTAACGATTTTGATTAAAAGATCGTATACTAAAGACATTACCCGACAAATAAAATGTATATCTTGAATTTTCTGGGAATAGCCACTGAAGACTACTTTATTCTTGATCCATTTTACGGAATTTTGCATAACTGCTAAACCGTAAGAGGTGGACAAAGATTTTTCTTGTAGAGTTGACAGTTTTTGCTATATTCCTTGTTATTGGTTTCAATTTTAAACTACCTAACTTTTCTCAAACGGGAAGCAACCCTTCGTTTCATCTCCTTTTTATTGCTAGCAATGCAAAGCGAACCGAACCTGAATTGTCATATAGCGACCAGCTTTTAAAAAATTTGACTGTTACTTTATCCTAGTGTATTCCTTTAATTCCCTTCTACTTACAATGAAGCAAGTAATAAGAGCAAGTCTGAAAATGTTTATATCAATTAGGATGATGTGGATAAAAGAATAATCTTTTGTCAGAATACTTTGTATAGTGAACAACTAGAGAAAGTTATTTGAATGGAAGACGTAGATGTATTACTATATTTTACCTTTGCATTATAAATGTAAAATATTTGGTGTGTACCATTCATATGACTTTCTTTACGTCGCCGTAATAAATTATTTTTAAAGAGCATGTTCTTCTATCTACTTTATGATAATCGAGATAAACATTAACAGACATTTTCTCAATTACCTGCTTCCTTGTACGTAGAAGGAAAATAAGGGAATACAATAGGTTAAAAGAAACGTCTAATCTTTTAAAACCTGGTGGTTGAAATACGCTTCTATGCAGGGCCAGGAGTTTATAACTTTCCATATGAGAAAAGGTTTAAGTATTTTAAATCTGAAACAATGATTCTCTCAGAAATGGCCAATATCACGCAAAAAGCATAAATTGTGTGTTTTAACATGATCATTTTATGTGTAGTAAGTTTTGGTTACGCAAAATTCAGCAAAATTCATTCAGAATAAAGAGGTCTTAGAGACCATTCCCAGAAAATTCAAGATGCACATTTTATTTTCCATATAAATGTGTTTAATATGCGGTATTATAATCAAAATCGTTAAAGCAATTTTTGAGAAAATCAAAATTTTCGCAATGTTTTTCCATGTAAAGAGTAGTTTGTGATAGGGAGATTTTTCTCAATGATAGTGTCGCATCCATGGAAGAAATTAAACTTAAAATACCAAGTTTAGTGTTTTACCGACTTTTCGTTTTTGAGTTGTCGTGTTCACAGACACACGGACCTTTTTACAAAAATGCTTTTTTGGAGATAGGTGACTCTAAAACGTTTCCGGTGAAATCTCCGTATCGAATTTTTGGGTGGAATTCAATACTTTCTCTATACACTATGTAAATAGTACAGTACTGGCACTTTTTGCTAAAATTACCGTTCAATTTTGCATTTAACTTTCATTTAGGATCATTCTTATCTGATAAGTTATAGCCAACAAGTGTTATGTAATACAGTATCGAATCTTTTACCCTAAAATGAAGCTAATTTGACCTTTAATGGGTCACTTTGACTCAACTTTGAAAACAATTATTTTATAAATATACATATACTCGTATTTATTTTGTATTGAATCCAATGTGAAAATTGGATTTATTGCTCCCATATTACATAGAAAAGCTCAACATTTGAAGAAATGTATTAATTTTGGGATTATGAAAATTGAACAGCTTGAACACCATGATTTTCGAAATACCAGTTTTCCCCAAATTTGGGCCCTGTTCTATATGCAATTAAAAATGTATTACATATCATTTTGGATGCAGTAGACAATAAAAGGTATAATTCCTAAATATTATTGTCATGTTATTGTGCATCAAATATGAAATATAATACAAATTTACTCTCATTTAGGAAAAATCTTTCAATTTATGGTAATGCTCATTGTATTGAAATTTCATAATCCTAAAATTACTAGCTTTCCCAAAATTTGAGCACAGCTATGTAATATTCCGATATTTACATTGAATGCAATATAAAATAAATAAATGTATATTTATACAACAATATATTTTCCAAAGCTTGGTCAAAGTAATCCGTTAAGGCCCAAGTTATCTCCAGTTTATGGTAAAAGGTTTAACACTGTATTGCGGTAACTTCCTGGCTATAATTTATCATATAAGAATGATCCTGAATGAGACTTGAATGAAATATTCAAATAACAAGGTTAATTTAACCAAAAAAAGTTGTCTAGTATTAATGCCACTACTTTATGTGTAGAGAAAGTAAACTGTGAGGAGAAGAACCATATAGAGACCAGAAAGCTCGAGAGAACCTGAATTCAAGCACTGCTAGTAGAGTAAGTGACGTGCGTGATGGTATGAAAAGGATTCTCTTCTTAAAGACATGGTTATTTTTTTGACCCCTGTGTGTGACCCGCCTCCACAGTAATATTTAGATTATGGACTTCCTAAGACACTGTATTTTTAGTTGACCTCGGTTAGGAATTGAAGTGGAAGAAAGAGAGGGAACGATTGGGGTGGTGATAAAAACTGGGGAGGGTGTTGGTAGCCTTGGAGACAGTGATGTATACTACAATCAACCGGCTATTACCATATAAACATCAGGCTACCAAACACAACGAGATAAAAAAGAAGGAACAAATTATTACGGAAGTGAGAATGTAGGTCCTAGGACAACATATAAACATTTAACCTCCGTCGTTTTTTATGGCCCAAATGGGGAGGGGGCAGTAGATTGTTGTGGTCTGGTTCCCCCGAGATAAAGTTAATATAAATTCAAGTCACAAGACTTCTTACTGTCCTCCAGGAAAATTAGAATCGTTCCTGTGATGGAATGGACAGCCTCAGAGAAATTCTATGTCCACAGCATTATATCTTTTTTATGTACCGGTTGCAGCAGCTATGCCCATAATTTACTTCCTCACGAGAGCTGCATTATCCTGTCAGATGTATTGTATAATTAAAAGGGAACAGCGTCAACGTGTGTATGTTCTGTCCTGTTTTAATGCTCAACTAGCACGAAACAGCACTTCTTGTACCACTAAAGATCATTTACACATACCAGCGAAGTGTTTTAATGCACAGAACTCACTCTGTGAATCTTGCATCATTCCATTGATGTTTAAGGTGCACATCTGGGGAATTCCATTTAAAATCTACGTCACTCATTGTCAGCTGTTAAACAGCAATGTAGCATAAATTTGGTTGACTTTCATAGTTTGGGTTTATACGATTATTTTATTAATTGCTTTTACTTTCTCTAGCCCGTATGTACATACAATGTACATAATACGAGAGCTAGAGAAGGTACTGTACTCCACCCAAAAATTCGATGTTGAGATTTCGCCAGAAATATATGTTTTGAGGTCCTCTGAGTCCAGAAAAATACGTGTGTTTCTGTGGACATCACCTCAAAAACCAATAGTCCACGAACATTTTCAAGAAAATCCCCCACCTCAACTACCCTCTCCTTATATGGAAAAATTTTCAAACATTTTTATTTTCTCAAAAATCCTCTAACGATTTTGATTAAAATATCGTATATTACAGATTACATGAAAAATAAAATGTATATCTTGAATTTTCTGAGAATAGCCTCTTTAGAGCTCTTTATTCTGGATGAATTTTGCAAAATTTTGATAACGGTTAAGCCGTAAGAGATAGACAGAAACTTTGTACACAACATAAACACACAATTTATGTCATATATGTTTTTCTTGTAGAGTTGAGCGTTTTAAATATTCCTTATTATCGGTTTCAGCTTTAAAATACGGGACTTTGCCAACTCCACGCCACAGAAATAAAGTCATTTCAATCGCATAACAGCTTTAAAAAGATCTAACTAACGCGTTAGCCTAGCGTATTCCCTTATTTCCCTTTTACTTAGAAGGAAACAGGTAATAAGACCTTTTTTCTAATTTTAACACGAAGTAGATAGAAGAATAAATTTTCAAAAATAATTTGTTAGGAGAGATTTAGAAAAAGTCATGTTAATGGAACACGTAGGATTTTTTCAACTGGTGCTCAAATACCCTTGATAGGACGTACTTATAACAGCATTATTAATATAATAATAAAATTGAGCTTTGTTTGTTCTATTCATATAGTAATAAAATCTAATATGAAAATTTACATGGTTTTTTTCTACCTATCGTGCAACAAATATCCTTACAAAAACGTATTCTAGACAGACAAATAGATAGATAGATAAGTTTATTTGCCAGAACAAAGTACATTGTGTAGCAACATCAAATGCAAGCAAGATAAAAAACAATTGACAGTATTATAAAATTCATCCAAACAATAAAATGGATTTAAAATCAAAGTGCGCTTCACTGACCTCTTAAAAGATTCAATGGAGAGAGCTTTAGTGCTGTTACTGAGTTTGTTAAATAGATTTAATGATATTATTTCAAAGGAATTTTGTATCTTGCTATATTTACATCTATTTATGTAAATATTGGAACTAGTTCGGATGTGATGAAGATGGATTTCGGAACATAGATTGTATTTATGACTATTTTTCTTAGCAAATAAGAGGCAGTGGAACACAAACAATGAAGTCAAAGTTAAAGCACCCAACTTAACAAATAAAGGTTTACAATGAGTTCTGGTGGCTACACCACATAAAATTCGTATTGCCTTTTTCTGTAATAAAAGTATCTTTTTAGCTAAAGCATGGTTCCCCCAAAATAAAATACCATAGCTCAAATAGCTATGGATTTGTCCATAGTAAACTGATGATAAAATATTGGAAGACACATTATTTTTTAAAACACGTAACATAAATATACCTCTGCATACTTTATTGGCGATACAATTAATATGTGAACTCCAACCTAAATCAGGTTCGAAATGAATGCCTAAAATTTTTTACTAATATTAAAAGTGAGGTCAATTGTTTTGTTTTCATTGAGAACAAGACTATTGCATTTGCACCATTTATCGATTTTTTCAGCAAGTGCATGAAGTTTATCGTGCAGACTGGCATCAGAATTGACAGAGATACTTACTGCCAAATCGTCCGCATACAAATATGTTTCTAGGCAATCATCTCGGATATTAAAAGGGAGGTCATTAATATAAATTATAAAAAATAAAGGGCCGAGCACAGAGCCCTGTGGGACACCATGCTTAACTAATTTAAAATCAGAGTAGCTACCATTTATACAAACAGACTGATATCTATTACAAAAATAAGATTCTATAAAATTCAAGCTTTTCTTGTCACAACCATAAAATTCTAATTTCTTAAACAACATTTCATGAGATAAAGTGTCAAAAGCTTTTGTTAAGTCGAAAAATCTACTATGAGCCAAATCACCTTTATCAAGAAATTTAAAACATTTTGTCATAAATGCAATTAGAGCATCAATTGTGCTGCGAGAAGATCTAAAGCCAAATTGACAATTGGTAAATAACGAATTTTCATCAAAATAGTGTGTGATTTGTTTATTTAAAATAATTTCAAAAACCTTTGACATACTTGGCAATATACTAATAGGCCTATAGTTTGAGCAATCAGATGTAGCCCCCTTTTTATAAATAGAAATCACTTTGGCAATTTTAAAAATGTCTGGAAATTCACATGAATCAACACAATAGTTAAATAGACCAGTTAAAGGTTCACAAATAAATTGCGCTGCCAATTTTAAAATTTTTGAATTCAAGCCATAAACATCTAAGCATGCACTGTTGTTAAGTTTTAAAATGGTAAGATAGACATGCTCAACACTAACATGACTGAACCGGAAGGTTCTCGTTGTTCTGGATAACTTATCCAAAAAGTTAAAAGCATCATGATTAACATGAGGTAAATTAGAAATAATATCCTCGACTTTATCAATAAAAATGAATTAAAACAGTCTGGAGACAAATTAAGAGGTACCTTGTGAGATTTGGAACTGGTATTTAAAAACATGGATGCAACTGACCAAAAACATTTAGTTTTATTTCCAACTGTTATTAATTAAATTGGAATAGTAATTGATTTTAGTTGTTTTAAGAGTATTTTTGAATTGTTTTCTTAATTCATTGTATGTATGTTTAAGTTGAGAGAACCCGAAATACTCGCAGAGATCATAATAATAAAGGCATTTTTGTTTTAAAATCGTGAGTTCATCTGTATACCATTTATTGTGCTCATCTAACCATTTAGGATTACACTGAGTTAAAGGAAAAGATTTATCGACAACATCTAAAAACATTTTAAGAAAATACTCAGGTTTATCTGCAGTACACCTGCTATACAAATAAATCCAATTTATGGACTTTAATGGGTTAATAAAATAACATTGATTATAATCATTAACTGGCCTTATAAGATTTAAATTAGGTTTAGAATTATTATCACCTTTTGTGATTTTTCTAGCTTTGAAATAAAATAAAATTGCATGATGGTCAGATAAAATAGTATTAAATACCTTTGAAGAGCATCTGTCACTATGGATAGATGTGATAATATTATCCAAACAAGTTCCAATAGAAGCACTTAAAACTGGTCTAGTAACTTCATTAACAGTTAAACGTAATCCAAAACTGTCAAGTAAGTTTTGGAGCTCAATAATGTCATTTGAAACAGTAAGAAAATAAAAATTAAAATCACCGGCTACAACCACATGTACATTGGAATTATACTTGTCATATACTAAGTTTAAAAATTCATAAAATCTACTAAAATAATTCATCAATTTGAGCCATTTTATTATCAGGCGTTCTATAAACTGTTACGCACAATAGGTTGCAGGAAGCAATACAAGTAGAACATATTTCAAACACAAAATCTGAACATGTGTCATTGGTGAGAGTGTTTTTCAATCCACAAAGTTCATCTTTAATAAAAATAGCAGAGCCAACACTTCATGCCAATCTAGATAAACATGAGCAAAAATGATTTTATTACATATTTATTTATAGATGCAATGGGATTAGGAGATTACACCAGGCTTAAGTGATTGTAAGTATTTTTAAGAATGAGTCGCTGTGTGATGACTTTACATTTTTTCTCTTTACAACTAGATGGAAAATAAGGATTTTGTGTTTGAGAAAAGTAACAGCATTGGAACTTTTAAATCAATAATAAGGAATATATCGGTGGTGGCTAACATCATAAAAACATATGTAACATAAATTGTCTGATTTAATAAAACTAAATTTTGTACAGTATGATTTTTTGTAATTATTTCGGTTTAATAGTTATAGAAAATAAATTCAGAATGAAGAGAACTTGGAACAAGTTCCCTGAAAATTCGAGATATAATTTTATTTTTAATAAAAATATCTTTGATATTTTAATCAAAAGCGATAGTCATTTTTGAGAAAAATCTAATATAGTATAGAAAACTCTTCCAAGTAGTTTAGGATAGGGGATTTTGTTGATAATCTTTGTGTCACATCATTGGAACAAATTCAACCAATACCAAGAATACCAAGTTTTGGTTTTTTTGATTTATGCTGTTCACAAGCACAGAAACTCGTAGAGCCACACTCAAATACATATATGTATCGTTTTCTAATTTTTTGAGGGGGGGGGGAATTTACGGAGACTCAAAATGTGTGTTTCGGTGAAATATCAGTATCGACTTTTTGATTAGGATAAAATTTCTGCTCCCCTTACTATATGCATTGGTAGAGAAAGTAAAACACATACAACTTTTAAAATTATTGACAACTGTTTATAGTTGAGCAAGAACATGAGAGCTTTCTGTTTATATTAATTACAAAATAGCATTCCTGAATACTGCGTACTTTGTTCTAAATAATGATTACCACAGCTTTAACTTTACGTATTTCTGAATTTTAAATGTGTTTGAAATGCCTTAATGAAATATGTTTTCTTTATAATTTTTGTTTTCTGTACTGATTTCCTATAGTCCTTAAGTAGCATTCTATCCAAAAAATTCAATTTTGGTATGTCACTGGAAATACACTTTTTGTTTTTAAAATCCCTGAATCCAAATACGCATGCTTGAAAAAACGTCCGAGTGTGTGCATGTATGTAATGTATGTAATGTATGTTATGTATGTTATGTATGTTATGTATGTTATGTATGTTATGTATGTTATGTATGTTATGTATGTTATGTATGTTATGTATGTTATGTATGTTATGTATGTTATGTATGTTATGTATGTTATGTATGTTATGTATGCTATGTATGCTATGTATGCTATGTATGCTATGTATGCTATGTATGCTATGTATGCTATGTATGCTATGTATGTTATGTATGTTATGTATGTTATGTATGTTATGTATGTTATGTATGTTATGTATGTTATGTATGTTATGTATGTTATGTATGTTATGTATGTTATGTATGTTATATATGTTATATATGTTATGTATGTTATAAAACGAATAGCAGCTTTCCACTTGAGAAAAGTAGGAATATCGAAAATTCTAACCAATAACAAATCTCGTAAATGTCTCTGGTGTAAATTGTGCTTTGATGAAATTTACATATTTTGCGTAGTAAGATTTTTAAGATTTTACCCATCTCTTACGCTTATCAGTTACGCAAGTAGGACTTAAAGGTTATTCCTAGAGAATTCAATATATATATATATATATATATATATATATATATATATTAGATTAAGACGTATTCATGACAACTGAAATATACACATATAAAAAGGGAGTTTATTAATATTAGAGGATCAATAAAATTCTAAATGTTTTAAGGAATATTCCGACGAAAAAACATATGCTGAACAGTCTACACTCCTTTAACTACAAAAGATTACAGGGAAAGAGAATATGCATGTTCAGATATTTCTGACAATATCTGAAAAAACCAGTCGTTTAAAATTCAAATATGCTCACAGAAGAATTAATCAGTTGAAAGTAATGCGATAACTGCAGAGTCTAGAAGCAGGAATTTTTTAAAAATATTCTTCTTCTGCACTCCAGGGATTGGACAATTTTACCTGACCCGGTTTCAATATATGTCTATCATCGTTTTATTGTTCTTCCCTATGTCTTTTTCCCATCGGTCTATAGCGCAATACACTTATAGGGATCCTTTCTATCAACATGCTGTCTCCTTAATTTCTTCAGTGTATACTTATTTCTGCCAAAGAATTTATTTCAATCTCTTCCTGACTTTTGATTTGAAATTTTGTCTAAAAGGGCACTTCCCTTTGCCGTTCTTAAAAATCTTATTTTGGCAGCCTATATCTTGTTACTTTCTCTACACGTACTATGTGCATAGTGTATAGAGAAGGTATTGTATTGCACCCAGAAATTCGGTACCGATATTTCGTCCGAAATATGTTTTGAGACCCCCTGGATCAAAGAAAAGGCATTTTAGAACAATGTCCGCGCGCGCGTGTGTGTGTGGCAGCAGGATCAAAAACGAAAAGTCCATTAAATACCAAAATTAGTATTTAAGCTCAGCATTTTTCAATGATGTGACACGAAGAGTTTCAAGAAGATCCTCCACCCCAACTTCCCTTTACATGGAAACATTTTTGAACATTTTGATTCTCTCAATAATATCACTAACGATTTATATTAAAATATCGTACGTTAAAGACATTTAGATGACAAAATGCATGTCTTGAATTTTTTGGGAATAACCTCTGAAGGTGTCTTTATTGTAGATGAACTTCGCCGGATTTTGCATAACTGGTAAACCGTAAAAGACGGACAAAAAGTTACTTAATAAAATTTGTAGCTGACCTCGTGAAAACATACAATTTATATCATATGCATTTTTTCGTGTAATTGATCGTTTTTGAGATATTCTTTGTTATTGGTCTCGGTTTTAAAAAACTTGCTCTTCTCACAAGGAATCTTTCAACTTCTGTCCATACAAACAAAGGAACTTTAATCACGTAGCAACTACCTTTTAAAACATTTTACCATCCCTTTAGCCTATGCTACTCCCTTATTTTCCTCCTACTTATAAGGAAGCAGATAATAAGACCATTTACGCTGCTTTATTTTTGAGAAGTAGATATAAGTATAAGATTTTTAACAATAATTTTTTGCAAAGATGTAGAAAAAGTCATGTAAATGGGACACATCATATTTTTTTGACAGTTTTTGTCAATGTCCATGTTCCTGATCCATAAAAAAGACCAGGCACAGTCATTACTTTGTAAAATTTCACTGATGTTTCTTTTCTGGGTTTTAATTTTTAGGGTTCTATTTATTGTACAGCTTATTTGTTGGAACATAGGTAATTTTTTTTTAAAATCATATTTTAATATTTGAACCAATAAAGTGAGCGAATAGGTATCATAAAGTAAATACGAAAAGAGACGAGAAAAAACTAGAAAATGGGCGTAAAACAGAATTTCTTCTACGCCATGGAGCTCAGGTTCAGACAGTGGTAAGATTGTCACTTCGTGTCATAGTGGGCTCATAACATAGTCACGTCGTGTCACGGCTTGATGGTATAATCACGCGCTGAGAAATGTCCGTGCGTCACGTGAAACTGTACCGGTGGTTAAGTCAAGTACACTGGAAACAGGATGGGGAAACACGATTCTAAGAGTTTTTGATGTACATGAAGTAGAAATACTTTAATATATACCTTCTTCAGATTTATTCAGCCTTTAGCGCCAGTGGGTTTAAATGCTTGACGTCATTATTAGCTCAGCAAACCCCTTGTATCAAAGTTTAGTTAATTCCAATATTTAGTTTTTGAATTATCGTGTTGACAGACACAAGAACACACAAGCACACAGACCGACCTTTTATTCTCAAAATGCTTTTTTTTTATTCAAGGGAACTTAACACGATCGGTATCAAATTTTGGGTGGAACGCAATACCTTCTCTACCTACGATGGCTGAGTTAGTAGTACCGGGCCTAACAAAGAAAGCACAATAATTTGTGGGGACATCTTTATTTCTCTAAATAGTTTCCTTTCAGCTCGATACAATATTCCCAGCGATGTTCAATAGTTTCGATACCCTGTTTATAAAGAGATCTATCGAGGTCTCAAAATAGCATCAACTGCAGTCTCCACCTCTTCATTGTTGGTAAATCTTCTACCACCAAGGTATTTCCTCAAGTTTGGAAACAGAGGGGCCTAAATCTGGCAAATGGGGTGCATGAGGAAGCAATTCGAACTTTAACTCATTGATTTTGGCCATAGCGATAATGGACGTGTCAACTGGAGTATTGTCCTGATGAAACAAAACTTTATTTTTCGTTAAATGCGGCCGTTTATACTCGATTTCATCACTCAAACGTTATAACAAGTTCACACGATATTCACCATTGCTTTCTTTTCCTTTTTTTGAGATAATCAATGAAAATTATCCCGCGTGCGTTCCAGAAAACTGACGCCACGACCTTGCCTGCAGATGGAACTGTTTTCGCTTTCTTTGGAGGCGATTCTCCCCTTCCAATCCACTGTTTTGATTGTTCCTTCGTCTCAGGTGTGAACTGATGGACCCAGATTTCATCAATTTTTATAAATCGTGGCAAAAACTCAGCTTTATTGTAGCGAAACATTGCCAAGCACTCGACTGAAACATTCTCACGACGTTGTTTTTGTTCTATTGTGAGCTAACGCGGCACCCATCTTGCACACAACTTTCTCATATCCAAATTTTCAGTCAGTATGCGATGTACAGACTTTTTTGAAATGTCTGCAATATCTGCTAGCTCGCGCACTTTCAGTTGACGGTCATCCAACACTATTTTGGGATTTTCTTTACAATTTATGGACTGGTAACACTATTTGGTCGACCACTGCGATGTTCGTCTTGGCAGCTCCTACTTCTAACACTCAATATTTCATTGTTGTAAAGAAGGACTAGACCCCCAAAAGTAAAATCTAGCTCAGCTTTAATATTTGTTGCACAAGACCTTTCAAATGAAAGTATTGTATCACGTAACGATGACCAATTTTATCCATGTTTACAAATTCGCTGAGAGCTTTCTATAATGATGGATGCCAACAAATGCTAAACAATGTAAAATCGTTAAACTTCAAACTTAAGCTTTCTAAGGTTGGTACTTTTTACCACCGTTTTTGTTTGAAACCACAACCACTATCTGTACGTCAGGTCGGGTACTTCTGGGACAGCCATTGTATGTACTAAGTAATAAATATAACTCCATGGCACGGCCGCTGCGTCCCCCATTTCGTCATGGAAGGGGTGCAGTATTGGAGGATAAAACGTGGTCAGCGCCTCGAACCCCCCGGCCGGTTAATGCGGTCATCATGACCTGAAGCCGCTACTTCTCCATCAACTACCTCCTCAATTGGCCCCCCAGGGACCTCACGAGACTGAGTGCACCCCGGATCAGGTCTCCCAGCGAGGGAAAAATCCCCACCCAGGTCTCCCACTTGGTAAGCAGCTGCGCTACCACCGCGTTAAGGAGACGACCTTATGTACTAAGTAGCGAAACTAAAATCGGCGAAAATATCGAAGAAGTATTGGATAAACTGGCATTAGTGTTAAACAGTTCCTGAAAGTTTATTTGGACGCTGCAAACTGAAAGAGTACATGTTTCGCATGAGGAAACCAAAGTTGCAAGACCTCGGTACGCAGTGTAAGACGGTTTTTGTTGCTGCTGCTGCTGCTGCTGCAGTAGTAACACCGAGACACAAGACAACGGAAGGGTAATTTCCCAGCAGTACCATGAAAGCAAGTCGCCGTCGTGACGCCGTAATTACTTACGTAGACAGTGTGTTTCTCGTGTTTAATATCGCCTTGCCCAATATCCCGTCGCCCATCCCAAGAGACCAGCATGCAAACTTGCAGTCGCAATTTCCTCTGCGAACCTCCTCAACACTTTCCCGACGGGGTTCACTATTGTTTGCATACTGTTCTTCTCACTATTGTAACTCTACTTTATTGTATAAGTTTTATCTTCTAGGTATATTTCTCTAAACTGTCTCTGATTGGTCGGTTATTTTTGGGAGTTTATGAAGAGGAACGTATTGTTTCCGTCAGTTTAGTCGCCCTCCTTATTATAATGGTTACCATGCTACCTCATATACGCAAGGTCGCGGGTTCAAACCCGGTGGAGGACGATGGATTCTTTTCGGGTGTAAAATTCTTAGCCTGGCTTCCTTCGGAAGGAAAGTAAAGTCGTTGGTCCCGTGTCGTAGATTTACGGCACGTAAAAGAACCTCAAGCCTGATAGAGGCCTCTGAGCAAAAGTATATGGTGTTTCATGCCCAGTATTGAATGGGACGCTGAGAACCACAGCAGTTAAAGAGCGTCCTTAAATAACACGCCATTTACATTTTTTTTCTGTCAGTTGACTCCTACGGTAACAATCTTCAGGGAATTTCTAACCCGGCCGAGACCGATAATTGTTAAGTGTGCTTAAATGTTTCATCTATCTTTTGTTTATCTGTTGGCCATGAGAATCGCAAAGTGATAGCTTTTAAAAGATTTTACTGTCGCTTTAGCGTAGCGTATAAATATGGTGAACGTTGCTTGCGGAATATTAGTACATTTCAGGTTACTTTGCGTCCTTACAAAACAAATGATTTGTAAATGCTGTTTAGAAGAATGGTAATATATTTCAGGTCATTTTGAGACAAGAAAATTTTGAGGCCTTTGTAAATTGTAATTTCCCTTTTACTTATAAGGGACTAAGTGTTAAGACCACATCTGGTAATGTTTATTTTGAGTAGCATGATGCATATAAAGACATTATTCTTTGTAAGAATGGATGTTTTGCACAAAATGTGAAAATAATCATGTGAATGGGACACATGTGTCTTCTCTATTCTATTTAAATCATTTAAGGAGCATTGGGAGTGAAAGTTGATTACAATCTATAAAAAAAAAGAAACAAAAAAAAAAAAACAAAAAAAAAAAACAACTGAAAATCCCTGTAGAGTCAGAAGCAAGAGCTATTTAAAGATACTACAGCGTACCATTTACTTGGATACTATTTTATAAAATATTGATTTTTTTCAAATCTACATTTTAACACCCAAAAATGTACCACCTACCTCAATTTTTTAAAATAAAAATAAAATTTCCCAGAATGTGTAGAAATATATATTATAATACTAAAGGCAAAAATTATACCAACAACAATACTAATTTTTCACAAATAATTACTTTCTCTATAATTACTATATACATGGTGTGTAGAGAAAATATTACATTGCACCCAAAATCTCTATACCGACATTTCACCGGAAATACATGTTTTGGGATTTACTGCTTCCAAAAAAAAAAGCATTTTTAGGAAAAATGTCCACATATATTCCCTTAACATGGAAAAAATTTCGAAAAATTTGTTTTCTCCAAAGATGGCACTGGCAATTTTTATTAAAATATATTATATTTATTTACACGATTAATAAAATGTATATGTTGAATTTTGTGGTAATAGCCTCAGATTTTCTGAGTTTTGCATAATCGGTAAACCGTAAAAGAGAGATAACTTACTACACAAACATGTAGATCTCCTAAAACACACAATATATGTCATATACATTTTTTTGTGGAGTTGAACTTTTAAAGATATTATTTGTTATTAACTTCAGTTTTAAAGTACTTGACAAGTTTCCGTATGAGAAAAGTTTAACGCCTGGTCACACAAAGAAACGGATTTCAATCCCATAGCAACCACATTTTAAAACATTTGACTGTTGGTTTAGCCTAGTGTATTCTCTTAATCCCTTTTATTAACAAACAATTAAGTAACAAAACTGTTTCTGCTAAAGTTTATCTTGATTAGCATGACAATAGATACAAGAATAAGCTTAATGATGATAATTTGTTACAGATATGCAGAGAAAGTCATGTGAATGTAGCACATAAGATTTTTTATGTGAAAATCATTGATTTTAGAGATTAAAATGTCTAGCATTTTAGTAAAGGTATCATCATTTAGGAAACAAAGTTACTGAAATATCACCACGTTAAATTTTTGTTTGTAATTCAAAACTCCAATTCAAAAAATGCAACCGATTTTCTCAAATTTTGAGATGTGTAGAACAATTTGATTGTGCTATGTATTTAAATAACATTTATGACATGTAATTTATCTTGCAAAGTTTTTATCCAACTTTAATAACATTTTGTATTCATATTAACATAACAGCAATCTAATTATAGTAAATATTTCAAAAAACTCTCTACAGAAATATAATACTTTGAAATTTCATTGCCAGTGCTCATTAAATGCATGGCCATAACACGGAACTGTAGGGAGACACCTCGTAGCTCAATTTGTGGCGAAAAGTTGTTCTAGTTCTTATCCCTGTACCGTATCATCTTGCTTCTTCACGGATTCCCACGGCTTTAATGTTAGGCAAGTGTACCTCATCTATTTACATAATAGGCAGATGGCATTTAGGTACGTCCTGTCTACTTTCATTATTTGAGGATAGATGACGGAGCATCTGTTATTACCACTGTTTTAATTTATACTTCTTTTTACCGAGATTTCACCGGAAATATATGTTATGGGACCCTCTGAATAAAAAATCATGTTTAGAAAAAGGGTCGTGTGTATACGTGTGGGCAGCACAGCTCAGAAAAGAAAAGTCCGTTAAATACCAAACTTGATATTTAAGATTTTTCTCTCTCAAGGAAACACTTTTGTAAATTTAAATTTTCTAAAAATGGCTCAACGATTTTGATTAACATCTCTTATAATTAAGATATTTACACAAAAAATAAAATGTATATCCTGAATTTTTGGGAATAGCCTGTTAAGACCTAACTCTCCATGAATTTTTTTAAATTTTGTATAACTACATAGTAAACCGTAAAAAATATACACAAATGTAGAACGTCTTAAAACATACAATTTATGCCATATACATTTTTTCCTGGAATTGACCGTCTTCGAAATATTTCCTGTTTTTGGTTTTAGTTTCAAAATACTTGAGCATTTCTCATACAGAAACTTGTCAACTACTGTATTCCCTTATTTACCTCCTACTTATAAAGAATTAAGTGGTAAGACCGTTTCTACTATTGTTTATCTAAATTAGCCTGAAATGGATAGAAGAATAAACTTTAATATCAATTTGTTACAGTGATAGATATAGAGAAGGTCATGTGAAAGGAATACATCAGGTTTGTTAGTTCTATGGTGGGACTTTGTATTGTGGCATTGAATATCCAAACCAGTGTTTACCTCGGGGATTGGGGAAACGCGAATCTCCTTCATTGCTGCAGGGTTTAGTAACAAAACACTGACTTTATGATATGCAAAGTTTTGTTTTATTTTGCGTATTGAGCATGGAACGAAGACTTGTAGAACCACCACTGCAATGCGCTGGTTATGCATCTGCCACGCAGTCAAGGGTCCGAGTTCGAATCTCAGTTAGAATGAGTTTTCCGTATGAGATTTTCTTCCGCGGTTTCTCTTATCCTGAGAAGACGAATGTCGTGCAATTCCATTGATCATTTGAACATCTTTTCGCCCATTTAATTCACCGTCCCGTATGACCTAACCAGGTTAAAAGATTTAAACTACAACAAAACAAACCTGATGTGTTCCATTCACATAACAATAGGTCCTTAGAGGTTATTCATAGAAAATACAAGGTATACATCTTTATTTGTGATGAAAATATCTGAAACGTGTGGTACTCGTATTTTAATCAAAATTACAAAGAGCCATTTTTGAGAAAATTAAAAGTGTTCAAAAAAGTTTCCATAAAGGCTAGTACAGGTGTGGGGGTTTTCACGATAATATTCGTATCGTATCCTTGAAAGATATTTTTGAGATATGCTGTTAGCAGTTACACACACCAACACACACACACATAGCCGCGCCATAACCGAGTGGTTAAACTCGATCCCAAAGACCGCAAGTGCGGTTTGTGGTGGATAAAGCGGCGCTGAGGAGGTTTTTCTCCGGATAATCCGGTTTTCCCCCGCCATTGTATTCCACTGGTGTCTTCACCTGTGGTGCCACAATTAGTAAAAAGGGCGTTAAATACTACAAAAAGAACACACACACAGAAGACTTTTTCTTACATTTTTCTTTGGTTAAGGATTCTTCAAAAGCACGTATTTCCGGTGAAATGTGGTATCGAACTTTTGACCGTAATAAAACATCTTCTCTCTGTACACAATACTATATATGCATTCGAATATGTATAAAGAAACCTAAAACAAGTTTAGAAGAAATTTAGAATTTCACGTGCTAATTGTAAGTCCGTTCCAGTAATGATATTTAAATGACCAGAAATTCAAAACCGAAATGAATCCTGTTCTACAATATATGACATTTTAAAAAATCAGTTTTGTTTTCCAAATTTAGGATCCTTAGAACCAGGGAAGGTTGCGTCACACCCAGGCTCTGTTTCATCTTAGCAGCTTTGTTTTTTAGGTTCCTACAGAGATATTTTTCTCAGAGTTCACACGTGCCAGAGAAAGAAAAGGATAGCGGAAGAAAAAGGAGACGTATTGCTCCTGAATCCGTAGGGAAGCAGGGAACCAATCCCAAAAACTCGCGCAGGGTGGATGGAGTTGGTGTTGAAGGGTGCAGGGGGGATATCGAACTGCTCACTTCCATCTATCTCGGAGCCAGAGTTAAGGAGACGGGTGACTTTTATATGGCAGGAATTCTACGGGAAAGGGTTTCATAAGAGATGAGGACTTGGATCAATAGAAGGAAACCAGCCCAGATGAGAGCAAATGCAGCTCTAGAATTCTGTATGTCTCCATCGTTAAAGTGTAGGGCAATGTGCCCCCCCTCGCTTGGACCAAAATTTGCACCTTGCCCGATGAGCAAGCAAAATTACTTTTTAGAACTTTCTTGTCAAAAACTTACGCTGCCTCACTATTAAAACTACCCATTAAAACTTAGTCATGGTCCATTTGACATTCTAGTATTCATACGAAAAACAATCCTTCTATTTAGATTCCTTGCACCAGAAATAATTCCAAAATGATGTCTATCTTTTTTTTCTCTCTCTACACATACTATGCAAAGAGTGTTTCACCCAAAAATTAAATGTTGAGATTTCACTGGAAAGATATGTTTAGAGCTGTTCAGAAAAGGCTTTTAGAAAATTATTCGTTGTGCGTGTGTGCGTGCGCGCGTGTGGGGAGCGGATTGGGGGACGCATAGTTCAATGCTGAAAAGGCTGTTAAATTCCAAACCTGGTAGTTTGTATCTTACAAGACTGCTAGAGGAATATTTTCAGTAAAATCTCCCTAGCCCAAACTAACTTTTACATAGAAAAATGTTTGAAAATGTATTTTTCAAAGATTTATAAATTATTTTTATTACATTGATGTATATTAAAAATCTGATGTGTTGCATTCACATGACTTTCTCTACATCTCTGCAAAAACATATTGTTAAAAAGCTTATGCTTCTATTTACTTCATGCTAATCGAGAAATAGTCTTATTACTTGCTTCCTTGTAAGTAGAAGCGAAATAAGGGAGTAGCATAGGTCAAAATGATAGTCAACAGCTGGTTGCTATGTGACTGAAGTTCATTTGTTTGTATGGACAGGAGTTGACAAATTTCTGTATGAGAAAAGTATAATTTTTCAAAGCTGAAACCAACAACAAGCAATATATCAAAAAGAGTCAGCTCCACGAAAAAATGCATAGACATAAATTGTGTTTTAATGTGCTCTACACGTTTTGTGTGGTAAGTTTTTGTCCATCTCTCACGGTTTAGCAGTTATGCAAAACTCCGCAAAAAACTAGTCTTCAGAGACTATTCCCAGAAAATTTAAGATATGCCTATATATTATTTAGGTGAATATCTTTAATATACTATATTTTAATCAAAATCGTTAGAGGCATTTTTGAGAAAATAACAATATTCGAACTTTTTTCCATGTAAAGGGTAGTTGGGGTGGAGGGATTTTCTTGAAAATCTTCGTGTGGTATCCTTGGAGGATACCAAACGGACATTTCGTTTTTGAGCTATGCTTCCCACAGACGGACAAGGACATTTAACTGTGCTATTGATTCTAAACAGCGCATGGAATAACATCATATATGTTGGATCACACCAATAGGCCTTTAGCAGCCTTCACTTGATTTGCTTGTCAGCTCTTTTACATTTCAAATTGTAGGATGAAAACGCTTTCTTCACCACTTCTACTTTTACTAACATTATCTTACACAAGTCAGATTTGAAACATAGATTGTATTTCTTCTCACGTTTACAAAAAGACCAGACGCCGTGGCATAAAGTTCATGTGTAGCACTCGCACGCTTTTGTCTGTCGCATCATTTTCATAACTATTCTACACATATTTAAAACAACATGTTTTTCTAATTATTTCCTGATGATTATAATGTATTTTACCGTAGATAGGGGTTTCATTTTTTCAGAAAATTGGTTAAAAATTTAGAAGATAGTAATTAAGGCATTTTAAACCAAACAACGGAATGTCTGGCGGTTTCATCTGTGGCCCGCATTAGACGACCTACCTGATCTATGTTTTTTTTTTTTTTTTTTTTCGAAAGTTACCACGAGTCGCAATTCAAATGCTGCGTAGGTTTCTTTCATCCCCGGAATTTTCTGTCCCCCCATGTCGTTTCAATGTCCTTTCATGCATCCTTGGTTTCTTTTAAGGTTGGAAATACCATCGATAGTTCTCGGGGCGGCGTGCTAAGAAACAAAGATATTCAAAGTGCCTATCTCCATCTTCTGATTTCGGCTGGTAGCCTGGATGAGTACCCCCTGGCGGGGGCATTGGACCACATGTGGGACGGGGTCCCCGGTCTGCCTGAGCGACTGTGTGGTCGCTCCTGGTTCCGGCCGCCCCGTATCCTCATATCTTCTCCCTCCCTAGGGCGCCCTCTCGTGGGATATAGGTACAATAATCACCTAGGTTTGGTGGAGAGTCCCTCCCGTCATATAATCCCAAGGGGTTTTAATTTATCATTACACTCTATTGTCAAGTAAGATATTTGTGTAAATATTGTGTAAAATGAGAGATTTGTGTGAAGATTTAAATAACCCTCAGCAGAAGACATTATTGCGTATTTGAGGCTTTTTACTGACATTTCTCATGTGTTTTACAAAAACAGTTCACATTTTAAGAAGTTTATAAACTGTGTAATAAGTTTTTGTCTATCTCACACGTTTACGAGTTTTACAAAACATAACTGTTGCAAAATTTATGTGCTAATGTTTTATGCTTTCCATGCAAAGAGTTATTTTCAGTAAAAATTCTTGCCTTTTAAGAGATGCAATTAATTACCAAACGTTATTGAGAAAGATAAAGTTAAAGGGACACTTTTGGTCCTATTGGGTAAAGCAGTCTAAATGCTATCAATTACTGGTTGGTAGTTGACGAAACGTTAGAACTAAATTTATACGCGTGTTCCTCTTAGATGTGACGACATACAATAAACAGGAAGTCTAATTTAAATTTTAATGTGAGTCTCCCAGAAAAAAGGGAAAGGTTACAAAGAAACACGCATAAAATCGGAAAGTCTTATAAAAGGCATTTGAAGGGTATTCAAATCCAAAAGTATGTTACTTGGTAAGGTGAACAAGAAAGGAAGCATAAGATAAAAATAAAATAAAGCAGAAGACTGGAAGCATGAGTAAAAACGAATGAATGCTAATTTAATCTACAAGATTGCTGAAGGTAGCAAATAATATACGATATGTTTCTAAACTTGAGTGAAACTTCTAAGCATTGGTTAGAATTTATAACAAGGTTCACATTATCAGAGAAGTTTTCGGTTAAAAAAAAATAAAGATATTGTTTTGACTGAAGATTTTTAGGGCTGGTGGGGATTTAAGAGTTATTTAGTTCATGTTCTCGATAATTTAGGACTTTATACTGATATTCTACGACTTCCGGTCACTAATCCAATTGCCGATTTCAAGGTTAGCAATGAAACATATCTCCGCTTGTTACATTTTACTACTGTTATTTAAGTTTAGTATTTTCCAAGAATACGACACGGAAGATTTTGAGAAAAATCCCCCACCCCAAACTACCCTTTTACATGGAAAAGTTTCAATAATTTTGATTTTCTCAAAAAGGGCTGTAACGATTTTGATTAAAATACACATATTAAATATATTTACTTGAAAAATAAAACGCATATCCTCAATTTTCGGGGACTAGCCTCTGAAGACCTCTTCATTCTGAATGAATTTTGCTGAATATTTATAACCGGTAAACTACCCTTTTACATGGAAAAATTTATATAATTTCATTTTCTCAAAAGTGGCTTAACGGTTTTGATTAAAGTACCATATATTAAAAATATTTACTTGAAAAATAAAAGGTATATCCTCAATTTTCTGGGAATAGTCTCTAAAGACCTCTTCATTTTGGATGAATTTATCTGAATTTTGTATAACCGGTAAACAATGAGATATAGACAAAAACTTACTGCATAAAAAATATAGATCTCGTTAAAACTCACAATTTATGTCATATAGAGTTGATCATTTTTAGATATTCATTCTTATTTATTTCAATTTAAACTAAAATACTCAAGCTTTTCACTATCGGGAATTTTTCAACTCCTTGCAAAACACACACACACACACACACACACACACACACACACACACACACACACACACACACACATACACACACGCACAATCAATAGATTTCACATTGCAACAAGCTTTTAAAGTATTTGACTATCGCTTTACCCTAGTTCATTCTTTTGTTTCCCTTCTACTTAAAAGAAAGCAAGTAATAAGATAATTTATGCTAATGTTTATCTCGACTAGCATTAAGTAGATAGAAGAATAACTTTTTTACAATAATTTGTTACCGAGATGTAGAGAAGGTCATGTGAATGGAATACATAAGATTTTTGATACATTATCGATACATGAACAATCTTAATGTATACTATTCTAGAAAATCAAGAAATTGCGAAATCCAAAGCCTACGAAACAATGTACATCAACGTCTTCCACTTCGTATATTTTAACTATTGAGGATATTTGGGGTACGTAGACACTGAAGTTGGTTGCACTCTACTGCAGACTCAAGCAGCGTGATCTCTGAACACTTTTTTAACTGAGAAGATCAAACACATACAGGCGGGAGCAGCAGCATCACCTGTCGAGAGCGGACAATCGCTGTAACGTCCCCCACCCCCACGCCGTAGCACTGTTTAACTTCTAATCTCTCAAATGATATGCCATCTGCAATCTCTGCTAATAACAGTATATTTATTTCAAAAGTAGACTGACTGAAAAATTCAGTAGTATCGCAGGGATCTTCTAGTTTCCATCTAGTTGATCTAACTACTGACCTACCACGGCAACATGCCTTCCTACACGACAATAAATATCCCAACTGACTGGTGGTTTTTCCAGATTGCAAGGAGAGTATGTGTTGGGCAGCACTTTTCTTTTAGGATTTATCTCCGCCCATATCACTTTTGCTGTGATTGCTAGCGCAGTTTAGTTCTTTCAGTATCCATAGTCAAATTGCGGAGTATAGCATGACTTCGAGGCCCCCAGACTAACTGTTTCCATATTCCGTAGTCAGATGGCGGAGTACCGCCAGCTCTCGAGGCCATATTCTTTTATACAATTTTTCTACTGTGTTTTTCGATAAGCGTATGTGGTTAGGGTGTCAGTCATATAGCTGCTTTAACTATCGGGAATAAATGGTTGCGCAATTGCCATTAAAATACCTTCTTTTTTTTTTTTTTTTTTTTTTTTTTAATTTTACTATTGTTTTCGATGGCAGATGGAACTTTGGCGACTGAGGAAACAAAAGAAAGAAAGAAAGAAAAAACAAAAACAAAAACAAAACAAGAGTGTCGGCTTACGGGACTCTAGCCTGGCACTTCCCCGAGTTCGTGTCATAGATGTTATAGCCTATAGCCTGAGGCACCTCACTCGGCTTAAAATATTTGATTATCGCTTTGCCTAGTGCATTCCCTTTTTCGTTGTGCATACAAGCTAATACATTGTGAGACAATTTCTGTTAACATTTACACCTGAAGTGGATAAAAGAATAAACTTTATTATAATCGCTTGTTGCAGAATGGGTAGAGAAAGTTAAATGGATGTAATATTCAGACTTTTTTCGTTGGAATAAAATAGTTTATTTTCCCCATTGCAATGACCACTTATTTTGCCCATAAATATTGCTTAAATGTAATTTTTAGAATTGCAAATCACTTTTAATTTCCAAGCCAATGAGTAAACACTCTCATACGTTAATCTGCGTGAAATAATTAACATGATATAAATGATTTTCATACTATACCTGAACAATTCAGTGCTGCTCACCTGTGTAGTGTGGTGGTAGCTGACTGCTTCACCTTCAAAAGGTCGTGAGTTCGAATCTCGCTTAGGGTGAGTTATCCAGATAAGTTTTTCTTGGGGGTTTTCCCTTATCCTGAGAAGATGAATGTCGAGTAACTTAAAGCTCCGTGGACCCCGAGATCATTTGAGCATCATTTTACCAATTTCATTCATCGTCCGATATGACCGAGTGCCACACACGGAACTTAATGTTTGGAGGCGTTTCGTGACAGACTATACTGTGATCGATGGTGTGTTGATCTTATCTATGAGTAATTGTCACACTTATACTACACACTGCCATGAGAAAATCATTTACCAAGAGACAAAATTCAAGCGGTTACTTTCGGAACACCCTGTATAAATACAGAAAAAAAACTAGTATCGCAACAGTAATTCTAATTATTATAATAATTATAAAAAGAAACCTTAAATTGAAGATGTTAGCAAGAAATTGCGCGTTACCTACCACAGAAATGTGATACAGCTCTTCATTCAAATTCCCCCTTAGAACAAAAAAATCAGATAAATGGAACCGATCCTCTCTTCCCCCAACGCTCAACAAGATGGCTGCAATGATAACAGTCCTATCCATGATGACAAAGCGATATCACAAAGAGACAAAAGTACTCTTTGACATGGAAGAAAATGAAAGAAAAAAGATCTGAAAGGGGATTAAAGTAGTCTCATCTGTTTCCATCCATTGTTTCCATTTTTTAAAAAAAGGTCCTTCTATGAATCAAAGGATTTCGAAACGAAAGCCAGCCAATCCAATAGCTCGCTATTCGTATTGAAAGAGGGGGCGTCTCTAGTGGCATTAAGGAGCAACTGGAGATACCCCCTTTTGCCCTGCACTCTCTCTCTCTAGCTTGTTAAAAATATTAAAACTCAATTCGGTGAAGAAATGTGACCGCAGGCGCTTCTTTAAGGGCATTAGATAGCTGTGAATCAAATACTTGATTGTGTTCGAATGAAGGATTTGATTTTATGTTTCTCATTAACTATTTTACATAATGAAATGAAACTTTGACAATGAATAGAACAATATTTAGCAAATATTATGTACATAACATTATGGATGTATGTTAAAAATTAATGTTACATAAATTCTTAAGTGCATAATATGTTTTTAAAATAATTACTTAGTAGTAGTTTTCTGTGTAACCCATTAAAATAACATGCATATCACTTTTACAGCTTATCTCTCAGTCTAAGAGCGAATTATTATGTCTAAAATTCTTCCTCACATTACTTATCTGGTTTATTAAGCATATATAATTCGATATGAATTCTGTATTCATAATGTAAATGCATTTGGGAAGATTTCTTTCGGAAATAAACAAAATTAGATGGAAATTGTCAGTTGCGACGTGCATTACAATATTCAAAAGATTCACTGAAAAACAATATATAGTTATAATGATCAATGTACTTAAATATAATGTTACCAGTGGTAGGTACAACCTACATAGAAGTAGAGAAGGTATAGCATTCCACCCGAAAATTTGATAAGGAGATTTCACCAGAAATTAATATTTTGCGTAGCACTGAATTAAAATAAAAACACGCGTGAGAGGGAGAAGGAAAGAGGGGGAGGGAGAGAGATTGGAGGGAGGAGGAGGGAGAGAACTACCACTTACATGGAGCATTTTCCGAAAATTTTGATTTTATCAAAATGGCTCTAATGATTTTAAATAAAATGCCACATCTGTAAGATGTTTTCATGACAAATGATATGCTTATATTGAATTTCTGGGAAAATTATTGAAGTGTCATTTTGGATGACTTTGGTATAGTTTTTAAACTATAAGAAATAGATAAAATCATATTACGCAAAAAGTAGGTCTTATTATATACTTTTGTATACTTTTGTATACTTTTGTATTGAGCTAAATATTCCCTGTTATTGGTTAAATATTCCAATACTTATATACTCAAATGAGAAATGGTAAATTTCTTTCCTTTGTATGTGGAAAGAGAACAGAATTTCAAGCTTATTACATATCAACCAACTGTTAAAAAAATTCACTAATGCTTTAGCTTGGTTCATTTCCTTGTTTTCCGTCTGCCTACTACAACGGAGTAAGTAATTAGACTATTTATGTTAATGTTTGTATCGAGGAAAAGAAAAGAACAAACTTTTGTTAAATTAGTTCGTTGCAGAATACGTAGAGGAATTCATGTGAATGAATTACATCATATTCTTTAGGTTGCAAGTTCCCAATCTTTGTATTTCTCAATGTTATGCAAAGAATACGAAATTTCAAAACCAGCTTGTTTCGTCCACTTCTTAAGGATTTGACTTCTCTTCAGTCTTAATAGTACATCTCATAGTATCGAACTGAATATGTAGTGAAAGATTTCTGTAAATGTTTATCTCGAATTATATGCAGGAGATAAACGGAATAAAAGGTTTTGTAAGATTTGAGTTTAGAAGAATGATGAAAATAAACAATAATGGCAACTGACAATGAAGTACATATAACAACTCATCACAAATTTCCTGAAATTGCTCTCGGGCTTTCAGCCAGGTGGAAGAATACACATTTCGATGTTTCGAAGACCGTAATCGTTTCAGTCTTCAGGGAAACTGAACGATCGGGCCGTATTGAATTCCTATTTATAGGTTGATGGGTGTTGTAGGCAGTGCCATACAATAGATGAAATTTCACAAATGCTTTTTATTTTCTCTAGCACATATGTACATACAATGTACATAGTAGGTAGGGAAGGTATTATATTCCACCAAAATTTCGATGTCGAGATTTCACCAGAAATATGTTTTGTGCTCCCTGAGTCAAAAAAAAAAAAAAAATTAAGAAAAATACGTGTGTATATGTGTGTGGACTGAATAGCTCAAAAACGAAAATACCTTTAAATACCAAACTTAGTACTTATGTTTAGTATCTTCCAAGGATGCGACACGAAGATTCTCAAGAAAATCCTCCCACCGTCAGCTAGACTTTACAAGGACAATTGTTTGAACATTTTTTTTCTCTCAAAAATAGCTCTAACGATTTTGATTAAAATACTGTATATTAAAGATACTTATATCAAAAAGAAAATATGTACGCTGAGTTTTTTTGGGAATAGCCTCATTCTGGATGAGTTTTGCAGAATTTTGCTAAACAATTAATCAGTAAAGATAGACAAAAAGTTACTTCACAAAAATGTAGATCTCGTTAATACATAACTTATGTCATATTCGTTTTGTTTTAGAGTTAATGATTGAGATATTCCTTGTTACTAATTTCCATTTTAAATTATCTAACTTGACTCAAACGGGACAATGCAAAGGGAATTGAACCTCAATTGTTTCACATAGCGATCAGCTTTTAAAAGATTTGATTTTGTGTTGCTTTAGCCTAATACCCCTTATTTACCTTCTACTTACAAGGAAGCAAGTAATAAGACCAATTCTGCTCGCTTAGCATGATGTAGGTGATCTATTGTAAAAATAGTTTGTATATGGAACATCTATACAAAGTAATGTAAATTGAACATATCAGATTTCTACTTTCTCTAGCCCGCATGTGTAATGTACATAGTGGATAGAGAGGGTATTGTATTCCACCCAAAAATTAGATGTCGAGATTTCACTGGAAATATATTTTTAGGGTCCCCTGAATACGAAAAAAGCATTTTTAGAAATCGTATGTGTCTGTGTGTGCGTGTGTGTGTGTGTGGAAGGCATAACTCAAAAACGAAATAAATACCAAACTTTGTATTTAAGTTTAGTATTTTCAAGGATGTGGCACAAAGATTTTCAAGAAAACCCCCCCACCACAAACTACCCTTTACATGGAAAAAATTTCGAAAATTTGGATTTTTTAAAAATGGCTGTAACGATTTTGATTAAAATCCCGTATATTAAAACTATTTAAATCCCAAATAAAATGTGTACCTTGAATTTTCTGGGATTAGTCTCTGAAGAATTCTTTATTCTGGATGAATTTTGCCAAATTTTGTTTAACTGCAAAACCGCAAGAGATAGATAAAAACTTACTACACAAAAATCTAGATTTCGTCAAAACACACAATTTATGTCCTTTACATTTTTGCTGTGGAGTTGACAGTCTTCGAGTTCTTGCTATTGATTTCCATTTTAAACTACCTAAATTTGTTCAAACAGTACAATACAGAGGGAATCGAACTTCAATAATTGTTTCCATAGCGACCAGCTTTTAAAAAAATGACTATCGCTTTGTTCTAATGTAACCCCTTATTTACCTTCTACTTACAAAGAAGCAAGTAATAAGACCAATTCTGATAATTTTTATTTCGGTTAAATTAAATTAAATGGAGTTTTATTTTTGGACGCTCTTTAACTTCTGTGGTTGTCAGCGTTCCATTCTATACTGGGCGTGAGAAAGTACTTAATGTTGCTCAGAGACCTCTTTTATCAGGCTTAAGGATCTTTTACATGCCGTAAATATACGACACGGATCCTACGGCTTTACTTAGTTCCGAACGAAGCTGTGCTAATGATTTTTACGCCCGAAAAAATCCATCGTCCTCCGCCGAATTTGAACCCGCGACCTTGGGTATAAGAAGCTAGCTGGTAGCACTACACCACGGAGGGCGACTTATTTGGGTTAGCATGATGTAGATGATCCATTGTAAGTGGAACAGCTAGAGATCAGATATTTTAATTTGATTTTGTTGACACAGGTGGTTTAAAAATACAAATTACCTGCCGTATGAAATGAATAGAGAAAGCAAAAAGAGTCTTCAAGAAGCAGAAAAAGAATCCTAGAGACTGCCATCTTGTTTCCAAAACACAAGGATTTTTTTTGAGCATAATGAGTCCAGGCGATAGAGTATCAAAACTGGTTTTGTTCACAGAGTAAGGATGAAATTGGTTTGTCTTCTTTGTGGAAAGCGTGACTGCACATTTCCCGTGTACTTATTTAAAGCACTGAATTATTCATAATGAACTCGGTGTTAAATAATATCGGTGGAAGCGGGGAGGCAAGACGTGACTATTGGAGATTATACCGGAAATTAAATGAAATAACTTTCAAAGTAGAAACCACAGGGAATTTTAGCACGCACATCCTGCCATTTCATTGAGATTAAGGCTTAAAAAAACAGTTTTTAAATACCATTCTAGCTCCATAATTCTAACCCTGTGTTTGAACAGCATAACTCAAAAACGAAAATTCGGTCAAAACCAAACTTTGTAATTATGTTTCTTCTAAGGATGTAACACGAAGATTTTCAAGAAAATCCTTACTTCTAAACTACCATTAATCACTTTTCGAAAATTTTGATTTTTAAAAATTGGCTCCAACTATTTTGATTAAAATATTTTCAGAATAAAAGAAATATATATCTTCGATTTTCTGGAAATGGCCGCTGAAGTGCACTTCATTATGGACGACTTTTGCTGAACTGTTAGACAGTAAGAGATAATTTACAGACATCTTTACTTTTCCTACACCTACTATGCACATAGTGTATAGAGATTCCATACGAAAATTTTACCGGAAATACGTGTTTTAAGACCTCCTGAATCGAAAAAAATTAGGTCTGTGTGCGTCTGTCTGTGGGCAGCATAGCTCAAAAACGAAAAGTCCATTAAATACCAAACTTTCCACATATATCATCCAAGGATGCAACGCGAAGATCTTCAAGAAAATCTCCCCACCCCTAACTACTCTTTACATGGAAGAAGTTTCAAAAAATTTGGTTTTCTCAAAGATGTTGTTTTTTTATATAATCTCTTATATTTAAGACACTTACTCGACACATAAAATATATATCTTGAATTTTCTGGGAACAGCCTCTGAAGACGTCTTTATTCTGGATGAATTTTGTATAACTTTGCATAACTGGTAAAGCAAAAGATAAGGGAGAGATAAAACCTTAGTACACAAACAAATGTAGATCTCGTTAAACACACAATTTTTGTTATGTGCATTTTTCTCGTGGAGTTGACCATTTTTGAGGTGTTTCTTCTTATTGGTTTGTTTTAAAATACTAATAATTTTTCATACGGGAACTTGTCAATTCCTGGCCGCGCAAATGGTCGAATTTAAATCTCATAGCAACCCCATTTTAAAATATTTAACGTCAGCTTAGCCTAGTGTTTTCGCTTATTTCCCTTCTACTTATAAGGAAATTGGTTATAAAGCCATTTGTGCTAATGTTTATCTTGATTAGCATGAAGTAGATAAAATAATAAGCTTTTTAACAATAATTTGCTGTAGAGATATAACGAAAATCATCTGAGTGGACTGCATCAGATTTTTATGTTATTGCTTTAAATGCTCTAATGCTCATACTTTTCTCAAATTCTAAGTAGTCATCATTTGATTTTTATTTTAGTCTTCTGTTACTCCTGGCCATACAAAGAGAACCGATTTTTAAAGCCATCACATAACGACCGGTTCTTAAAAATGTTGGCTGTCGCTTTATCCTAAGATATATCTTACTACTTCCTTTTTACATAAATTCAATCATTTCATTGTTTATATCAATTAGCATAAAATAGAAGAATGAGTATGCTTTTATAAGTATAGTTTGTTGCAGAATGGATAGAGAAAGTCTTGTGAATGTAACAAAACAAAATTTCACCCTCATTTCTTGCATTCGGAAAACAAGATGTGAAAGTATAAATAAATTAGTTTATTGTTACAATTAAAGGGATTATTAATACAATTAGGGCTTAAAAGCTAGAATTTGAATTTACAAGCCTTCAATTAAAAGACTAAGATTATGCTACTTCTCAGATAAAATACGGCGGCCCTTTAAGTAACTTAAAAGGCTAATTTCCGAAAATTTTAACAATAAGAAGCGTTCAGTCCAGTTTTTCCGCCCCTCTCAATTGGAGTTGCATCGTCTCAATACATTTACAATTATTAGATAAGTACGACCGCGCATTTTGTTCCTTTCCATCATTTTCCTTGTATTTATTTCCTTCTCATGCTTCAGATATGCTTTTGAGTTTTGTGGTATAGCGCGAAATCGGACAGATAGCGCAGATTCTTGCCCAAGGAGTATTTTCCGGATAGTAGGTTGAACTGGTTGTCCACCGCCTTCGCTGGGCGCTTCAGTGGAGGACTGTTAGGGACTTCCGCGCGGCTCTGTCTCACTTCCGCAAACTCTAGTCTCTTGTAATTCGTTCAGTTCATCCTTTCCCCCTGGGGAGTGTAGTAGTTGCAATACATCTTCGTAGCTTGCAATGACCACTGGGTGCCCTATATCTTTTTGTTGGATTATAAATAAATGAAGTATTATTTAGTAAAATTATTAAACTAAATGTAATACTTGAATGAGTTAATGCTTATATCTGGATGGCGCAAGTTTTTCAGGATACCTAATATTAAATATGTTGTATATATTGGTATTTAGTTTCTCAAATATTTCTTCGTATTTTTGTATTTATGGGCTACTTTTGTGTTATGATATAAATAAATTGGTCAGTTGAGTGTATTATTGGAATTATTTGCTTACTTCAAAATTGACACATTTCTGTACTAATTCGAAGCGATGTATGTTTAGTTTTATTTATCTGTCACGTAATTTGTGTCTTCATGGGTTAAATAAGAATATTATCACCAGTATAATTTGCACTCCAGATATATATCCGAGAGAGGGAGAGAGAGGGAGAAAGAGAAGTGGGCTTGGGAAATTTTTATTTATGGACACCCTTTAACTGCTGTGGTTTTCTATATTGGGCTATATAGTTTTGTTCGGAGGTCTCTTTATCGGGCTTGAGGTTCTTTTACGTACCGCAAATCTACGACTCTGGAACCAACAGCTTTACTTTCTTTCCGAAGGAAGCCATGCTAAGTATTTTGACACCCGAAGAAATCCATCGCCCCTCCGCCGGGTTGAACTCGCGGCCTTTGGCACAAGAGGATAGTTGGCAACCACTAGAGGGTTGGGGGAGGGAGAGATGGCACGAAAACACACATCACAGGCAGATAAGTTATATATGCATATATGTAATGGAAATTGTAAATATGTATTTCATTTTGAGACTTATTGTACTGCCAAAGAAACTGCAAGTACATGATAGTATTGTAAACGAACATACTTGAGTGGAGTGTACGTCAAAATGTATATTTTCCTTCAGCGTATCCTAATGTTTGGTGGGCTAAAATGAGAGCAGCACTGAACATTGTACGGGAAAAATGTAGTGCCCAAAAAAATGTGGCGCTCTCGATATGAGATAACGTTAAATAAGTTAAAATATGGAACTAACGAAGAAATAACCAGTACTACAGTTCAAATGTGGCAGAATGCAAATCTACTAAAAGTTTAAAAATAAAGAACGCTTAATAAATAAAGGGTTTGAGTAGTGCAAAGACAAAGAGACTCGAATATTGTAAAATATCCTAATTCGTGTTATGATGAATGTGTTGGTGAAAAGACTGAAACACATAATATGTATTGGATTATACAGTGGATATAGGGTCACATATGTGCTAATTTGGATGTTTCTATTAAAATATATTAAATTGGAACTATTAGCATGAAGTTGCGAATAATTCTAAAACGTTGCACAGGGAGGGTCCGGAATCTATCCAAAACGAAAAATAAGAATCATTTATTTGCCTCTTAATTAGGTTTCAAAGTTGTATAATAGTGTATATAGTAAGTGCGTGTTTCAGCTTACGATAGATTACCAGAGTCTTCCGAAAGTTTCCTTTCTCTATGCTTCTAGAAAATTCCAGAAGATTCTGTGGAAATTTCCACCGGTTACATAAGCGAGTGAGTAGTGAATTGGTGAGTGCGTTTCTGGCGCGATAAAACGTGGTTTTCTCCAAGTGAGTTGGTGACGACTGCTGTGACGTGCAATGAATAGGTGTGTGTGTGTGAGAGAGAGAGAGAGAGATAGATAGATAGATAGATAGATAGATAGATAGATAGATAGATAGATAGATAGATAGATAGATAGATAGATAGATAGATAGATAGATAGATAGATAGATAGATAGATAGATAGATAGATAGATAGATAGATAGATAGATAGATAGATAGATAGATAGATAGATAGATAGATAGATAGATAGATAGATAGATAGATAGATAGATAGATAGATAGATAGATAGATAGATAGATAGATAGATAGATAGATAGATAGATAGATAGATAGATAGATAGATAGATAGATAGATAGATAGATAGATAGATAGATAGATAGATAGATAGATAGATAGATAGATAGATAGATAGATAGATAGATAGATAGATAGATAGATAGATAGATAGATAGATAGATAGATAGATAGATAGATAGATAGATAGATAGATAGATAGATAGATAGATAGATAGATAGATAGATAGATAGATAGATAGATAGATAGATAGATAGATAGATAGATAGATAGATAGATAGATAGATAGATAGATAGATAGATAGATAGATAGATAGATAGATAGATAGATAGATATCCCTTCTTCGACTCCCTAGCAAGTGAACCATCCGGAAGAAGAAATTCGGTCCTGAGTATTTGATTACGCTACTGTCACTTTGAAAATTAAGTAAAGTGACATGAAAAATCGAACTAGATAATGTTGGAGAAGTGTCACCGACAGCTTAGTGAAGTGACAGAACTGCACTTTCAAATACGAAATAATAACGTAAATGTTTAAATACACTTATAGTGCAATTGACCTTCAAAGTTTACTATTACATATAACATTTCCATAAAATGTGTAATATCTAGAATATGGATAAAACACAAAAGGAGGAAAAGAACATAAAACAAAAAAGTGACGGTGGTATGCAGTATTGTTTGGATTAGTAGTTTTTGTAGTGTTAGGATTAGTAGCAGGTACTTGTAGTAGTACTATAAGTAGTACTTGAAGTGCTATTCGGAGTAATTGTACTTGTAGTAGTGATACAATTAAAAATATTTACAGTAGCGCTAGGATTAGGTATACTTGAAGTAGTTTTGGATTAGGTATACTTGAAGTAGTTTTGGATTAGGTATACTTGAAGTAGTTTTGGATTAGATATACTTGCAGTAGTTTTGGATTAGGTATACTTGAAGTAGTTTTGGATTAGATATACTTGCAGTAGTTTTGGATTAGGTATACTTGAAGTAGTTTTGGATTAGGTATACTTGAAGTAGTTTTGGATTAGATATACTTGCTGTAGTTTTGGATTAGGTATACTTGAAGTAGTTTTGGATTAGGTATACTTGAAGTAGTTTTGGATTAGGTATACTTGAAGTAGTTTTGGATTAGGTATACTTGCAGTAGTTTTGGATTAGGTATACTTGAAGTAGTTTTGGATTAGGTATACTTGAAGTAGTTTTGGATTAGGTATACTTGAAGTAGTTTTGGATTAGATATACTTGCAGTAGTTTTGGATTAGATATACTTGAAGTAGTTTTGGATTAGGTATACTTGCAGCAGTTTTGGATTAGGTATACTTGCAGCAGTTTTGGATTAGGTATACTTGCAGCAGTTTTGGATTAGGTATACTTGCAGTAGTTTTGGATTAGGTATACTTGAAGTAGTGCTAGGAGTAGCAGTGCTTGTAGTAAAATGATTTCCTTGGATAGTTACACTAAGATTTTTGCAGCATAATTAATTATTGCAGATTAACAATAGAAAATATAAACAAAAAAAATCCGAGTATATAAAAACATATGTGGGATAATAATGTCATAGGCAGCAGAAATAAGACCACAAACAAATATCACCGTACAACAGAACACACGTTTTATGTTAGGAATAATTGAGTGAATATTTGAAAAGTATATGTAAAATAGATGTAAATGGACCAAAAAGAAGAGGATAGATGATCATGCCTACAATGGCAGAGAATAAGCACCTAGATTCATCACGAGAAACGGAAGTGCATCATGACACAGACAATTACAGAAACGTGCAGGAATGCTGGTCCAGTAGAACAGGAATGTCCTAATTAAGGACCGAGGTGAACGCGCAGAACCCATTCCATTCCGTGTGAAGCATTGGGAAATGCCGCCTTGCAACGTAATGAAATGTTTGGAAACACTAGACTTCCCTCATCTGTCGTCTTTTATATTTTTACTTCAATGGCAAGTTTTAAGAGCCCATCAATGTCTATTGCCAATGATGTTCAGAGCCTAAATAGATATACCAAATGATGGTTACGTAATCATGCATTTTTGGTTTTTAATATGGCTCATTTTAAAGAAGCTTAATTTGCAAGTGTATATGGAGCCAAATATTGTCATTAAACGTGATGCAAATAATCATATTTTTAAAATGAATCCGTAGGCAACTATTTAAACAACTCACAGCCTTTTTCTTTCAACATTTTTATTTCAGTAGCATTTTGTAGAGCAAATAGTTCCATTTGCAGATCATGTGGGACATCTGGAATGGCATTTTAATTGTATTAGCTTAAAAACTGCACATTCGCTGCCAAGCGCTGTACGTATATCATTCATGAACATTTCCCACCTTAACTTGATTAGGGGAAAACGAGTTCTGACGTCAGTAGTTCGCAAGCGTAACTAACGAGATAAACAGGCCGCGGCGTGAACTGAAGTCACGTGATTCTTCTAGTCCACTAATGACCCGATAAAGTAAAACTACAGTCGCCTAATGCAACAGTATTCTACACACAGAAATATATTTCTTGTTAAATTCGTAAAAAAGATGCAATTAAATAGCAAAGATAATGTTTAAGACTATCATTACTACGTAACACGGATTCGCGCCGTAGTTTGCCTATATCGTTAGCTACGCTCGCAAGAGTAACTTTGGATATGCCTGCAGTAGGTGGTAACTTTAAAAACAAAACATTATCATACATTAAAGTACGAAGAAGGAGAAGATCTGGGAAGATCTTAAGGCTAATAACAGGAGAGGATTGGAATTAAACATTCGTATTTCCCCATATTTGTAGGACTTACAAGCCAATGCCTAGGGGTCAGAAACCTGTCGGGGAGCCAACGTCACGAAACCACAGAATAGAGAACCTGTTACGAGGGGTAGGCCCATAGTAATCGGTGGAATGAGTGGCGGGGAAAGCGGAAGACCCGGAGAAAACCCCCTAGATGCCGCTTTGTCCACCACAAATCCCATCCCCCAGGCCGCCTAGATGTAAGGCGAGCATATAGCCACACAACCACGGCGCCGCCCTTCAGGATTGTAAGGGATGGAAACCACCCATTTACATGGCTACCTGTATATACCAGAGCGACATTGGGTGAAAACATTAGGATGCAAGAAGTTGAATGAATTGATAGATATTTCCAGGACATTTGAAAGCCACCGACTATTAAAAATGGAAATTTTGGAGAGAAATTAACAATAAAGTATGTTTAGCAATATTAAACTAAAGGCCTTCAAAATGAGAAACAATTAATAAATTCAGCACCATGGTCCCCTAAAAAGAACGCAAAAAAGAAGAATTCCTACAAAAGTAATTGAACGGACCTCGCCAGGAAGTAGTGCTAGTCCCTGAATTTAAGTGAAATGCAGTAAGGAAAAGGATGAAAAACGAAGCACAGACAATTGGAAGATGTAAAAATTGGAACCGGTTTAATACTTGCTACTGGAGGCTGTCGATCCGAGTATTCCGGAGGAGCCTCAAAAATGTATACAGAAATGAAATAAAAAAAATATTATTGTGATTAAAAGAGGAAAATATAAAATAAAGTATTATTAACATTCTTGTTGTTTAAATAAAGCATTCTTCTCGTAAATAAAACGCAATTAAAATTAACTTTAAATAAAACATACATTAATTTAAATATAAATGATTTAGTTAGGTGAATTATATTTTATATTTAATGTAGTTGAATTTAGATTATAAGGAAAACATTTTATATACAACACTCGCACAGCTTTCTCTAAAAGTATTCCTTCAAAAGCTTATTCATGCCAATAGAGATAAATATTATCAAAAATAATGTTATTACTTAGTTCCTTCTACTTACTAGACTAAAGCGATAGTCAAATCTTTTAAAAACTGTTCACTATGTGATACAACTGAAATTCTCCACTCTGTGCATGACCAAGATGAAAAAAAAATGCATAACGACTTCCCATTTGAAAATACTATTGAGATTTTTAAAACCAATAACAAGGAATGTCTCAGAAATAGTTAAGTACATAAAAAGTATATGACATAAATTGTGTCTTTCAAAGAAATCTAAATTTTTTCGGTGGCAAGACTTTATATATTTCTAAAAGTTTACCAGTTATGTAAAACTCGTTTTTAAGGAAGGGGGCTTTAGAGGCTATTCCCAAGTATTCATGACATACATTTTGTTTGTAATGTACAAATGGTTAATATAACTTATTTTAACACAAAAGACATATTTGAGAAACTCAAACATTTATTAAAATCTTCCATTTTGGGGGGATATTTCTGAAAATCGTGTCGCTTCCTAGGAAAATAAGAACTTAAATAGTAATTTGGTATTTTAATGGACGTTTCGTTTTTGAGTTATGCTGTCCAATATGCACACGCGCAGGTACACACGATCCTTTTTCTAAAATATTTTTTCTGCTTTCAGGGACCCTTAAAGCCTGTATTTCCGGTGAAATCTCGAAATTGATTTTTTTTATAAAATACATTACTTTCTCTACCTACTATGTAGATATATAGTATATGCGTAAGCTTTCACGGCCGGTGTCCATAATTTTAAATTTTAAAACTATAGATATATAGTATTTGCTAAAGAGAGTAGAAAGAAATGAGATTTAATGTTTAGAATAGGTGGAAAAATTAGTGTTATTTTTATACAAATATTTCTATTTATCTCAAATTGTACTTTTTCATAGACATGTTTTGCATGCTTCAAATACAGTAAAGAACGCAAAACTATTTTAAGTGAATATTCCTTGGATTTCCTAAATGTGGAGGATCGTTATTACCTTCATTAGCGCCATATGTACAATGTACATAATGGGTAGAGAAGGTATTGTATCCCACACTAAAATTCGATAACGAGATTTCACCGGAAACACATGTTTTAAAACCCCGTGAATCCCAAAAAAATCTTGTGTACCATTCATATGACTTTCTCTACATCTATGTAACAAATTATTGTTGAAAAGCTTATACTTCTATTTACTTCAATCTAATTGAGAAAAAAATAGCAGAAATAGGCTTATTACTTGCTCCCTTGTAAGTAGAAGCGAAATAGGGAAGTACCATAGGTTAAAGTGATAGTCAAAAGCTGGTTGCTATGTGACTGAAGTTCCTTTATGTGGGCAGGAGTTGACAAATTCCTGTATTTAAAACTGAAACCAAAATCAAGGAATACATAAAAAACGACCAGCTTCACGAAACAAATTAATATAACATAAATTGTGTGTTTTAACGTGCTTTACATTTTTATGGTAAATTTTTGTCAATCACTTTCGGTGTAGCAGTTATGCAAAATTCCGTAAAATTCATTCAGAATAAAGTAGTCTTCAGAGGCTATTCCCAGAAAATTCAAGATATATATTTTATTTGTCAGATAAATACATTTAATATAAGATATTTTAATCAAACTCGTTAGAGCCGTTTTTGAGAAAATCAATATGTTCGAAAACATTTCCACGTATAGGGTAGTTGGGGGTGGGGGAAGATTTTCTTTAAAATCTTCGAGTCGCATCCTTGGAAGATACCAAACTTAAATAACAAGTTTGGTATTTAACGGTATTTTCGTTTTAGAGCTATGCTGTTGACAGACACACACACATACACATACATACATACATGCACACACATACGTACACACGAACCTTTTTCCAATAATGACTTTTTTTTTTGATTTAGGAGGACCCATTACATGTATTTCCAGTGAAATCTCAATATGGAATTTTTGGATGCATTACAATACCTTCCCTACACACTATGTACATAGTGACTTTAGAGAAATTAAAAAAGCATTTTCGGAAAAAGGTCCGTGTGTTTGTCTGTCTCCGTGTATGTGTGCGTGTGTGTATGTGTGTCTCTGTTGACAGCATAGCTTGAAAACAAAAAGTTGATGAAATACCAAACTTGGTATTTAAATTTGGTATCTTCCAAGGATGCGATACGAAGGTTTTAAAGAAAATCCCATTACCCGTAACTACCCTTTACATGAAAAAATGTTCGAAAGTTTTGTTTTTCTTAAAAATAGCTCTAACGAATAAGATTAAAATACTTTATATTAAAGCCGTTTCCATTCCAAATAAAAAGTATATCTTGAATTTTCTGGGAATAGCTTCAGAAGATCTGTTAATTCTAGATGCATTTTGCTGAATTTTGCATAACTAGTAAACCGTAAGAGATAGACAAAAACTTATTACACAAAAAATGTAGATCTCCTTAAAATACACAGTTTATGTATTACATTCTTTCGGGGATTTTTAACGTTTTCGAGATATTCCTTGTTATTAGTTTCAATTGTAAAGTACTTACTTTTCTCAGACAGTGTCCGTTTTTCTTTTGTTCTACTCCTGGCTAAGCAAAGAAGCGCATAATGACAGCTTTTAAAACATTTGACTGGCACTTTAGCATAGCGCATTCCTATAGTTTCCTTCTACTTATAAGGAACTAAGTAATAATCTTTTGTAAGAAGTTTGTTTGTAGAGCAGCTAGAGAAAGTCGTTGAGTGTAACACATCAGATTTTTACTTTCGCTTCACGTATTATGTACATAGTGTATATCTTATGTACATATGCTTTGGGTCCCTCTGACACACACAAAAAAAAAAAAAATTGGAAAAAGCTGCGTGTGTGTCTGTGTGTGTGTGTGTGTCCACAGAAACGAAAAGTCCGTTAAATACCAAACTTGGCATTTAAGTTCAGTATCTTCCAAGGATGCCGCACGAAAATTTTTAAGAAAATCCCTCACCCCAACTACCCTTTACATGGAAACATTTAGGAAAATTTTGATTTTCTCAAAAATGGCTCTTAACGATTTTGATTAAAATATCATATATTAAAGATATTTACCTTAAAAATAAAACGTATATCTTGAATTTTCTGAAGATAGCCTTTGAAGACTACTTTATTCTGGATGAAATTTTCGGAATTTTGTATAATAGACAAAACGTACGACATGGACATACACTTAACAGAAAATGTAGATGTCGTTAAAACACACAATTTATGTCCTATACATTTTTTCGTGAACTTCATCGTTTTTCAGATATTCCTTATTTGTTTCAGCTTTAAAAACTCCTACATTTCTCATATAGGAATTTGTCAACTCCTGTCCATACAAACAAAAGGAATTTGTCCCATAGCAACCAGCTTTCGAGTATCGCTACAACCTATCGCACTCCCTTATTTCGCTTCTGCTTACAAGGAAACAAGTAATAAGACTATTTCTGCTAATTTGTTCTCGATTGGCATGAAGTAAATAGAAGCATAAGCTTGTTAACAATTTGTTGTAGAGAAGAAGAGAAAGTCATGTGAGTGTAACACATAAGATATTTTTTATTAGATTGGAATATTTTGCTACAGCCGCCGTATAGCGTAGCAAAGCTGGAGGAAGAGTGAGATGTTTGTGACATCAATATGGGCACGGAGGTTGCTGCGCAAAGTATCGCAGTCATATTGCGCCGGATCAAGCGATCGATCCTTCCATCGTCTTATACTGCCAGCTGCACCAGCGGAATTCTCATGAAGTTCTCTTCCTTTCATTGATTCCGCCTTCCCAATGCGGCCGTCTTGCGGTTTCCCATATACGTCTCCTTTTTCTTTTTCTTTCTTTTCTTCCCAACACCTAGTCGAAAGATATTTCTTAAGCCGAACTCACTTAACATGCAATACTAGACACCTTAACCACCATGCATTTTCACCTAATCTCTCATCTTATGTTAGGTAGAGGAAACATAGCATTGTACTAAAAAATGACGTAGTGATTAGGCCGGAATATACGTTTAGAGCCACCTGAATGGAAAATTGTATTGCTTTCTCTACACGTACTATGTACATACTGTATAGAGAAGGTATTGCGTTCCACCTAAAATGTGATACCAAGATTTCATTGGAAATACACGTTTTAGAGTCTCCTGTGTCAAAAAAAAAAAAAAACATTGGGAAAAGTTTTCGTAAAATGTCGGTAAAATACCGAACTTTGCATTTAAGTTTAGTATCTTACAGGGATGCAACACGAAGATTTTGAGAAAAATCCCCCACCCCAAACTACCGTTTACATGGAAAAAATGTTAACATTTTGATTTTCTCAAAAATGGTTCTAACAATTTTGATTAAACTGTATATATATATATATATATATATATATATATATATATATATATATATATATATATTAAAGATATTTATTTGGAAAATAAAATTTATATTTTAAATTTTCTAGAAACAACCTCTAAAGACTTGTTCATTCTGGAAGAATTTTGCTTGATTTTGCACACCTTGTAAACTGTAAGAGTTAGACAAAACCTTATCCCACAAAACATATAGCTCTCGTTAAAACATACAATTTATTTCATATAACTTTTTTGCGTAGCTGACTATTTTTGAAATATTGCGTGTTATTTGTTTCAATTTTAAAATTCTTAAAACTTTTCACATACGGGTATTTTTTAACTCCTGGCAATGCATAGAAACGGATTTCATCCACATGTTAACCAGCTTTTAATGTCGTTTTAGCCTAATGAATTCCCTTATTTCCTTTCTGCTTACAAGAAAGCATTTCTCCTAATATTTATCTCGATTAGCATGAAGTAGATAGAAGCTTAAAATTTTTAACAATCATTTGTTACAGAGATGTAGGAAAAGTCATGTGAATGGAACACATCCGATTTTTCCTTTTCTTTCTAGCCGAAAGATATTTTTTAAGCCAAGCTCACTTAACATGAATACAATACTTATTAGATATCTTAACCGCCATGCATTTTTATCTAATCTCCCATTTTATAATAGAGGAAACATCGTATTGTACTAAAACATGACGTAGAGATTAGTCCGGAATACCTGAATCGAACATTTTATTACTTTCTCTTCACGTACTATGTACATAGTGTATAGAGAAGGTTTTGCATTCCACCCAAAAATTCGATACCGAAATTTCACCGGAAATACACATTTTAAGGTCCCCGTATCCAAAAAATGGGGAAAAGGTCTGCGTAAAATGTCGGTAAAATACAAACTTGACATTTAAGTTTAGCATCTTCCAGGGATGTGACAAAATTATTTTGAGAACCCTCCCCCCCCCATTCTTTACTTGGAAAACGTTTCGAAAATTTGGATTTTCTCAAAATTGGCTCTAATAATTTTGATTAAAATACCTTATATTAAAGATATTTATTTATATGGAAAGTAAAATGTATATTTTAAATTTTCTGGGAGTAGCCTCTAAAGATCTCTTTGTTCTGAGTGAATGTGGCTGAATTTTGTGTAACTGCTTAACCGTAGGACATAGACAGAAATTTCTCCACAAAAATGTATGAGATAGAAGAATATACCTTTTAACAATAATTTTTTACAGCGATGTAGAGAAAGTTATGTCTATGGAACACTTCATATTATTTTTTAGAAAAAGACTCATATAATATATTGGTGTGTATGCGCGTGCGCGTGTAACACCGTGACTAGAAATCTGATGTTACACTATCATGACTTCTTTTCCTCAATAACGTTTGCTTTTGTAAACTTCTTCAAACTTTCTTACGAACATTCATTTTTACTGCCTCTAATACAGACGGCAAGTAGAAGTATCGCATTCGACCGGGTAATAGTTACCGATATTTCACCGGAGATGTATATTTTGAGGTAACCCTTAATAATAAAGAAACAAAACATTTTTATAAAAAAGTTCATGAGGGTGCTATGTGCTAAAAACTAAAGCTCGGTTAACACCAAGTTTGATATATTTAAGTTCAGCATATTCCGAGAATTCCACACGAAGATTTTGAAGAAAATTCCCCCATCTGAAACTACCCTTTAAAAGGAAAGATTTTCGGAATTTTCTTAAAAATGTTCCAATGATTTTGATTAATGATGTTATTTCATCTACATTCTTTAACATGTTGAATTTTAATCTAAATCGTTGGAACAATTTTAGACTAAATGAAAATCTTGTAAAAACCTTCCACATAAAGGGTATTTAGCAGTAGGCCATTTTCTTGAAATACTCTGTCGTGTCTTTGGACGATAAAGAATATACTCATCAAGTTTCGTATTTATCGAACATTTCGTTTTTAAGTTAATGCTGCTCATAACCACAGCAGTCCCCACACATACACAGACATTGATTTTTAGAGGTACTTCTTCTGGATATATTTCCGGTGAATAGAGAAAGTAAAAAAGTAAGGTTCAGCAGCTTCCAAGGATGCCCAATGAAGATTTTCAACAAATTCCTCCCATCCTCTTTACATAGAAGGATGTTCTTATTTTTGGTATCTCAAAGATGGTTGTAATGTTTAATAAAATGTATACTAAATTTTGTTCGAATAAAATGTGAAGTATTAACTGGGAAAAAGTTCTGCATATTTTGTAGTAGTGGTGAACCACAAGACATGGACAAAAACTTAACGCACACAAAATGTGTATCTCATTAACTGAGCGAATTATTTTGCTAAATACGACAGTTGGCTGATAAGTCCCGGGCCACTAGGACAATTAGACTCTAACATCGTGTAATTTAACTTGTATCCATAGTTACAGGTCAATTGTTAAGTTTTCGAATGACAGCATTTTAAACAAAACAACTTTAGAGTTTTCATGAAAATGGAGGATTTGGAAAAACGAGTTGTGATTAAATACTTCCATTGGAAAGGCTTAACGCCTAAAGAAATCAAGGAGGAAATAAGAGTATATTGAAAGACTGTCCCTTCATATTCAATGATTAACAGGGAATTATTTTTATTGATTATTTGGAAAAGGGTAAAATTATCACTGGTGACTGCTATGAAAGCTTACTGCAACGTTTGAATATGAGGTGAAAAGAAAAATACCTCATTTGGCCAAAAAAAAAAAAAAGCAAAAAAAAAAAAAACCCTCTTGTTTCATCACGAAAATGCTCCGGCCCATCATGTAGTCATTGAAATGGGAAAAATGAACATCCACCCTATCCGCCAGATCTAGCACCCAGTGACTACCACCTGTTCCCAAACCTCAAAACATTTCTTGGAGGACGAAGATTTCACGGCAACGAGGGGGTCTTGGATGCGGTAAACAGCCATTTTGAGGACTTTGATAAATCGCACTAGAGAAATGGTTTAATTGAATTAAAGAACCGATATGACAAATGTATTAGCCTTTCTGGAGATTATGTTGAGAAATAAAGCAAAAAAAAAAAATAATGTTTAAATGCTGTTTTCATTGAGAGGCCCGGCCTAGTAACCCGCCCTTACTTTAATACCTAAACGGTTTTATATGACTTTGTTACCTTTATGCAAGCGATTCTAAGAAGAAGACGAAATGGAATGGCCATCCATACAAAGCCGGACGTCGTAAACTGGAATCTCGTTGATTGCAGTCAAATCTGCCTGAGGTAATATTTGGGGAGGGGCCATCTAAAATAAATGGTGTGATGGCATGCATGAATGACAGAGTTACACTTGACTACAGTTACATGGATTTTGGTTTTGCTGCAAACACATTAGTTTTAAGTAAATAAATACATTTATGATATAGATAGTTATACCTATTTATTTTACTGTTAAAGAACGCTATAATATCAAAATAACGACAAGAATCTTCAAATATTCTAAAATCTACTTCTTGCTATGTACTTTGATACCTAAAAGGCATCACATCAAGTATTAAAGCACACACGTAATACATCGCTGTGTCTTTAACATGCACGAAATATTCGTTGCTGTTAGTTTGAATTTTCAAATAATTTATACCTTTTTAAGCGTTAATTCGCCACTTGTTTATTTATTGTGATCATGAAAAGAGTTGGAATTCAAAGGCGGAATATACGGCTCCGTCTCCAATGAAATGTGAAGATTCTGATGCCCTAATAACCCATCTTTTATTGCATATGAACTGAGAATCACAACTCTAATTAATCCGATATGCCAACATTTCATACTCTCCAGATTATTTAAAATTCAATTGGGAAATAATTTCTTCCTATTTTGCAATTAATTACTGAAGGACTTTCTAAACTAATGAAAATCAGTGAAAATTACTCCATACTAAAAGTAAAAGTACAGATTTTAGATTGATATAACGTCTCATACCGATCTAACCATTGAACAACTGACTGGAAAATACTGATATCCTGGATCGCTAGACTTTGTCCATACGAATATTATATACAGCGTGTTTCAAAACGACACCGAACCAAGACGTGGACTTAATGCTCAGATCCAATGTAAGGCAAAACAGTTTTCAACGTTTCTAAAGGTACAACCAAACGCTTCATAGTCAGCTTGGATTAAGCAGTAACCCAGGAACAAAACGCGTGCGTGGCCCACACTATTGCCATATCACGTGCTTCTGCAATATTTTCGTAAACACATCTACATACTGGACAATGGTTGGCCAACTAGGAGCGATTCTTGTCTTAAGAAACTACGCTAAGAAATCTATACCCTTAGTTATTTGATTATTCTTCCGCCTTTAAATGTCCAATAATAGACAATAAATCAACAAAAAGAAATAGCCGGGATACATACACTACTAATATTATCTTTTGGAGGCAATTTAGCGTTATGATCTTGAGAATAGAGAATAAAGACAACAGAAGCAAGAATACTACCCGAGTATTGTAGACAAACCAAATCAAGCCCTTTTGCAGTGAGATAAGAACCTCATTTATTGCTCTTAAGCTCATAATACTAACTGAAATATTTGAGTATTTAACACCAAGTTCTTGATGATTACAGACTGTTTTTAATTCTGTTTAACACGCTTTAACGATTAGATTATACCGCGATGGAGTTATTTGGTACCTCGTTTACGGTATATGGTGGACATCAGTATTTTAAGATCTCATGCCTGTTACATAGACCTTCATTTAGCACCAAGCAGATGCTGTTAGAGTACCTCCGGTCAAACCGCACTTCCACTATGTCGGATAGTGCTATGTGTAGTCAGATAGCAAAGTGCAGCTAGCCTTCTAAGGTCTCATCTCCTCACATCATTCTTGCCACTCAACTTCGCAACAGTCAGATGGGGTTAGGGTTGTCTTCCAGTCTACTGCTTGCATATCTATGGATAGATAGCAACACAATCGCAGTCACCATCTATTTTCAGTTTTGCTATTGTTTAGACTAAACACTTTGTGTCGTGGTATTAAATATGCATTCCGTTATTTATTTTGGCAACGAGGAAAATAACGAAAACTCGCCGGCCAGATATGTCATGCCATGGAATTTGAAACCAGGACCTTCCAAATTCGGGCAATAGGCATTACCGCCTCGTTAAGTTACACTAAATTGTCGAGAGTCTACTATTAGGAAATCTACAAACTATATAGGGTAATAAGTATAAGCAAGTAGTAATGGCAAAGTACGTATATTTCAAATTCAAGAGTAACCTCGAAACTGTCCAAGTCATATGTAGCCTCGGAGTAGGTAACTGCTCTTTGCCCCTTTACCTGAAAGCTAAGGCAAGTTTGCTGATAACGAGTCAGAAGAAACCCATTTGTTTTCATGACACTTTATTGTCAAGAATACTCTGAGATATATGTGAGCATCTCATACTAGTACTTCGTGCGCTGCTTAATGTCTTCAATGATACATAAAATTGCATATACCTAAAGGAGTTTCGAAGCTGCGACATCAAAGTTCAGCAAAATGCTATAAATAAGTGCTATATTTGTTCGGTGTCGATTCGAAACAGTCTGCTTACAAAATTGTTATAATTATAGGACTGCATGAGGCAGTATGTCACTCGCATATAATCTTCCTTATGATTCCTGCAGATATTCCTGATGCTTTGTCTATGCATCAGTCTCAAAATACTTATTCTTATGGATCCGAGAGAAGTCAGGATGGGGCATTAGCCTGATGCCTGGTATGAAAGTGAGGAAATAGATGATATGAAATCATGGTGAAATTGATGACAGGAAAGATGATTATGGAGCAAGTGGTGGAATGAATGGCGAAGGAAGCCAGAAAACCTGGAGTAAGTCCGCAGCTTCGTCCATCACAAATCACACACGCGGTACCCTAGGATTGATCCAGGGCCATCTCTAACAACTCGCCTCGCAAGGTGCCGTGGCCTTTAACTCCCTCAAAATATGGCCGAACTACCGAAGAGTAACATTGCACGCTCTACGATCTCACCAGTGAAGTACCGTAAGGCAGTTATTTGTAGAATTTGTTCGCGAAAATAAATGTAATAAAATAAAGAAATAAAGGCGCGAAAAGCTTGTTTTCGTCCCCAGACCATTGATAAAAGCTCTATATAAATGGGGTAGCTGTAGTTCAGTTTAAGGACATACACAAATATTTCTTCCGTTCCTCTAGTAAGCCGAATTATGCCGTATTGGTCTGCATCTCGTTTTGTACTAACGGAAGCGTTTCTTTCATAGAGGCATTATCCCAAACATCTCATTTCATATTGATTATAACATTCTCACAGTTTCGTTTGTGTATCTTGATTGTTTTTCGGGCCAGTCACAACATAGATAACTGGTAATGGCTACTGGAATCTAAGGATGATTATCTTATGGAGGGAAAACTTTGGGATCTAGAGGAATGCGTAACTTTTTATGCACATAATGTACTTACATCACCGTTGAACGATATTCATCCTGGAAACAGGTCTACTGTTATATTAATGCAGCTTACATAGCCACCGGTTTGCAGCAAGGTGGAAACACCAGAGAGCGCGCGCGCCCGGAAGTGTGTTGTGGTGTACATAGGACGTAACCAACCTGAGTGTCTTCCGGCCTTAATCATTAAGGTTAAACTGCTCCACTTTCTAACAGCCTTCCTCACAAATCTTGTTTGATCGTCAGTACACTGGCACATTATCCGTTCACACTGCAATACCTGTTAAATTTAAAAACGATTTAATTAACTCCTTACGTAAAACAAAGAACACCTGTACTCGAGGTCTCGTGAGATAACTAGCTCAAAACAAGACTCTGTTTTCCACACACTATTTTGTTATTCATGAAAGAGCAGACTAACTGACCAGAATAGCCGCATTTCTCCAAACACCCTTATCTTCGTGCTCGCAATATTGCAATGTGGAATTCGTAAGTACGGAATAATGCCAATAAAGCTAAAATTAATTCTCTTTTAAAAATGCTCGGACACAAAAAATTAATATTTTACACGGAATATTTAGAAGAAAAAAAAAACTATCATCCATGATTGTACAGGACATGTCTGGTCGACAAAATTTTAAATGGCAACGCGTTACTTTTTACTTTCTCTAGCCCCATATGTACAATGTAATAGGGATAGAGAAGTATTGTATTCCACCCAAAATTCGATACCGAGATTTCACCGGAAATACATGTTTTAGGACCCCCTGTATCCAAAAAAAGCATTTTCAGGAAAAGGTACGTGTGTGTGTGTTCGTGTGTGCGTGAACACGATAACTCAAAAACGAAAAGTAGCTAAAATACCAAACTTGGTATTTAAGATTAGTATGTTCCAGGGATGCGACACGAAGATTTTGGGAAAAATTCCCCCACCCCAAACTACCCTTTTCATGGAACATTTTTCGAAAATTTTCATTTTCTCAAAAATGGCTCTAACGATTTTGATTAAAATTTCGTATATTAATGATATTTACCTGACAAATAAAATGTATATCTTGAATTTTCTGGGAATAGCCTCTGAAGGGTAGTTTACTCTGGATGAACTTTACTGAATTTTGAATAACTGCTACACCGTACGAGATGGTCAAACTTACTACACAAAAAATGTAGAGCACGTTAAAACACACAATTTATGTTATATACATTTTCTTCGTGAGTTCGTCGTTTTTGAGACATATCTTATTTTTGGTTTCTGCCATGAAAAACTTGTATTTTTCTCATACAGGAACTTGTCAACTCCTATCCATATAAACAAAGGAACTTCATTGACATAGCAACCAGCTTTTGACTATCATTTGAACCTATGGTAGTCCCTTATTTCACTTCTACTTACAAGGAAGCAAGTAATAATACTATTTTTGCTCATTTTTTCTGATTAGCATAAAGTAAATAGAAGCTTTTTAAGAATAATTTGTTGCAGGGATATAGAGAAAGTCATGTGAATGGTATACATCAGATTTTTAATTATAGATTTATTTTTTGGAAAATGCAGCTACCTAATTTAAACACATGAAATATTTCAGTCTTTTTGGCGTGGGAGTAGAGTGCTGCTTTATATTCAAGAGGTCCTGAGTTCGAATCTCGCCATGGTGATTTACCCGAATAAACTTTAAGGGTTTTTCCCTTTCTTTAGAATTCAAGTGTCTGCTAACTTAAGTTAATATGGACCGCAAGCTTATTTGAGCATCATTTTTCGTTCATCGTTCAGCTTGACCTATTAATCAAAGGACTTTAATTTAAAAAAAAAGGTTTTATAGAAAGATTTGGTTGCTCTTTGAGATTGTTGTTTTATACTTTCTCTAGCCCCATATGTACAATGTACCTACATATTGGATAGAAAAGGTATTGTATTCCACCCAAAAATTTGATGTCGAAATTTCACTGAAAATATATATTTTGGGGTCCCCTGAGTCCGAAAAAGCATTTTTAAAGAAAGGTGTGTGTGTGTGTGTGACAATGGACAACATAGCATATAAACGAAAACACCGTTAAATACAAACTTAGTATCTTCCAAGAATGCGACACGAAGATTTTCAAGAAAATCCCCCATACCCGAAACTATCTTTTACATGGAGAAATATTCTAAAATTTTGTTTTTCTCAAAAATGGATCTAACAATTTTGATTAAAATACCACACAATAAAGCAATTTCCATTACAAATAAAATGTATATCTTGACATTTCTGAAAATAGTTTCTGAATTCTGGATGAATTTTGTTGAATTTTGCATAACTAATAAACCGTAAGAGATAGACAAAAACTTTCTACAAAAAATGTGGATCTTGTTAAAATACACAATTTATGTGATATACATTTTTTTCTTGCAGTTGACCGTTTTCGAGACATTCCTTGTTTATTAGCTTGTTTTAAAATACGTGTATATTTCTCATGCGGTAACTTTTCAACTTCTGCCCACGCAAAGAAACGGATTTCAATTCCATAGCAACCACATTTTAAAACATTTGACTGTTGGTTTAGGCTAGGTATTCCCTTATTTCCTTTCTGCTTATAAGGAACTGAGTAATAAGACAGTTTCTGCTAACGCTTATCTCGATTAGCATGAAGAATAAGCTTATCAACAATAATTTGTTGCAAAGATATAGAGAAAATCATGTGATCATCAGATTTTGTTTAAAGTTCCCTCCAAAATTTCCGGAATTATTGCAACAATTGCAATTCTAATCATTTAAAACGATATTTAAATACTCCTAATTTTCCAGATCTCGTAACCGAGACTAAATTTCAAATATCCATAAAAGAACTCAAGTGGATAGAGAGAGGGGAGAGAGAGAGGGGAGAGAGAGAGGGGAGGGGAGCAACAATCTATCCATAGTATGTATGTACTATATGTATGCTATATACGTATGTATAGTAATTATACAGAATAATGTATGTAAAGTGATGAATGCATGCAATGTATATGGAATTTCCCCTTTAAGTTACGTGTTTTGAAATCTATGAAATTCCTTAAGATTTTTTTACTTTTTCCACTATTAAATCAAATAGGGAAATTCTGTATTCCACCCAAAAATTCAATACAGAGATTTCACCGAAAACATGTTTTGATACCGCTGAAACCAGAAAATATATTTTTAGAAGAAAAAAAAAAGGGCTGTGTTTGTGTATGTCTTGTGAACAGCACAACTCAAAAACGAACAGTTGGTAAATTCAAAATTTGATATTCGAGATCAGTGTTTTCCAGAGATGTGACAGGAACATTTTCAGAAAATTTCCCAACTCAAATTCTTTAGATAGAAGATTTTTAAAAATTTTCCATTTTCTTAAGAACGGCACATACAAATTTGATTAAAATATCACATGTTAAAGATATACACTTCGGCACTTAGGGAATCCTTAGTCAGACTTGTAGTTTAAAAAATTACAGTAGATTAAATTTTGAATCTTTATATTTTATTTTTGGTTACGTAATAACAGGTACATAATTTTCACATTATACAGAAACGCTCAACATACGAGGGCTGTTGCAGAAGTACTTGACCTAACAAAGAAAGCACAACAATTTTGGGGAGATACACTTTTCCCAGCGATGTTCAATAGCTTCGATACCCTGTTTATAGTGAGAACTATCGAGGTCTGCAAAACAGCCGATCAACTGCAGACTCTACCTCTTCATTGTTGGCAAATCTTCTACCACCAAGCCATTTCTTCAAGATTGGAAACAGAAAATAGTCAGAGGGGGCTTAATCTGGTGAATAGGATGCATGAGGAAGCAACTAAAACTTTAAGTCATTGATTTTGACCATGGCATTATGGACCTGTAAACCGGTGCATTTTTTTGATGAAACAAAACTTTTTTTCACTAAATGCGGTCGTTTTTGCTCTATTTAATCACTCGAACGCTGTAACAAGTTTGCAAAATATTTGCCAATGATTACTTTTCCTGTTTTGAGATAATCAATGAAAATTATTCCGCGTGCGTCCCAGAAAACTGACACCATAAGCTTGCCTGCAGATGGAACTGTCTTCGCCTTCTTTGGAGCCAATTCTCCTCTTCCAATCCACTGTTTTGATTGTTCTTCACCTCAAGTGTGAAGTGATGGACCCAGGTTTCATCCATTGTTATGAATCGATGCAAAACTCAGATTTATTGCAGCGGAACATCGCCAAACTCTCGTCTGAAACATACTCACGACGCTGTTTTTGTTCTATTGTGAGCAATCGAGACACCTACCTGGCACACAACTTTCTCATATCCAAATTTTCAGCCAGTATGCAATATGCAGAACTTTTTGAAACGTCTGTAATGTCTGCTAGCTCGCGCACTTTCAGTCGACGTTTATCCAATACCGTGTTGTGGCTTTTCTTTACAATTCCAGGACTGGTAACCTCATTTGCTCGTCTTGGCAGCTCGTACGGCCGCGCTTAAGCTCTGCCACCCAATATTTCACTGATGTAAACGAAGGAGCAGGCTCCTCCAAAGTAGAATCTAGCTCAGCTTTAATATTAGTTGCACTAAGACCTTTCAAATGAAAGTATTGTATGATTCACATTATTCAAACTATTGCAACATTATTTAAAATCTTACTTTCAATTAATTTCTCGTTACAATGATATAGCATTGTGTTTATTTCTGTTTTAATATTAATCAAAAAAACATTTTCTTCTTAACTCTGGCTATTATTTGCTTATAAAAATATTACCTATTGTTTAAAGAGGCTATTGAAATATGTTTTTTCTATCTCTGGCATCCACTTAATATTGACCGAATGTCAGATATATTTTATTTTACCAGTTGGGATCTGTTTACCTATAGATTGATGTATCTATGGAAGTTGTAACCTCGTCATTTTGTTGACTGCATACCATAAATTAACATGATGAAGTTCAGAATCTCCATGGAAAAGTTTATATCCAATTACAGAGGAACCTTTACGAAAATAAATTAATTGACTTTACACATGGAACAATTAAATATAGCAAGGCATAGCTAGTGCTACTTTTTTATAATCCTTAAAATGTTGGCCCAACATTGTGTGATACCTTTATAAGGCTTTTTTCGGTTAACATTCCTAAACATTCCCAAACAGCCTAAAGGAGACATATTTCAGAACATCTCATTGCCTTTTCTATATTAGAATGGATGTTATCTTCTTCCTGTATAGCGGAATGACCTGGAGTTGAATATTTAATCACAGTGATTTGAGTTTTGTATGTATTTGCAAGAAATTAACTATTGCCAATAATATAATGATATTACAGTTTTGAGGAACACAACTGTCACTTCAGAATCAGATGATCTTCAATCATTTTTAACAACCTTATAACCGCAATTTCAATGTCATTCCCTGAATGTCCAACTATTTAATCCACATTGCACAATAACCGTTCTTAAAATCTGATACATAGGCTATATATAGCCAGTTTCTTCTCATGAAACGAAACATTAACATCTGACTGTAATACTTATAATGTTTTGCAAATCAATGCTGTTTGAATCATTAATGTCCCTATCCTTCTGTTTTTCCAGGCACATTAGATTTTTTTTAAATGTTTTTTATGTTTAATTTCCAGCTCATGTGAGAAATTGCTCACAAACAAAGGAACAGCATGGTATGCACAAACGACGGCAAATGAACAGCAGGTAACACGATTAAATATACCAGCGTTACTAGTATCAGTTAAATTCTTGGTGCAACAGTATTCTGGTTTCTATTTTATGTTATGCAATTACACATAAGTAGCATCAGATAATAAAATCAAATGGCCATACTGTATTGCAAATGGCATACCACACATATTATTATATCAAAATGTTCTTTATGTTGGTTTACCTGATTCAAGAAAAAATAGACAAATAGAATCACTCAATTCGAAGCAGCCCAGTGAATAATTAGATTTTCAAACTAGAATTATCACAAAGAATATCTGAGATATCAAAATACAATTGACGTGGCAGTTGACCAGCATTCAATGCAGCAAAAATCTTGATCTTGCTAAACATACTATATAGAACTTTGTCATTCTGAGACCGCGAAATGTCATACATTTCTTGCGGAGTTAACCATTTCCGAGATATTCCTTGTTATTGGTTTCAATCTTAAAATACTTAAACTTTTCTCATGCGGGAGTTTGGTAGCTCCTGGCCATGCAAATGGATCGAATTTCAATTGCATACCGACAGCTTTTAAAAGATTTGGCTACTGCTTGGGTCTAGTGCATTCCTTTTAATCCCTTCTGCTTATAAGGAACTAAGTAATGAGACCGTTTCTGCTAATGTTTATCTTGATTAACTTGAATCAGATGTAAGAATAAATAAGCTTTTTTGGGAATAATTTGTTACAGAGAGGCAGAGACATGCGGATAGTACACATGCGAATGGAACACATCATGTTTTTAACAATAATAATGATAATAGACAATACTATTAATATTAATAGTACGTTACGCATGTATACAACCTAATGTAAAATCTCAATTTGATAATTAGCGGTGCCAATACGTGTAACGAAATTATAGGATTTCTATAATGATGCAGAGAGACCATTTGAAATCCTAGTTTTTGCTAATAATCTTTCGTACACAAATGTCGTGTATTATTTCTTTTGTCACATTTCCATAACGCAATGAGGGGAAGAATGTGATGTAATAAGAAAGGGTGAGTTTAGGCAACAAAACCTGCGTGTGGCGGCTATCAAATTTATAGCTGCATAAAGCGACTTTGAAGGCGTATTAAGTACACAGCTAACGAATTCTGAATACCAAATGATGGGCAAGTGCAGCGGTACCACCATTTTTTTCTGTATAGCCTGAGGAAATGACTTGACCCCAAATAAATATTGTAGATGTAATTCGGCAGTAATTGGGCTCTGGAAATTAAATGTTTCCTGGGGATCACGTGAGAAGCCTACTAAACAGTCCCTTCTGACAAAACAAAAGGAATACATAGTCAAGGCCATTAAAACATATTACACTTGTACTGAAATTAGGATAAAAGGAATAAAACATGAAAACGACAATCTTATTCCGTAATACAACCTGGAAGTCCTTGAAAAATGAAGTACACGACAGTTTCTTGTCCTTTTATACATAATTCAACAAACAGAACCCGCAGTTTTGCTCGTGTTATTGCATTAACTACGCATATTCTTCTCCTTACTCCTTTTATTTTCCTATAATATTGTTGAATATGGCAAGGAAGATTGAAACCTCATTCTATTTGACTTTATAATAGAATATTTGTGAGAAGAGTTTCGAAATAGACTACATTAATGTTCAGAAAGCATTTCAGCACATCTTGTAAATTAAATTTAGTCAACTAAATTAATTACAAGTAACAAATTTCGTAAAACCTGTTGTTCTTTTTAAATGCCCTTCTTAGGTATACGGTAACACAGATGATACTGAATGATAAATAGGAAATTAAATGATAATTACGAGCAGAAATATGTGTAAGAAACGTTGCAGGCTTAATTTGGAATATCTCGCCGGTGTTAACATCACTGAGAAAAAAATTACAATGCACTGCCAAACTCCGGTTCACGAGTCTTTAATGATCTTGGCTGCCCATGACGTACTATGTACATAGTGTATAGAGAAGGTATTGTGTTCCATCCAAAAGTTGATACCAAGATATGCTTTGGGACCCTCTGAATCCAAAAAGAGCATTTTCAGAAAAGATCAGTGTGTGTATGTCTGTCTGGACAGCATCGCTCAAACACAAAATGTCATTAAATACGACATTTGTAATTTAGCTTTAATATCTTCAAAGGATACGACACGAAGATTCTGAGAAAAATCCCCCCACCCCAAACTACCCTTTACATAGAAAAAATTAGAAAACTTTGATTTTCTCAAAATTGGCTTCTATTAAAATACAGTATATTAAAGCTATTAGCATGCTATTATTAATGTATATCTGGAATTTTTTTGGGACTAGCCTCAGAAGACCTGTTCATGACGTTTGTAAAACTGGCAAAGCGTAAGAGACGTACAAAAAAGTAGGCCTCTTTAAAGCACACGATTTATGACATATACATGTTTTTAGTCGAGTTGGAGGTAGTCCTTATTATTTGTTTCAGTTTTTAAACTTAACTTTTCTCATACGTGAATTTGTCAACCTATGGCCGATCTAAGAAACGGGATTTCAATCACAGAGCACCAGTGTTTTGACTATCGCTTTAGCATAGTGCACTTACTTATTTCCCTTCTATTTACAAGGAACAGATAATATCATTTCTGCTAATATTTATCTCAAGAAGGATGAAGTAGATAGAATAAGCTTTTTAACAATAATTTGTTACAGATATGTAGAGAAAGTCATGTAAATGGAACACATCAGATTGTTTAACAGTTAAAACAATATTTCAACAAAAACCATCTGAGAAGAAATAAAGTAATTATACAATAAAAATTTCCATTGTCTTATGCTTCCTTTATTATGTCTTAAATCCTCTAATTGTTGAAACTTGACATAACCTAATTTCAAATAAAATATATATGAACTCAGATATCAGACCCGAGCAAAATAACATATCAATATTCATATAAATAAATTCTAAAATATTTACTCAAAATAGGTACAAAACCTCCTTTACTAAGAAATGAATGCTGTTTCAACAGATAATATACTTTCATATGTACTTTGTGAATCATTTATAAAAACCTCTGTGTTATTATTTATCATTAGAAATTATTTCTGAAATTGTTTCGCTTCACGCCTTTTTATTGTTCTACTTATACCTCATCTTAACTGAAATGTCCCATCGGTGGTATTTCCCTGTGGGACATTGCCTATCAGCAAGTATGTAGCTTGTGTACTGCAGTATTTAGGTTTCTAATCATCTTTAATTTTTATTATTAAATCACACTCACATTCATACTCACATTATACTTCCAGATTGAGAAGAATAGGGAGTAATCTAGTTTTAGATAAAAATCTTACCTCACTTCCCTCCCCAGCCCGCCCAGCCGGGAATCGAGATTGGGCCAAGCTCTTTAGATGTTTTTTGTAGCTTTACATCCTTTAACCTGGTTGGTCATATCGGACGATGAATGAACTTGGTGAAATGATCTCGATGTCCATGGAGATTAAACTTACACTACATTCGTCTTCTCAGGATAAGGGAAATCCCCAAAAAAGGAAGCTTATCTGGAAAATTCAACCTAAGTGGGATTCGAAATCGGGACCTTCTGAATAGAAGGCAGACACACTACAACCACATTGCTCACACTAGATGTTTTGTTGTAACTACATGGAAGTGCACTTACGCTAGTACGTTAGTCAAATGTTTAAATCAAAGTAAAGATTATGAAGAGGGTATTACAATTTGGGTATAGAACGTTGAATTTGGAAGAAAGGAAAATGTTAAAACAGTGTTTAGTATATCAAGAGAAAAGCTTAAAGAACAAGGGATGGGTAGACTGTCTCAGAAATAACTTGGAAAGTGGTGGTTTAGGGTAAATATGGAGAAGAAAAGAAAATAATGTGAATAGTTTCTATAAATTGGCAAAGAAAACATTTGAGGATATAGAAATACGAAACATATTTAATGAGATAGCTAAAAAGAGGTCTTTATGTTTTATATACAAATAACAGACTCATGGGGAAGGGAAAAGTATATAGATGGGACAAATAAACAGGAGCGAGAAGGTATTGCACGAATGAAAGCAGGACTATGGAGGTTAAAAGGTTTAAGTATAGGTATTCCATTAAAGCAGTGTGCTATATATGGCTGAAATGAAGACATGAAACGTATTATTTAAATGTAAAGGTACTGGAGTTTGTAGAAAATAATATATTAATAGCAAATGATTTAAGGTAGATTTAAATGCAGTGGAAGTTGAAATGTTTCAAAAAGACAGTAAGAAGATTGGACAATGCTTATATAAAATGAAAAATAAGTTGGACCGGACAGCAAATAGCCAAAAATGATGTAACGAACTAGAATTAAGAACTATTGTAAAATATGAATATAACCGGTAAAGAGCCAGGGCTGAACATCAGTCGTATTCACCTGTATACAGCTTAGTATAAATAAATAAATAAATAAATAAAACAAAGTAGCTGTGTGTACGAAGCACTTGATGTTTTGAGTGGTCTTTGAATGTCCTGTTTGTAGGCAAATGAACGGTCCAAAATTTCCAAACTGTTAGTTATGAAACACTCTCCGACCAGCAACTGAAAGTATCGTAAACGATTAAAGCTACGAAGGAAGTTATTAAAAACAGAAAATGTATAATTTATTAAACTGCACATTCGACTTAATTGAACATTTGCACAGTCCATTCGTATTTTTTCGGTCACGGCTTGAAGGAGGGGCAGAAGTTTGGCTGCCTTGACCCGTCCACTATTATCCACAAGCTGGTCGAGTGGAAATGTCGGTGTTGTAATACCGTTCTTATTATGCGATATGATGCGGATTTGCATTTAATATCTATTTTGTTTTCAATTTCCTTGTCTTTTTAGAGCTTAGCAGTTAATTCAAACGCGTATTTATGTATTTCAATGATCCCTTCATCATCATTCTCTTGTAATAGAGACCAGATCTTTGAGCGCTCAATTTATATCCAATACCAATCAACCAAAATAAATTTATATCCAATATTAGTAAATACAAGGAAATAAGTATAATTTCTGTTAATATTACCTCGAGTAGAATGGAACAGATTAAAGAATACGCTGTTGTAGAGATCCTTGCTTCAAATCCTCGGCTATGGCATTGAATTTTTCAGTCTGACTTCTGCAATCCAACCAGTTAATTAAATCTTGTAATAATGGTTTGCTGCAGCATAGGTACTCATGTGATTTTTATTTTGTATTGAACGCGTATGAGTTGCAATTATTCCAATTTTCTAGCGTTAATAAAATTACTGTACTCTCCAAGTTTAACATTAAAGTTTATGTTTAAATTTGTGTGTGTTATTTCAAAGATTTTTTTTATCAGATATACGCAGAATGCTTTAAAATTTCTGATTTAATCTGGCATGTATTTGTTTCCCAAATACAACTAACTAGAATGTGATTCAATAGCTTAGATATCCCCATAGGAAAATTCGAGGCGAGAACTCTGCTGAAAACAAACGGATAAAAACTGTATGTTTAAGACAGTGCAGCGAAATCTGCGCACGCGCGAGTGAAGAATCGCATTTCCATATTTTCCCTGTGCCCCTTGTTTGCGTCTTATCGGACCGGACAGAGGTTACTTGTGCAAATATTGCTGCCGTTGCTGGGGTGCCCAGGCGCTCTGTATTATCTTGTATCTGCAAATTGGAGTCCACGCAGTGTCCGCCGTTCTGCCTTCTATTGACTTTACAGCTTCAGTTATTTCCATTAAAGGAAACTGTAACTCCCTGTTTTATTTATCAAGTTCTACATTGGTGTATATATATATGTATATATATATATGTTAAAGAGTATTAAATAGCTTACTAATTTTTAATACTTGCTTTACATCTACCATGTACACAGTGTGAAGAGAAAGTATGGCATTCCATCCAAAAATTCAATGCCAAGATTTCACCGGAAATAGACGTTTTAGGGTCCCTGTATTAAAAAGGCATTTTTAGAAAAAGGCCCGTGTGTTGGTAAAATACCAAACCTGGTATATAAGTTTAGCATCTTCCAAGGATGCGACACGAACCTATTATATCGAAAAACTTTCGAAAATTTTGATTTTGACAAAATGCCTCTAACGATTTTTGATTAATATATTTTGATTAAATATATTTACAGAAAAAATAAAATGTATATGTTAAGTTTTATAGGAATAACCTCTGATGAGCTCTTTATTCTGGATGATTTTCTTTTGAATTTTACATCACTAGTAAAGCGTAATAGATAGACAAAAAACTTACTACACGAAACATGTAGATCTCATTGAAACATACAATTTATGTCGTAAAATATTTTTTTTTCGGGAGTTGACCTTGTTTTTTGTTTCAGTTTTAAAATACTTAAAACATTTCACATATGGTCAAGTTCTGGCAATACAAAGAAATGGGTTTTATTCACACGGCAACCAGCTTTTAAAAGATTTGACTACATTTTAGCCTAGTGTATTCCATTAGTTCCCTTCTGTTTACAAAAAAGCATTTCTGCTAATGTTTATCTCGATTAGCATGAAGTATACAGAAGAATAAACTTCTTAACAATAATTTGTTACTGAGATGTATAAATGAAATGGCATGTTATTTATGGACGCTCTTTAACTACTCTGGTTCTCAGCGTCCCATTCCAAATTGGACGTGAAAGATCGCTTAATTTTTACTCAGAGGCCTCTCTATCAGGCTTGAGGTTCTTTTACATGCCGTAAATCTACGACCCCGGACCAACGGTGTTACTTTCCTTCCGAAGGAAGCCATGCTAAGGATTGTTACACCCGAAAAAATCCATCGTCCTCCGCCGGGTTTGAACCCGCGACCTTGGGCATATGAAGTCTGCATGGTAACCATTACATCACGGAGGGCGACACTCAGATGTAGAGAAAGTCATGTGAATGGAACACATAATATTTTTTTAGTTGGTACAAACCTTCGTTTTAGATTTGTGGTTTAAAATATCCTTTTCCTCCCATTTGCCTTAGTTTTATGAGGTTTACTTTACACAGTTATATTGTCAAAGCTATCCATTACAAAACGGAAAATTGTTTTACTATTTCCCCGTTGTCTTTTTTTGGCAGTGCAATAGATAACTGTATATATCCTATTATATAATCAGCAGTATATAATATTACCAGAGAAGAAATTAATGTAATAGAGCTGATAAATAGCAACACATTTAATCAGAATCATGATTTTTATTATCTTCTTATAATTCAGTGGCTCCATCTTCATTACATTTAATATGGTAATTAGAAATGCACTCAGTATGAAAACAGCAAACAGTCACGTTGCATTTACTTTTAATAGCGGCACATAAAACTTATTTTAAAGTTCTCTAGACTAATAGGGGTCGATACCAAAATAAAACATAAGTTAATCATAAGCAAATACATAAACAACATTTGTAGGCTTTAAAAGTTTAATTTTGCGCCTAGAGCTGCCCAACAATTATGATTTCATGATTGAGGCTATCATAATAATGCAATGTCGATAATAATAATCAAGACAACCTTGAAGGATGTCTCGATTTCAAATTCCCGGAGCTATCGAAAGCTAAAAATTAACTTTAGTGAAATAATATTGACGGCATATCAAATTTATAAGGATACCGTTAAAATTAAAATACGCGTTTATTAGCACACCGTTATGCAAAAGCATGTATAATGACGTTAGGTAAAAACGAGTTATTTTATAGTCTTCAATTTCTAGTAGAGTGGACATTGTACTTTTACAATCTAAAAGTATATATTTTTAATACTATTCAGTCAGTGGGCAAGGCATGAAAGTTATTTTTACTCATGAAACACTCTGCTAAGTCTAAAAGTATATATTTTTAATACTATTCAGTCAGTGGGCAAGGCTTGAAAATTATTTTTACTCATGAAACACTCTGCTACGTCTTCTGTATTTAAATTACTTCAAGCATTATGTACATTTCATCATATTTTTTGTACCCACTCTCTCCTTGTGGAGCACCCAAATGTTTTCCCTTGTATGCATGGTCATGGCTGGGGTTTGAAGATCCTTGAACACAATTCTCCAGTTAATTGTTTGACTCTTACAGTGTAGTTATCATTAATCTCTGACCTCTCGGTTCGACCTTTTTATGCATTCTATAAGTTAGATTAATTTGACATGTTGAAGAGACAAGCTGTCGTTTATTTCTGGACTTCGGTACCGAGAAGCACGTCCCTCGTATTTCATGCGACCCCTTGTAGCCTTCAAGGGACATAAGAGTAGAGTGGGGGCATTCATGCCTTCCTTATTTAAATCATGCTCTTATTCATATGATTACTGTCAAACACTTGGAATTCATTTTGTATGCATCGAAGAATAAGAAGCCATAAAGAGTGCCTAGTTTGGAGTGGAAATGCACGAATCTCTTACCTTCAGAATATAAACAATTCTGATGTGCTTCATTGACATGACTTTCTCTATATCTCGTAACAAGTTATTGTTGAAGAACTTATTCTTCTAGTTACTTTATGCTAATCGAAATAAAATTAGAAATGGTTTATTTCTTGCTTCCTTGCATGTAGAAGAGGGATAAGGGAGTACACTAGACTAAAATGATAGTAAAATCTTAATAAAGGTGTTTTCTGTGTGATTGAAATGCCTTTGTTTGTGTAGCCAAGAATTGAACATATGAGAAAAGTATAAGTATTTTAAAGCTGAAACTAATAACAAGAAATATCTCAGAAACAGTCATCTCTACAAAATATCGTATATGACAAATTATGTATTTTAATGAGATCTACATTTTTTGAAGTAAGGCTTTGTCTATGTGTTACGATTTACGAGTTATGCAAAAGTCAGCAAAATTCATCCTAAATAGAGATCTTCTGAGGCTATTCCCATAACATTCAACATACACATTTTATTTGTCATGTAAAAATATTTAATATGCAACATTTTAATCAATATCGTTGGAACCATTTTTGACAAAATCAAACTTTTCGAAAATATTTCCATGTAAAGGGAAGTTTGGGTGAGGCGATTTTCTTGAAAATGTTCGTGTTGCATCCTTGGGAGACACTAAACTTAAATATCAAGTTTCTATCATACAGGGTGTTTGATGTGTATATACAGATCTTTAGATAAATTCTAACTTAATGGTGGCTATTTTGGTATGTAAAGTGATTTTTTTTCTTTTCAACTAACCACAGAATAATCATATAATTACTGCTTGATGTGTTTTGCATGCTCTTAAATGAAACTTAAACTGTCCGTTTTACTTCCACGTTTTCACACCTCAATACGTGATCTGTTGGTCTAGGTAGTATGGAGTGACTGGCCCTGCAGAAAACATTCAAACTGGATTCCGATATAATATTCCGATATAGCCTGACCGCTTAATATTAAGTATTTTAATCTGCGGTCTCGGGGAAAATAGACACGCATGTCTTATGTGACAGATCCACTTGGAGGTACTAACCAACCAGAAAATATTATACTCTTAGTAAGTAAAATTATAAGTCCGTAAATGAATCGGGCTTTGTAATATGTAATACTGTTTATTACATTGTTCTTAATTACCAATATAAATATCTGCACTCATGTCCCTAACAACGCGCATCGTTTCGGATGCAAATTGAAATGCGGTGAAAAATGTGATATTTTTCTTACAAATCAAGCGTTCACAAACGATATGCATTATTGCTATTTTATTGTTAGTAAAATAATAAAAGCATTGAGTTATGTAAAATAATCATAAAAACCCACAAAAATAAAATTAAATAGAATTTCGAAGATCATATCTAGATATTAAGAGAACAATGTAATTTTCATGTTACTCAAAACACAGGTTACCGAAGGGCATACGCTACACAATATAAGAGATCTAGAGTAAAATATGCTCTACTGCTCAGAAGAAAACGTTTCCCAGGGCAACAGACAAAATAGAATTAAAAAACAAAATAAAGCATTTCTGAGATCCTTGGCAAGACCCAATTCCAGAGAGCAAATAAGAAACGGAAATGGGGTTGTTAGAAAGGAATTCAAGGCAACAGTTTCTTAGAAGAGATGAAATACTAGAAGCAACTAATGGCATTAACTCTCTTTTCGCGTCAAATGGTTGGAAGGGGAGGAATGGAAAATCGTGGATATGCGTATTATTAGAATAAGAAGAAAACGAATGAGTGAATGGTTGGATGGATCTTCTGGACAGTACGTTATACGATTTTAACATTAGCATAATCTAATAATGGCTGATAGGATGATTATATATTGGCATGTAAAAGGAAATAGGAACAGTATTGGATAATAATTGATAAACTTTCGTTTTCACATTATAAAATAAAATTAACATCCCGCATTATTTTTTTCGGTTTCATTCCGATTTTTATGGCTGCTGTTTCACTTTCAATATATTTACACACAAACATCTATACAAAGCTGGTCTTAAATAGCAATCCTCCAAAATATAAATATCGAAAGCTGGTCACTTCTGACAATGAAAACGATGAACTTCAATTTTAATAGTCTGTTTTAAACAGTTAGCCTAAAATGTTAAAACTGATTTTAAGGGATCTCGCCGTATGCAGATTCCCAATTCACGTGATCATACTGTCCAACTTTTGGTTAGGATGAATTGATGAAGACATGAATTTATCCTCGAGGATGGATGTGCTAACATAGCCTAGTAAAGAACATTTTTACTTTCTCTACCACCTAACCAAAAATTGATTTGTTTGTGCCTCCTATATCCAAAAAGTTGAGTTTACACGAGTTCTCTACCTATTCTGAAACCAACTATTCTTATAAAAGCTTATTTTTCTATCCACTTCATACTCGGAGATACACGGGAATACACTAGGCTAAACAGATGGTCAAATATTTCAAGAGTTAGTCGCAATGTAATGCATTGATATTCCATTGTCTTTGCTTGACCAGGAGAAATAAAAATTAATAACGATTTTCTGTTTGAGAAATGTATAAGTATTTTAAAACTGAAACAAATAATTAGGAATATCTCGGATATTCCTAATCCAAAAATTGTGTGTTTTAATGATATATACAGTTTTTGTATAGTAAGAATTTCATTCTCTCTCCCTTCCTCTCTGATTTGTCTCTCTTAGAGTTTCATAAAAAATGAACTGGGCTTCGTAGAAAGTTCAAGATATACATTTCATTTAGCATAAAATAACTCAAACATGTTATGATATCTAAGTCAAATTTGTTAGATTATTTTTGAGAAAATAAAAGTTTTCAAACAACTTTGTAAATGGTAGTTTGAGGTATGAGATTTGTTGGAATGCCATACCTTCTCTGCTTACTACATACATGGTACGTGTAGATAAAGTAAAAAGTGGGACAAAACATCCATCGACCACAGTCGTTTTCCAGGAAAGCAACCTTTGGTTCATGACCTCTGGGTTCAAGTGCATTGGAACTAAAGGTAGCATAGCTAAGCACGTTATCGCCCAATCGCGATCCGATCTAAGTCAGTGAATAGAACATTTGAAATATTTATGAGAACAGCAGTCACCTCGAAACAAAGGACAGACGTATCGAACATTCTAGTCTGTACTTATGTTAGCTGTAACTGTACAATAAGGAATCAAATTGTTTCCGGAACTCAACCAACAGAGACTAGAATGTTTTTTATCCTTTAGGCAATCATTTCATTACTTTATCTTAGGAAGTTTGTACTAAATCTGTGTCTTTGGGTGAACTTTGGCTGCGACTAACTTGACATCTGTTTATGTGGATTGTGGCTTCTGTATGTTATGTAAATGGGAGATTGGAGCTAGAGACTGTCTTGCATCTCTTAAAAGCTCAATAGTAACTCTGAAAAGTCACTTTTGTAATAATATACTGAGTTTTTCCTGCTATTACATACTATTTATTATTTATTAATGCAATACCAATGTAATATTTGTTTTGTTATTGTTTTTATTTATGTATTAATTCATCTTTTTGCTTTCTCTAGCAAGTATGTACTTACCGTGTGTATAGTATCTAAAGAAGGTATTCTATTACACCCAAAATTTGATGTCGAGATTTTACCGGAAACATGTTTTGAGGTCCCCTGAGTCCAAAAAAAGGTCTCTCTCTGTGTCTATAGACAGCAAAGCTCAAACCGAAAAGACCGTTAAACACGTTGTGTAACATTGTTATTTATGTTTAGTATCTTCCAAGGATACGACTCGAACAGTTTTAAGAAAATCCCTCCCTCCCAAACTATCTTTTACATGTAAAAAGTTTTGAAAAAGTTTTTCTCAAAAATGATTAACGATTTGAGCGAAGTATGTATTAAATATATTAATATCACAAAGAAGATGTATGTATGTGTTTATATGTATATATATATATATATATATATATATTCTGAATTTTCTAAGAATGGTCTCTAAAATCCCCTTTAATTTGGTCGAATTTTGCTGAATTTTGCATAACTGGTAAGCCGTAAGAGATAGACAAAAAGTTACTGCAGAAAAAAATTAGATCTTGTCACATATTTTTGCGTAGAGTAGAGCGTTACCGACATATTTAAAATGCCTAACTTTTCTCCTTTCGTGTTTCTTATTTTACTGCTGGCCATGTAAAGGAAACTAAACTTCAATTATTTCACATAACGACTAGCTTTTAAAAACGTTGAATCACTTTAGCCTGGTATATCATCTAATTTCGCTTCTACTTACAAAGAAGCAAGTAATTAGTCCAATTCTGCTAATGTTTATCCGGATTTGCATGATGTATATAAAGGAATGTTTTTTTAAGAATAGTTTTATGTGGAACAGCTTGAAAAAGTCATGTGAATGTCTATATATAATCATTATTTTTATGTTAGAGTGAAATATTTATACCATAAATGTTATTTATATAAATTTTATCCTTGTGACAACCCTCTAATGGGGGAATTATTTTGAGATAACATAAAATTAAATTAAAATTATTCATCTCAGTGTAACAAAATTGGCTTCAAGCCAAACTTAAAATACCGATTTTTCAAATGCAAGCATTTTTTTCATTATAATAATTATTGTGTAAAATAGGAATTTCTCTTGAGGGTTTTAGGTCTTGATTGATTGAATATCCTAAATTGTGACTATGAGGAATTATAGTTTTGCCTTAAGCAACAGATACATTGACTTTTTAAGTTATGATACTTTAGAAGTCTTGGTGGCAAATGTTTACATACGTAATTGATAACTGTGGTTAGAAATCATTAGTCAGAAGGCATGTTCCAGATTTCAAGGAAAATATCTAATGGAGCACTAGAAAAGAGTACCATTTGTGCGATTTAATGCGCAGTTTACAGTTATTCCAATTAGTTCAGATAAACGTTATAGTATTCTGCAAAATAACACACTGCTTCAAATCTTTGGACAAATATATAGCTTGCTGCTTTTATTCTAAGAAACTGTGATATTTATGGAACTTAATTCTTTGTTAATAAAGGATTGTGGGGCACTCAAAATAGATGATTTACTCTACTGGATCTATTGCCTCTGCTGTTCTTGTGTTTAGAGTCAGATGTTCGTGTTCGTTTTCAGAGTGAGACTAGAAATTTACTTAATCAGGTTGGTTACCGAATCTTTCAACAGTAAGAAATTAATGGATGCTAAATATCTAGTGTTAAATTCACTCGACTTTCTCTGGAAAATATATTTTATTTTTGTTTTCTTCCACAGTTACTCTAATACAAATTATGCTTATACTTCACAGTAAATGATTTAAACGCCAGCAAAAATAGTTTCATTGCCATTTAGTTGCATGTACAGAGGATAACAACAGGCAGAAGCGATTGTCGAAGTTCTTAAAACGCTGGTTGCTATATGTTGAATTTTAATAAATAATGCCACCCTATTTGGATGACTGTCCAGAAGCAAAGCATTTTCATGTGAAGCGTCAGAAATATATGATCAGTACTGGAAAAGTTAAACCAGTTGCAAAGGGTATCTCAGGAAAGGTTCAGAATGCAGCTAATATATAAATTGTACGTTTTAACGAGATCTAGGGTCGTTGCTTTACACTGTGGGTCCTCCATCGTCCTTTTATCTTTAATTCGTATATTCTTCTTAAAATCTTTCTTTCCAATATAATCTTTCCCAACCTGAGTTACTATAGGTCATATAATTGTGTTATAATTCTGATTTTTGCATCTTAGTTACTCATAACGTTTATACTTTCTCTACGTAGAACACAGTACATAGGTAGAGAAGGTATTGCATTCCATCCAAAATTCGATTCCGAGTTTTCACCGGAAATGCATGGTTTAGGCTCTCTCTATCCCAACAAAGTATTTTCAGAAAAGTGTCCATGTACATGTGTGTATGTGTCTGTGAGTCAGTGAACCCGTATGTCCGCGAACACGTTAACTGAAAACAATAAGTTGGTAAACTACAAACTTGGTATTTAAGTTAGTATCTTCTAAGGATGCGACACAAAAATTTTGAGAAAAATCCCCCCACCCCAAATTACTCTTAGATGGGAAAATTTTCTAAAATTTTTATTTTCTCAAAAATGTCTAACAATTTCAATTAAAATAGCGTATATTAAATATGTTTACATGACAAATAAAAGATATATCTGGAATTTTCTCCAAATAACCTCTGGATGAATTTTGTTGAATTTCGCATAAGTGGTAAACAGAAAGAGAGAGACAAGACTGCCTCCATGGTCGAGTGGTCAGCGAGCTGACTTCTCACCCCGGGTTCTCACCTCTGGGTTTGATTCCCGGCTGGGGCGGGAACTTTTTCTCTAGCCAGAATTATTCCCTATCCCCCACAGGGCCTGCAAGTTTGTTTGCGAGTGTGAATGTGTGCGTGTTTGAGTAAAACAAAATTATTTAAATCAACGTACCTACAGACGAATTGTTTCAAGTGGAAAGGCCCCGATATGACCTTAGAAGTTAAAGGGGGCAATATAAATGAAACAAAAAAAAAAAAACGAGAAAAAAAACTTGCTACACAAAATATGTAGATCTCGTTGAAACACACATTGTAAACAATATAAATTTTTTGGTGGAGCTGACCATTTCAGAATATTCCTTGTTATTGGTTTCGATTTTAGAACAGTTATTATTTTCTCATACGAATTTGTCACCTCCTACCATGCAAAGATCAGATTTCAACAACATGATAATTAGCTGATAAAGATATTATTATCGCTTCAGATCAGTGTATGCCTAATTTCCTTTCTGCTTACAAGAAAACAAGTAATAAAGACAATTATTTCTGCTAATTTTGATCTCTCTTAGCATAAAGTAAATAGAAGAAGAAACTTTTTAACAGTAGTTTTTTACAGAGATGTATATGAATGGAACAAATCAGAGTTTCAGATATTTTTCTCACTGTAAAAATATTAATTGTTGGACGACGAAAACTTGCTTGGCAATCATTTAATTTATTTTCAATAATCTTGGCCAGTCTGTTTTTTTAATACAATTGAAAAGTTTTTGTAATCTATATTCAATAAGCTAATGGGTCTAAATGTACATTGTTATTTCATCTATTTAACTATGCATTTGTTATTTTAGCTAACTGAATATTTTTTTTAAATTAGGTGTGTTTTAATGCCCATAATTGGATCGTTAAACTATCGTAAAGAAAGGTAAAATCTCATATACTCAAGTTATTTCAGTTTTAGAACCTATATTATAACAATGGAATACGTGAATAAAAGAATGTAATATGAAACCAAAATTGGTAACCTTTTTAATATTAAAGAAATTAATGTCGATTTTTACTTTCTATACACGTGCTATGTACATAGTGTATAGAGAAGATATTGCACTCCAACCAAAAATTCGATATCGAGATTTCTCCAGAAATATGTTTTAGGGTCCCCTGTATCAAAAAAAAAAAAAGCATTTTCAGAAAAAAGTCCGTGTGCGTATGTCCGTGTTTCTTCGAACACGATAACTCGAAAATGAAGAGTCCGTAAAATACCAAACTTGGTATTTACGTTAGGTATCTTCCAGGGATGCGACACGGAGATTTTGAGAAAACTTCCTCCACCTCAAACTATTCTTTACATGGAACTTTTTTCGAGAAATTTTGATTTTGTCAAAAATGGCTCTAACGATTTTGATTAAAATATGTATATTACATATATTTACCTGAAAAATAAAATGTATATCTTAAATTTTTTGGGACTAGCCTCTGAAGACTACCTCATTGTGGACGAATTTTATGGAATTTTGCATAACTGGTAAACCATAAGAGACAGACAAAAACTTATCACACAAAAATTTAGAGTACGTTAAAACACACAATTTATGTTATATATTTTTTCGAGGAGTTGATCGCTTTTGAGATATTGCTTGTTATTTGTTTCAGATTTAAAAAACTTTTACTTTTCTCATAAAGGAATTTGTCAACTTCTGTCCATACAAACAAATGAACTTCAGTCAGATAGCGATAGTTAACTGTCACTTATATCTTTTTCGCTTCTACTTACAAGGAAGCAAGTAATAAGACTATTTCAGCTAATTTATTCTCGATTAGCATGAAGTAAATAGAATCATAAGCATTTAAACAATTTGTTGCAGAGATGAGGAGAAAATCATGTGAATGGAACATATCAAATTTTTATTATGGACTCATTCAATAGCTCCCCTTTGTTATTTTCTACAACTTACTGGTTACAATGCATTTACCCAATTGTTTTACGTTGAAATATGCATATTATGCTTATAATATGAACTCCATAGGGGTATTAAAAGCCAAGGGTAGAATATGACCTTATTTTGTGATCAATTGTTTAAAAGTACCCAAATTGGATGGTCTATTTTACGAGACTATATGAAGATAATGATGTTTTACCGGTAAGATGGCAGCCTGCATGTACAATATACATAGTGGGTAGAGAAGGTATAGTATTCCACCCAAAAATTGATTGGAGATTTCACGGGAAGGATATATTTTGGTGTCCCCTGAGTCCGAAAAAAGCATTTTTACTTTCTCTAGTATGGAAAAATTCTTTTCTCATGAAACATTTTTGGAAAATTTTGATTTTTCTAAAAATGGCTCTAACGATTTTGATTAAAAGCCGTATATTAAAACTATTTATATCCAAAATAAAATATATATCTTGAATTTTCTGGGAATAGCCTCTGAAGACATCTTTATTTTGGATAAATTTTGCTGAATCTTGCTTAACTGCTAAACCGTAGAGATAGACAAAACTTACTACACGAAAAATTCAGATCTCGTCAAAACACATAACTTATGTTCTTCAGATTCTTGTTGTGGAGGTAGCCGTTTCCAGAATATTCCTTGTTATTGATTTCAATTGTGAAGTACTTAAACTTTTCTCAGACATGAAGTGTCCTTTTTTATTTTGTTCTACTCCTGGCCAAGCAAAGAAGCGATTTGCAATGACAATCGCATAACGATACATTTTAAAATAATTGATTATCACTTTAGCCTATTGCATTTCCTTTAGTTCCCTTCTACTTATAAGGAACTAAGTAATAAGAACATTCTGCTAATGTTTATGTCGATTAGCGTGGTATAAAAAGAAGAATAATCTTTTGTAAGAAGTTTGTAGAGTAAATAGAGAAAGTCATGTGAGTGTAACAGATAAGATTTTTTCGGTTGTAATTGGGACAAAATTACACCCAACATTGTTTTGCAGACGCGATGCGGTTGGAGACATAGGCAACGTTGCTAGGAAGGTCAGAGTGAAAAATGATCAATGATGTAAACATAACACCATACGTGAACAGTGTTCGTTTTCGACTCGAGTGAAAGTGAAATCTGTTTTGCGCTGGCCTACTTCTGGTTTTGAAAAGGAACAGTGTCATTACCGCTTCTATTTACCTGTCTTTTACCGCAAAATGGACAGCAAGTAATGGACATAAAATGCCTCCTAAATAAAATAACCTATAATTGGTTTAAATCAATGAAATGACTTCCCTTCCACCTGGTGTTATATTATTTAATGTATTTAAGTTCTATCTGATGGACGAAGCGGCGGGTTTTTCGGCTTCTCCCGCCATTCATTCAACAAATTGCTCCATTATTATATTTCCTTCCATAAATTTCAACGTAACTTCATATCATCCACTTCCTTACTTTCATTCCAGGCATTGGACTGATCAACCATCCTGGCTTCCCTTGATGCTATAGCCCCTGCTCCTCTATAGGCCTCAGAGTCCAGTTGCTGGCTTGCAATTCTTATATACGAGGAGGGTAAACAGAGAAAATAGATAAAAGGATTTGAAAAATAATAAATCAATTTATTAATTCCAAATTTGCTATCCCAGCATCTAGATAAGTACATTAGGGCACATATTCAAGCTTTAAATTTATTTTTCTAAAACAAAATATTACACACTGTTTATCAGAGAAAGAAATAAATGGAGGAGAGAGAGAGAGGGAGGGAGGGAGGGAGGGAGAGGGAGAGAGGTTTTAAGCTTTTAAAATAAAAAATTACATGTTTTTTTCTCCTTTTTTTTTCTTCAGAAATTAGTTTTAGACCTGTCGCTAACCCTAAACGACTGAGTGGGGGGGGCAACAGTGGATAACGCATGTCAACCACACGTCCAATATGTAAACATAGACTACTCGCCTACTGCCGGGTTAATTCGAAACAAAACTCCATTATCCTCTCTGATGGCTGTTCAAATAATTTCATATCCTCGCGCCACAATAACAATCTGATCATATCACAGCCTTCCGTTTCAGATTTTCAGTAACAGCGCGGCACAAGACGTGTTGCATTCGTATAAATTTAAATGCCCACTATTCTACAAAATATTCTTACAACGGGATATTCTTCTATCTACTTCAGGATAATCGAAAATTTTGCAAGAATGGCTGCACTACACATTTTACCGTAAAGTGTTAATATAAACGATAATCAAATCTCCAGGAAACTGATCACTTTTCTATCTTTGAAAATATACTCCACGAATAATATTTAAGTGCTGATTTAGGTATATATTTTGGAAAATACAAAACTATAGCTACCTATATGTTGGAAAACCTGATTCCACATCATATTTTTTTTTTTAGAGAATTTGCGTTTATTTAATAAATTATATAGTAAACACTATACAGGTGTTTCAAAAATACGGGGCATAAGTTCAGGTATGTATTTCCCACATGTAGACAATCAAATTAGTTCATTATAACATGTGTCCGGAACTGCTGCATTTCCGAGTTATGGCCTTCACAACATTGAAATTCACTGGAACGTTTTTCTTTCTTCAGGTTGTTGTCATTACAGAAGATGTTCAAAATGTGCACCTCCTGCTTGAATACAGACCTCACATCGGTGTCTCATTGACCTGCGAACACGATCCCAAACTCCAGGAGTATTGCGTATGTCCTCACAAATTGCCACAATTCGATTCCGAAGAGATTCCAAATCCGGCACCGGAGACGAATAAACCAATGATTTTAAATGGCCCCACAAATAGAAATCGAGAGGGTTCAGATCAAGTGAGCGTGGAGGCCAAGCAATTGGGCCACCTCTACCTATCCATCGATCAGGAAACCTTCGATCCAAGTACCGGCGAGCCGTAAGACTGAAGTGTGCAGGAGCGCCATCATGCAAGAAGTGAATGTGTTGATGATTGATCAGTGGAGTGTCTTCGAAAACGTCAGGTATGGTGTTTTCCAGGAAGTTTGTGTACGCCTGCCCCGTAAATCTGTTTACAAGTACATGGGGTCCAACTAATCGATCACCAATGATACCGGCCCACATGTTGAGGGAGAACCGCACCTGGTGATGAGATACAACAGTTACACGTGGGTTTTCATGCGACCATACATGCTGATTGTGGAAATTTGTTATGCCATCTCTTGTGAACTGTGCTTCATCTGTAAATAATACGACGGCAGAAAAGTTCGGATTTACACCACACTGCTGCAAGAACCACAGACAGGACCTAACTCGTGCAGGGTAATCTGCTGGTGACAGGGCCTGTACACGTTGCAAATGATAAGGATACAATTGATACTCGTTCAAGAGTCTCCAGACAGTCGTATGAGGAACATTGACTTGCAACGCTAACCGTCGTGTGCTGATAGGAGTCCTGTCCGCAGCCTCCAAAATCTCCTCCTGCACTTCTGGAGTTGTAGATCTTGGTCGTCCCCTTCCCAAACCAGGAGAGGTGAATGTTCCATACTCGCACAGTCGGGAATGGAGGCGTACAAATGTCTTCCGATCTGGACATTGTCGCTGTGGGTACCTTTCCTGGTACAAACGACGAGCCAGCGCAGCATTGCCGTCCGCCTTAGCGTACATGAAGTGTATCTCTGCCAGCTCTTGATTTGAATACATGTCGCACAGTCTTAACGCCTAAAGAACACTGAATGTAACCTTCCTCAGAATGAACTATCAGAGCGCCCTCCTAATGTCTCCTTTGACAGCAAAGACCTGAGGAAAGAAAAACGTTCCAGTGAATTCCAATGTTTTGAAGGCCATAACTCGGAAATGAAGCATTTCCGGACATGAACTATTTTGATTGTCTACAGGTGGGACTTTCAATGTTGTAAAGGCCATAACTCGGAAATGAAGCATTTCCGGACACATGTTATAATGAAGTATTTTGATTGTCTTCATGTGGGAAATACATACCTGAAATTATGCCCGTATTTTTGAAACACTCTGTATAAGCGAGTAATAAGTATTACATATACTGCAGCTTATATGATACATTTCTGTAGATTATTACCTATGGTTTACCAGCAATATAATTAAATACAACTTATTGCGGTCGAAGAGTTCTATACCCAATAGGCAAATATATTTTATTACTTAAAATATGTTAATCTTATGGTGTTTCTTCGAAAATATTAAATCTATATTTAAGAAAATAATAATGAAAACTTTGCATTTAAAGCTGGTGTTGGATATAAACATTTCCTAAAATCTTAATTTCGAAATTGTAGAAAATTCGGGACTAAATAATAGTTTTTAACCATCCATTTTTAATTTCTAGGTAAAGGACTCGCACGTGGAAATTTTTCTAAAACGTGGATAATTTTCCATTTTTGTTTTTAAATTGATGACATCTGAAGCTGTGTATCTCTGATAAATTTTCAATATGGATCCTACGTCTGGTATACACTGCATGCTTCTTCAATTTACCATATGTAGTTAAATATAGTATATGTTTTAATTTGTATGTAGTTTCTTGGTTAGCTACAATTTTTTATCGTAGATAGAGGATTCTTGTTCATGAACATTAAAAATAAACAGGAAAACAAGGAATAGGTATTACTCTGTAGTAAAATTGGTTTGGTATATTCTTTAAACAAATCCAAAGCTGATTGTGAACGTTACATATCGCAACGGTTTCTTCGGATATCCAAGATTCTATTAAAAGCGATAAAATAGTTTTTCATTCAATTGTGCTCTTTGGATCTTAAATTTAGTTCCTAGCCTTCAACTCATAGTTTCTTAAACTATGCCAAAGAGGAAGTTGTAATGTGCCAGTGTTGGCGTTTTATTATCCACAAAGTGAAAGAGCCTTGGGCATATGCAACACATGCTACACGCCAGTACGATGTGCTGCAAACACTCTGGTTAACAATATTTGAGCCAAATTTCATATCGATTTTCCTAACTTGTGTACGCAGACACTTTTCCAAATCTAAAGAAATAACTTAATTCTTCTGTAGTAAAAAGTTATACGAAATATTAGGCTATTCTGTTCATCATATGTGACTGCTCTTATGTAAAGTCTCGAGCATATCCGCTTTAAGACGGAAACTTCACTTTGGAGTCCCCTTGTATTAGTAGGTATGCATACCAGAACCGTGAATTTCCGTAGATGAGCAACACTCTGCTAAACTCTAAATGCGAGTTTATGTAATCAATGGGATTTCACAAAAATAGCAACGTGAAAGAAACTTATAAATGTTTTGTTAGGGAATGCATATTTTGACATGTAGGAAGCTGAGACAGCAAACTATATAATAGCCATTTGTATGCATACTAACATAACGTGATCTACCATTTAAAATGCGTAGTATTTTAAGCATACTTGTTAAATATTACATAGATTCGTAATGCAGCAGGAAACCCTTGTATATACTCAAATGGATGGTTTTATATTGTTATTATCTTGATTGCTTTACAACTTACTGCTAATAAACTCCTCAAAATATAAAAAGTCATGGTACAAAATTTGCTGAAAATTATTATATACGTTCTAGTACGTAATTTAATTTCATGCTATTTTATTTACGATGATTAGAGCTTTTGTCTTTGAGAAGTTGTAAACCTCTCCAGGAAAACGATTGACAAAAGTGAGGGAAGTTTGTCATAAAGAGTTTTTAGTAAACTTAGAATTAACTCCTTCAGTGCAAATTTATTTTAGAAAAATAAAATCTGTTAGCTACTTATGTAACTATCTGTTTTTAGTTTTGAGTCTACAATGGCTCTCTGGGATTGCGTCGGTACTTAGGCTCGAATTCACTCAGCTGTGCCACTAAATTTGTGGTAAAGAACGGTGGATCAGCATAAAATAAACCGAATTAAAGTTGAGATACTGCTGTAGCTGTGATATAAATAATTGTTCATCTGAGTTTAAATAATACGAGTTTGCTATTAGTTATGTTTAAGAATATAAGTAGACAAACTAATTTATAATGTAAATATAGAGAACTGTCCAATTTAAGCGCTTCTCTTAAATACAACTCTGAAATTAATAGATATACAACACCATTTGCTTAGAAGAATACAAATGTTATACATAAATACAAATAATAAAAATAAAAACAAGAAAAATCTGATGTGTTCCATTCACATGACTTTCTCTACATCTTTGCATTCTATTTATTTCATCTAATCGAGAAAAAATAGTAGAAATAGTATTTTTACTTGTTTGTCAGGTATATATCTTTAATATACGACATTTTAATCAAGATCATTAGAGCCAATTTTTAGAAAAATCAAAATGTTCGAAAATTTTTCCATATGAAGGGTATTTGGGGGTGGAGGGAATACTTGAAAATCTTCGTGTTGCATCCTTGGAAGATACTGAACTTAAATACCAAGTTTGGTATTTAACGGTGTTTTCGTTTTTGAGCTATGCTGTCCACAGACATACACACACGCGCACACACACACGGACATTTTCCTAAAAACGCTTTTTTTTTTGGATTCACGGGGTCTCAAAACATGTATTTCCGGTGAAATCTCTGTATCGAATTTTTGGGTGCAATACAATACCTTCTCTATACACCATGTACATAGTTCGTATACAGAAAATAATTAAGGGAAAAATAGATATATTAATAAAGGTGTTACACAATGGTGACACCAATCACAAGGGTGATCGCCAATCTTATTTGATATACATTTACGAGTTTGCCAGAAGATGGCAATCAGAACTCATCTTAAACACGCCACTTTTAAATCAAGCTGTGTTCGCAAGTTCGGAAGTTGCATTACAGAGCGGTGTATAATTCAGCTCTATTGCTGAACAATGTTCTTTAAAATATTAGTAAAGCCAGACAAATTGAATAGGACTTCAAGGAAAATGCTAGTATTGAACAAATTATAAAGAATGCACCAATAGAACAATTAAATAAGTTTAATTATCTATGTTGCAATGTCTTTTAGGACTACACAACTGATATTTAACATTAAGCTATCGAATTCTAAGAGTTATTTTTGGACAATTCAAACGGAAGATATTTTTTTAAATTTCATTAAGTTCTGTCTATCTCCTCTTTACTCTATGGATCAGAAACTTTGTTGATAACAAAGAAGAAAATATCAGGAATAGAGCAGAAATTAAACTATTAAAAATGCTAGCTGGATACAATATGCTCGATCACAAGGAAAACTCTGAAGTAAATGGGTAATTTAATAAGTATAATAGAAAAATGGATTGATACGGATCAGAATGGTACGGTAATGGTAATAGAGTGGATTCAAATCGCATTATTAAAATACTGCACAACTACAATTCTAGAGAACATCTAGGAAAAGATGGAGAAATACATTTTAAAAGAAAAAGTATCTATAATTTGGAGACAAAATAGGCCAAGTGCTTTGTATAATTATCATGATGAACATAATTTTTGAAAAGTTTAAATACGTTAGGTTATAAGTTTTATAAAATATATTTGCCTTATTTTTAAATTTGTAAATGCCATGGTTCACTCGTAGTATGCTGGTATTTAACCAGATAACAAATTCTGGTTTGATGTAAAAAAATTTAGAAGCATGTCAGCAAGTGAAAGAGCGGTTGTTTAATATTAATCTTTACTGAATCTAATGTAATTACAATACCTTCATAGATGTAATACAATTACGACACGCCGGTGTAACTTACATCAGTTATTACGCGAAGGGAAAATCCTGGCACATTTGGACGGCTATGCCTAGCCGGAATTTAAATTTGAATCCTTCAGATTCAAATGTAAATGGCCTTTGCCCCCACAACTATTGAATTATATGTTCGTCTTGTACACATGCTTAGCGGTCACCGAATTTAAAGGCGTAACGAGTTTCTTTATTGATTTTCTCTGAAATAGCGCGGTCTCGTTGATACTGCCCCTTCAATATAGAAAACCCTTCTTGGTCTTTGCTACTGGAATGGTTGCCTATATTTGCTTTGTAGTTGTTGCTAATGAGCCTATATAACCCATGAATTTAAAATGTCAATATCATTCCCTTATTACAAAAGCTACATTTCTAATATTTTCCTAATTATAGGACTGATTATGGCTTACTGGGAAACATACGAGTCAGTTGAGAAATTCAATGCGATGCCGGCATGTTGCCATGGTAGCTCAGTGGCAGAGCAACCGGCTAGAGATCGGGAGATCCGTGGTTCAAATCCCGGCTAAGGCATTGCATTTTTCAGTCTGACTCTAGCTATCCAACTCCTGTCCTACACACTGCTTGTGTGAAAAAAAAAAAACAATTATTCCAGGACTGATTATGTCTTTTAAAACTGGTAGCCACAAGTTTGGGTTTGAATATTTACTGCCACCCTTCTTAGCTACCCTTCAATCAGGCTTCGCGAAGAATAATGTATAGCTTATTCAATGTCAGTGCAAAGAACGAATCCGGGTATCTTACATTTAACTACAACTTAGTCGGCCTACACTCTCCGTAGGGTGGATCTACACCCCCTAGGTCTTAACACTTGTATACTGGGGTCTCTAGTCTGTCCAGGAGCCGACAAAAAATGAAGAACCCGGAACGAGGAATCGGCCCTTAGCCGGACAACGGTGAGGGAAGCAGATGGTATAATATGAAATGTAAGCGAGATATGAATGTTAGTAAAGATGATGGAAAAACTAGTGGAAAGAATGGCGGGGGAGACCGAAGAGTCCAGACGCCGCTTCTTACACCACAAATCCCACATACGGTCCTCTAGGATTGAACATAGGTAAGATAGAGCAGCCAAGCACTCGGCCACGGCAACGTATTGAGTGATTTTACTGGAAACTTGCAGATTGATCTTAAAATTCGCTAACCACACAAGTATGCCACCTATATTCCACAGGCCAATGTAAATCAATTATGCAATTAAAATTATTTTATTTTCTATATTATGCACTTTAAAGTAAGTATAGGAAGTATTGTGTTCCACCCAAATTTTGGTGCCGGGACTTTACCAGAAATACATATTTTGGGGACCCTTTGTCTTTAAATAATCACTTTTTGTAAAAAAAAAAAACGATTATAAATGAAAAATCAAAATACCAAAATTTGGATTTAAATTCATGTTGTTGCACAGATGCGATACGAGGATTTTCGAAAAAATCTCCCCACTCTAAAATATTCTTTAAATTAAATGTTTTTAAATGTTTTAAATTTTCTCAAACATTTATATTACAGATATTTGCAAAACAAATAAAATGTGTTTGTTGAATAACTTTATTCGAAAGGACCTTGCATTACTGGTAAGCCTTTAGATATAGACAAAAGAGTACCACACAGAAAAAGTTGACCTATTTAAATTTACTTCCAATAATTCTTTTCTTTGAAATCAACAGATTTTAAGATAACAACCATTGTTACTTTTTATTTTTGACCTGTCGATTGTTAACTTATTTTAAGGTTCTGTCTCTATTCGATTCATTCTCGGAATTTACTGGGAGGAATATGCAATTTCAAGGTCAGCATATTCCGACCAATTTTTAAACCTGACTGTATCAAAACGGTGTAATGCAACTATTTCTTCAAACGATTGTTTCTATTAACATGAAGTGTATAGTGAAAAATCTGATACGTACAAAAACAAAGTTCTTTAAGAAACGCACATTCTTCCAACCATCCTGTTAATTGAGTTATGTTTTGACGAAATTGGCATGTTGCATATTTATATTTCCTTGCAATATAAGGGGGTTAGGGGAATGTAGTAGGCTTTGGGGGCCGCTGGTAGCGTGGCTCTTTGCCAAGCGGGAGTCCCGGGATCGGTTCCCGGGGATTTTCTACCGCTGGAAGACATGGTACGGGGTGCACTCAGTCTGGTGAGGTCCTTGAGGGGTCAATTGAGGAGCTACTTGGGTTAAAATGTAGTGACTCCAGGTTGCGTAGACCACACTAACCAGCCGGAACGGATTGGGGCGCTAAACATGTCCCACCTAACAGTACTACACCCCAAACATGATGCCTATAATGGACACAAATGGGGGACGCAGCGGTCGGGTGATAAGCCTTGGTCTGGCTTTAGAACTGCTCTGCAACAGAGTTCAGTTTTAGTAGGCTTTGAGCGACGGAAATATCTCATAAGAACGGGTTGCTATATACTGGCTTGAGTTTACATTCTATTTTGGCCGAGAGACAGAAAGAGAGGGAGGAAGAGGGAGAATAAATAACGGTTTACCATTTGAACAAAATATCAGTATTTGATCATTCAACCCAATAACAAGGAAAATATTGAGAATGGCCAACCCCTCCCCCAAAATATAACTACATTAAAATATATGAATATGGGATATAAATCACATTCTTTATTGAGATAAAAATTGTTTTTGTAGTAAGCTTTTGTCTCTCACGGTTAACAAGTAATGCAAAAGTCATTCAGAATGAAGAGGACTCCAGAAGCTATTCGCAAAAGAATTCAAGATACACATTTTACTTGCCATTAAATTAGCCTAAACGTATGAACACAATTGTTACAGCGATATTTGGAAAAATGTCTAAAAGTGTTCAGTATAATAGGCAGTTTGGGGTGGTGTATTTTCTTGAAAATCTTGGGTCCATCTTTGGAAGATGCTAAGCTCGAATACCAAGTTTGATATAATCGACTTTTCGTTTTATAGTCTTGCCGTTCACTGTCACTTACAAGGACTTTTTCTAGAATGCTTTCCTGAAAACATAATATTTCCGGCTAATTGTTGACATCGAATTTTGGATGGGTTACAAGAGTTATTCTTTTTGCTATACAGAGAAATTAATACACTTTTAAAAATAACCAGTGGAAGCTGTATAAAATAAACGACAGTGGATGGAGAAAGTCATATGAATGTAATAAATACGGATTTTAATATATTTGGATGTTACATTAGTTCTAAAGTATCTAAAATGTAGATGTTGAGAATAAACAGCCAATTGGGGATGTTTTCAACGTCTGGCCCCACCCGAAGCGGTTTCTGGAATTGCTGAAGAGACGGAGCTGGAAATTCTGTTGGTTGCATTTCTAAGGAAATTCAAGGGAAATCCTGGATTTGGTTGGGTGTGGCTCGCTAGCTTTCGTCGAATCAGAAAACCCCCTTTCGTTCCTTAGGCGCCTTGGTGGAAGAGACAGAAACGGAGAAATCCGACTGTTAGGGCGGAATTTGCCGTTTTGCTCGGCGTCGGCGTCGGATGGTGCGGGGGCCGGGGGTGAGATACAGTCCCAGATATTCCCGCCCCTACCAGTTGGAATGGATTTCGTTCCAAATGTGGGCGGGTGTGGCAGCTTTGTACGCAGAAGTAGAAATTCCCGGTCTCCACTCTCATTGGATCCATTTCCAACAGTTTTACTGCCGACTGAATTTCCAGCATTTTCCCCTACCTCTGAATCCTCCTTTCTGCTTCTTTTTTACGATTTGCTGTCTCTTTCTGTTTCAGCACAGTCGCAGAAACGTATACTGGGGCAAGTGGGTGTGGATAGGCCTAAAAGAAACGAGGAAGTTTATCGTACACCTATTTGGATCTCTTAAAATTAAATTGCAGATTGCACTTGCGAGAGACCAAAGGTTAACAATCTCAGAAGTTATTTAACATATTTCCTAAAATACTGCTTTTACCTCTTTCAGCATGTTTCAATACCCCAACGTACAATTCATCTAAATTTTACTTTCTCTACTAGTATAGTAAGTTAGCTCTCTTCTAGATAGTATTATATCATACTCAAAAATTCGATGTCTAGAATTTACCAAATCCAGAATTGAGACCTCCTTGAAATATTTTTACTTTCTCTCCACGTAATATGTAGATAGTGAATAGAGAAGGTATTACATTCCACCAAAAACTTCTATGCCCAGATTTCACCGGAAATACACACTTTAGAGTGCCATGTTTAAGAAAAAAATAGAAAAAGATCCGCGTGTGTGTCCGTGTGTCTATGAACACGATAACTCAAAAACGAAAAGTTGGTATTTAAGTTTAATGTTTTACAGGGATGCGATACGAAGATTTTGAAAAAATTCACGCAGCCCAAACTACTCTTCACATCGAAAATTTTGATTTTATCAAAAATAACTAACGATTTTGATAAAAAAACTGTATATTAAATATATTTATATGGCAAATAAAATGTATATTTTAAATTTTTTGAGAATAGCCTCTAAATACCTCTTTATTCTGTATGTATTTTGCTGATTTTACGTAACTGGTAAACCATCAGAGTTACATAACTTACTACTCAAAGAATCTATATCACGTTAAAACACTCAATTTATGTTATATACGTTTTTTCATGGAATGTAATATTTCTGAGACACTCCTTGTTATTTGTTTCAGGTTTAAAATACTTAACTTTTTTTGCACGGAAAGTTGTAAACTCCTAGCGCTGCATTGAAACGGATTTCAACCACACGGACATTAAGACAACTTCTGCTAATGTTTATCTGGATTACCATGAAGTAGATAGAAGATTATGATTTTTAACGGTAATTTGTCACAGCGATTTAGAGAAAGTCATGTGAATGGAGCATGGGAATTTTAAGAAAAAAATCCCTCCGTTTTTGAGTGTGTATGTGTGTAAACAGTACAACAAAAAATTCTGATGTATTTTATTCACATAATTTTCTGTATCTATTCCATAAACAAACTCCTTACGAAAGATTATTCTTCTTTCTACTCCAAGGTAATTGAAATAAGCTTTAGCAGAATGGTCTTATTAATTAGTCCCTTATAAGCAGAAGGCAACTCAGAGAATACACTATGCCAAAGCGATCGTCAAATGTTTTAAAAGCTGTCGCTATGCTTTTATCAATGAAATTCATATTTTTGCATGACCAGGAGTAAAACAAATGAAACACGGATGACTTCCTGTTTGAGAAAATATAAGTACTTTAAAATTGAAGTAAAAATGAAGGAATGTCTCGGAAACGGTTAGCTCCACAGCAAAAATGTAAAGGACGTAAATTGTGTGTTTTATCGAGATCTACATTTTTGTGTAGCAAGTTTTGTCCGTCTGTTACGGTTTATCAGTTATGCAAAAGTCATTCGGAATGAAGAGGACTGAGGGGCTATTCCCAAGAAATTCAGGATAAATGCTTTGATATATCTTTAATATATGGCATTTTAATCAAAATCGTTAGAGCCATGTTTTTGAAAATTTAAAATTTCAAGGTACGTTCCAGATAGAGGGCAATTTACGGTGAGATTTTTTCAGATAATCTTTGTGTAGCTTCCTTGGAAGATACAAAACTTAAATGCTATGTTTGTAAAATAGTGGTTATACGTTTTTATTTTTGAGCTATGCGCCCCCCCCCCATACCCTCACACAGTTCAAACACACCGACATTTTTAATATTTTTTAAATAAGGGGATCCTCGAGACAAGTATTTCCGGTGATATTTCGGTATCGAATTTTTGTGTACATACTTTCACTTCCTACTAATACATTATACATACATTATAGAGAAAGTAAAGGAGTTAAGATATGAGCATAAAGGTGGGATATATATGGGACAGTATAAATAATTTGCAACGTTTTTGTAAATAATTCACACTGCATGCTTACATTTACCATGTTCAAGTGTACCATCTAACGGAGGATGCTTGCAAGTTTTCATTGTTATTTTTCTTTTCTTTTGCAACAGATGTTTACTATCATCGCGAAAAAGTAATTTATTCCTCCATGACTACTACTCGATTTATTTTTTGTGCTTCCGATTGGTATTTCAATATTGTTTATGCATGTTTTAATCTAATGCATATATGTATTTATTTTTAACGTAAAATCATTTGTATACTAAGAAGGTATGTTAGAAATTTTAAAGGGATAAAAAGCAATTACTTTTATTTTCTCCACCATGTACCATGTTCCAAATGTTTAAAATTTTAAACATTTCTTACAAACATTATTTTACAGATAAGGTCATTACCATTACAATACTAATTACAAAGACATTGTTAAAACAAAAATTAACCTTAGCTGAAATGCTTATATATATATATATATCAGATAGAGAGAGCCGCGCACCCTAAATATATAGTATGAGTGGCGTTAGACACTATAACCACAAACAACTGGAATAGATTTTTCTACGAACGTAATAAGCTTAATGGCAGGCGGCATGTTTGGCGAGTGAGAGATATCGAGATTTCTCTGGTGGTCAGGAGTGGTTGATATTAGAAAATAGAACTGGTACTATGAAAATTACAACATTATACATTAAAGCAAAAACACAATTTATTACCTATACCAAGGCATCCTACACTGATGACCACTGACCATGCAACCTGGCCCTCACCGTCCGGAGATTCCCCAAAGGCGAAACCTAGTTTCCCCGCGCACACTGATTATAGCTAGCTTCCTTCCATCGCCGCGGCCCCACTCACGGCCAGTGATTGGACGTTCCAAATGGCGTTTTAAATAACCTAACTACCTAAACCGCCATTAACGAAATGTTCTAAGTTCAGAGTTTATATATTAATCCAAGCAATAAATATATTTACACTAAGTAACTCCCATATGCTATAAAATAGATGTAATTCTTAAATCAAAGCATAATATCTTATTACTTCACATGCAATTCTATATATGTACATACACTATGTACTAAGTAGAGGAAGACGTTAAATGTTTTAGACTTTATCCTCGCTCACTATGTGAAGCAATTGAAATTCGGCTCTCTTTGCTTCCTAGGAGTAAACAATGGAGAAATAAAAGAGAAATGTGTCCCGCTTGAGAAAAGTTTAAGTATCTTAAAACTGACTACAATAATTCGGAATATCTCGAAAGGGTTAACTTGGGGAAAAAAAAGTAAATAACATAAATTATGTGTTTTAACGAAATATACATTTTTTGGTTTAGTGCGTTTTTTGCTAGGTCGTCTCCTTAGCGCAGTAGTAGCGCCGCTGCTATCCAAGCGGGAGACCTGGGTTCCATTCCCGGTACCACCATGGGGCATTTTCCTACTCTGGGAGACCCAGTCTCGCAAGGTCCCTGGGGGGGGGGCAATTGAAGAGCTACTTGATTGAGAAGTAGCGGTTCCAGATCGACAAGATCGCATCAACCGGCAGGGTGGGATTCGAAACGCTTTTCACGTCTCTCTCTCCAGCACTGCACCCCATTGTCTTCGGGCCGAAATGGGGCATGCAGCGGCCGGGAGGTAGACCGAGGTCCCTTGTAGACTGTTGTGCCACGGAGTTAGTTAAGTTTTTGTCTTATTCTTAGGGTTTACCAGTTATACAAAAGCTATTCAAACGTCATCCAGAACAAAGACGTCTTCAGAGACTAGTCCAAAAAATTCCAGAAATACGTTTCTTGGTAATGAACATATTTTAAACATATGACATTTTAATAAAAGACTTTAGAGCCATTTTTGAGAAAATCAAAATTTTGTTAAAGTGTTCCATGTAAAGGGCAGTTGGGTATAGAACATTTTCTTGGAAATCTTCGTGCCGCTTTATTGGAAGAAGCTGAACTAAATACCAAGTTTGGTGTTTAACCATATTTTCGTTTTTCATTTATGCTGCGTAAATACACACAAACATGATTCTAGATATGCGATTTTAGGCTTACGGTGCCTCAAAACAGGTATTTCAGTGAGTTCTCGGTATCGAATTTTTGGGTGGAATACAATACCTTCTCTATCCACAATGTGCATAGCACTAATGTGCTAAGCCGCGCCGTGGCCGAGTGGTTAGACAACTCGCCTCTCACCTAGTTGGCCCGCGACCGCATGTGGGATTTGTGATGAATAAAGCGGAGCTGGGGCGGGGTTTCTCCGGGTTCTCCAGTTTCCCCGCCATTGCATTCCACCGGTGCTCCATCTTCATTCTTGTATCATCAGTGTCATCGCCTGAAGTGCCATCTGGAATATAAGACGGGGCTAAATTGTGTAAAAAAAAACAACAGTGTTATAGTTAGTAAATGTATATCTATTTGTAAACTGTTTTACTGTGAAACTGAACTTTTCTAGATGAATATTTTTAAAAATGCATCTCGTGACTCCTTTTATTAGAACAATGCATTTTGACAGAAAACGTATTCTTTAAATTAGCATGCAAGTTAGAATTTTGATAAATGGCACAAGTATCCCTATTGTATAATAACTAATATAAATTTCAATGAGACATCATACATACTATGGATTATCAAAGTTTCACAGATGCATAAGCTTCGTATTTTAAAATAGATAGAATGAAACCTTACAGAAAATTTAAATATTTTAATATAATATTTATTTTCCCCCAATTTTTCAGTGATACTGTATACAAAATCTAGGAAGTTCAATAAACTGCACAAAACCCTGCCCCAGATCGACAATGTTTTAGCTCTAGTTGTTAGCTATTATTATCGTCATAATGTACACAAAATTTAATGGAATTACGCACTTTGATTACCATAATAATGTGTATCTTTAGTTCTATATACACAACAACACAGTATACTTGGTACGCATTATCCAGAGCGATTCGTTTTGGTGATTAATTATGTGCGACTTGTTCTGGGGTATATTGAGAGTCTATAACCTATAAGCAATCAAACTAATACTCCAAAGAGAAATTCATCTAACATCTACGGTGTTAGTGGTGTTGGCTAATAGAAACGAGAGAAGCTAGAAGAGACAGAATAAATGCCAAAGTAAACTGCAGTATTCTGATATTAAAACTTTCTGACTGAAGAATTTATGTAAGACGAGCACACCGTACGCCACAACAAACCAACGAAAGATGAACACACTGATATCACACACACACACACACACTCGCACTCACAATACACCCACGCATTCACACATATACAAGATGATTCAAAAATACTTTTAAAACGTTTGGGGATGGATTCCTGACATCAAGGAAAGAACATAGATTAATGTTTATATAAACATTTTCTCTAAAACGCTTCGTTATCGCATTATCAATTTATTAATGAAAGTCGCCTTCATCGGCTCTCCGGGTCCAACCTAATAGCTTCATTTATTTATGCTGTCATTCATTTGACCCAATTTACCCTGCAGAGCTGACATTGTGTTGCCATGAATGCGTTAACATTTGTTATTTACCAGATGTGTAATATATTCTTCCAGCACACCTTACAAGTGCTGTCTACAGGGATTTCATTCAGCACATTCTCCCAGACTTATTAGAAAACGTGTCTCTGCAAATAAGAAGAAACATGCATGATGATCTAGCACATTTTAGTCTCATTTTTCGAGATGCACTGGCTGGGATCTAAAATGGATAGGTAGAGGGGGACCAATTCAATGGCCTTCACGTTGCCCCGACATCATTCCTTTGGGTTTTTATCTCTTGGGGGCATCTTAAACCATTCGTTTATGCAGCATACATTCTAGATGAAGAACATCTCAATCTACGATTCATGTAAGCCTGCAAAGTAATGCGACAGCGACTGGAAGTATTTAACATTCCATACTTAGACGAGTGCATGCGTGTCTAGACGCAAGAGGTGGACATTTGGATCATTTTTATAAGTGATATTTGTGTGGAACACCTGCTAACAAGTTGACAAGGTCAAAAATAGAAAAAAGTGTCACTTTAAAATGTTTTGATCAACAGCATTTTGAACCCCAATAAATCGAGAACGAAGAGTTTTGGTATATGTGTTTAAATGAGCATTTTTTTCTCAAAACACGTATTTCCGTTGAAATCTCGCTATCAGATTTTGGGTGGAACACAATATCTTCTCAAATTGCATTATAGGTACACATGGGTTAGAGAAAGTAAAAGCATTTTAGACAAAGCAGACAGTGCAACTCAAAAACAAAAATTCCGTTAAATGCTACTGATTTTCAGGCGTCCTATCTGCAGTAAGGAGAGGCGTGGATTTTCTACTTATTCTAGTTTTAAGTTACCTTAGATTTAGCTTATAAAGCAAACTCACTCTTAGCTAAGGTGGTTACGTAATCTTTGTACTAAAAGTGCTTGTAATTACTAAATGTATTGGAAAATATACCACGCGAACAATGAAGGCATGCATATATGGAGATAAACAGTGGAGAACATAATGAATGTACAATATACATGGACGCATAGTAAACAAATGAAGGCTGGAAACAGAATCAATATCATTATGCCAACAAACATGACGTGCACGATTCCGACAAAGGTTCAGGCTTTAAGTAACGTATTTGATCTTGTCAAATAATATTTTGGCTGATGAAAATTTTGATTTTTTAACAAAAAGGGGGAGTACGAAGCATGGAGGGGCCGCCAAAACCGGAATAGTAGTTCTGAGTATCCCTTTTTGTTTCTAACGTGACCCTTGCGACTATATCCAGGCGAAGATGTGCGCAAGCATGAACGGGGTCCCTAACGATTCTGATAGACCGCATATTCACGTCCAGCAGCAACAAATAAGATGTCTGATATCCCTGATATAGATGATGAGAAATGACGGACAGGAAATTCGTGGTAGGAGTAGAATCATCCAACCATACTCCAACCAACCATATGATAAGAGTGGCCAGCTCAACGGGAATCCAATCCGAAACCTCTCGAATACGAAATAAATGGAGTTTTAATTATGGACACTCTTTAACTGCTGTGGTTCTCAGCGTCCCATTCTATATTGGGTGTGAAAGGCCGATTAATTTTGCTCAGAGGCCTCTCCATCAGGATTGAGGTTCTTTTACGTGCCGCAAATCTGCGACACGGGTCCAACGGATTTACTTATCTTCCGAAGGAAGCCATGCTTAGGATTTTTACGCCCGAAAAAATCCATCGTCCCATCGCCGGGTTTGAACCCATGACCTTGGGCACAAGAACTAGCATGATAACCACTATACCACGGAGGGCGACCCCGGAGACCTTACAGTTTATTGTTGCGTCATCTGGCTCTGTTTTTGACGACGAAGAAATTAAATAAACTCTTGGAGTGAAACAAGAAATTTAGAAATTCAGTTTAAGGAATGAACATATGGAAATATTTATTTCTACGTAATGTGTTAAGAATATCATAAGAAGTTCATGTTAAGAGTTACAATAACGGGAACATATCGGAAATGGTTAGATATATAAACAGCTGTATGTGACATAAATTGCCTATTTTAACGAGATCTAACTTTTCTGTGTAGTAACTTTTGTCTATCTCTTTCGGTTTACCAGTTATGCAAAGTTCATTTAGAATGAACTGGTCTTCAGGGGCTATTCCCAAGAACTTTAGATATACGTTTTATTTACCATGTAAACATATATATTTTTTTTTAATGATTTATTGATCGATCAGCGCATGTGCGCCCTACACATCATTGATTTTAGACATTATTTACATGCATGATACTGAATAACATTGAAATGAAGTAAACCCCATTGGGCCCCTCATAAGTAGGTACATTTTTTGTTTGTTTTTATTTTACAGAATGTCTTGCTGTGAGAGCTGGTCCAGTGGTAGGCGACTCTTGATGCGAGTTGGATGGCTAGATTTTCTGCCAAGAGAATAGTGAATGGCTCCTGAGACGTCTTTTAGCTTGCTGTAAAACTGTTCGGCTTGTGAAGAAATTGACTGTTGAATGATGCTGATTCCAGTTTCTCTATCTAGTTGACTATTTCTGACAAACCATGGTGCATTCGTTCAGATTCGCAATATTTTGTTTTGAAATGTCTGGATACGTTTGATTTCAGAAGGACTAGTTCCTCCCCAAACTGGACAAGCGTATAGTAGTAGTGGTCTTAATAGAGTCGTGTAAAGTAGTGTGCAGTTTTTTTAGTTTGAGTGAAGATCTTTTGTTGAGGAGGGGGTAGAGTTTTGCCAGTCTTGCTCGGGCTAGTTTAAGTTTGTTGCTTATATGTGGAAACATCTTTAATATACCTAAAACATTTTAATTAAATTCGTTATTCACTTTTATAAATTATAAAAGTTTTGAACATGTTGCATGTAAAGAGTAGTTTAAATTCCAAGGTTGGTATTGAATCGACTTTTCGTTTTTAAATATGCTCTCCACACACATACGCACACGTCTCTGTTTCTAAATTGATTCCTTCGAATTCCAGGGGTCCAGGGGTCCTCAAAACATGAACCTCCCTTGACATTTGGTATACATTTTGGCTTTATTGACTTAAAATTGGTAGCAAACAAAGTATTTAATTCACTGCCGCAAATAATTCATTCGACACTTCGACGCGTTGTAAGTTGACGGCTTACACTCACGACTCATTACAATTCACCACACACATACACACACACACAGGCCTTGCAATTATTATTTTTATAGCTAGATAATAATATCACAGAACTTTCTGGAATCGTGGAGAAACTGAAGTTTCTGGAAGAATCCAGATGTGTCGCGTTCCGGTTACCGGCGCGCCGCACTTCCTACGTTTTTTTAGGTTAACGTCCTTTAACCTGGTTGATCATATCAGACGGTGAATAAAATTGGTGAGTTCTTGGGGTGCATGGAGCTTGAAGTTACTCGACATTCGCCTTCTCAGGATAAGGGAAAATCCTAAAAATAAACCTTATCCGGGTAACTTAACCCTAAGTGAGATTCGAACTCGCGACCTGTTGAATATGAGGCAGATACGCTACCACGATACTACCCAGGCGCGCATTTCCTATGTTGTTACGCATTCAAAGGTCTCCAACTCTGCCAACTCTCATACTAAGCCAAACCTGAGAGCAGCGGCATTGTCGCAATCTATTTTGCATATGTGCCAGAGCAAGTAAAAACAAATGCTCAAGTGAAACGAAATGTGATGTTTGAATACGGTTTGCATTAATCTTATAACATACAATGAAATGGCAGAACGCACTATTTTAAAACGGTGTTATATGTTTTCCTTGGTTTAATTTGCAGCTTCTCTTCTATGTTTTCTTGCTATATACAATTTATGTACTATTTATATACCTAATAAACTAGGCAAATAAAATAGTATATAAATTGTATTTTGCATACAATTAACAAAGATATTTATAGAAATCAGTCTGTTGATTAAAAAATATTGATTAAAATAGCTGAATCTAAATTGCACTACCCATAATTTCAGTTGAAACATTTTTGTACCTTAAATAAAACTCCTAAGCTTGTGGAGGAAAAAGGATCGCTTTCACACTTTTTAAAAATAACCTCAGTTGCGGTAATGAGGTTATGTGCTACCTTCCAAATCCTTCTGATGAAAATAATGAAGGCGTCGATGTAAAGGTAATTAACTTTTAAAAAGCGATTGGAGGCATCAAAGTTATTGCTCTCAGGAAAGAATGTTGGCGTAATAACGTGACAAAGAAAGGAAGCAGTTAGTGGCCGTTTAATAGAAGCTCTTCCAAGGGTTATATGAACATGTACAAAAACACTTTTCCATTTCTAAGTCAGCCTCTGATGTAGGTATTTGAGAGATCTATTCTGCAAACAGCTAATTTTAAAAGGGTGAAGGTAAATAGACAAATATATAAAAGGTGTATTACTTCATAATTTGGATTAAATTGGACACACAAAAACAATAAAAATCTGATATATTCCATTCTCATGGCTGTCGTTACCTTTTATGTAAACAAACTACCCTTACAAAACATTAACTATATACATCATGTTAATTGGTATAAAAATTAGCAGATTTGATCTTATTTCTTGCTTCCTTTAAGGTAGAAGAGAAATTAGGGAATACACTAGGCTAAGTCGATATTTAAATCTTTTAAATTAGTTCTTTTAACGGGATCTATATTTTTGTGTAGTAAGTTTTTGTCTATCACTTACGGTTTACCAGTTGCACAATGGTCATCTGGAATGAAGAGGTCTTGAGAGACTATTCTCAGAAAATTCATGCCATGAAAATATATTAAATATATTGTGCTTTAATGAAACTCGTTAGTCATTTTGATAGAATTAATATTTTCGAAAAATATTCCAAGGTTAGTTGACGGTAGTAGGATTTATCTGAAAATATTTCTACGACAACCTTGGAAGAAACTTAATTTAAATAATACGTTTGGCATTTAATTTCTTTTCGTTTTTGGGATGTCGTGTTCACTCACTCACAGATGGACCTTTTTCTAAAAATGCTTTTTTGGGCGAAGGAATCTTAAAACATGTATTTCGATGAAATCTTCACATATAATTTTTGAGTGGAATCCAATACCAATGTTCATAGTACGTATAAAGAAAATAGAAATCTAATGTTACAGTCACGTGATATTTTTACTTCCTCCGCCAAAAATATTCTTACTAAAGCTTATTACTTCTGCTCTTGCTTATTAATACAAATAAACGTTGAGTCCCATTCACACATGTTGTGCCATATTGCCTATGGTAGTTGTCAGATTTTTAAAGAGCCTGACGCTATGTTATTTTGAAATTCCATGCTCATTACATGACCACGAGAGAGAGAGAGGGGAAAAAAAAGGAACCTGATGCGATTCATGACTTTTTCTGCACATTTTTCAACAAAACATTCTGAAAACGCGTATTTTTCTAACTACTTGAACATTAATCCAGATAAATGTTTGCATAAATGATTTTATTGCTTCTTTGTAGATAAAAGCTATAGGGAATAGGCTAAAGCGAATGTCAAAACTTTTAAATGCTTCTCGCTATGTGATGAAAATGAAATTCCTTCTCTTTTCTTTGCCAGAAGGAACAAAAACCAAGAACAAAACCAATTTGCGGAACCTGTAGGTATTTTAAAATTGAAACAAGGTACAAGGAATATCTCGGAGAGTGAGAGAGTGTGAGTGCCAGGGGGAGAGGGGTCGAAGGGCCGAGGGGGGAGAGGGGGAGGGTATTTGACTTAAATTGTGTATTTTCACCAGACTAACTATAGTTTACTTACTAAATTATTGTTTACGGTTATGCAAAACCCTCCAATGAAGAGGAAAGGAAAGAAATGGAATCTGTGAGTATATGATAAGCATTTTTAACATAATATATGTTATTGAAAATAACTAAAAAGTAATTGGAATACACATATTTTGTGTTTATTATTTTGAACCTTTTCTCTTTCTCGTGTAGGTTATTATACCTTGTATAAATAAAGATGTCAGTTTATACGAAGAATCTAAATATATCTTAGTTGGTAAGACCTTAATATAAATGAAATAAATAATTCTATTAAATTATTATTATATTATGATTGCATTTTTACTCAAATCTACTTAATTTAATAATTAAAACACAAAAATCTTAATTTATTCCAATGAATAAAAAAGTTTCCTCAGAAAGTTTAAAATTAACTTTATACTTTGTTATGAAAATGTCTTATTTTATATACAAGGGAAATCCTGCTACTGTTTCTAGAAATCACATGTCAGTTGCTTCTACTTTTTTCCATCTGATGTCGGTCACCATGGCAGAGGAAGATCTTCCACCCGAAAAGGAAAGTGTTGGCCAGCATCACGCATTCACCAGTCGTAAAGTTAGCTCACGAGGCCAGAATTGCTGCCTATCTTAACACCTCACTTTCCTCACTATGCTAAATGGACACCGGTCCGATATCCGTAGCTTCAGATCTGCACCCTTTTGGGTGGGATCGATTTGATGCTTTCCTTGACTGAGAACCAGAGGACTCCGCCCCAGCCCACAGCGTCGTGTGTTGACATTGCTTTATAGAATGTCAGTTGTGTTCCTTTTGGCATATTACTTTTATTGGTACGTTTGTTTTTTATTTTGTTTACCTTTATGTCCAGTTCTTCATTTTTATATTATCTTAGTTCGTTTCTATTATTTCTTCATTTATATCTTACACACTGAATGGTTTATTTACCGAGCGAGTTGGCTGCACCGTATTGCATGAAGCTCGCATCCCGGAGGTTGCAGTTCCATTTCCGTCGACCGAGTAATTTGACCTTGTAAGTAGTTTCATTTCCCTCAGTTCCTTTTCATACCGTTTTCGTCTCATATTTTATATGTACTCTTAGTTCTTTTTTTGATAGTGTTTAACGCCCGCTTTCACTACCATGGTACCACAGGCGCTGACATTGGTGATAGATGTAATAAACATGGTGCACCGGTGGAATGCGATGGCGGGGGAAACCGGAGAACCCTGCGACGCTTTTAGATTCCTGGTATTTGACGGTGAAAGACAAGTGGTATCGATACTTGCCGCAAGGAAGCAGTTGTCTAGAGAACTGATTTGGATGGTTGTTCATCTTCCTCTCTGGGCAACTCCAGTAAAAGGGACGGGTCGTCGAGTAAGGAACTGTTTAGCACTTCCGCGCATTTCAGTGTCTGCCTATAGTCTGTAGCCTCCTGTGGTTTCTTCACTACATTCCTTCCTACTGGGATTAGCAGTTGCAATAGATACCAGCAGGCTGTTCCAGCTTGGGAGCGCACCAGCAGCGGCGTACTCACGAATCGCGGGGGTCTGCCTGCAGCATGCAATACGCTCAGAATTGAGGACAAGCTGTCGTCCCGGTTGAATAAGGTATTGGAATGAAGTTAAGAGAATACAACCTTGAGTTATACCTTTTTTTCCAGTGTCGTATTAGCCATTACTCTCCCCCTCCATAGTCTAGGGGTAAAGTCAGGGTTGAAACTCGGCGAAGGGTAATGGATTTTTTTTCGAGTGGAAAATCCTGAGCATGTCTTTCTTCGTAGGTGAAGTAAAGCCGTTGGTCCCGTGTCTTAGCTTTATGGCACGTAAATGAACCTTAAGCCTGATAAAGGGGACTCTGAGCAAAGTTGGATGATCTTTCACGCACAACATAGATTGAGACGCTGGCAGCCAAATCACTTGAAAGAGCGTCCAGACGGTGGACTGTTGCTGGGTACGCACGAGTATTCTGACTCAACCGAGCAAAGGTGGAACAGCCTGATTTTACTTATTTTACTTATAAAAGCCTTTGATTTTGTCTTGGCTGTTGAAATCTTTCATTATTACTGAAGTCCAAAAAAAAAAAGAAAAAAAACTAAAACAATGTAAAATTAATGTTCAACAATAAGTTTCTGAGACAGACATTGGCTTACAGAGTACGGAAGGGGCGGAGGAGGCACTGACAGACAGAAGAGAGCACTGGTACGAGCTGCTTGCCCTAACCCATGAAGAGATGAAGCATAATCGCAGAGTTTTGTAACTAGACGAACTGGTTTCAGTTGCTAAAGAGGCTGGAGGATTTTTCGCAACCCTTCCTCGTGTCCTTCCACTTGTATGACAATTCCAATATCATGTTTGTTTAAGCAAAGTGGGCGCATCTCTTGCAGGGTAAATGTTATTGCGGCTGTTTTAGTTGCCTGGGATCCTTATAATTTATTAACAAGTGCTGTCTTACGTACACTGGACCGGCTAATAAGCCAGAAATGCCCGCCCCCTTTCCACTTTCTATTTAACCAGGAGTTTTAGCTAAACCACAGGCAGCTAATGACCTCAGCTGTATTCGTAGTCACGGTGGTTCACTGAGGGAGAGTTTATGTAACATCGCCACTGCTTCTTATCTGTCACACACGCCGTCCAAACCGACTCTCCTCGGCGCAGTGGCGTGCCTACGATAATAAAACTCTTCTCACTTTGCTCTGCAAAGCCACGCAATTGCTTTCTAAACTCGAATGGTGAATTAATTGTTTAATTTATCTCAAGCATCGTTCTTTATGAAATTATATTTTTGTGTACTATTTAAATTTAAGGAGACTGCATCCGTGATCAAGTGGTCAGTGAGCTGACTTCTCACCCGGATGTCCCGGGTTCGATTCCCGGCTGGGGCGGGGAATTTTTCTTTAACCAGATTTGTTCCCTATCCCCCACTGAGTCTGGAAGTATGAACGTGAGCGTGAAAGTGCGTATGTATTAGTAATATAATAATGATTAACCTAATGTTCTAACCTACAGTAATACGAATAACATTTACAAGTCAAAGCCCCCGATATGACCATTGAAGTTAAAGGGGGCTATACAAATGAAACAATAAAAAAAAGATGAAGGAATATATATTTTACAACATTTAGAGTATAAGGATAATAAATGCTATAAATAAAGAAATAATAAACATTAGCAGAACGTTCTTATTATATAGTTCCTTATAAGTAGAAGGGAATTAAAGGAATGCGCTATGCTAAAGTGATAGTCAAATGTTTTAAAAACTGTCACTGCAAATATCTTCTCTGCTTGGCCAGGAGCAGAACAAAAGAAAACCGGACACTTCCTGTGTGAGAAAAGTATAAGTACTTTACAATCGAAACCAATAACAAGGAATATCTCGGAAACGGTTTGCTCCACAACAAAAGCGTAAAGGATATAAATCGTGTGTTTGAACGAGACCTGCATTTTTTTCTATCTCTTACGGTTTACTAGTTATGCAAAATGCAGCAAAATTCAATCAGTAAACAGGTCTTCAGAAGCTATTACCAGAAAATTCAAGATATACATTTTATTTGTGATGGAAATAGCTTTAATTTGTGGTATTTTAATCAAAATCGTTAGAGCCATTTTTAAGAAAAACAAAATTTTTCCATGTAAAAGGTAGTTAGGGGTGGAGGAATGTTCTTGAAAATCTTCGTGTTGCATCCTTGGAAAATACCAAACTTAAATACCAAGTTTGGTATTTAACGTTCTTTTCGTTTTTGAGCTATGATGTCCCCCATCACACACACACACACACACACAGACAAGCGTACTTTTTTCTGAATTTTTTTTTTTATTTTTTTTTTTTATTCAGAGGGTCCTAAAAATGTATTTCCGGTGAAATCTCGGTATAGCATTTTTGGGTGCAATACAATACCTTATCTATTCACTATTTAAATTGTACATACGGGGCTAGAGAAAGTAATAAACAATTGAATATTTATGGTAATTACGGATAATACAAAATGATAAATGTTCTTAAATTTTGAAAATATAATGTAAAAGATATTGAAATTAAAGTGTATAGTTTTGTTTTTATAGTTTGTTTTAGTGACATTAATATTTGTAAAACAGTTCTATATGGGTGTATACATTAAAATTGGTATCAGAATTGCATGCCTTGGTTTTACACATTAGGTACTGGGGTGTGGAATTATAGGTTTTTATTTATTTATATTTAAATACTACTCTTAAGGGGATACCAAAGTGATAAAGTTAATCGTAAAAAATATTACACCTAGAGTTTTAATGTTTTCCACAGACATTACTGATAACAAAAGATTTTTTTTTCAAATACGTATTTTCCTTCTAGATATTTTAAGTGATTTATTAGATTTCATTAGCTAAAATCAAAATGAATAGTCTCCTACAGATATTGAACTACAAGCATCATTTCTTAAACTTAAATTACTTAAAACATTTTAACAAATTTTATGGTTGAAATTTTCCTATAGTGGATAGCTTTTTAGGAAAGCAAAAAATCTGCAAAATAGTCAGTACATAATTACGCTAGTTATTTTTTTGAAACGAATATATTACCAATTACAAATAGACATTTTACAACCCATATTCTGAATATTTTGTGGAAATGTTCACAGACCTTTAGATGTGTACTTTTGTAGAGGATAGATTCTGTACATGAGAAAAATTGAACTTGAGAAAATGACTTTAAAATTTTATATACAGCGTCATTTGAGCAACGCAACACTTTAAAATGCGTTAAAACTTTTTACCTAAGAGAATAAGTATTTGCGAATATGTAGTTTAAAATATGGTGCATACTTTACACCAAAACCGCTAAAAAAAAACGAAAAAAAAAAAACACTTCTGTGTCCCCGTATAATGCAAAGCCATATCAGATAAGACCATTGGCAACTACGTACTGTTTTATAAGCATAGTACTCCCACACATACATAGTTAATCTCTGTTATACTTTCAGACTCTAGAAAACATATTATTAAAAAGCTTATGCTTCTATTTACTTCATGGTAATTTAGAAACAATTAGCAGAAATAGTCTTATTACTTGCCTCCTTGTAAGTAATAGCGAAATAAGGAAGTACCATAGTTAAAGTGATAGTCAAAAGCTGGTTGCTCTGTGACTGAGTTGCTTTGTTTGTATGGACACGAGTTGACAAATTCCTGAATGAGAAAAGTAAGTTTTTTAAAACTGAAACCAAAAACAAGGAATATCTAAAAAACAATCAACTCCACAAAAAATGTATATAACATAAATTGTGTATTTTAACGTGCTCTACACGTGCTCTTACGGTTTAGCAGTTATTCAAAATTCCGTAAAATTCATCCAGAATAAAGTAGTCTTCAGAGAAGAGTCTTTCTCCCAAAAATATATATACATGTTATTTGTATGATAAATGTCTTTAATATACGATATTTTAATCAAAATCGTTAGAGCCATTTTTAAGAAAATCAACATCTTCGAAAAAAGTTCCACGTAAAGGGTAGCTGGGGGAGGGGGGATTTTCTTGAAAATCTTCGTGTCACATCCTTGCAAAATACCAAACTTAAATACCAAACGCGCACACACAAATACACACGGACCGCTTTCCAGAAATACTTTTATTGCATTCAGGGGGACCGAAAACGTGTATTTCCGGTGAAATCTCGGTATCGAATTTTTGGGTGCATTACAATACCTTCTCTATACACTAAGTACATAGTACATGTAGAGAAAGTAAAAATATATCCTCAAGCCCGGAATCAAACACGGAGCCTCAGGATTTGGAAACTGGCGTGGTATCAGACCACAGAGGCAATTTTTACTTTCTCCATACGCACTATGTACATAGTGTATAGAGAAAGTATTGCACTCCACCAAAAATTCGATTCCGTGATTTCACCGGAAATATATGTTTTAGGGTCTCCAATATCCAAAAAAAGCATTTTCACAAAAAGGTCCGTGTGTGTGTGTCCGTGTTTCTGTGAACACGATAACTCAAAAACGAAAAGTCGGTAAAATACCAAACTTGGTATTTAAGTTTAGTATCTTCCAGGGATGCGACACCAAGATTTTGAGAAAACTCCCTCCACCCCCAACTACCCTTTACATGGAACTTTTTTCGAAAATTTTGATTTTATCAAAAATGGCTCTAACGATTTTGATTAAAATTTCGGATATTAAACATATTTACCTGACAAATGAATTTTCTGGGAATAGCCTCTGAAGATTAGTTTAATCTGGATGAATTTTACTAAATTTTGAATGACTGCTAAACCGTAAGAGATGGACAAAAACTTACTATACAGAAAATGTAGAGCACTTTAAAACACACAATTTATGTTATATACATTTTTTTCGTGGAGTTCGTCGTTTTTGTGACATTCCTTATTTTTGGTTTCTTCTATGAAAAACGTATACTTTTCTCATACAGGAACTTGTCAACTCCTATCCATATAAACAAAGGAACTTCATTGACATAGCAACCGGCTTTTGACTATCACTTTAACCCGCGGTTGTCCCTTATTTCGCTTCTACTTACAAGGAAGCGAGTAATAAGATTATTTCTGCTAATTTTTTCTGATTAGCGTAAAGTAAATAGAAGTATAAGCTTTTTAAGAATTATTTGTTGCAGGGATATGGAGAAAGTCATGTGAATGGTACACATCAGATTTTTAAGAACTTATTTTTAAGAACTTATTTTACAGTGATCGTCTGCTTAATACGGTGGTAGGGCGGCTGCTTACCAAGTGGGATCACCCAGTTCGATTCCCAGCACCACCATGGGCATTTTTTCCCGCAGCGAGGCCCGGTTTATGGTGCACTCAGCTTCATGATGTCCCGGGAGGCCTTTTGGAGAGCTACTTCAGTGAGAAGTAGTTGCGCCAGGTTGGGTGGACCGCATTAATCGGCCGGGGAGGATTCTGGGTACTAACCAAGTCCCAACCTCGTGCGGTAGGCTTTGGCCCGACTTCTGGCCGGTGTTTAATTTTACGAGTAGTAATTAAGAGTTGTAAGTGGTGATTCCCCCTTTTACTCCATATAATTGTAATTTCGTAGTGTTCTTAAAATGAATGAAAAATCGCATTGTACTCTCGCAAAATGATGTGAAATATTGGCGAAACGCCTGAGACTAACATACCCCCTACAGTCTTCAGAAGTTGGAAATGCTGTATAGCCTATGATTGCCCTTTGGCGGAGGAAAAATTTTCGATCGGAGCTTTTTCTAAAAATGCTTTATTTCATATAAAGTAAATCCCAAAACATGCACTTCCAGTGGAAATCTTGAGGGTGGAATTAAACACCACCTCTTCCTACTATGTATGTACATAGTTCTTGGAAGAAAAAGTAAACATTACCTAATGCAAATATCTAAAGTGTATGTCAAGGATAGTATATGGTTTAGTTCATTATTATTAATATTTGTATTACTTTATTAACTGTTAACTGAATTTCTCTTTTCTCAACTTTAATTCATCTATTTGGAATAGCCTACCTAGCTTTTGTACAACTTTTAAAACGTACAGTATTGATAAACGTTAGAATACGTAAGCTGCAATATTGTTTATTCTTTCTACATATTACAATTTTAATTCGGCTGCTGGAATTTATATATAAGCAAAGAACTACTTTTCTGAGTGAATTTTCAATTTGAACTGGTAGCGTTTTGTGTATTAATCCAACAATGACGAGAAAAACAGGAGAAGTTGGATAAGAAAAGAAAATGCCTCATTGTATATCGCTGTTGGTACATTTTGGGTACACTGATTTCTACTTTTAAATGAAATTTTATCGTTTAGATATCACAATAACCTCAACCATGAGGAGAGCAAGGATGTCAAAGTGGTCTGTGCCAACGTCAGTAGCTCATGTTTGGGAGAAAACAGCATCAAATATCTTATACTTGTCAGTCCTTCAAAACAGCACTTCCAATAAAAAACGTATGTGTTCTATTCACATGATTCCTTTACATCTCTGTAACACATTATTGTTATTCAGCTTATTACTTTATTTCACCGGAAATACATGTTTTGAGACCACCTGAATCCAAAAAAAAAAAGCATTTTTAGAAAAATGTCCGTGTGAGTGTCTCTGTCTGTCTGTCTGTCTGTCTGTCTGTCTGTCAGTCCGTGTCTGTGGGCAGCATAGCTCGAAAACGAAAATACCGTTAAATACCAAACTTGGTATTGAAGTTCAGTATCTTTCAAGGATTGGACAAGAAGATTTTCAAGATAATCCCCCCACTCCCAACTACCCTTCACATGGAAAAAAATTCGAAAATTTTGATTTTCTAAAAAATGGCTCTAACGATTTTGATAAAAATATCATATATTAAAGATATTTACTTGACAAATAATATGCATATCTTGAATTTTTGGGAATAGTCTCTGAAGACTACTTTATTCTGGATGAATTTTACAAAATTTTGCACAACTGCTAAACCGTAAGAAATGGACAAAAACTTACCACACAAAAATATAGAGCACACTAAAACTCACAATTTATGATATATACATTTTTTTCGAGGAGTTGGATCGATTTTTAGATATTGCTTGTTTTTTTATTTCAGCTTTGAAAAACGCAATTTTCTCATACCGGAATTTGTCAACTCGTGTCCATACAAAGGAAATTCAGTAGCCTAGTAACCAGATTTTGATTTCACTTTAACCTATGATACTCCCATATTTCGCTTCTGCTTACAAGGAAACCAAGAAAGAAGACTATTTCTGCTAATCTTTTCTTTATTAGAATGAAGTAAATAGAAGCATATGTTTTTAACAATCATTTGTAGCAGAGATGTAGAGAAAGTCATGTGAATGGAAGACATAAGATTTTTTCATGTAAATATCTTAAATATAAAATATTTTTATCAAAACCGTTAGTGCCATTTTTGAGAAAACCAAAGTTTTCGAAATTTTTTCCATATGAAGGGTAGTTTGATGTGAGGGGATTTTCTTGAAAATCTTCGTGTCGTATCCTTGGAAGATACTGAATTTAAATATCAAGTTTGGTTTTTAACAGACTTTTCTTTTTTGGATTCTGCAGACTACAGTCACTCCCACCCACACACACATACACGAACATTTTTCTAAAAATGTTTTTTTTCCAGGAGGTCTCAAAACAAGTATTTCCGGTGGAATATCAGTATAAAGTTTTTGGGTGTAATGCAATACCTTCGCTATACACTATGTGCATAGCAATTGTAGAGAAAGTAAAAAGGAAATAAAGCAGATGGCACAGAACGTTGACTAGCAACCACGGCCATTTTATCTGACATACAATAAACCATAATCAGAACAGCTACAAATAACAGCCCCTGTGTGCTTCAGGTGTTAAAGCAACGTTTCTTTTGCCTTCAATTCATATATTATTTGGCCGATCAGTATTAAATTAGATTAGAAATTACTTAATACATAAAAGAACCTAAGGAAATTGGCTCTAACATGTGCAAAAGATCTCAAGAAGATGCATTTACAATGGTTAATGATTATATACTATTAACTATTAAATTATGCTGGATAGATTAACACGTTTTAATAAAGTTAATATTCACTTGATCACAATGAATGATTGAGAATATTGGCTAAGAGAAGCTAATACTTTTACTGTGAAATCACTTTCTTCAATAGCACTGAGGAGGATGTCCTCAGGTATATTTCTTTTACATCTTCTCTTTCGAGAGTTTCTAATCCAATGCTTTCAAATACCTTTTGTGGCATACTCATGATTACTTGTTCGACTTGTTCCACACCTTTTCATTATTTTAAGGTATTCTCGAGATTGCAGTTTTGTAATGATTTATTGATCGATCAGCACATGTACGGTTTACAGATAATTGATTTTACACATTATTTACATACATGATGCTGAATAACATTGAAATGAGGTAAGTGCATTTTTTTATTTTACAGAAGATCCTGTAAGAGCTGGTCCAGTGGTAGGCGACTCTTGATGCGAGTTGGATAGCCAAGAGGACAGTGAATAGCTGCTGAGAAGTCATTTAGCTGGCTGTAGAACTGTTCGGCTTGTGAAGAAATAGACTGTTGAATGATGCTGATTTCAGTTTCTCTATGTAATTGACTATTTCTGACAAACCATGGTGAATTCGTTGAGATTTGCAATGTGCCTCCCCAAACTGGTCAGGCGTATAGTAGGAGTGGTCTTAATAGAGTCGTGTAAAGCGGTGTGCAGTTTTTTAATTTGATCTTTTGTTGAGAAGAGAGAAGAGTTTTGCGAGTCTTGCTCGGGCTAGTTTTGAGTTTATTACTTATACGTGGTTTCCATATGAGTGAGATTGCATTGAAAGAGTATCTTAAAACATCTGACTACCACTGTTCCCTTTTGAGGCAATATTGTGACTGTAGTGCCAAGATTAAAATCAAAATCTGTAACTTGAGAATTATTCAGAAGTACTTATTAAAGAAATATTTTACGATTCTGTGTAGAAGACGATGCTAGCTGAAACTGTAGCCAAAGAGAAAGCTGCTTGGTCTTTCAAATAATGAGTTGGGGGATGTTATACAGGAACGGACCTTGAGCTAAAATACAGAAACTGTTTTTATATATTTTTTTAAACTTAGAAAATTAGCGTGGGTTAAATACCTAAAGTAGATGTTAAAAGCATAACGATTGGCTAAAGAAATAGCACGCTACCAAAGGCGTCATTTCATGCTCAGCTTTAACTCTTAGGCGAAAACTTAAGTTCTGAAGTTTAACTTAATAAAGTTTTAAATAACCAGCAGAGTACTCTATGAATATAAGAGTTGCAAATATGTACTCAACTAAACTTTTTAGTATTCCAAATATGATAACATTTACATTACAAGTTTAAATGAAATTAGTTCTCAAACGCATTGCTTTCTCTGGCATGTATGTATAACATACATAGGTAGAGAAGGTATTGTATTCCACCTAAAATTATGTACCAAGATTTCATTAGAAATGCATGTTTTGAGGACTCTTGAATAACACATTTTTAGAATAAGAACCGTGTGTGTGAGCAGTATAGCCTAAAAACGAAAAGTCCGCTAAACACCAAATTTGTTGTTTTAGTTTAGCATCTTTCAAGGGTGCAACACGAATATTTTCAGGAAAGTTCCCCCCACTAAAATTACATGGCAATGGCTTTAATGATTTTTATTAAAACATGATTTATTAAAAATATTGCATGACAAAATGTATATCTTCCATTTCCTGGGAATAGTCTCTGAAGACCACCTCATTCTGTATAGTGGATAACTTACCAACCATAAGAGATAATCAAGAACGTTTCACAAAAAATGTAAATTTCGTTAAAATAATTTATATACATGTATGTATAAGCAACAAAAGGAAATATACTAGACTAAACTGACCATCAAATGTTTAAAAAAGCTATGTTTCTGCGATTATCTTTCAAAGTCGGTGATCTATCCTTGTCCAGAAGTAAAACAGAAATATGAAATAAATAGTGACTTCCCGTTTTAGAAACAAATTTAAATATTTCAAAACTGAAACCAATAACAGGGGAAACGGCTAACTCTGCAAAAACTGTATCTGTTTTTTTCTATACAAGTGTGATATATATTACACTTGTGAACAAAGGCAGCTCTCTCTCTCTCTCTCTCTCTATATATATATATATATATATATATATATATATATATACACACACGCACATATGGCTGACTCCACAAAAAAGTATATCTGATCTCAAGTATATATAATTTCTTTATGGAGTTAGCCATTTACGAGTAATCACTTGTTATTGGTTTTGGTTTTGAAATATTTTAAATTAAATCTGTTCTCAAGCAATCCCTTGTTATTATATTCAGTTTTGAAATAAATAAATAAATATATATATATATATATATATATATATATATATTTGGTTAGCATGATGCAGATAAAATCATGATCCACTGTAAGAATAGTCTGCTTACAGAACAGGTAGAAACAGCCATATGAATGGAACACAGATTTTTTCTGCAGAGGAAGAAAATGTACACGCCACTGGTACGGGGCCGAGACTCCCGGAGTTCCCTTGTACTGAATTGTCGTTATGAAGGGTGGCTGCTGCCCCACACCCCACGCTGTTGGTTCGCTTAACCCAAAAGGACCGCCTCTGTCTGTGAATGTACTTATTCATCGTGATATGTATGTGTATACTGAGATAAACATGCACGCACGCACATGGTGGCGGTGGCTTCAACATATCTTTGCTTTAGCTCTGTCTTTGTCCTCCGTTCCGTTTTTATCTTTTTGTTTCCTCCAATTGGAAAGCGCGGAAACAGCAGCTAGCATGTGTGTCGTTCTTTTGTTCTTATCTGGTAAACAACCCTGGGCACTGTACATGGTTCCCTTAGATTCGGGAAATATAGGGGGCGTAGCTTCCCGAGGGTTTCCTGCGTCACGCACGTGCCCCATTGCTTAGATCACGTGATAGAGCAGTTATTTTGGTTTAGTAATATTTGATTAAACAAAAGAATATTTACAAAGTCATTTACAGGACTTGGTGCAATACAACACTTTTTTTTCCATTGTAGAGAATATCAAAATACTTCCCATAACCATTTATGGTTAGTCTGCGGAATGAAAGATCTTAAGAGCAGTAACCGGTTTCAATAATATTCAGTTACACTACGGAAAAATCATGCCGTCTAACTGCATCATAAATGTCATTTCTATGCAGAGGAACGCGCCCGACTTGGATTTATTATTCCGCGTTGTTTCCTTGAACAATTTGCAACGTTCTTCTCTGTTCCGGTGAATATCATTATTATATTACATCTTTGCATTAAATCAGTTTACCATATAATAATACAAGTTCCTTAAAGAATGCAATTTAAACATATAGTTTTCCCTCATTGCAATAATTTTCTCTCTCTCTCTCTCTCTTTCTCTCTTTCTCCCCTGATGGTCAAATAGTTCACACCAGGGCTAAAGTCAGCCATACGGGCATATTAAGGACATATCTTGATATTTTGAATACCCTTTGAGGGGTGGCGAGATACAAAATAACGGACATTAGTATTTGGATACGGACGGAAGGGACTCGGCACCGTACCTAGGGGGTTATTGTACCTACGCCCCTCAAGGAGCACCCCGGGAGGGAGGAGTAAGGTGAGAGGATATACAGGGCGGCCGGAACTAGGAGCGACGGCACAGTAATAGCAGTTCAGTTCAGTTTATCGAGACTATCTACCCGCGGTTGAAAACTCCACTCTTTAACCAGAGAGAAATGAATCCCCGTGGGGCTATCCATTAGGGCAAAATCTGGAGTCTAAAAAACCCCATCCCCCGGCATGGATATATACCGGGATGGAAATGGCTACGCCACTTACACGCGTGAGCCCCGAAGGGAAGACTAGGGAAATCCTCCGTAGGGCCCGAAAGAAATCTAGCATTCCGTCTACTAGCTATACAGACTAGTGTCGGAGGACATTGAGATGTCTCATAATCTCGCCAAGGCGTTATGCCTAGACGTACCCAATCTCCCATGAGTATCGGGACCACTACCACGTCCAACCGGGTCCGACCCAATCCGAACAACTCCCTTATGGGACGGGCTCAGATGCTCGGCCCGACTACTTCTAGTCACGAGAGGGTCCTACAGTTTTCAGAGTGAAGCACCCTGATAGACGGACAATTCACCAGGGACCCGGCCCCACACAGGTTGCAACGCCTCTGCTAGGGACAGTCCTCACCTGGACAAACCGCGAAAGCCTGGGGACGGGAATAGTTACAGAAAGCGTCACTTTTCACTACCACGCTATACCGAACACCGTCGCCGACACTTTCAAACGTGAAAGAAACCAACTGTTTGAAGGATGAATGAGATATCAATGGAAACGCCAAGGAGGGATATGAAATTCGGAGGAAGAGAGAGGCATACCCAGCATTGACTGACGACCCGGGGAAACTCCCCCCACAAAAAAAAAAAAAAAAAAAAAAAAACATAACATAACATGGGTCAGGTAGGCTGGCCACGGGGATTAAATCCACGACCCCCCGAATACGGGTAGAGACAAAACCGCCTGAACCATCCCGCTTGGTAAGAAAGGACATACTATTTCATAAACTTGGAGTTTAAAATAGTATTAATTCCGACTAACGAAAGGAAATATACTGTTAGCTGCTAAAGCTGCAAGAAAGTCTTAAAATGCTATCTCCTCTGTTTTCTTGATTTTATTTTATTCTTAGAATAAAGGGAGTCTTCAAACACTATTCACAGTTCTGGTGATGGCGTCATTTATTTTTTACTTCTCGGTATTCTAACTGTGGTCTTTCTAATATTATAAATACTTTACATACTTATATAAACAGTTGAAGAAACGTTAAATGTTTCTTAGCTTTATTTAATATTTCCCTCATCAGAATTTATTCATGATCTGTTTCTTCCACAAAGTCTTTGGGATGCGTTCCTTCTCCAGTATTGTTGCACTCGTCTTTTAGATGTTCCATTTTTCTTTCTTCCTACAGATTATGCATTTGTCTTTGTCTTTTACCCAGTATCTGTTGGCTAGAGCTTCATTTCTGCATGAATATCGCAATCATTTTTTGATCTGTTCACAGAAAATTCAAGAGTTTTATTCATGTCAATGTGTCCAAGCGCCGCCACCACTACAACCACCACCACCGCCACCACCACTACCATCACAGCCACCATCACCGTTTTGCTCTGAGGTGCCGAGTTGACTTTTTTCGGTCCATTCTTCCATATTTTTCTATTGTAATAAAACTGTTCTTAATTATTCAAACAACTCTTTATTTCTTCAACTGATTGCAATAAAATCTGTTTTCAAATAAAGTGTTTATTTGATGCTCTCTCAATAATTTTCACGTACAAATTTCTTTCGACGCTTGGCGGCGGGTTCGACTGCACGATCGGAACTTCTCTTCGAAACTGACTCGCAAGGGTCTGTTCTCTCTTTTTATACCTGTAGATGACGTGGCAAGAAACTTCCAAAAGTAGTGCTTATTGTCGCACCTGCAAATCACCGCAGGTGTAAGAAACTTAGAGAGAGGTGCTCCTCCTTCTTCATTTACAATACATATTTCGGTTATTTCTCCGGGCGCATTTCAGCCTGGGGCTTATTGTGCTATCTGTATCGTTTAGAACCAAAACATTACACCTACATCCGTAAAAAAGGAGTATAGAGACAGTTACTACAATCGAAGCTTAGATTTAAAGTACTCGTCGAATGCACAGTGTCCACTCAGGGAGGTGGAACTAATGAAAGAAAGCATATGACACAAATACAACAAATACTTTTGAAACAATCTGCTGACACGATTGCGGTGAATACGGCCACGAGGCATAGTCACATGGTACGAGCACAATTTTTTTAGCAATAGTTTTGTGCTGTTTTTCCTATTTATCTTGATATTCCTCTTGCTAGTTCTTCTATCGTCATTTGTACTGCCTACTTGACTGTTCTGTATTTCTGTAAACATTAGTGACATATATGACACTCTCTTTGTTCGGTTGATGTTTGTCGAGTGAGGCTGCTACCGAAGTGCGCTTGTTAGGAGATAGGCTGCGGTCGTTAGAATTTCCTCTTTGTTTAGTCGATGGACTCTCTCTGCTTTACACGATAAGTCAGTCAGAGATAGAGAAAGAGGTATTCAATTTGACGGTTGCCATGCATATTACTTTCTCTACACGTACTATATACATAGTGTACAGAGAAGGTATTGTATTGCATCCAAAAATTCGATACCGATATTTCACCGAAAATACATGTTTTGGGTCCCCCTGAATCAAAAAAAAATTTGGAAAAAGGTCCGTGTGTGTCTGTGGATAGCATAGCTCAAAAACGAAAACACCGTTAAATACCAAACTTGGCATTTAAGTTTGCTATCTTCCAAGGATGCGACACGAAGATTTTTAAGAAAATCCCCCCCACCCCATCTACCATTCACATGGAACTTTTTTCGAAAATTTTGATTTTCTCAAAAATGGCTCTAACGATTTTGATTAAAATATCTTATATTAAAGATATTTATCTGACAAATAATATGTATAACTTGAATTTTCTTGGAGTAGCCTCTGAAGACTTTTTTATTCTGGATGAATTTTACGAAATGTTGCATAACTGCTAAACCGTATGAAATGGACAAAACTTACCACACAAAAAATGTGGAGCACATTAAAACACACAATTTTGTTATATACATTTTTCGAGGAGTTGATCATTTTTGAGATATTTGTTTTTTTGTTTTTGGTTTCAGCTTTGAAAAACTTCTACTTTTCCCATACTGGAATTAGTCAACTTGTGTCCAAACAAACAAAAGAGCTTAGTCACCTAGTAACCAACTTTTGACTTCACTTTAACCTATGATACTCCCATATTTCGCTTCTACTTACAAGGAAGCAAGTAATAAGACTATTTATTCTAACTTCTTCTCGATTAGCGTGAAGTAAATAGAAGAATAAGCTTATTAACAATACTTTATTACACAGAAATAGAGAAAGTCATGTGAATTGAACCCATCAGATTTTTTGGTGGTGCTTGCTTCACGACTCTTCATGCAGTTCTTAACATTACAGGCATCTTTCAAAAAGTAAGCAAGCCCCGGTGAGGAGATTTCTCGGGTCTTCAACTTTGTTTGTTTCTGACTATAAAACAAACATTATTGACACTCAACTCTTTGTTTAAATACAGAAATCGCTTCAAAAGGACCGGCTCCCTCTCTCCAAGATGTTTGGTATAACTTAATATTCTGTCACAATAAACTCAGTTGTACAGGCTTAAACGATGTTGTCTCTTCCACCTACACCCAGGCTACGTCATTCAGTCACAACCCCATGGCTGTGACAATACGTCATTCAGTCACAACCCCATGGCTGTGACAATACGTCATTCAGTCACAACCCCATGGCTGTGACAATATATTCAGTCACAACCCCATGGCTGTGACAATATATGTTTTAGCCAGATATTTCATTACTGGCTATATCAAACATATATTTTATAGAAGCACACACAAAAATTAATGAAAGTATGGACAAGAAACTGAGATCTGAATGAGCACTCGTACATCGCTTGGATCGTCAGTAAATCAAACAAGGCAATCCATTCCAGTCAGCAAATATCTCTTCGATCGAATTTGACCGCGCTCGGGTATTTAAGATTAGATTATGTTTTGAGGGTTGCATACGCACCAAGGCTCACATTCACCCTTCTCGGTTATGTTTGTACACTGTACGACTCTAATAAACATACCCAAATTACTTACAGTTGTTTCTCTTCTATAACTTCAGTTAATTATTCACCTCTTATTGACCTCCTATTATTATTTTGTATACAAATAAAGAATAATTAAAGATTAGTTCTGAATAAAGACTTCTTGAATGTCTTCGTGCTTGGAACATGTTTAACTTAAATACAAAGTTTGGTAGCTGTTTAATTTATCGTTCTCTCTCTCTCTCTCTCTCTCTCTCTCTCTCTCTCTCACACACACACACACACATACATACACACACACACGAACACGCACTGATTTATATTCTTCTGAAAACGAAATTTAGAGGCCTTATCATATTAAAAGTACTTAATATCAAATTATGGAATTATGTATTGGCAAAGAAAATACAAAGAGAGACCAAGAAACCGCTACCTTATAACGCCAAATAAAGAACGATAAGAAACTTCATGCCTTAATTTTAATTAATTTCGCTTATTTTTCTCATCATTTAGTGTTGTTGGCTATAAATCATTCGGACTCTTTTTAAACTGATTTTTTATTTACTATTTCGACCACAAGTTTGGGAAAGATCCTAAAAAACTCATGAGAGAAAACAAGCTTTATGGTTAGGTTACTCACCATAACCGTGTGTTAACGTTTCCAGAAGGGTATTCAAATGGATACAGGAACACTCAATTTAGAACATAATTTGAAATTGAACCAGTATAAGTGCTCCTAAAAGTTCAATTTATGTATTTATTGTTTATCTGCATAGTTTCAAACGTTATATTAGGTTTATATGGTGTTATAATATTTGCATATCGTTTTGGAACCAGCCATCTTACGAAGAAAAATATTTTTAACTAGGCTCTTGCGTAGTTTAACATTCCATGGTTATTCCTTTTTATTTTCTTCTCTTCATTATAAATATTCGGCCCGCTTGTTGTTAGACAACAGATAGAGGAATCCTTTTTACTTTTTCTACACGTATTATGTACATAGTGTATAGAGAGGGTATTGTAATATACCCAAAAATTCGATACCAAGATTTGATAGAAGTTTTGAGACTCCCTGAATTAAAAAAAAGAAAAAAGAAAAAAGAAAAGAAACATTTTAAGAAAAAGGAAAATGTGTGTGTGTCTGTATGGGTGAGTGTGTGTCGGGTTCTGTGGGCAGCATAGCTCAAAAATGAAAAGTCCGTTAAAACCAAACTTGGCATTTAGGTTTGGTATCTTTCAAGGATGCAACACGAAGATTTTCAAGAAAATCTCCCAACCTCCAACTACCCTTTATACGGAACTTTTTTGAAAATTCTGATTTTCTCAAAAATGGCTCTTAACGATTTTGATTAAATTATCGTATATTATATTTTCCTGACAAATAAAATGTTTATCTTAAAATTTCTGGGGATAGTCTTTGATGACTACTTCATTCTGGACGAATTTTACGGAATTGCGTATAACTGCTAAACCGTAAGAGATGGACAAAAACTTACCACACAAAAATGCAGAGCACGTTAAAACACACAATTTGTGTAATATACATTTTTTGCGTGGAGTTAATCATTTATGAGATATCCTTTGTTATTAGTTTCAGCTTTGAAAGACATAGTTTTCTCATACAGAAATTTGTCAACTACTGTCCATACAAACAAAGGAATTTCAGTCACAGAGCAACCAGCTTTTGACAATCACTTTAACCTATGGTACTCTCTTATTTTGCTTCTATTTACAAGGAATCAAGTAATAACATTTCTGCTATTTTTTTCTCGATTAGCATGAAGTAATAGAAGCATAAGCTTTTCAATAATATTTGTTTTGTAGAGATATAGAGAAACTCATGTGAATGGAACACATCAGACTTTTTTTTTTTTGTGGAATCAACGGTCTAAAAGATTGGGAATTTTTGGGCACGTGGTATTACCGTGCCTTTGTTTTATGTAGCCAACTGCGTTATATGCGTATCGGCCGAGAAAGTGACCTCGTTATTATACCACTGCACAGAAGCGGCGCAGGGCGTGTCAAAGGAACGTTCATCTATCTGTCATTGCTTTGTCTTCGTGTTGTGAAGTGTTATAATAATATGTGAGAGATTTATTTAGGAAAGTTATTCTCTTATTAGTCCATGGAAATGCCTACCAACTTATTTTCTCTTGAACAGGGTATTTTTATATACGATAGATAAGTGAAAACTGAATCATGTTGACAGGTGAGTAGACAATTTTAGCGACAGTTTCCTGGTTATCCAGTTCCGGATAGAGAGACTATAAGATGTTTGGTCAATAAATTTAGAACAACGTGATCGCTAAACGCTAAACCAAAGAAACGGAAACGACATATTCTAATAGCGGAAAAGCTGGACGAAATTGGTGTTGCATTAGAACGATCACCCAAGATGTCTCTCAGCCATGTTGCACAGCGGGTGGGTGTTTCACAAACCTTGGTTCTTACAGCTACTAAAGTTTTAAGACTGAATCCCTACTGAGCTACTGTAGTGCTCACACTATGAAATTACGCAAGAACTTATGTGTGTAGATGGCAATTTCATCCGACGCTGCTCAAAAAATATCTTAGCAGATGGACACCACCTTCAGCAACACTTTTAATAAGGTTAATACATAAGTAACGCGAGAGTTACGGAACGGATAACTCCGCAATGTAGTGGGGGTGTGCGTAGAACGCCTTCGCGCAGTCCACGGCCTTGGCATAAAACGAAGGCATAGTAGACTAATTTTCTACATGATCACCACGTTTTCTAATATCGTCCAGCTACTACTTTATTTGCAATTACGCCGCTTGCGTTCATATTACGTAAGGCACGATTAGATGTCTTACCAAGTGAAAAGAAGTATGTATTGGTTATTCCAAGGGGAAATGATAATTGGAATAATTAAAGGAGATACTACTAACTTATTTGTCCATTCTGTGCATTATCAACTAAAACACTATGAAATACATAGATAAAGACAAGAAGATTAAAAACAAAAAGACAATATATAATCACTTATATTCATTTACACCAATTTATTAAAATAGCATTTTAAATATAATTTAAAAGTGAGCTTTTATGTTCTTTCCGCGCCAATAACAAAATCCTAAAGATAAGATACTCAGCTTCACTGACTGGCTAGCAGGCTAAGTCACAGCCTGTGGAAAATAATATCCTACATATTGTTCACCCTTAATTGTGGAACCCACAAATTCCACTTCATAATACAAGGTACATCAATTCATACGTTAAAAATATTACATTTCCACTATTCATCTGTGATTGCTTTGTAGTGTCATTTGCTTAAAAATATAAAATAAGATGTATTCCATTCGCATGACTTTCTCTCTCTTATCTGCAAACAAGCTATTATTGCAAAAGAGCATTCTTTTATCTGCATCATGCTAATAAAAATAAACCCTCTCAGAAATGATTTTATTACCGAGTTCCTTATAAGCAGAAAGGAAGTAAGGGAATAAACTAGGCTAAAGCGACCATCAAATCTATTAGACGCTATTGCTATGCGATTGTAATCGAAATTCAGTTCTATTTCGTTTCCAGGAGTTAAACAGAACAGGTATGAACTGAAATTGCATTTTAATTTGTGTAGGCTCTTTAACTGCTCTATATTAGGCGTGAAAGACCGCTTAATTTTACTCAGAGACCTCTTTATCAGGCTTGAAGTTCTTTCACATGCCGTAAATCTATGACACGGAACCAACGGCTTTACTTCCCTTCCGAAGGAAGCCATGCTAAGGGTTTTGCGCCCGAAAAAAGTCCATCGCCCTCCACCGGGTCTGAAGACATGAACTTTGGAATTAGATGCCAGCATGTTACCCCTGGACCACGGAGGGCGGTAAAGACAAAAGGGGTATGTAACGGATGAGGGCTTCTGTATAATGGTTACCTCTACAAAAATAAATATAATATAAATTGTGTGTTTTATTGAGATCTACATTTTTGTAGTACATTCTTGTTTTATCTCTTGTGGTTTATCAGTTATACAAAAGTCATTCAAAATGAAGAGGACTTCAAGGGCTATTGCCAATAAATTAAAGACATACATTTTATTTGTCATTTAAATGTCTTGTATATGCGGCATTTTAATCAAAACCGAACGTTTCGAAAAATACTCCATGTAAAGGATAGATTTAGAGGGTGATTTTTCTGATAAGCTTCGTTTCGTATCCTTGGAGGAAAAACGTAACTCCATGTCACGACAGTCCACAAGGGGCCTGGTCCTACCGGCCAGGCGCTGCATCCCCATCTTGACTCGAAGGCGTCATCAATGGGGTGCAGTACTGGAGGGTGAGATGTGATCAGCGCCTGGAGTCCCTCCCGGCCGGTTGATGCGGTCTTCTCGATCTGTAGCCGCTACTTCTCAATCAAGTAACTCCTCAATTTGCCCCCCTCAGGGACCTGCCAAGGTTGTGTACATACCGGGCCAGGTCTCCCAACGGGGAAAATTCCCCACACCGGTACCGGAAATGGAACCCAGACCTCCTGCTCGGCAAGCTGCCACGCTACCACCGCGCTAAGGAGAGGTTACTAAACTTAATTACAAAATTTAGTATTCAATCGACTTTTCGTGTTTCTGTTATGCCTTGCAGGGATACACATACATTAACTTTTTTTTCTTAAAAACTTTTTGGATTTTAGGCGTCCTCAAAATATTCATTTACAGCGAAATCTCGCTATCGAATTTCTGTACCTACTATGTACACTGTGTATACGTGCTAAAGCAAGTAATAAAAAGAATAATTCAAAATGTGATTGCTGTAAGAGTCCATAAAAACACATCTAAGCAAATTGAGTACACATTACTCTAAACTCCAGTGAGGGTGTTTAAACCAGTTGTTCCCATACGAGATATCATATTATGCCCAGAAAGACGGACGGGGCGTTATGTAAATGAGGAAGATCGCAAGGAAGTACTCGGCCATCCTTAGTGTGTTTGATCTGATATGCAGATAATACTTCCGGAAAGACGATAATGGGCAAGAGAAGGGGTTGAAGCTTTGAGCTCGTTATCTTCGCTAGGGTGGGGTCTTTTCGTTCACACCTCGCCTCGCTTACGATTCAGCCGACGCCCTTCTTGAGATCTTCGCGTTCTCTAAGACTCCAAATGACCGGCCTACACTGTGTCGCGCCTGAATACAATTATTATGTTAAATCGGCACCTTCTTCATTATTAGACCTGTCTGAAAAATGAGTGCAGATATTTCTTGATTCCAAAAATATCCACACGCGTTTTGATGTAATCAACCATGTGCCTAAGTGATGAACACGTTAAGGGTGCCCTAGTAACATTGTGAATTTCCTCAGTGATTAATAATTTGTATCGAATGTATATTAGCGTATTATACATACAAAACTAATGTGTACACCAAGCGTTATAGCAATATTTTTAGTAGCTTCAAAGTCATGAATTATTTAAATAACTATTTAACTATAAACAAGAAATGCTTCAGACGACGAACAATTAATACTTTTATTAATTTTACTGTTTATTCCAAAACAAATGAATAGAAAATGTTAGGAACAGATTTGTGTTACTATTTTAGTAAGCCAAAAACAATTACCAACTTTATAAACGCAATTTTTTGTTATAATTTTAGGAAGCAGAAAAGAGTAAGCGAGGAAATCAGTTCAACTTTTAGAAAAAGATTCTAAGATAACTATTATCACAAAATAAATAAATTCATTTTTACTTTAGCTATGGAGTACTATGAACGTACATAGTTGGTGGAGAAGTTATTGCACTACACCCAAAAATTCGATACCGAGATTTAACCCGAAATACATGCCTTGAGGACTCCTAAATTTCAAAAAAATAAAAAAATAAAGATGTTTTTAAAAAAAAAAGGTACCTGCGTGTGTCTGTGGACAGCATGACTCAAAAAAACGAAAAGAACATTAGACACCAAACTTGATGATAGGCTAAGTATTTTTCAAGAATACAACAAAAATATTTTCAAGCTACCCAACTACATAGAAAAGTTTGTAAAATTGTGGGGTTTTTTAAATGACTAACAATTTTGATTGTAACACTGCATATTAAAATAATTACATGATAAAATGTATCTCTGGAGTTTTCTGGGAGTAGCCACTGAAAATCTCTTCATTCTGGATGTCCCAACTGCACCGTATTTGACGTCTGTAGATATCTCTGCATGCGTTAAAAGAGTTGCAGAACTCAACTCAATTCCACTCAAACCCGCCAGTGAAGAATCAATGAGTGAAATCCGCTGACCGTCTTCTCTGATAAGCAAGATGGCTGAAACGAAGGTCACTCAGCCAGTTCCCGACTTATAATCCTTTGAGTTCTCAACTCTTATAATACACAAAGGGATATTTGTGTACATTTTTTGTGGAGTTAACCATTTCCGTAATATTCGTTGTTATGGTTTAAGTTTTAAAATGCTTAAAATTTTCTCAAACGGAAATTAGTCTCTCATTTTTATTTTGTTTACTCCTGTCCATGCAAGGAGAACTTAATTTAAATTTCTTAGCAACCAGCTTGGACTATTCTTTAACTTAGTGTAGACTCTTATCTCTTCTACTTACAAGGAACTAAGTAATAAGACACTTTCTGCTATTGTTTATCTCGATTAGCATGATGTAGGTAGAAGAAAAAGCTTTTGTAAGAATATTTTTACAGAATAGGTAGAGAAAGTTATAAGAATGGAGCACATATTTTAAAATACATTTTCATCTTTACGTAGCCTTAAGAGATTTGGGCAATAAACTGCCCCATTTCACATTAATGAATTTATTTTCGAGGGAATGATTCATACACGTACTTAAAGACTGGCCTTGTAGCTCATTCGGTAGAGCACCTGCCTGATGTGCGAGAAGTATCGTGTTTGATTCTCATAGGGATAGAGAGATATCTGCTCTAGAGATCTATAAACCCAACGACAACAGTACACATGTTCCAAAGGTGAATACTGCTGATAGGACCAAGCAGTTTAAAGGAATAAATGGAGTAATAAAAAGGGGGGCAGAGACAAAAAAAAATCTGATGTGTTCTATTCACATGACTTTCTCTACATCTCTGCAACAAATTATTGTTAAAAAACTAATGCATCTATTTACTTCATGCTTATCGAGAAAACATTAGTAGAAATTATTACTTGCTTCCTTGTAAGTAGAAGCGAAATAAGTGAGTACCACAGGTTAAAGTGATAGTCAAAAGCTGGTTGCTATGTGCCTGAACTTTCTTTGTTTGTATGGATAGGAGTTGACAAATTCCTGTATGAGAAAACTAAAGCTTTTTTAAAGCTGAAACAAGAAATATCTAAAAAACGATCAACTCCACGAAACAAATATATGTAACATAAATTGTATATTTTAATGTGCTCTACATTTTTTGTGTGGTAACTTTTTCTCCATTTCTTACAGTTTAGCAGTTATGCAAAATTCTGTAAAATTCATCCAGAATAAAGTAGACTTCAGAGGCTGTTCCCAGAAAATTCAAGATATACATTTTATATGCCAGGTAAATATCTTTAATATATGATATTTTAATCAAAATAGAGCCATTTTTGATAAAATCAAACTTTTCGAAATTTTTTCCATGTAAAGGGTAGTTTGGTATGGGGGATTTTCTCAAAATCTTCGTGTCGCATCCCTGGAAGATACTGAACTTAAATACAAAGTTTAGCTCTTTACCGACTTTTCGATTTTTAAGTTGTCGTGCTCACATTACCTTCTCTATACACTATATACATAGTACGCATAGCGAAAGTAAAAAAGAGATAGGCTGGTTCACAATAATCCGTGAACGGTAACCGGTATGAAAACGAAAACGGGAAGAAATACATCATGCAAGATTTTGGTTGAAAAAAATCCTGTAATGAGAACGGAAATAGATATCGATAACTGTATCGATCACATAGATGTAAAGTGAAATGTCGATTTTTCCTAATGGATGTCATTTGTTTTTAACTGGTGAAAGATATTATTTCATGTTATTTCATTTCAGCTAAAATAATGGATTAATGAAGGTTTAAGTCAAAAGAATGCACTTTTTTAAACGCCGGTCCGTTACTATTTCGGATTTCTCTAGGCAAGGCTGTTCCAGTTTCAATGCACACCAAAAGAGCAGCGAGTAATGCGCAGCTCACAAATTCAAAGCTGCAACATTGAGGGCAAACTATCGTGACGGAGGGATTAAGAGATGAAATGAATGGCAGGACATGTGATATGACTTTTTCCAGTGACGTATTGACTACCATGGTCCTCCACCAGCTATGCTCCGAGCTTTGTAGCTGAGTACGTGCGTATACTCATGACTCATAATAGTCGAATTGGAAAAAACTTTTCTAGTCATGCTAAGCTTTCTTTCCTTTATTAAAGGGTACATTAAAATAGTTGTTCTCTATAAATTAATGACTGCTGTATTCTTTGAGCGTTTAGGACAAAGCCAGTTTTGAATTGCGCACAAACAAACTAAAGTTATGACTAAGCCTTGTGGATGTAAACGCAGCACCTGTGTAAGCGGCTGATTATTGCCGTGCATTGTTGTTACACTTGGTCAGTGGACACGTGTGTTGTCGGCGAGTACTATACAGCGAAGCTCCGTTTGTTGCACCTGTATGAGTTTGTGACACCTACGGTGGTCTGCACCGCGACTGCTTCTAGAAGTTTCTTGCCACGCCATCGGCAGATATAAAAAGGACAGAACAAATGTTCAGAGTTGACTGGTTCGGGCGATGGAAAAAAAGAATTTGCCAAGTTATAAATTTCTCGTACTCTTTATCGAGAAGTTGACGCTTGAGGCGGCGGCGGCTGCTACTGCACACTCAGAACTTGCCGTCTAAACTTATGCAACTGCTACACGCTGGCATTCCCAGTTGAAACTCACTCTCGGGTAGAGAAGGTACATATGTAGAGCCCAAAAATTCGATGGCGAGATTTCACTGGAAATACACGTTTTAGGGTCCCCTGTATCCCCTCCATTTTTAGAAAAAGGTCGTGTGCGCCAGTGTGTGTGAATATGATAACTCAAAAACAAAAGTAGGTAAAATACCATACTTGGTTTTAAATTTAGTGTCTTCCAAAGATGCGACACGAAGGGTTTGAGGAAAATCTACCCACCCGAAACTACCCTTTACATGGAAACAACCCTTTACTCTGAACATTTTTATTTTCTAAAAAATGACTAATGATTTTGATTAAAATAGCGTATATTAAAGGTATTTACATGATAAAGAAAATGCATATCTTGAATTATCTGGGGATAGTACCTAAATACCTCTTCATTCTGGATAACTTTTGCATACTGATAAACCGTAAAAGATAGAGAAAAAATGCTACACAAAAATGTAGATCTCGTTAAAACACACAATTTATGTCATACCTATATTTTTTCCCGGAATTGACCATTTCCGATAATTTCTTTTTATTGGCTGCGGTTTTAAAATACTCCTAATACAGTAATTTCAATTCCTGGCTGTGCAAAGAAACGAATCTCAGTCACATAAGCAGCTTTTAGCACGCCTGGGTAGTGTCTGCGTCATATTCAACACGTCGCGAGCTCGAATTTCACTTAGGGTGAGTTAGCCGATAGGTTTTTTTCGGGGTTTCCCTTATCCTTAGAAGGCGAATGTTGGGTAACTTTAAGCTCCATGAACGAGGAGATCATTTGAGCATCATTTCACCGGTATAACCAGCCAGGTCAAAGAACGTTAACAAAATAAGGAAAAAAAAACAAAAAAAACAAGCTTTTAAAAGAACTGAATCGTTTTAGCCTAGTGTATTCCCTTATATCCCTTCTATTTACAAGAAAGCAAGATAAAACAATTTCTACTATTATTTACTTCGATTGGCATGCCGTAGATATAAGAATAAACTTTTTAAACAATAATTTATTATAGAGATTAAGAGAAAGTCGTGTGAATGGAACACATCAGATTTTATCTGTCAATGACGTGAAATAGTCACACGTGCAAACCACCATAGGTGTCGCAAACTCACACAGGTGCAACAACCTGAGCTTCGATGTATCGTACTCGCCGACAGCACACGTGTCCACTCATGCAGGTGTACAATGCACGGCAACAAGCAAGCAAGACGCCCGCCCAGGTAATACGTTTACGGCTGTAAGGCTTAGCACAATAAATTCCATGTTAGATCCTGACACGTGGACTAATTGAAAATGAGCCCAAGTCAATGGAAGGCACTTCGAACAGTTGTAAAATATAACTCACAATATCGGCAATGATTTTTGTCTCAATTGATAAATAATATAAAGTGAGCGGTTTTCAATGAATTTTGATAATTTAGTGCCTCTATTACACGGTTCACTAATATTGGATTTCCTATTCTTATAACAAATACTATTTTCATTTCCTGGACTTCCTAAATTCTAAGGTATGCCAGCTGCAATTTTGAATCATTGAAATTATCATTAGTAATTTTTGTTTAACAATATTTATGCGAAATAAATTAACAATTACCTAATAAAATAGCTTATCCGTTTTAAATATAGCATTATATAAATCTACTTTCAGTAACAATAAGCCTCTTGAATCTTTGCTGACCTTATTAAATAATCGTGTTCGATTTATATCCAAACAGTATTGGATTATGACTATTTTGTTACCTTCCTAGGGATGGAAGTATTAATGATAACGCAAATATGTGTACGATTTGAAGCTTACATTGTTCTTTTCCACTTTTTATCCTCCTCATAAGGAAGACTCCACAGAACGTACAAGTTAATGCCTAGGGTCAAATGCTTGTGAGTAGCAGCCGACTATGTATCTGATAGAATATCCAGGAATGGGGGATCAGCCCAATGCCTGACATGAGAGCGGGGAAGTAGATAAAAACGAAATGAAGGCGAAATGATGATGGAGCAATGGTGAAATGAATGACAGGGTAAACCAGGGATGCGAACGGTCAAGCCACTCTGCCACGGCTTCGCAAAAGTAAAAGTAAATAATCCATTGTTTATAACAAAGCAGTGATGAATATGATAAACTTTCTGCAGATTTCAAGGCACCAATATAGTTTTGACCATAAGACAACATACCAGGTGGTCCAAGTACCCTGTATTTTACGTGTGCAGATATTCCTTCGAAAGAGTTGTAGAAGTCAACGGGGCTATTTCATGTTAAAACTCGGCAGTAGAGAATTGTGACCTTTGCTTTCCTCGTCTTGTTTATCAGCGAGCGGGTCGCGTTCATTGCGAGGGGTAAAACGAAGGTGACTCTCGCCAGTTCTCCACTGACAGATTTTATCTTGTAATAGCCCAATTGAGTTCTGTAACTGTTTAACGGATTTATGGGCCAATTGACCCTCCTGATATAAATGCAATTAAGAAAGAAAAACAATCTATAGCAGTAAAACAGAGATCCAGATTTCATTGAGTTTCACCAATCGTTGGTATTGTTTAAAATTGGGCCAGTGACAGCTGAGTATCTTTACAGTTTTATCGTTTTCATATTATAATCTCGGTGTGCAATTTTTACAGCTTAGGTAATCCATAAGACGTTTAAATTTCGACCTTCATCTGTTTGACGAATAAAATGCTGAAGTAGGCATCCGCCATAACTGTTAGTCTATTCTAATAATAATTTTTAAGGAGGGTATTATATGTGTTATATATATATATATATATACACTTTTTGACTTATTTTCACAAATGAATTTATGAATCGGATAAAAGTTATAAAGGTGGCGCAGTGGGTAAGTGGTTAGACTCCCATCTAGGCTGCTCGGGTTCGATCCCGATCGCTCGCATGTGGGATTCGTGGTGGACGAAGCGATGTCTGGCGGGTTTTCTCTGGACCCTCTGGTTTCCCCCACCACTCATTCCACCAGTTGCTCCATCATTGCCTTTCCAATCATCAATTTCGCTTACATTTCATATCATCCACTTCTTCATGTTCATGCCTGGCTGCGGGCCCACCCCTCGTAACAGGTTCTCCATTATGTGCTTTCGTGCCGTTGGCTTCTGACTCCTAGACATTGGCTTGTAAGTCCTAGGGGTTATATAATTAGAACGCATATGTAAGGTTTTGTGAATCGATAGTCTGAGAACCTTCGCAAAGAAGCTCAAAGTACTGATGCCAAAATCCAGACATTCCTTGTGGGATCTTGAGCTAACGCTGCTTACATCCTTGACAGCACTTTGCAGATGTAAGAAACTACTTTGAGAGTTGGCGGATGTTCTCTTATTATAATTCTGTTTTGACCTTTTTGTGCAAAGTTCTAGAGGCACAAATTTGTGGAATTTTCTTTCCACTTATACATTGCCCCTGATAAATACGTGGGCTGTCCAGAAACTAATGAAATGCTGTGCATAACTAAATAATAACGGAAGATATCAAACAAAACTTTATTTACGAAGTTACAGTACCTTATCTATTTCTCAATGTAATCTCCACTGTGTCCAGACATTTAGTATCTCATGGTACCAACTCTTCTATCACCAAAGAACTCCTTCGTTTTTTGAATGAACAAAATGATTGGCTAATCGAATTTTACAGGAATTTAACAGTTATGTGGGTGATAATGCAATTAATCATGAAATAGTGCATAATTTACGAGTAATCAAGGAAGAGCCAGTGTGCACGGGATGGAAATTCATCAATCGTTATGCAGGAGTTGAAAGCAAATGTCCCAATAGATGGAAACCTCAAAGTGGTAGTAACATCTTTAGTGCTGTAACAGTAGAGCATATGCGTTACCTCTTGACAGTAAATATCTTGATGGCAATGGCGATTACGTTGAGAAACACAGTAAGATCTGCAACTTTGTAAATAAAATACATTTCGTTATTATACCAAATTGTTCGTTACTTTCTGGTTGGACCTCGTACCTCTACTACTTAAACAGGAAAAGTAATGTATTCCACCCAAAGATTTTACACCAATACTTCAAAGAAGTGGTTATTTATGATACATGTGTGTAAAGTAGTATTTTTTTGTTTGTTTTTGTTTAATCGAGCGTGAATTTTATGAGGGAACTCATAGTAGAGTTTCATAACCACACAAACAATTGAAAAAGGACTTTGCACATGTGTATCATACAATGTTTTTGCACGGCATTACGAAATTCAAATGAAATAATATTAGAAGAGGTTACTATTTTCACGGTCATATATACAGTAAAACCCCGTAATTAGGCCCTATTTGTAAAGTTTCATGATTTTACCCCCATTAACGCTTCCAAATCCTAATATTCCATAAATTATCATTTTTCCTCTATAACTCATATATTAGTACCAGGACGAAACTGATTACAATTAATTTGATTCTTAGGTTCAATTAAATGAGGATAATTATCTATCTGATTAGCGCTTTTTAGGGTCAAAAAAGAATAAAAACACTGTAAATAAATTACGAAATATTTCATGTTTTAAAAGTATAATGAGAAAATAGTGTGACTGTACTAGGCAGTCGAAAGCTCGAGCCCTTTACCCTTTACCTTCGTATAAAACCCCTGCGGTCGGCACTACCGGGCGTATAACAATACATTTTTTGAAAGAAATTTACACTTTCTAAAGACCTATATCAATGTGTTTTAGTTTTTCTTTGAGCTGTACGGTAGTATAAAATGACAAATCGTAAATGTAATAATTAGCGGTACGAGTACACGGTAATCAACAATTTTTTGTTCTAATAAGAAATGTTTCTTGTTTTTCATTTTGCACTGTACTCCACCCGAATATTCAGAAACATTTATTCCTTTTCCATACCTAATAAATCATATCCTATGATTACTACACGTTTAGGACACAGTCCCTTGAGCGTAATTACGGGGTTTTGCTGTAGTTACAACAGCGACTTATGTGGACATGTATATTTATGTGAACAATGGAAATAATTGAATAAAGATGGTCATGACAAATATATAGGGCCTGAGAACAGTTGATTTGCTAGTTAATTGTTTCAAAGAGCATTGAATAATTAAAAAATCATGCTTCATTTAGAAGCAATTGCCTCGTGTAGTTACATTTCAGCAGAGATAGTTTTACCTAAAAGTGTTTAATAAACATTACATATGTATTTTTTCACATTAGTGCATAAAGTTAGTTACCATTTTTACGCTTGGTGTTACAAAACTTAGTGCTGCGCGTAGTATTATTTTACGCACTATTGTGCAATATACATTTTTGAGGCACCCTAAATTAGAGAAGAGCATTCCTAGATTGTGTGTATTTAATCCTAAATATAAAAATTAAAAAATTAAATACAAAGGTAAAAATCTAATCACATTAATTTTTCTACTTAGTTTATGGAAATTGATTGTGTGTGTATGAGGAGTATCTCAGAAACGAAAAGTCGGTTAGGTACCAATCACCAGAAATATACTGTAGCTTTCCAAACAACTTTCAAGATAGTTCCCATTTTATTGCAGGGCTGATTATTCTTCACCCCCCCCAAACCATACACAGAAGTAATAACTTGATAATAGTTGTTATCTTTGAATCCCGAATAGTTACGATATTATAACTCGCCATTGAGTGTGGAATATCGAAATGAAGTTAAGAATATTTTAGGATTTAAACGGAAAATGCAAAGATCCCTGGTTCAAATCCTGGTTATGGTATTGAATATTTTAGTTTCATTATATCCAGCCAAGTAATATATTTTTCTGAAACATATGGAGGATATTAATTATGGCAGGCGGTGCCTTACCCCTGTTGCAACAATCAAGTAGGATCAGTGTAGAAGAATGTAGCAATGTAAGAAAATACCCAATTCAAATAGAAGGAATGAGTTAGGTTTATAGTAGGTTAATTTCCCGAGGTTTGTGTGGGCTTAAATTTATTGTTGATGCGTTAGACTAAGCGACAATTAAATCAAAAGACTTCAGTATAAATGTTGCGTTAGTTATAGCGGGGTTCTACTTGTTACTTAGTTTAATTGTAGAAGCATCTAGTGGTCTTCCCTTAGGAAACTGTAGAAAATTTATAGTAAAAAGTTAATAAAAAAAAAAAAAGTATAATTTATACTAACTTTCCACCTTCCTCTCTCGTTTGCTGTTTACAACACACAATCAATGGCAGTGTTGGAACACTCATACGCAATAACGAGATGCATTTTACAACAGTCCGACATTTAAAGATTGGACTCTGCTGCATTTACTATGACATATGTACAGAACTTAATGATAAATTCAGATTCTAGCAATTTAGTTAGCATAAAGAAAGTACATGAAACGAAACGTATATAAATGTAACAATGAAATTGTACATAATGCGAATAACTATTAAGAACGTTGTACTTAATGAATACAAGCTAAAATAATTATAATCTGCAAATATACATAGAAATGATCATTATCTAAAGCAAATAAATTTGTATATAAGAATAAATTAGTTTTCGTACGATACAAATGCTTTTTGAATGTAGCTAGTGAGCATTTAATAACAATTAGGGCAACTGTTTTAATACTTGAATTCTTTCATTTATATTTTGTGCCACATAATAGGAAGCATGGGATAATAATGACTCCAATGATATTTGATATAAAAACTATAAATACTGAATATTACCTGATCACTTTTTCTGCAAATTTGAGCGTTGTTAATTTATTTCTTTAATTTAATAAGAAATATAAGATATTTTTCGAGGTTTACATTTTTTATGAATAATAAATAAAGCACTTGGGTTTGTTTCGTCATTTAGTATATGCTTTATTTATTTTTAATAAATGCACATTTCACTTTTTCCAAACTAAGAATATCAGTGCTCCGATAGAGGGGTTACTTTACTCTACCTCCTCGAATGACCCGTACCTGTCTTAGGCTTTAAGATTTTCACAGTTTTAGACTTCACAGTGTGTTATAGGCAACAAGTAAATAAAGATTCTGGAATAAACTAGATATATGGTGATTATGGTGTCAGTGGTGGGTTTATGGGTTAGACCGGTGGGGGGCAGAAGTCGTTATCTTTGCAAGGGTGGAGTCGATTGTCGTCGCCTTAGTTCACACCTCGGCCAGCTACTGTTGGTGGCGGCCTGCTTTAAGTTTTCCGGGCACGCCGGCCCCGGAGCAGCATCGATCGGGGGGCTCAGACGTCAGGCCAAGCTCCCAAAGAGAGAGCGAGAAAGAGAATATGTGTTGGATGCTGGATAGGATTAGAACTTGACGGGCTGCTGTAGAGGAAGAGACGGGCGTGCGGCAAGAGGGGGTGGAAGGATGCACGCGCGCAAGAACACAGATTCTGTACTCTGGGAATTCTTAAAGGTAGAAATTTAGTACTGCTGGGTAGGAGAAGGAAGGGGTGGGAGAGGTAGAGAGAGAAGAAAAGGGTTGTAGGAGAGAGGAGAGCGTGGTGGCTGCCTCCCATCTTCTGGTGCGTACAGTCTGTTGCACACGCCTATAGTGCCGCAATTCTAACTTGACGAGAACAAAATACCTTCGGCTCAAACGTTGCTGAAGTATTTGGTGGTTTTTAATTAAGTCTAATTTGTTTGCTACATGATAACTCGCTATTAAGTTTACCATACATTTTCAGGTGCCCTTTACCAAGAACTTAGTGACGATAACAGATATTGACGACTTGTTCTAGATTCCTCAGTTTTGGAATTTTCCTCGTTTATGATATTTTATTGATAGAGTTAGATTTCATGTGAGAAAGTGTGCAACATTAGAACATAACATTTTTAAAAATTGAATGCACGAAATTAATTTAAGTAATACACATACACAAAAATATGGATTTGCCTACATCGTAAGTTTTTCTACATTTTTCATGGATAAATTGCTAATATTCCCTTTGATATTTGTATCGCAAACTACCTAAGAGCAGTGCATTGTAAAAGGTTTGTTTTAAGCCCTATTTCCTGCCTGAAACTGATTTATGTTTAATTCAATGAAAATTTTCACTCTAAAATATGATGCCCTTTCTTATATTCTAGCTTTTATATTTTATTTTATTTATTTTATTACCATTAGAACACTCGTTATGACATATGCAAGTCATATCATAATTAGCGATACATATAATTAGCACAAAACAGTGTTTATGGAAAGTAGAAATTAGAAGAAGCCTGCGCGTAAGCTGAGTGTTATGGGCTGGTTTCTCTCTCTCTTTCAAGCCTTCCACATAATTTGCTTCTTGGTTGTATGTTCTCTTCCGCACTGCTGAAAGGTGCTGAAACCCAATGCTGGCGGTGGCTCATTTTCCCGGTTAGAAAGCAAATAGGGATGAACAGAAAATCACGTAACGGTTACCTTAAAATAACGAGTAATAGAAACAGACAGTAACTGGTTACAAAGGTAACAGCTACAAAGTAACAGCTACCTAATAACAGTTATCAAAGTATTATTATTATTATTATTATTATTATTATTATTATTATTATTATTATTATTATTATTACATAACCGACTCTGTAATGAACCGAGTTATTCACTGCACGTGCTCTGGTGTCGCTTAACAGGAACTACATGGTTACCTCAACTCGTTACGCAGTATTAGTCTACTCCGCAAAGATTATCAATGGAATTGCCGATATATCATCTGACGATAGAAATGCCTACGAATTATCTATTTCGCTAAATATGTGTAACCACTGAAATGATGTGTGGATTTTGTGATTTTAGACAATAATGTGTGTTTAGACGTCAATTACTTTCTCTATACGTACTATGCACATAGTGTATAGAGAAGGTATTGCACTCCACCCAAAAATTCGATATCGAGATTTCACCGGAAATATATGTTTTAGGGTCCCCTGTATCCAAAAAAAAAGTATTTTCAGAAAATGGTCCGTGTGTCCGTGGTGTCTGTGAACATAACTCAAAAACGAAAAGTCTGTAAAATACCAAACTTGGTATTTAAGTTTAGTATCTTCCAGTGATGCGACACAAAGATTTTGAGAAAAATCCCCCACCCCAAACTATCCTTTACATGGAACTTTTTTCTAAAATTTTGATTTTCTAAAAAATGGCTCTAACGATTTTGATTAAAATATCGTATATTAACTTCGTGAGAGAAGTTAACTTGCTGACTACTCAACCACGGAGGAATGCTTGCCATTATTAACCGCGTAATAAGAGATACTTCTTTTTATATTTCATCAAGTAACAAAATACATCTGTATCGCTCGTTCATATTGCAACACAGTGGGAGCTGATCGTTACTGGAAACCATTAACATAATATAACCATGAAAACAAAACTTAATCTTATTGATAACAGTTGACACTGAAGCAGTTTTTACCGTTATCTAACCGTTATCCAAAAATAACTTTTATACATCCTGAGAGCGTAAGGATGTCCCTATTGCTGATCGCTTGGTAACCCCAACTTCACTGTACTGGCTGCTTCTTCCAAAAGAAAGAAAATCACAAGACAGTATATCAGGAAAGTATGATGCATACGTATGCGCGCTTCCCGTCCCCACTTATGCTTAAGTGATGCGGCAATAATCCTTAGTATTAAGACAAACTTACCTTTGGGTTTGCAATATACTGCCATCTCTCATTCATCAATGCCATTATACTCCATTTGTAACATCATTTCTATACTGTGTTTTTTTCAAACTTGTGGATACAACGTTACAGGGCTTTATGTGCTGCTACTGAAAAATTTGATGTGTTCCATTCACATGGCTTTCTCTACCTATTCTACAACAATTATTGATACCAAAGCGTGCTTATCGAGATAAAGATTAGCAGAAATTGTTTAGAAGGAACATAAGGGAGTACATTAGGCTGAAACGATAGTAAAATGCTTTAAATGTGGTCACTATGTGATGCAATTGAACTCCATTTTCTTTGCATAACCGCGATCAAAAAAGTGAATAAAGTCTTCCCATTTGAGAAAATGCAGGTATTAGAAATGACAATCCTATTAAAAGAGAATATCTAAAAAAAAATTATGTGTACCATTCACATGACTTTCTCCATATCTCTACAACAAATAATTCTTAAAAAGCTTATACTTCTATTTACTTTATGCTAATCAGAAAAAATTAGCAGAAATAGTCTTATTACTCGCTTCCTTGTAAGTAGAAGCGAAATAAGGGACAACCGTAGGTTAAAGTGATAGTCAAAAGCTGGTTGCTATGTCAATGAAGTTCCTTTGTTTATATGGAGTTGACAATTTCCAGTATGAGAAAAGTATACGTTTTTCATAGCAGAAACCAAAAATAAAGAATGTCACAAAAACGACGAACTCCGCGAAAAAAATGTATATAACATAAATTGTGTGTTTTAATGTGCTCTACATTTTTGTGTAGTAAGTTTTTGTCCATCTCTTACGGTTTAGTAGTTATTCAAAATTTAGTAAAATTCATCCAGAATAAACTACTCTTCAGAGGCTATTCCCAGAAAATTCAAGATATACATTTCATTTGTCAGGTAAATATGTTTCATATACACAATTTTAATCAAAATCGTTAGAGCCATTTTTGAGAAAATCAAAATTTTCGAAAAAAGTTCCATGTAAAGGGTAGTTGGGGGTGGGGGATTTTTCTCAAAATCTTCGTGTCGCATCCCTGGAAGATACTAAACTTAAATACCAAGTTTGGTATTTTACGGACTTTTCGTTTTTGAGTTATCGTGTTCACAGACACACGGACACACACACACACACACACACGGACCTTTTTGTGAAAATGCTTTTCTTGGATATTGGGGACCCTAAAACATATATTTCCGGTGAAATCTCGGTATCGAATTTTTGGTGGAGTGCAATACTTTCTCTATACACTATGTACATAGTGCGTATGGAGAAAGTAAAAAGTAGCTCTACAAAAATGCATATGACATAAATCGTGGTTTTTAGCGAGATCTGCATTTTTATGTAGTAAGTTTTGTCTATCTCTTAATGTTTAGTATTTGTGAAAAAATATTGAGAATGAAGAGAGCTCCAGTGGCCAATATGCATCTTATTTTCCAAGTAAATATCTTTAATATGTAGCATTTTAATACACACTTTAGAACAGTTTTTTTGAAAAAATCGAAAATTTCAAAAAATCTTCCACATAAAGGTTCGTTTACGGTGGAGAGATTTCTCTGAGAATATTGGTGTTGCATCCTCAAAAGACATTTTAATGCAGTTTTCGGTTTTGAGTTATGCTGCCCACAAGCACAACAGGCTCTCCAACTTAAGACACACACATGTATATTTTTCTAAAACGGCTTTACTTTTTAAATTCAGGGGTCTTCAAAACATTTTCGGTGAAAACTTGGAACCGACTTTTTAAGTGGAATAAAATACCTTCTCTGTGTACTATGTGCATAGATAGGAATTGCTAGAGAAAGTAAAAAAACTGACGTGTTTCATTGATACGACTTTCTCTACCTCTCTGTAACAAATTATTCTTAAAAGAAAGTATTCTTCCACCTACGTCGTGGTAATCAAGATAAGCAGAAATAGTCTTATTGCTTAGCTCCTTATATTTAGAAGGGAAATATGGGAATATGCTAGGCTAAAGCGATAGTAATTCTTTTAAAAAGCTGTTACTATGTGATTGAAAAAAAACTTTTTTTTTTTTTTTTTTTTTTTTTTTTTGTAACTTAATGTCCTTTAACTTGGTTGGTCATATCGGACGATGACTGAAGTTGGTGAAATTATGCTCAAATGATCCCGAGGTCCATGGAGCTTAAAGCTACTCGACATTCATCTTCTAAGGTTAAGGGAAAACCCCGAAAAGACCTTATCCGGGTAACTCACCCTAAGCGAAATTAGAACTCGCAACCTGTTTAAAGTGAGGCAGACACGCTACTGTCACACTATCCAGGTGGGCTAAAAGCAGCTTTACTTACATACTACTAGTTGCCAGATTCTCATATGAGAAAAGTTGAAGAATTTTAAAAATGAAAACGATAACGAGGAGTATCTCGGTAATGATTAACTTCACAAAAAAAGTATGACATACATTGTGTGGTGTAACGAGATATAAATTCTTGGAAATATTAAGTTTGCTGAATATTGCAGAATGTAATTATCAAGTGTAGCATACAGTCGTTTCCCCTATGGATTGTCCGGAAATGAAACACTCCTATGTTAGGTTTCACATATGGCTAATCCCTAGGAGGTAGGGATGAGATGAGGCATCCGTAGAGGTTCAAGGCCCGCATAAACGCGCAGAAATCCATTTCCAGTTCTAACACCCACGCACCGTTAGAGAGCAATCTGAAAAGTGCGACGCAGCAGGCGATGCATCTCACTCTGGTGTCCACGGGGTGAGAGCTATCCAAAGCATAGACAACTGCGCCATGTGCTAGGCATGGAAAGACTGGATAATTAAATAAGAGGGCACGAGAGAAAGGACAATCGTGATAATTCTACAGGCATTCGCCTTGACCAGGGGAAAACCACTAAAAGCCAATGGTCGGAGTGGGTGGTTGCCAGGAATCGAACCCCGGCCTCACACATTACTGTGGAGCTATGTCGTTTGGTTTCTAATGTAGCTGGTCATAATTTTATCTTTTGCTCCATTTCATTCATACGTCATCTTCTCACCTCTTTCAGGTAAAGCTATATCCTTCCGTCCCATTAGTTTGTAAAGCATAACTTATCTGAAAGTTTGTAATCCTGTTCTTATAACATGGTTCTTTCGAGTGCTGTTTCGATATTAATTCATCTTCTTCTTCGCTAACATGGATTAGGCCTTAAGACCTGTATCAAAGCCAATCAAACTGTTCTCCCCACCTCATACAGGGTCGTTTAATGACACTTCGTGCAAAGGGATGGGTTAAAACAGTGCTTTCCAAGGTAATCTCGATCCCATCCTTTGTGCGTGATCTTTGCACTGGTCTTGTTACTTGTTAGTTTCTTTCACAACGTTTTTTTCCATCTTATTCTGCTCTTAAACGTAGATTCCGAAGGCTACAATCTTATACCCAATAAGAACCTTAAAAGTCTCGTTTGAAAGGTCTCCGATCTTGGGGTTTTATTACCCGTATTTACAAGCGTATTTTAATGTGGGCTTGTGTCTATTCTAGTTTTAGTTTCCTTAATTCACTTGCATTAAAACAATGCAGTTCCGGAGTCTTGTCAGAACTCCGGCGCTGTATTCATTTTTCTGTTTCCTCATTCGTTTTACTTTTTCTCCATTTCCTATATTTCCTTTGTTGACCTATTTATTTACATTTTTTCTTTTTCCTTACACATACATATTCACATTTACACACAAACGTCCACATGCCCAAGGCGGGACTCGAACCCACGATCCCGTGCGCTACGAAGAACCAAAGCTTGGCACTTTACTAAACGCGGCCATGGGGAACTGCGCCTATTAGTAACATACTGATGGAGACTATTTTAATGAAGTTATCATTTATTTCTCGTTTTGTTTTTTGTTCGGCATATATATTACATATATGCACAATATTTTTCCCCTTTCAAAATTTTGCTCTGTTTTTTATTTTTTCTGGTTGATGCATATACGGTTTTCAAATACTCGAAATCACTGAACGTATGTTTAACTGTTTTGTTGAATATATACGGAAAGTTGGTATCCTCAATAGACCTAATGCCCGTTTGGTTAGATTGGGTTTCAAATTTCTCACTTTAAAGTCAACATGACTTCCATTTCTTTTGCTTTTGGGGGGGGGGGGAGGGTGCTACGCAGAAGATGAGAACACATAAGCTTAAAGGTTATAATTATTGATCAACACACATAGAACGGAAGTCAGGGCGAGAGGAAATGAAGTCGAACTCTTACTGGATTACATGCTCGGACTTAGCAGGTAACAAACCATCCCCATCCCTCGTACACTCTTTTGGCGTTTGTAAACAGACTTAAACCGGTTTTAATCTGTCTCAGTGATCTTTGACCGCTCTAGTTTACGTTTTTTGTGGATTTAAATGTAGAAACGTTAAGCCAACTTCATAAGTATCTCTGTGCCTGTTTATCAGTATTTTGGAAATTTCTAATTATAGCTAAAACCAGCAGTGTAATGCAGTGCGATTAGGAACGCAAATGAATCAGTATTTCATAGCTCTCATAGTTTTAAATATTTTAATCAGGAAATAATGCAAATTAAAGGATTTCAAGAGACTTTCAAGCTTTGCGAAAGAAGTAAAGATCTCAGTAGATTAATTGAGAGAAGCACAATAGATTGCAACTGGTCGCTGTACATATTGGAATTTATTTCCTTCGGCTTCTTAATAATAGTAGTGGTAGTGGTGGTGGTGGTGGTGGTATAATAATCTGAGATTATGAGTAGGATTTAACAATAAACTGGGATACGTAAAGTTCAATGCACATTTGTCTGTAGACGCAAGCAGCAGAGTTGGAAATAATGTCTCTCCGAACAAGTATTTGAACAGAGAAAGTCAAAGCCAGGCGGGATTGGTAGCCTTGCTTGTCGTAAGCGGACGGTGAGTGTAACGACCTCACACCTGTCTCTGACGTTATCACTCCCCGTAACGCTGTTCACTTACAATCCCTCAAACGATATCCCGCCTGTAGGCACTATGTATTAATGCTGATTGCTTTACTCAGCAGTAGTCAGTTGGGTATCTTTAAGGCAAAATGCTCTGGAATGAAATTGCGGTTGTGCACTTGCAGAAACTCAACATCTTTATGTGCTTTCTAGCCAATCAGCGATAGCTGCTTCACAGTAAGGTAGCGCGAACTTGTTTACTGTGTTACAGTGAAATGAAATCATTCCATTGTGATATATATTCGTGATTCAGACAATTCGAGATCCCTTTACCCATTCGTTGCAGCAATCGCGGCAGTAGTTATCTACCGTCTTCGTTCGTGATTGAGACTATAGCTGTTGCTGCAGAAGTTTTGTAGTAGTTATTTCTAGAACACTCCCCAATTTATTTCACTCTGAACTTCCTTTTGCGATGGTTAGAAATATGAAGCAGGCCTTACGAGGCCCAAAATAAAATGTATTTGCGGAAATATGGTTTCTTGCATTCTATCTGAAAAACTAAACTACTTGAGCGGTCCTATTCCTTCAGTAGCAGTGCTTTTCACAGAGATATTGCAGAAAATTAACTGCAGTGATCATATCTGGGGCTTTAAGCGGAAACATTCGATTTTTTACTTCTTGAATTTTAAGTACCTTACTGCATGTTTTTCACACGGACATTCACTCTCTCATCCGGACTTTCACACCTTCAGACTCTATGATTAATCTTATTAGGATTGGAACTTTAATAGAGCAATTGTTAGTTTACAATTTATACAAAAGGGAACATTTAAACAGTTTTACTGTCCTTCAAAGCAGTCGCCTTGACTAAAACCCGTTGACGGCAATATGAAAGTCGTATATTACCATTAGCAGCACCTGTTCTTTTGATAGTTCGAATGGCGCTGTCTACCTTCTGAAGCGAATTCCATGAAATGGTTCCTTCATCTTCGGAATCAGGGCAGTCACAAGCGCTTAAGTCCTGGGAATATGGCGGATGGAACTGTACTTCCCAGCACATCGGCCGAACAAAACAGCCATAGCTTGCGCTGTTTGCTGCTGAAGATTGGCATACAAAATGATTGGTACGTTCTGCAAAAATTGTCGCTGCTTCTTCTTCTTCTTCTTCTTCTCAAAGTTGGTCGCAGGTTGTGTTTAAAAAATGAACAGCTAAACTGCGCACTGACCGTCTGCTATGAAGAAACATAATGTATTAAGATATATTGCTGAGGTTCCGACTGTTCATATTTGGTACACAACTTACGGCTAGCTTTGATAAAGAAGCGACAACAATTTCTGCAGAACCTTCCCATCATTTTGAAGAACAATGTTGGGGCGCATATAGCTCAAATTGTGGTCCAGGGATTCGTTAGACAGTACACCACTCCATTCGAACTATCGACACAACTGCTTCGACTTCCACATTGCTAGCAACGGGCTTTACACAATGGTGGTGACTACTTTGAAAAACAGTAAAACTTCGTATGTGTCTCTATTCTATAAGTTGTAAGTAAATAGTTACCACTATTGAAGTTCATACACTAGTATTTAAGGGGAAATCAGCTGTGTTCCATTCAGATTATTTTCTCTAGTTGTTCCATATACTAACTATTCTTATACTAGATTATTTTTATCAGCATTATGCAACCTTGTTGTAACGTAGTTTTCATATTTCATGTTAAAATATGCATATTATAATTTGTAGAAACCATTTGCGTGTGTAAATTGTTGAAATTTTATGTTTTAAATTGCTGTTCCACTTATATGATGGTCATTTTTATAAAAGCTTGTTTAATTTAAAGTTAATTAATGATGCTATTTTCATAGTTCCTGCAGGCCACTGGCCTCACTGAACAGGGTCTCTGAACAAATAACAAATAAGATCGGTTTCTCTAAGTAAATTAACCGATAATATAATTACTTACTTTACCGTTTCGAAAAATACCATTACATTCACAAGTATCGGTAAGAAGGAACCTACTCGAGCAATTTTGAGAGGTAATCGCAAATTAAGGTATACCTTATCTAAGCTCAAGTTAGGTTAATCTTGTAATAGAGTGGAGAGTTGGTTGCAGTTATTTGCAAGCTGGGAATAATATCAAGGCAACATTTAATTGAGATAGATAAGCTATGCTGGAGTCAAATTATTAGTTGTTAGTACATAGGATATTGCTAATTCATAATATATAAGTTTAAGATACTGACAATAAAAAAAAAAGTATCTCAATGATAGGCCTAATAATTTTTAAACTATGAAGCCCGGGACTTAAAAGTACTTACGACATTGTAAGTTGCCATTGGAGAATGTGGTCTCAAAATAATTTGAGACCTCCTTATGGTTTACCAAGAAAAGCGCGAGTCAGTTGGGGAACTTAATTCTGTGTAGGCACGTTTCCGTGGTGGCCTAGTGGTTAGGGTAACTAGATGGAAACCAGGTCATCCGTGGTTCAAAATTCTCTATGGCATTGAATTTTTCAGTGTGACTTTACCTTTCCAATCCCTGTTCTATACTCACCGTGTGAAAAAAAAAAAGTTCACACACTTGATCTGGCTTTTCATACTTCAACCAGGAAATTACCGATGCTCTGCCAGTTTCTCTAATCAGCCAGCAGATCCCAACATGCCAATCTCCCATCTTCTACCAAGATATAAGAACTTTTGATCGAGTTTAATTGTTCGTGGTTCTCTCACTGTGCACATTCGCAAAATATGTACCCAGTGTTCTTCCAAACCACAGAATGGACAGATTCACCTAGTAGAATCGCCTTGCCACTCCAGTTTCCTAATATAAACCACGCTAAACCTAAATAGGACTCAGCAATTGCAAAATATGTAGAGTGACTTCATCATTGTTGTGGTTTGTTTTCCACTTGATTAGGATAAAAACTCCTGTTACTTCCTTTATTCTAAGGTATTGTATTTGCATGTCTACTGAAATGGACTTACATTTTCATAATCACTAGCATACGTTGATGTCATGTGAAGATTGGTTGATAGATTGATTCCCCTCATCAATCAAAATTCGGTTTACAACTTAAACCTGAATTTTACTTTGAAAGCTTGTCCCAAATTCTCTTGTGATGCTTTACGTTTTGAAAACAAATTTTACCTTTTCTAAATGCGGCTATGCAATTAGGCTTGTCAAGTGTAAAGAAACCAGGAACTGACTGTTCATAATATTATACACTCTCTCAGTTAAAACGAAAAGCAATGCTTAACTTGAAATGTTGTTTTGTATAAAACCATAGGATTCCAATCTAATTTGATGGGATCTGCGTTTACTGCGTGAAATTTGATATGGAACTCGATCCGCTCTTCTCCTCTCGGCTTTGTTAGTGCAGTTTAATCAAGATTCATATTCCCGATTTAAAATTCCGCTTCACTGTTTAGTTTAGATATAAAAGCTTTTAAAACATAATTGTTATGTTTCATATTCATTTTTACTTTCTCTACACATAGATAGTGTATAGAGAAGGTGTTGCATTCCATCCAAAAATTTGATACTGAGATTTGACCCGAAATACATGTTGTAGGGTCCCCTGTATCAAAAAAAAAAAACATTTTTAGAAAAAGGCCCGTGAGTGCCGTGTGCCTGTAAACACGATAACTTAAAAACAAGAAGTCGGTAAATATAAACTTTAGGGACGCAACACGAAGATCTTGAGAAATATCCCCCACCTCAAACTACCCTTTACATGGGAAAAATTACGACAATTTTGATTTTGTCAAAAATGGTTTTAATGATTTTGATTGAAATACCGTATGCTAGAAATATTTATATTGCAAATAAAATGTATATATTGACTTTTCTGGGAATAGCCTCTAACAACCTTTTTATTCTGAATGAATTTTGCGTAACTGGTAAACCGTAAGAGATGGACAAAAACTTACCACACAAAAATGCAGAACACGTTAAAACACACAATTTCTGTCAAATACATTTTGTCGTGGAATTGACCATTTCTGAGATATTCCTTGTTATTTGTCTCAAATTTAAAATACTCTCACGGGAAGTTGTAAACTCCAGGCCCTGCATAGAAATGGATTTCAACCACATGACAACCAGCTTTTAAAAGAGTTGACTATTGTTTTAGCCTGGTGTATTTCCTTATTTTCCTCCTACTTTCAAGGAAACAAGTAATTAAAGCAATTTCTAATTATGTTTATCTCGATTATCATAAAATAGATAGAAGAATATGCTTTTTAACAAAAATTTGTTACAGCGATGTAGAGAAAATCTTCGTGTCGCATCCTTGGAAGATACCAAAACTAAATACAGAGAGAAAATCATGTGAATGGAACACATCAGATTTTTACTTCAAGGTTAGACATCACATCTTTGTTGCGTTTCCAGTAAGTAATTGAAATGTTAGTATGTCAACTCAACGCTTTCTGACGTGGCTGTTGCTTATAAGGCTCTGGTAGATAGTTCTCTACACTATGGTTCACTTATACTTGTATAAGCAAAATATGACTAACATTCACATGACTTTCTGTACATGTTCTATAACTAACTATTCCTACAAAAGCTTATTCTTCCACCAATTCCATGTTAATCGAGATAAACATTTATAATAATTTGTTTCCGTATACTTCCTTTTAGGTACAATGCAAATAGGGAATAGAACAGGCTTATACGATTCCAAATGTTTTAAGATATGGTAGATAGCTTTGAAATTCCCGTATCTTTATATGATCAGAAGAAAACAAAACGGATAATTATTTCTTTTTTGAGGAAAGTTTACGTATTTGAACATTTAAAACAGTAGCAATGGAATACTGGCAGTAGTTACGTGAAACATTTTTGTGTAAGATTTTGTCCATCTCTAACAGAGTATTCAACCAAAGATCGGTCAATGGCCTAACGGACTCCACAATCCAGCCTCGGCGCTCAGGCAAGAATGATACCGCGGTGGTATTGTCATTTCCCTTCCGCGGAATATAAATGTTTACCAGTTATGAAAATAGTAATTCAGAATGATCAGAGCTTTACAGGCTGTTCCCAGAAGACTCATAGAATACACTTGCCATAAAAATATCTTAAATATACGGTGTTTTAATCAAAATTGTTAAAGCCATTTTTGAAAAAAAATAAAAATGTAAAGGGTAGTTGAGTGCGACATCCTTGGATGATGGAGAACTTAAATATCAAATCTGATTTTCAACGGACTTTTGATTTCTACTTTCTATATATATATATATTTCACCGGAAATGCCTTACAATATATTCTGAGGCACCCTGAATAAAATGAAAAGCAGACTCGCACAAAAAAAAAAAAAAAAAAAAAAAAAACCTTCCGTGCACGAATGTGTGTATGTGTTTATTAACTCAAAAATGGAAAGTCGCTTAAATACCAAACTTGATATTTGAATTCTGCATCTTGCAACGATACAAAATCTAGATTTTAAAGAAAATCCCTTCACCCTAACTATCCTTTACATGGTACATTTTTCGCAGGCTATGATATCTCAAAAACAGTTCTATCGATTTTATCAAAATAAGATGCTATGAAAAATAAAACGTATATCTTGCATTTTCTGGTAGTTGCCTATTCATTCTGGATGACATTTGCATAATTTGTAGACTATTACAAGCAGACAAAATCTTAATGCGCACACAAAAAGAACTGTAGATCTCATTACAATTTATTTCTCGCACAGTTAACCATTTGCAAGATACTTGTATTACTTTTTATGGGGTTACATTTTCCAATACTTGTAGTGCGTCATTGTTTTATTCTCTATCCTCGTAAGTCGGTGAGTGTGGGTTCGTACCTTGACGCCGTCGGCTGCCCTCTGATGCTCCGGATAATAATTGCAGTCGGTAGCAATGTTGACATTTCGTCGTCTTCAGGGTGTGGTCTCGAAGATGTGTTTGGTTTTTTATTATTACTTTCTCTATTACGTACTATGTACATAGTGTGTAGAGAAGTATTGCACTCCACCCAAAAATTCGATACCGAGATTTCACGGGAAATATATGTATCCGAAAAAGTATTTTCAGAAAAAGGTCCGTGTGTGTCCGTGTGTCCGTCAAAAAATATGATTTTCTAAAAAATGGCTCTTAACGATTTTGATTAAAATATCGTATATTAAAGATGTTTACCTCACAAATAGAATGTATATTTTGAATTTTCTGGAAATAGTCTCTGAAGGTTACTTTATTCTGGGCCAATTTTACAGAATTTTGCATAACTGCTAAACCGTAAAAGATGGACAAAAACTTACCACACAACAAATGTAAAGCACCTTAAAAGACACAATTTATGTTACATACATTTTTTTCGTGGAGTTGATTGTTCTTGAGATATTCCTTGTTTTTGGTTTCAGCTATAAAAATACTTTTCTCATACAGGGCTTTGTGAACTTTTGCCCATACAAACAGAGGAACTTCAGTCACATAGCAACCAGCTTTTGACTATCACTTACCCTATGGTACTCCGTTATTTCGCTTCTATTTACAAGGAAGCAAGTAATAAGACTATTTCGGCTAATTTTTTCTCGATTAGCAGGAAGTAAATAGAAGCATAAGCTTTTTAACAATAATTTATTGCAGAGTTGTAGAGAAAGTCTTGTGAATGGAACACATAAGATTGTATACAAATAAGGATAAAGGTATGTTCTTATATTTATTTTAGCTGGCGATATTACATAAACTTTGCAGTATTTGAAAATCAAAGCTCGACGCTACTACTAGCGAATGGTCGGTAAGTCATGTTGCTTTCATCGTGGTAATAATTATGTATATTTTAAGTGGCTTAAATGAGCCTTTATTTGTGAGTGGGACGTTGAGTACATCAGCGCCTAAGCATTTTATCCTATCCTAATATTAACTGAAATATTCCTATATTTATTAATACAGGGTGTACATAAATGAATATCAGGGTTTTAACTCTTTATAATATTTATTACATTCAACTTACAGTTATAAATGATATGTCAAATGAAAAAGTAACTGTTTTGTTTGTTGGCACAAGTGCGCATGTGCGTGCAATGTTTCTGCCGCAATCCGCTAGTAAGCGGTAGTAGCAAAGATGGCGACTAGTAATCAGAAAGCGTTTTGTGTTTTGCAGTTTGCAAAGACCGAATCTGTAGTTACTGTGCAACGTGCGTTCTGTAGTAAGTTCGGTTGTGATCCTTCTAGTGATAAAAACATTCGTAGATGGTATAATGAGTTTGAAGATACCGGCTGCCTTTGTAAAGGGAAGAGACTGTTGAGCGAGTGAGAGAGTCGTTCACTCGTAGCCCAAAGAAATCAGACCGGAAGGCTAGTCGTGAATTACAAGTTCCTGTGTCGGCTGTTTGGAAAGTTGTAAGAAATCGCTTACAGCTACGTCCTTACCGTTTACAGTTTTTACAGGCTCTAAAGCCGACAGACCACGGATTATGTGCCAAATTCGCAACCACATGTTGTTTCATGACGATTTTGTGGTTCATGTTGTCTTCAGTGATGAATCGACCTTTCACCTTAGTGGACATGTTAACACTCGTAATGTGCGCATCTGGGGCTCAGAAAATCCTCACGAGATGGTACAAATGCAACGAGATTCCCCTAAAATGATTGTTTTTGTGTCGTATCCCGGCGAAAAGTTTATGGGCCTTTCGTTTTTGGTGAACCTACTGTAACTGGTACTTCTTACCTTGATGCACTAGAGCAATGGCTCTTCCCTCAGTTGGAAGAAAATGAGCCAGAGAACTTCATTTTCCAGCAGGATGGTGCGCCAACTCACTGGCATAACGAAGTACGCGATTGGTTGAACGTCACTGTACCCGAGCGTTGGATAGGCCGCAAGGGCTCCAATGAGAGGGCTTGCTATGCATAACCTCCACATTCTCCTGACCTAACGTCATTCGATTTTTACCTTTGGGGCTTCATCAAGGATCGTGCGTACGTGCCTCCGCTACCAGCTGACCTCCCTGAATTAAGAAACCGGATTGAAGCAGCTGTTGCTACAATTACTGAATACACACTTATCAACTTTTGAGAAGAACTCGACTATAGACTTGACGTGTGCTGTGTGACAAAGGGTAGTCACATTGAACATTTATAAGTTTCTTGGTAAAACTGTTTGAGTCTTTTTCATTTGACATATCATTCATAACTGTAAGTTGAATGTAATAAATATTATAGAGTTAAAACCCCGATATTAATTTATATACACCCTGTATTATGATATGTTATAGTTTGGATTCGAGTTCTCTAATTTGGATGTAGCGTTTTAACCTGTCCATCATTATATAATACCGACTTTCTAATTCGTTTCTAGTTCGTTTCTCAAATAATCATCGGCTCAGGATTTTTCTAAAACGGGAAGTGTTTTTTTTTTAATTACCTTAACGGCATTTAACCTGATCATATCGGACGATGATTGAAATTGTTGAAATGATGCTCGAAGGATCTCGGGATCCATGGAGCTTAAAGTTACTCGACATTTGTCTTATCAGGATAAGGGAAAACCCCGATAAAAACTTATCCGAGTAACTCACCCTAAGCGAGATTGGAACTCGCGACCTGTTGAATGTGAGGCAAACACGCCACAACACCCGGACGGATGGGAAGTGTTTTTTTTTTTTCTTTCTTTTAAGTTTTTGTTTTTTGTTTTTACTCCAGATTATACAAAGATAATTAACTCTGAATGCTACCGCTGCTCTTAAAATATTTGACGGTTAGACTAGCATATGTCCTTATACCTTTTGTTCCTAGACGGGAGTCACACACACACACACACACACACACATACACTCACACACACGCACACACACACACACACACACACACACACACACACACACACACACCTTTTTTTAAAAATACTTTTTGGGGACTGTGCCGGGGCTCAAATATAGATATTTCGACAAATATTTCATTTAATTCACAATCATTTCTTCCGCTCTGATTGGAGCTATTTGTAGTCTTACTCAAATTTCGTTTTCAAAATTGTTTCATTTTCATCAATTAGCCATATTGAATGAATTCCGAAGTATTAGATGGAAATCATTCCTTCCCCAGCTTATTATTCTTAGTAGAGAAAGAAAAGTAAGCATACACTTTTAAGTAAAACCACCATAAGTTGTTTCTCAAATCACAACCTTCTTGGAGGAACGTTCTGTTTACAGCAACAAAAGTCCCTTGGAAGGGGCTGGTAAACGAAGGAGAAGTGTGACGTCGCTCCATTCCACCTGGAGTTGTTATCGAGACTATTGCTCACCATGGAAAGTACAACAGTGAGGGAATCAACTTGGCGAGTAGCCGAGTACTATAATATACCTTACAGTCCTTTTCTCATCAAATGACAACAATTTTTTTTTTCTTTTCATATGTAACATAATAGAGAAAGAAGGTATTATATTCCACACAACAACTCGATACCGAGATTTCACCTGAAATGCACATTTTAGGGTCATATCAATCCAAAATAAAAATATTTTAGAAAAACTTCCGGACATGTTGGGTATGCATGCAATGTATATAATGAATGTTTGTAATGTATGTAATGTATGTGGACAGCAAAAATCAAAAACGAAAAGTCGGTTCAATACCATGCTTAGTATTTAAGTTCGACATCTTCCAAGAATGCGTCATGAAGATTTTAGGAAACTCACTCCATTCCAACTACTCTTCACATGGAACATATTTAAAATTTTTGGATGTTTTCCAAAATGGTTCTAACTATTTTTATTATAAATACCATATGTTTAAGACATTTTTATGACAAAGAAATGTATAGCCTGAATGTTCTGGTAGACGTTTGAATTTTTATATAACTGATAAACCTTAAACGATAGGCAAAAACTTACTACACAGAAAATACAGATCTCGCTAAAAGACTTAATTTATGTCATATACATTTCCTTTGTAATGTTAAACGTCTCGAGATATCCCGTGTTATTGGTTTCAATTGTAAGCTACTTAAACTTTTATCAAAAGGGAAGTTATCTTTATATTCGTCTCTCCTTTGTTTACTCCTGGCAGGAAAAGAGAACGGAATTTCGATTGTTTCACATAGCGACGACTTTAAAAAATTTTGACATCACTTTAGCCTAATGTACTTCCTATAATTCCCTTCTACTAATAAGGAACTAAGTAATAAAATCTGATGTGTTCCATTCACAAGACTTTCTCTATATCTCTGTAACAAATTATTGTTAATAAGCTTATTCTTTTATTTATTTCATGCTAATTGAGAAAAATTAGCAGAAATAGTTTAATTTCTTGCTTTATTGTAAGTAGAAGCGAAATAAGGGAGTACAATAGGTTAAAGTGAAAGCCAAAAGCTGGTTGCTATTTAACTGAAGTTTGTTTGTATGTGTGGACACGAGTTGACAAATTCCTGTATGAGAAATGTATACATTTTTCAAAGCTGGAACTAAAAACAAGGAATATCTCAAAAACGATAAACTCCACGAAAAAATGTTTATGACATAAATTGTGTGTTTTAACGTGCTCTACATTTTTTGTGTGTTAAATTTTTGTCTATATCTAACGGTTTAGTAGTTATGCAAAATTCATCCAGAATAAAGTAGTCTTCAGAGGCTATTCCCAGAAAATTCAAGATATACATTTTATTTGTCAGGTAAATATCTTTAATATACATATTTTAATCAAAATCGTTAGAGCCATTTTTTAGAAAATTAAACTTTTCGAAAAAAGTTCCATGTGAAGGGTAGTTGGGAGTGGGGGGATTTTCTTGAAAATCTTCGTGTCGCATCCTTGGAAGATACCAAAACTAAATACAGAGAGATAGACAGACACACACGGACATTTTTCTAAAAATGCTTTTTTTGGATTCAGGAGGTCTCAAAACATGTATTTCCGGTGAAATCTTGGTATCGAATTTTTGGTTGCATTACAATACCTTTTCTATACACTATGTGCATAGCACGTATAGAGAAAGTAAAAAACAATTTCTGCTAATGTTTATCTCGATGAACATGATTTAGATAAAAGAATAATAATCTTTTGCAATAAAGATTTTTTTAGAAAACAGCTAGAGAAATTCATGAGCTAACTGCATGTAACCAGAGAATGAACAAACTGGAACGAGTGGTCGGCCAGGCAAGAGTGTAAGTGAATAATATGCAATGAAAGCGAAATTGATGAACCACCTGCGGTGCCATAAGTAGTTAAAGTGGGTGTTAAACACTACAAAAAAAAATTGATGATATCAAAGGTAATGATGGGGGAAATCGGAGAACCTGTTGCAATCGAACCCGGGCCGCCTGGATGGGAGGCGAGCGGTCTAGCCACTCTGCCACGAAACCGCCTTGTATACTTCAGTTTAGAAAATAAGTACTCTCATGTATCTGTGAAACTAAATATTGCAATAATACGGCCAGCAAAAGAATCTCAGGAGTAATGTATCAGCTGACAACATTTGGTAAAGGTGCAAATCGTGTTTGTTTCCTAATGTTTTAGAGGAGTGTCATGTTCTAGTTTTGATTACACTGGAGCAATCTATGACATTGAAACCATGGGCTGCAATATATACAGTGTGTTTCATAAAGGATTTTACAGCCTTGACAACTCATAGTTCTTTATTTATTTCACTTACAGGCATGTTTTTGGTGTAATCTTGACTGACAATATATCAAGTTATACTCACGTGATACGCTAGTACAGAATTGCGCCAATGCAAGTGCTAGCGACAGTTACAGTAAAGATGGCTGCTTTGCCGGTCCCAAGCGCACCCACTGTATGTGTTGGCTTAAAAGTCGAAGTCGCTACAACTGTGCAACGTAATTTTCGTACAAAGTATGGTAAAGATCCTCCCAATAGGCTTACTGTTTATGAAACTGGACATTCCATTAACCACAAGAAATCCTCAGGTCGTCCGCGTACGTCTGACGGTGTGGTACAGCAAGTGAGACAACGCTTTGAACACAATCCTCGAAAATCGACAAGGCGTGCTTTCCGAGAGCTGGGCGTCCCACATACGACTATTTCGCGTGTGTTGAGAAAACGGTTCTGTCTAAAACCACACAAGTTCACAATGGCGCAGCAACTAAAAGAAACGGATAAGGATTGCTCATGAGGGCTTTTGTATGCACATGTAACATCGGTTGGAAGAAGATGAACATTTCATTGGAAACATTATCTTTAGCGATGAGTGGATTTTACCTTTAAGAGGTAAAGTTAATAAACACAACTGTAGGACTTGAGGTAGTGAAAACTCCCAATAAGTCCTAGAACAAGAACATGATAGCCCAATATTGAACGTGTTTTGTGCACTGAGCCTCTCTTCTTCAGTGAGAAAACTGTCACCGGAATGGTGTTCTTAGATAACATTTTTAATAATCCTCCAGATTGACATTGATGATCAAAAACGCAGTGTAGGCACACTTATCCAATGGTACACCGCCACATGACCTCTCTGTCATCCGGGATTTCCTGAATATGGGCTTTGCGGGTCAGCAACTTGGCCAAGGTGCAACAATTGCATAGCCCCCACGCTCACCGGACCTGACATCTCTTGATTTTTTATTGAGGGGATTTTTCAATGATGCAGTGTTTGTTCCACATTTACCGACTTCTCAATCAGAACTCAGACATAGAATCTGCATTTCAATTGAACGAGTCACGCCTGACATGCTGCAGCAAGTTTCGGAAGGAATCGACTTCAGATGGGGTGTGCACCATGACAGATTTATCACATCCAACCTGTTAAGGTAAAACATGATCTGTTGTCAGTCAATATGACATCAAAACCATATCTGTAAGTAGAATGAACAAAGAACTATGAGTTATCAAAGTTGTAAAGTGTATATATATATATACATTATCCAAATGGATAATTTCTGTCAATGAAACATCGCTGACTGCCGCTGTCTATTATTATTCGTCATGTACACACTTAAACATGCACGTGGAGTGGGTAGGAAGAGGTGGTAATAGTTACATTTCTATGAGTGTAAGCATCCCAGATATGCTCTTCACGATAACTTGCCCTGAAACAAAGACAAGGTAATAAAATGTAATACTCTTAAATTTGTTTTTTTTTTTTTTAACAAATATTTGATTCAGCTTTTTACTTGCGGAAAATAACCTAACAGTTCTGTTTCTAAACTTTATAAAAATATTACATAAATATATTACTTTATATAGTATTACATAGTAGTAAAGGAGGTAATACATTCACCCCTAAATCCAAGAAAGATATTTTCAGAAAAGTTCTGTGTATATTTCTGTGAACAAAATAACTTGGAGACAAAATTTTAGATAAATGTTAAACTTGATAAATTTAATACTTTCCGAATATGTGACTTGAACATGTTTAAGAAAATATTCACTGATTTTCTTAAAAATTACTACAACCGTAATGATTAAAACGCTTTATTTATATTTATACTCGTAGGAGAAATAAGACGAGTATCTTGAATTTTCTGCGAATAGCTTCTGAAATCTTGCTTGACAGTAAATGTATGTAATCTTTTATAATGTACAAAAAACATAAAACACGTATTTATTTAAATGTTTTATGGTATTAGCCATTTCAGAGAAGTCCATTATTAATAATTCGAGTTATTGAATACTATGGCATACGTTTAGGGATCATGTCATCTTCTGCTGTTTATCGTGTTGACGTAAAAGGGGTATGGAATTTATGGCGTGTACACAGCGAGCAATTCTAGAACAATTGACCATCGCTATTTCTTTTATGTCTACCACAAAATGTGTAGTGTACCTATTTCCGGATAGCTGAGTGATCAAAATGAAGTAGATATTAAAAGAAATACAAGAAATACCTGCACATTCACTAAGCAAAGAGGGTAGAGAAATCATGTGAATATGGCACATTATTTTTATGTGTACTATATTACCACAGTTAAACTAGTCATGTTACTTTCTCTATCCCTAATGTAAAATGTACATAGTACGTACAGTATTTACAGAAAAAGAGCCATGTGTGTCCGTGGACAGCATTTAGACTCTTCCAAAGATGCGACACTAAGGTTTTCAAGAAAATCTCTCCACCCCAAACTACATCTTTACATGGAACGTTTTTAAAAGCTTTGTTTTTCTCAAAAATATATTTTGATTAAAATACCGTACATTAAAGATATTTACATCAAGGAAAGATCTATATTTTGAAATTTCTCAGAAGAACCTCTAAAGTCCTTTATTCTGGATGAATTTTGCATAACGGTTAAATCGTAAGAGTTACACAAAATCTTAAGACACAAAAAATTGTACATCTCTTTAAACAAAATAATTTATGTCATATGCGTTTATTATGTAAAGCTGACAGTTTCTGAGATATTTCTTGTTATTGATTTCAATTTTAAACTGCCTTTTTACTTTCTCATTACGTACTATGTATATAGTGTATAGAGGAAGTATTGTATTCCACCCAAAAATGCGATACCGAGATTTCACCGGAAATACATGTTTTAGGACTCCCTGAATCCAAAAAAAGCATTTTCAAAAAAAGGTCCCTGTGTATGTGTGGGTGCGTGTTAAATACTAAACTTGGTATTTAAGTTTGGTATCTTCCAAGGATGCAACACGAAGACTTTCAAGAAAATCCCTCCACCCCAACTACCCTTCGAAAATTTTGATTTTATAAAAAATGGCTCTAACGATTTTGATTAAAATCCCGTATATTAAAGATATTTACATACCAAATAAAATGTATATATTGAATTTTCTGAGAGAATAGCCTCTGAAGGGCTCTTTATTCTGGATGAATTTTGCTAAATGTTGCTTAACTGCTAAGCGGTAAGAGATAGACAAAAACTTACTGCACAGAAAATGTTGATCTGGTCAAAACACACAATATATTTCCTTTACAGTTTTGTTGTGGAGGTAACTTTTTCCGAGATATTCCTTGTTTTTGGTTTCAGTTGTGAGTACTAATACTTTTCTCAGACAAGGAAGTGTCCGTTTTTCTTTTGTTTTACTCCTGGACAAGCAAAGAAGCGATTTGCAATGACAATCGAATAACGACAGATTTTAAAACATTTGACTATCGGTTTAGCCTACTGTATTCTCTTATTTTCTTTCTACTTATAAGGAACTAAGTAGTAAGAACATTCTGCTAATGATTTTCTCGATTAGCAAGGTGCAGAAAAAAGAATAATCTGATGTAAGAAGTTTGTAGAAGAGCTAGAGAAAGTCATGTGAGTGTAACACATATTTTTCAAACAGGAAGTGACGTTTCGTTTCATCTATCTGGTTTTACAGTAGGCCATGCAAAGCGATCCGTACTTCAGTTGTTTCAAATAGGACCCGCTTTTAAAATATTTGATTGTCGATTTAGCGTATTCCCTTATGTGCAGTCTACTTACAAGTCCCCCTCCGTGGTGTAGTGGTTACCATGGTAACTTCATATACTCAAGGACCCGGGTTCAAACACGGGGGAGGACGATGGATTTTTTCGGGCGTAAACTCCTTAGCATGGCTTCTTTCGGTAAGGAAGTAAATCCGTTGGTCCCGTGTCGTAGATAGAGGCCTCTGAGCAAAATTACGTGATATTTCACGCCCAGTTTAGAATGGGACGCTGAGAACAACAGCATTTAAAGAGCGTCCATAAATAAAATTGTCATTGCCATTTGTCTACTTACAAGGAAGCAAGTAATAAGAACATTTCTGCTAATGTTTACCTTGATTAGCATGTCGTAGATAAAGAAATAATCTTTTATAAGGAAGGTTGGAGGCCGCCCCATGATGGTTAGACCACTCGCCTCTCCCAAGCGACCTCATGCGAGATTTGTGGTGGACAAAGCGGCGCAGGGGCGGGTTTTCCGGGTTCTCCGGTTTCCCCCGCCATCGCATTCCAGCGTTGCTCCATCTTCGTTCCATGTATCACCAGTGTCATCGCCTGCGGTGCCACGAGCAGTAAGAGCGGGTATTAAACACTAGAAAAAATAAGGAAGGTTGTGTAACAGCTAGAGAAAGTTATGTGAATGGAACACGTAAGATTTTTGGAATTATAATTAAGTAGTGTATCAGTCGTTTCTTGGAGATGAGTGGCTAGAAAAAGAGTAAAAAGTAACGCCTAAATCCGGACAGGAATAGAAGTGAGCTTACAGTGAAGAGGCACACCGAGATGTGAACCTGGAGCGCACAGGAGCTGTTTGACATGTAACTCGCGAGTTGGCCATCTTTTACACCGCCTTTAAATGGGTGTTGGAATCCCCGGGAAAACTGATGTCGTTCCAGCAATATTGCTCTCCTTATTAATGCGGACGCTGCTGTTCTCATAAGCAATTCCGCAGGTATACTCGGAGCAGCTGGCTTGCTTGCATCTAATATACAGACAAGAGCGGAGTCTTGCTTCGGAATATTGTGTTGTATGTGGCGTAGATGGAGCACTTTGCCACATCCCATGCACATGTGACCAAGAGAAGGGTCTTCACACGCCCGCTGACGTCGACTATACAGAGCGTTACATCTATGAGCGACTTCAGGCAACCGAATCCACCTCCAGAAACCACAACAACAGCAACAACTTCTTCTGGACAGCAATAGTCGCCTCTTGAATTCCATTCGGCCAATTTCCCCCCCTCCCCCAATAATGACCTCCCCAAGCAGTACTCCTGCAAGGTACCCCTGCATCTAAGTTGGTAAACACTTTTGCTTTTACTACTCATGGCACGGCAAGCGATGACACTGGTGAAGATGGAGCACCGGTAAAATGCGATAGCGGGGGAAACCGGAAAACCCGCCTCTTCGCCGCGTTGTCCAGCACAGATCTCACATGCGGTCGCTTGGGATCGAACCCGGGCTGTCTAGGTAAGAGAGGCGATTGCTCTAACCACTCGCCCATGGCGCGGCCTTACCTGGTTAGTAAAAACAAATACCACCATCCTATCTATCGCCTTCCTATTCACGAATCCTTCATCTTTGACTCTCCGGGGAACTGTCAGTGCCCTGTGCCATGCTTTCTCCCGGGCCCAAATATACTCGCTGCCGGCAGCTCAGAATGTGGCATATAGTAACGCAGGTGCAAACGCGGTACTCCTATACTTTCCTTACCTAACTCGAAGAAAGACCAGCATTGGCTAACATAGGGAGTACAAATGATTTAATGATATTGGCACCGCTTGTCCTTCAAAAATAATTACTTTTCTGTAGCTTCAAAGCGGAGTATAGGTATGTTTCCTTGATCATAGTTGAATTTCACTTTCGTGAGTTCGCCGTTATGCGCCATGGTGATACGGGATCGGCTCGTTGCCCATAGATAGTAATTTATGACAAAATCACGACTTGCGAGCGCGAAACAGTATAATTTTGGACAGAAATCTTCTTCTTTCAATGTCTGAGGTTCTTACGTGCAAATAAATGTTACTACCGGCTTGAATTTCCTTTCGGAGGAAGGCATGCTAAGGATTTTTGCGTCCGAAAAAATTCCACCACCCTCCACCAGCAATTTTGGGTTTTAGAGGCTAGGACGGTAACTATGGAAACTATTACCTTCTTTTTTAAATGTTTTGCTTCAGTTTCGAATTTTTATAAACGTATTTAGAGCAAATAGAGGAAATATTGTATTTCAAGTATGCAGCTTAACATTGGTTATCGGGATTTTCCCGAAAATCTATGCTTTGAGAATCACTTTTAAAAAATGCCCGGCTTGAATGCGTGCATGTACGTGCATGCGTGTAGGTACAGTATTGTCCCAAAACGAAATATTTGGCTTGCGTGTGTAATACTACCTGAAAACGAAACTTTTCTCGTATTTAGATTTAAAATTGTCCAAAAAAATCCCTCACCTGATGACTATCCCTTTACATTAAAATGTTTTCGAAACTTTCGATTTTTTTCAAAAAATACTTCTGAAGATTTTAATTAAAAAAATAAAGTATATACTTTTTATTTTCTCAGATTATAGATACACAAGTCTAGCTTGTCAGTGCGCCAAAGAGTAGCGAGTCGCAGGGGTTTGCCTGCAGTATGCAATATGCCTCATCATTGAGGGTAATCTGTCATCACGGCTGAATAAAGTATTGGAATACAAACGCAGCATCATCTAGGGATGAATTGGCTATCACATTTCCCTCTAGCCTGGCTCCAAGGTTTGCGTTTAAGTACGTACGGGAACTCCAATCAGATGAGTAGAGCTCCAATAAACAACCTGATGCAAGTGGTCTTCATTTTGTATAATGTTGTAGCGCTGGTAAACCATAAAGGATCAAATGTACTTAAGAAGAAGCACAACATTTCAAATAACATCTTTGTGGTATTACTTGCTTTCGAGAAATACTTTGATATTGGTTTTAATTTTTCAAAGCTTTATTACTTTCTCAATACGTACTATGTACATAGTGTATAGAGAAGGTATTGTAATGTACCCAAAAATTCGATACCGAGATTTCACCGGAAATACATGTTTTGAGACCTCATGAATCAAAAAAAAAAAAAAGAAGCAGTTTTATAAAATTGCCCTTGTGTCTGTCTGTGTGTGTGTATGTGTGTGTGTATGTGTCTGTGTCTGGGCAGCGCTCAAAAACGAAAAGTCCATTAATAACCAAACTTGCTATTTAGGTTTGGTGTCTTCCAAGGATGCTACACGAAGATTTTCAGGAAAATCCCCCCACCCCCAACTGCCCTTTACATTTTTCGAAAATTTTGATTTTCGAAAAAATGGCTAACGATTTTGATTAAAATATCGTATATTAAAGATATTTCCAGACAAATAAAATGTATATCTTGAATTTTCTGGGAATAATCTCTGAAGACTACTTTATTCTGGATGACCTTTATGGAATTTTGCATAACTACTAAACCGTAAGAGATGGACAAAATCTTAACACACAAAACATTTTGAGCACGTTCAAATACACAATTTATGTTATATATATATTTTTTGTGATGTTGATAGTTTTTAAGATATTCCATGTTTTTAATTTCTTTTGAAAACCATATGCTTTTCTCATAACGAAATTTGTCAACTCCTGTCCATACAAACAAAGGAACTTCAGTCACTTAGCAACCAGCTTTTGAGTATGATTTTAACCTATGGTACTCCCTTATTTCTCTTCTACTTACAATGAAGGCTATTTCTGCTAATTTTTCCGCGATCAGCATGAAGTAAATAGACGCCTAAGCTTTTTAACAATAATTTGTTGCAGAGATGTAAAGAAAGAAAAGTAGTGTCACTATTATTTTCTGCACTCTTTCTCTTGATGTCACTCTGCACCAGTATATAGCAGCTAGCTTTGAGTGACTACGTATTTGCTCTCAACGAGAGTTGTTATGGCACTTTTTCTGTAAAGGTTATATTATTTAAACTTTTATGTGCTTACCTAATTATTACATAACAGTTATGTTTAATATGCGTCTTTATTATGTAATGCAACTTGCAATGCTTGCTCATTATTGGTAATGTATTATTTAATGTCATACTTTTTGGCAGGAGATGAAATAGCTAAAGTATTAAAAGAAACAAAAGAAGGTGCGAATAAGCATAAGCAACTACAATCTTCACAGACTTTATAAAGAAAGATTCAAGTGTTAGATTTGTAACTAGGGAAAATAACATGCAATAATGATTGCTAAAAAATCACCATGAGATAATGACACAACAATATAGTTGAGAAAACTTTTCAATCTGATAGTTACCAGCCAAAAAAGAGTCAGGTAACAAATCGGTGGGAATTAATAAGTAATAGAATGTAACATGTATACACATTACATACAAATAAAAGTGTTTAGAACTACAGTCTTCAGTCTTCATAAAGGAATAATTAAAAAAAAACTTAAGAGCCTTTCCCCATACCAGGATGCGAGGAAAGAAGAAAGAAAGACAACTAAAAAATCCTATCGCCCATCTAACCACTGCAGAATAATAGCAACACTGTAATTAATAAAGGGCCGCAATAGGTTAATTGCGATTAACATGAAGTAGACAGAAACTTAATATTTTTTTTTTGTAAACGAAGAGTTTGTAGAAACTATTTAAAATAACCAAAAGGGGGTATAAAAAGTAATTTTATATCAAAAACGAAATTTTTTATTGCGCGAGCCATTTATGAATAGCCGTAGGTATACTGATTGATTTACAGGCATTTTGATATTTAAAACGTATAGCTATATCATGAATTACAAAAACAGTGATAAGGAAATTATTTTCGTTTGAGCTTAGGAATTATTTTATGGAGAAATAATGGGAAAATAGAGAAAACTGCGATAAATAATTTCATTCGTTACAATCAACGGATAATTTAAATGCAATAATTACAAGTCTGTTCTATAAGAGTCATTGTGATGTAAGTTAGGTGACGACGAAAGTCAGTTCGAAGTCGGAGTTGGAGGGTAATTAGGTGTTCCAGTAAAGTCACTTTCTCTACATCTCTGCAACAAATTATTGTCAAAAAGTTTATGCCTCTATTTTCTTCATGTTAATCGAGAAAAAAATAGCAGAAATAGTCTTATTACTTGCTTCCTTGTAAGTAGAACCGAAATAAGGGAGTGCCATATTTTAATGTGAAACCAAAAACAGGGAATACCTAAAAAACGAACAACTCCATGAAAACATGTATAGAACATAAATTGTGTATTTTAATGTGCTCTATATATCTTGTTTGGTACGTTTTTGTCTATCTCTTACTGTTTACCAGTTACACAAAATTCCGTAAAATTCATCCAGAATAAAGTAGTCTTCAGAGCCTATTCCTAAAAAATTCAAGATATACATTATATTTGTCAGGTATATATCTTTAATATACGATATTTTAATCAAAATCGTTAGAGCCATTTTTTAGAAAATCAAATTTTCGAAAATTTTTCCATGTAAAGGGTAGTTGGGGGTGGGGGGATTTTCTTGAAAATCTTCGTGTCGCATCCTTGGAAGATACCGAACCTAAATACCAAGTTTGGTTTTTAAGGGACTTTTCGTTTTTGAGCTATGCTGTCCACACACACACACACACACACACACACACACACACACACACACACACACACACACACGGACCTTTTTGTATAAAATGCTTTTTTTTATATTCAGGGGGTCCTAAAACATGTATTTCGTCATATATATGTATATATGTCGTAAACATATATATTTTCAGCCTTATTGTACCTTCAAAACCTTAGGCTAGTTGCATCTTGAGATGAAAGTACAATCCATATGCCCATGTGATATTATGACGGAGTGGTTATAGCACAAGCTTCGAGAGGTCGGCGCAAGGGTTTTGGAGAGGTAAACAGAGCTAAGCAACGCTCTCATCTAACGTAAATACCACCAGTGTTATCTCAGATAAACAGAGAAATGCCCTTCTCTCCGCTGCCAGAACATTCTAGACCTTCCACCGAGTATATAAGCCAGTGGGTCGTCAATGAGTGGTGGGGGAGTTTCTGATGCGACAATTATGCAATATGCTGTTGCAGAGTTGATGTGTTACAGTTTCAAAATTAGCTAATGTCAATGTATGTTTAGCACTTATGTCAGCATACAAAGATATCAATGCCCATGTTCAAGTTTTGGATGTTCTCTGAGTGTGTCTTCAACACTAGTCGCTGCTGCTACATCCAGTTAGTCTTTGAACATTCTGAAATCCTTTCTGCACAAAACTCATTCATCTGAGATGTTAAGAAAATCATCCTTAGACGCGAAAGACAAAGAAAACCAGAGGGCTTCAAGAGCAACAAACCCTTAACTTTTGATGCAAAATTCTCTCTGTGAGGTTCATCCTCGCTTATCAAGAAAGAGAATACATGAAAGGTGCGCCCGGCTAAGAGCAAGATCTTTTGATGGCGTACTTGTTTACATGGTGTTTTGCTAAGGGGAGAGGGATTTTAAACCCATGACACTTTCCGTATGTGTAAGAAACACGGCATTCAACAGCATGTTGTGGTATAAGGTGTTTGTTTCTTAGAGTCTCCAGCTAAATGCCTTGCTTCATAATTCATGCATCACACCAGAAGAGGGTGGAAAATGTTAAGTGTTGCGTGCTGCACCGGTAAGAAGATACATGCTTCCTCCCGTGGTATTTTCATCTCCCTCGCCTTTTCTTTTTTTATTAAAGTGTTTTTGTTTATTCATTTTTCCCTGACACTCCCCCTTTTCAGCACCTTCCCTACCGGTTTTAAGGCTTGAGACCAAAATAAAAGGAGCCCGGGGGAGGTGTGGGTGGGTGCGCGAAAGTAAGAAGTAGGCACTGCGATGCTGCCTAGGTTTTTCCTCCAAGGATAAGTTTGCACCTCTTTAGAATTGCTCAGTAGACAGCTCTGAAAATCTTCATCCCTCACACACCTTCCAGGGGAAAACTCTCTCTCACTCTCTCATCATACTCTTTCTCTTTTCTTTTTTCAAGACTTTTCACTTAATCCCCATTCTCGCTCTCTTTTACACACACATCTGCCTTTCTCTTCGTTATATATCCCCTAGAGACATTTATAATACCTAGACTTTTTATTTAAGAAATTTCTCCCTTCTACCACCGACATGTATCGCTCAGTTTTGCTGCATCCCCCACTCCTACCTTGGCTCGCCATCAGCACGGGACCCGGGGCCTCCATCCCTTTCTTTCAATTTCCGCTGTGGGGCAAGGGAAAAAATCTTAAGGTGAACACGAGTCAAAATGCCGCCTTGGCTGTAATTTTGTTATCGCTCTTGTAGGTAGCTGCCGACAGTAACGTTTCTTTCTAGACGAACAAGATACGCTCAAGAAATATACAAATTCTACTGTCTAAAATATTCAAGTCTATTGCATGACTAAATCTACGAAAAATCTTATGAGTTCCATTTTTCTTATAAAAGATTATGTTTTCAACTACATCATGCTAATCGTAATAGCAGAATAATTGATCTTCTTACTTGACTAGAAGGGATGTTATAAGTAGAAGGAAATGTGCAATAGGTTAAAGCGATATTCAGATATTTTAAAATATTCAAATTCAGATCTCTTTGCAAGGAGTAAACAAAAGTGAGACGAAAAGAATACGACTTCCAGTTGGAGAAAAGTTTAAGTAGCTTAAACATGAAACGAAAAACATAGAATATCTCTTGAGATGGTTAACTCTACAAAAAATGAAAATGACATAAATTGCGTGTTTTAAGGAGATCTGCATTTTCTGTGAAGTAAGTTTTTTTTCTGTGTCTCTTACGGCTTACTAGTTATACAAAAGTTATACAAAAATCATCCAGAATGAAAAGGTTTTCATGTGCTAACCCAAGTATATTCACACGATGCATTTCGTTTGACATTCGTAGTTTAATATATCAAACATCTGGTGCTGAAATTGAGCTTTGTGGTACTCCAGCTGTGATTTTCGAGTAGTTGATGTATAATCTTCAATACGCACTAGAAATTGGCGGTGTGTGAGAAAGCTTTGAACCTAATTAAATATATATGTGTGTGTTTTTTGTACTATTTTCTAAAGTTATGTTCATGAGGAAAATTTATCGATGTTTTTAGAATGGCTATTATTCCCAATATCATACTTCGGTCATTGCTTATGTAACAGGTCACACAGTTGGCCTTCTGCTCTCTACCAGACTTTGCTCTACCAGATTATAGGTGGTGCTTTGTGAGGGAAGAATATCGATCACGCTGAACTTAAACCTACATAACTATATGTTTTTGTTTTCATACAATATTATCCAATTAGAATTCATAATATATTTAGCGTTCAACTTAAAAACACTCAACACAATTACATCACTATGCTTCATTTAAATTTGGTTTTATGAGAAAATACATAACTCAAACTAACATACAAGCATTTGCACTTCCGTTCTTTAAACTACCATTGCTCTTGCAAAGGCGGAAAATTAAAATTAAACTTCAACACTTGAAACTTTCAAATCGGGAATTAGGAGAATCTGGGTCATGCGGATGCTTTGATACACTGTAGTTAACAAAGTTCCTCTTTTGAGTAGATGATTTAAAAATCGTCGATGATACTGTCCCTTGCAGCATTGGCAGATTCTCTAGTTGTGGCTTAAATTAAACTAATATCTGCTAATTTCGGCTTATGTAAGGTCTTTCATTTTATAAAGAAAAACTTGCAACTGAATCGGTCCCTTGTTCCCTCTTTGAGCGTCACGTGAATCCAGGTCAGTGGTGTGCAAATTGTAAACACAGGAACTACCGCTGCTTGATGTGTGTAAACATAGCGGCGACATATCTTAGGGCTGTTCAAAACACACATAACCCTGACATTTTTGCTTAATTTATGGTAACAATAGTATTAGTAAGTGGATAAAATGAGATACATCTGTTATACGCATTGTTCTCTTCTAAATATAAAATTATTTGCACTTATATCCCTCCCACTATATACGTGTTCTGAGACTGCGCCAAACACTATCATCCCAAACATAGGGCAAGAGTTTCATTTCAAATCACTCTATGAGATAGACACTGTATCTATTCACCAAAGTTAAAAACACACATTTTGTTGAATAAAATATCGCTAAATTAAAAAATCAGCAGAGTATTACCCATCCGCTGTCGCTATTACAATATGTCAACCCCGTCTCTGGCACAGCACATCAGTGCGACAAGCTTTACCCGTGATGACTGCGACTATTAGTGTAGCATTTTCGTTGAACCGGCCTGATTTAGGTCAGGAGGCCTTTTAAGTTTATTCAGATAATTTTTGGTTTGCCCGCCTCAGTAGTGTGGGGGTAGCGCGTCTGCCTCACATTCAAGAGGGGTTTTCACTTATCCTGGGAAGACGGATATCGAGTAAGCTCCATGGATACAGAGATCCTTTGAGCACATTTCACCGATTTTCATTCATCAGGTTAAAGGTCATTAAGCTAAAAAATTGTGTCATAATAAAAATAGTACGCATTAGCTACCAGAGTATTCTGGATAGTCTGAACTAATCGCGTTACTGCACATGAGCGACATTACACTATAGTGCATAGTTCAAATTCTAAAGTGGTAGTTTATGGTGCGTTAGCAGAAGTAAACGTTTCAATCTGTTCCTCTGAATCAGGGTGCTGTCGATCGGAGCTCCACTGGAGGGGGAATGTGATAGCCAATACACCACTGTGAAAGTAATAGCACAAGTGTTTGCGCTTCCTGCCACTTCATTCAGCTTGCCCTAAATCTCGAGTTGTATTGCATGCTGCAGGCAGACTTTTGTAAGTCGTGAGTATTCTCTGCTGCTCTCTAGCGTGTTCATAAGCTGCAACAGACTGCAGTAGGAAGTTGATAGTTCGAATCCCTTTTGTGATTCAATGCATGTTGTACTGCTCTTTGGAGTAGTGAAAATTCTCGACAAAATCTGCAACACTTATCTGTTGCTGTATCCGACACCCAAAGTACCAATACCATGTTTTTATTTTCCGTACATATGCCCCTTTTGAAAAAAAGGCTTACTAATGAGTACAATTTACTAAGTCATTGCTAAGAATCACACTGGATAGCAAATGCTTGTTTGTAATAAACGAAGACTGATGATTAAGGCTATAAAACAAATTTCCAAAATAAATCTGCTTATATAACGAGCACATCAAGGTTGTATGTGCATGTGAAGTTCTTAAGGGTTTAAAATATATTCATAGTTATAATAGGGTTTCATATTGTGATTTACGCAGTGATCTTGTTCTAAGTTTGTAAAAGTAATCCGTATTTCTGCATTTTTTGTCAACTTCTAGGGACATTTGAATTTTCACCTATGATACCCTTCAATATTAGAAATTTTCTCTATAATCTCTATTATACGGTTGACTGCTGACCATAGTGATTTTATTGCTATTTGCTAGTGTAGAGATTTTCAGAGGTTCTAATTGGGGTCATTAAAAATAAAAGTATAGTTACTTATTACTGTTTATTTATGTGCATATGAATAATATAACTCAAAAATGAAAAGTGGGTCAAATATTAAACGTGGTATTTAAATTCAGCATATTCTAAGATGCGACACGAATTTTGTCACATGGATAAACACATAATTATCAACAAATTCTAATAAAACCGAGAACATTTGCCAAATACTTTCATGTTTTCTTTTTTGGAAAATGCCGATGGAAAAAATTGTCGTCTTTTGTCTTGGAATACTAAGTAAAATAAAAATTGGTGAGGGAGAGAGAGAGAGAAAGAGAGAGAGAGATGGTATGAGAGAGTGAGTGTGAAAGAGAGATATAAATAACTCAGATACTCTCTTCTGGGTCGGGAGAGAGGGAGGGTTAAAGTGTCTGCCCTCAAACCCTTAGGGACTGAGTTCACATTTCAGTTTGAATGATTTTCCTCCAAAAATAATTTTAGGGAGGTTTGCTTATCCTCAGAAGACAGTGAAATAAGGAAAACAAACAAGAGCCGCCGGATCGTTTTAAGACAGTGCGAGCGCTCACACGTCTCGTCTAACAACCGACTATTTGTACACTCAAAAAATCAATTTGATGACTTTTGCTGTACAGTGGTAATTTGGCACCCAATGTCATTTTTTGCTTCCGGACATTAAAAATAAAATGTGTGGATAAAGATTTTAATCGACAGAAGTCGTTGATATGTTCCAAAATCATGGTTTCAAGATGTCTCGAGCAGATTGGAAAAATGCTATGACAAACAGTTTGAACGCTTGCAAAAATATATTGATCATAAAGGAGAATATTTCGAGAAACAATAAAGCAATTTTCACTGACAAATTACTGTTGTTTTATTATTAGACTCAAAATATAAATTGAGCCCCACGTAGTAAGAGTTTGAAAATTTCTTACGGTTAAAAATATACAATATTTATTTAGAACAAAGAGGACTTCACAGCCTATTTGCAGAAAGTTCAACTTAGTAGTTCTATATGTCATGCTGTGTGTAAAAGAATTGTATTTTAATCAAAATCGATAGTCATTTTCAAGAAAATAATAAATATTTTGCATATAAAGAATAGTTCGGGATAGGGGTTTTCTTGAAAATCTTTGTGGCACATCCTTAGATGACGCTAAGGTTAAATGCTAACTTTGGTTTTGAGATCGACTTTTTATTTTTGAGTTATGTTTTTTATATATACATGCACAGGCGAATATTTTTCTAAAATATCTGATGTTGCACTCACATGGCTTCCCCCACCGATTCTTCAGTAAATTTATCTAAAACAACTTATTTTTCTATTTACTTCACGTTGATTGAGATACAGATACAGACATAATTTTATTACTATTTCCGTTAAGGTACAACGGGATTAAGCGGGTACAAATATTTAAAAAGCTTGTCGCTATCTGGTCTGCTTTACCAGCAGAAAAAAGAGGAAATATTTTTTATTTGAGAGAAGTATAAACATAGAACAATTGAATCCAGTAATACTGAATATCTCGGAAAATCTCAAAACTTTTATTTGACATAAATTCTGTGTTTTGAGCAGATGTAAAAATTTTCGTCTATGGCTTACGGTTTACTTGTTATACAAAAGTCACCCAGAATGAAGAGGACTTTAGACGCTATTTCCAGAAAATTCAAGATTTATTTTTCATTTTCCATACAAATATCATAGGTTTGGTATTTAATCAAAACCGTTAGAGCTATTTTGAGAAAATCAGAATCTTCAGAAAAGTAGGAGAGCTTTCTTGAAAATATTCATATGGCAAGGTAACTTAAATATCAGGTTTGTTATTTATTGCACTTTTCGCTTTTGAGTTATGTGTTCATATATAACCTTTTTTATAAATGTTGATGTTAGGATTCCTGGGACCTCAAAACGTACATTTCCTATGAAATCTCGACATAAAATTATTTGGTAAAATACAATACTGCTCCTAATGCAGACAGTAAAGAAAGTAAAAATATTTTGAGGCGCCATACAGGGCCTCAACACATTTCTGGTAAAACCTCGACACCGAATTTTGGATATAAATAATTACTGACTCTATTGTCTGTAAGTACAGAGTAAAGAAACTAAAAGCGTTTACATGAGCCACTTCTCTGCTGTAGAATATTATGATCGCACTGTTCTTATTCGCCCTCAAATATCTTGCCGTCATTATTGCGGTATAAATCCAACACTAGGCTAACAGACTTGTTACAACTTCATTAGGCTGTCTTAGTCTATACGGGTTTATGAAAAATGCGATCAAAACTGACAACATACATTATCGTGAAGGCAGGCTTCTGATAGTTCAGGATTACGTGTGAAGATGTCGCTGAGAGCGTCTGTGTGTCACGTGGCGCACCCATGCAGAAGTTACCTGCAACTACTAACACACGTCTAGCATTACCACTCTGTCCATCCATCAAGTTGAGTTTTTGCTCTATGGTTTCAGTATGCAGCATGTTATCTTTTACAATAGCAACTAAAACTGTATTTGGGAACCAATGGGAACTCGCGTACACAACACGCAAGTGTGGCTCTCGACCAATCGGAAAGTAGGAAATGATTTAAAGGTGGTGCGCCGACTCCACTCCGTATTGGCTACCGCTCAGTTCTGACTTTTTAAAACGCTTTATTTCATCTCCTTTTCTTTTTCCTCTGCAACGTTTTCTCTTCTTTGGTGTGTGTACCTCTCGCCTTTGTCAGGCATTCTTACCCGAGCTGCTTGCTGGCTTAAAGAACGAAGAATCCTTCCTCCGCGAAATGCACAACTTTCTGTTTGCTTTACCTGAAACAAGTGAATATGCGCTTGTAACAAACGAATGCGTGACTTCAACATGCTTTGTTTTCATGCCAGGATTTTGAAAGAGACAAAGAATATTATTCTTACGTTTAATGTGCTAACTGTGTTTCTGTACAGATATTAGAATATATTTTATTTTTTTAAACAAAATACTTGTATAGTCTTAGGTTTGGAACTTTCACAATGAGCAAAACAGACACAAACAATTAGTATGGATTACGTAAAATCGATCAAAGTACAGAAGAGGCCGTAACAAAAGTAATAAATGTAAAACGAATAATAATAATAATAATAATAATATCTCGGAACTGTGAAGCGAATGAAGCAGAACTTGTAAAATATTTGACATATCAAACGTTAAGAAGTATTCCATAGAGTATTTTTGACATTTCAAAAAAAAAAAAAAACTTCTTAGAAACAATCCTCAAACACTGGAAAACAAATGTGGTTGGTCTTGCCGGTCATTTAAAGTTCCAACCACAACGTTGCAAACGGACACACGTAAGATTTTAAAATTGATGTTTCGGAATGTTGATTCTTTAAACTTTTGTTTCCTCTTTTGTTCAGTTCAGTTAGGATACTTTCTGATTATTGTGTTTTAAGAGCATTTTCTTCTCATCAAGTATAGTTTCGGAATTTAGTATTAAATATTCTTTACATTATTGATTCTTGGAAAATCATAAGTATTACAAATTATTATCTCGTGGTTAAATTTTAATCTCAGACAAAATATAATATTTAATTGTCAATGACTATATAACATTTAAAATATTAAGGTTTAAAATGTTTTATGTAGCCAATTTTACGTTGGACTAAATTTTCATTTCTTGAAAATTATATTCCTGGGAAAGAAGATGCATTGAATTATGTGCATATATTTTATGCCATTATGCTGAAAACAAATCTATGATAAACTTTTCACACAAATTGGTGAACATTTTTAAAAATTAACAATTCCTTTAAAACTTAGTAGTCTAAGAATTACATTATTAAATTAAGACAATATGGTTCAATTCGTAATATTAAAATATGATAATTGTAACTTACAACTTCCGGTCAATTAATCCGCTCTCCATTTTCAAAAATCCTTTCGAAGGTACATGCAACATCTCTATTATTCAAACGTCTCCAAAAAAAAAAAAAAAACATAATTCCACAGATGAGGACATACATGCAATTTTATTCCAAAGATTAGAGAATGTCTTCGAGATAGTATACGAAATATTTTTGAAATAATTTTATTCATATTATACTGCATTGTCATTATAAGAATGCATGCATTGATCAATTTATTTTAGGGATGCTAAAATAAACAAATATTGAAAATAGCTTTTTGATATCAAATAGTTATTGAAACCTTTACGGGTCCATAGAGAATTAACATTCGATGTCACCTTCCTTGCTGTTAGCTCTATAGCCATTAAAGATCGTACAATACACCTGTTTATTAGTATACTGTTTTATAAAAACAAAGTTTTTCCTCAGTACTGTATTTTCACATTTGCAAAATGTTCCACGCGTTATAGTTTCTGTTTAAATAAATTAGAATTTCCTTAACATTTGGTTGGAATACAATACCCTCTCTATGTATATAGTACATATGTGTTAGACAAAGTCAAAGTAATCTAATGTGTTCCACTCACATAATTTGCTCTGCATCACTGTAACACATTGTTAAAAAGCATATTCTTCTATCTACTATACATTAGCAGAAAGTATCGTAATTATTTGCTTCCTCGTAAGTAGAATAAAATTAAGGGAACACACTAGGCTAAAGTGATAGTCAAATCTTTTAAAAGCTGGTTGCCAAGTGGTTGAAATTCGTTTACAGCTTTCCATGTGAGAAAAATTTAAGTATTTTAAATCTGAAACAAATAACTTGGAATATCTCAGATATGTTCAATTGCACGACAAAAGCGTATGTGACATAAGTTGTGTGTGTTAACGAGATTTAAATTTTTATATAGTAGTAAGTTTTTGTCTATCTCTTATGGATTACCAGTTATGAAAAATTCAGCAAAATTTATCGAAAATAAAGAGATCTTTAATGGTTATTCCCAGAAAATTCAATATATATCTTTAACTTATGGCATTTTAATCAAAATCGTTAGAGCCATTTTTGAATGTTTTCCTATGTAAAGGGTAGTTTGGAGCGGGGGGATTTTTCTCAAAATCTACGTGTTGCATCCCTGAAAGATGCTAAACTTAAGTATCAAGTTTAATATTTTACCGGTATTTCGTTATCGTGTTCACAGGCACACCAACACACACACATACGCGCGGATCTTTTTTTAATTTTTTGGGGATAAAACCTTCAAACGTGTATTTATTGCGAATTCTCGGAATCGAATTTTTGGGTGGAATGCACTAAGTTCTCTATTCACTGTGTACATAGTACGCGTAGAGGTAGTAATAAGTTATAACATTTGAAGTACTGATCATTGTTAGGTGAGGGATGAATTAAGTGAAAATAAACAAAGGTCCTTCCTCCCAAAAAAGAAAAAGGAAATAAAAATGAAAGTGGATCCTTTATTAATTTTTTTCCAATTAAAAGTTTAAATTCTTCATGCAATTTATAAATTTTATTTACCTCGAATTTAAAAGATTTAATTTAGTGTTTTAGCTATTGTTTCAAAAACATTAAAAATGCTTTATTGGTAATGAAATGTTTATTGTTAGACTGCTCTTCCTTATGAAATCCATATGCCTGCAACATTTCATTTCAATATCTTTGCTTTATATGGAAAATTGTTTTGAAAAAAAACAATATTACAGAAAACAATGAATATCGTTAAAATTACCAATGTAGTGAAATATGTCTAAAATTGTCCAATGTGTTTTAGATCACATATCCGAAAGTATTACTGATATCAATGCTATTCTTCGACTAAAGTTAAGATATAGTGTTCATTTACATAGCTGTTCAAAATGCACACTACTCTTACAATTACTATTCTTTTATCTACGAGCGCCGGTTTTTTCAACCTCCGACAGACTATAAACAAAAGACAAGTTCATAGAAAACAATTATTTTGTTACTAAAAGTTTTGTACACTTATGGTTACTTTTCAACATAACCACCGAAAAGATTGAAACATTTATCGTACCTTTGCACAAGTTTTACAACACTCGCTTCAAAAATGTTGCCGCCAATGATTTAAAATGAGCTTTGACGTTGTTTTGAAGATCTTTTCGGTGATTATTTTGAAAAGTGATCATAAGTGTGCAAAACTTTTAGTAATAAAATAATTGTTTTCTATGAACTTGTCTTTTATTTTTAGCCTATCGAAGGTTGAAAAAAAAAAACGGCCCTCGTACATCATACTAATAGAGATTAATATTAGCAGAATTGGTCTTATTACTTGCCTCATTGTAAGTAGAAGAGAAATAAGGTAATGCACTAGACTGAAGACACAGCCAAATGTTTCAAAAGCTGGTCATTATGTGAAACAACTGAGGTTGCGTTCGCTTTACATGGTCACGTTTGAGAAAAGTAGTTAGGTAGTTTAAAACTAAAACCAATAACACGGAATATCTCGAAAACGGTCAACTTACAAGAAAAGCGACATAAATTATGTGTAATAACATATTTTTTGTTTAAGTTTTTATCTATCTCTTACGGCTTAACCGATATGCAAAATTCTGCCAAACTCATCCAGAAAAGAAGTTTGCAGAGGCCATTCCCAGAAAATTCAAAATATACATTTTACTTGTGATGTAAATATCTTTAATATGCTATATTTTAATCAAAAACAATTTTTGAGAAAATCAACATTTTCAACAATTTTTCCAAGTAAAAGTGGTGAGAGCCCGCCTGGGTAGTGTGGTGGTAGCGTGTCTGCCTCACATTCAAAAGTCGTGAGTTCGAATCTCGCTTAGGGTGAGTTACCCGGATAAGGTTTTTTTCGGGGTTTTCCCTTATCCTGAGAAGACGAATGTCGAGTAACTTTCAGCTCCATGGACCCCGAGATCATATGAGCATCATGTCATCAGTTTCATTCATCGTCCGATGTGACCAAACTAGGTTAAAGGACGTTAAACTAAAAAAAAAAAAAAAAAAAAAAAAGTGGTGAGAATTTTTTTTTAATTTCTGTGTGTTGCATCGTAGTAAGATACCAAACATAAATTTCAAGTTTAGTTTTTAATGGTCCTGTCGTTTTTGAGCTTTTTTGTACACACACACTCGCATACACACACGCACGCGCGGGCGCGGATCCTTTTTAACAATGCTTTTTTTCGGATTCAGGGGATCCTAAAACGCATATTTCCGGTGAAATATCGACATCTAATTTTTGGGTGAAATACGATGCCTTCTTTAGCTACTATGTACATTGTATGTACAAATGTGTCAGAGAAAGAAAAAACGTAATTAAAATTACTTTAAGGTACAGATCCCCCTTTAAGCTCTAACGACTCTGAACTCGTTTGAGCATCATTTCACTAATTTTGTTCATTCAAAATTTGACATACCAGGTTAAAGGAGCTCAAATTCAGTATCGATAACAAAACTAGCCATTTTTACCAGATACTTTTCCTACGTTATGTCCTCTTAATTATAATTATCAGCCAGAATGTTTTAAATATGTTATAGGCATTCAGGTAGCTACCTACATGCATATGGTATCAAAAACCAAAATCAAATAACATCGCAATATCTTTGATTGGTCTAATTATAAACATATACAAGAACAGTACAATACAATTCAAATTATTTGTCCTTATACGATTATTATAACAACACATACTTTAAAGGTTCATATATTATTAAGGTCTATATTATTAAAAATACACGTGTTATATCCCTGAAAGGACTGGATTTAAATCATTAGGTACCTGTTCATTTTCGAGTTATCTATTCTCACACATACTCAAGCTCGCATGTGCAGGCAATTTCCTGAAACACTGTTATTTTTATATAAAACGTTTTCTGGGCTAGTAGGCTGTTATCGAATAGTAAAACATCTGATGTGTTTCAGTCACATGACTTTCTATAGCTGTTCGATATAAAAACAATTCTTACAAAAGTTTATTATTTTATTTAATTCATTCTAGTGGAGATGGTGTTGTTAGTTGCCTCCGTATAAGTAGGAGATAAATAAGGGAATACACCGGGTTAAAGCACTAGTCAAATCTTTTAAAATATTGTTGCTATGTAAAACAATTGAGGTTCGGTTCGCTCAGCATGTTCCCATTTGGGAAGAAGTTAGATTAAAACTGAAAACAATTACAAGGAATAACTGTATAACGATCAACGCTACAAAGAAAATGTATATGACATAAATTTGTGTTTTAAAGAGATCTAACACTTTTGTATAGTAAGCTTTTGTCTACTACTTACGGTTTAAACGTTATGCAAAATTCTGCAAAACACTTCCAGAATAAAGAGGTCTTCAGAGGCTATTCTCAGAAAATTCAAAATATATATTTTATGTGTGATGTAAACATATATTTAATATATGAGATTTTAATAAATATCGTGATAACCATTTTGGAGAAAATAAAACCTCTCGAAAAATGTTTCATGTAAAGGGTAGTGGGTGGTGGGGAGATTTTCTTGAAAAACTTCGTGTCGCATCCTTGGAAGATACTGAACTTAAATAACAAGTTTTTTATTGAACCGATTTTTCATTTTTGAGCTCTGCTGTCCAAACACACACACACACACACACACGGACATGTGTTTAAAAGTGATTTTCTTGGATTCAGGGGACTCAAAACATATATTTCTGATGAAATATCGATATCGAATTTTGGGATGGATTACAATATCTTCTCTATATCTATATACAGTGTACATACAAGCTAGACAAAGTTAAAAACTGTTAAAACTTTACATTTTCGTATTCAGCTATTGAGGACTCCCAAGAGGAAAAATCTGATGTGTTTTTACTCACATGACTTTCTCTAGCTGTTCTACAAAACTTCTTACATAAGATTACTCTTCTTTCCGCATCTTGCTAATCGAGGTACTCATTAGCACAATGTTCTTATTACTTAGTTCCTTATAAGTAGGAAAAAATAAGGGAGTACACTAGGTTAAAGCCATAGTCAAATATTTTAAAAGTTGTCGTTATGTGATTGTCATTATAAATCCCTTCTTTTCTTGGCCAGAAGTAGAACAACGAAAACCGCACACTCCCGTCTGAGAAAAGTATAAGTACTTCACAACTGAAATTAATAACAATGAATACCTAAAAAACTGTAAGCTCCACGAAAAAATGTATTTAACATAACTTGTGTATTTTAACAAGACCTACATTTTCTGTACAGCAAGTTTTTGTCTTATTCTTACGCATTACTAGTTATGCCAAATTAAGCAAAATTCATCCAGAATAAACAGGTCTTTAGAATCTATTCCCAGAAAATTTCAAGATATACATATTATTTTTCAGGTAAATATCTTTAATATACGATATTTTAATCAAAATCTTTAGAGCCATTTTTAATAAAATCAAAAATTTCGAAAAAAGTTCCATATAAAGGGTAGTTTGGTGTTGGGGGATTTTTCTCAAAATATTTGTGTCGCATCCCTGGAAGAGACTAAACTTAAATACCAAGTTTGGTATTTTAGCTACTTTTCGTTTTTGAGTTATCGTGTTCACAGTCACACGGACACACACACACACGCGCGCACGCGGACCTTTTTGTGAAAATGCTTTTTTTGGATACAAGGGACCCTAAAACATATATTTGCGGTGAAATCTCGGTATCGAATTTTGGGTGGAATACAATGCTTCTCTATCCCTATCCCTTTTGTACATACGGGGCTAGAGAAAGTAAAAAATCTGATGTGTACCATACACATGACTTTCTCTATATCCCTGCAACAAAGTATTCTTAAAAAGCTTATCTCGTACTTCTATTTACTTTATGCTAATCAGAAAAAGTTAGCAGAAATAGTCTTATTTCTTGCTTCCTTGTAAGTAGAAGCGAAATAAGTGAGTACCATTGGTTAAAGTGATAGTCCAAAGCTGGTTTCTATGTGAATGAAGTTCCTTTGTTTATATGGATAGGAGTTGACAAGTTCCTATATGAGAAAAGTATAAGTTTTCCATAGCAGAAAACAAAAATAAGTGATGTCTCAAAAACGACGAACTCACGAAAAAAATGTATGTAACATAAATGGTGTGTTTTAACGTGCTATACATTTTTTTGTGTGGTAAGTTTTTGTCCATCTCTTACGGTTTAGCAGTTATTCAAAATTCAGTAAAATTCATCCAGAATAAATTACTCTTCAGAGGCTATTCCCAGAAAATTCAAGATATACATATTATTTGTCAGGTAAATACCTTTAATATACGAAATTTTAATCAAAATCGTTAGAGCCATTTTTGAGAAAATCAAAATTTTTGAAAAAAGTTCCTTGTAAAGGGTAGTTAGGGGTGGGGGATTTTTCTTCGTGTCGCATCCCTGGAAGATACTAAACTTAAATACCAAGTTTGGTATTTTACCGACTTTTCGTTTTTGAGTATCGTGTTCACACACACACGGACACACGGACACACACACACACACGGACCTTTTTGTGAAAATGCTTTTTTTGGATATTGGGGACCCTACATATATTTCCGTATACACTATGTACATAGTGCGTATAGAGAAAGTAAAAATTGGCAGGAACAGCTGATGTCTATGGTTTTATGAAAGTTATATTATAAACACACACACGGACCTTTTTGTGAAAATGCGTTTTTTGGATATTGGGGACCCTAAAACATATATTTCCGTATACACTATTTACATAGTGCGTATAGAGAAAGTAAAAATTGGCAGGAACAGCTGATGTCTATGGTTTTATAAAAATTATATTATAAACTTTACACTCACATGTCTCTCTCTAGCTGTGCTAAAAACTTGTTACAAAAGATTATTCCTTTTTATACACCATGCTAATTGAAATATGCATTATGGATGTTCTTATTAATTAGTTCCTTATGCGTAGAAGGAAAGCAAGGGAATGCATTATGCTAAAGCGATAGTCAATTAAAACACAGATTATATTAAAAATTTACGAACAACCAAGCTGAACAGGTAGCTATCTGGAAAGCCCTAGAGGAACTTTAAGCAATAGAAGAACAATCGAAAGTAGAAAGAATTGCAGCCGTAAACACCGATAGTAGAATCACACTATCTCTATTTAAAGAATACAAGAAACACAATACATTAATAAATAATATTCATATGGTGGTATGGTGCTACAACGATGTTACTGGGCGATTCACTTTAGTTGGGTGAAGGTCCATATTGGCATCGTAGGTAATGAATTAGCTGACAGATTAGCTAAAGCATCCTGTACAAAAGAAGATATAATATACAATAAAGTTCCCAAATCCACCTCAAAGCGGAAATTGAAAGGTCAGGTATTGAGGAATGGCAGACTAGATGGAAGAGTACCACAAAAGGAGGAGTAACTAAATCCTTTTTTCCACTAATTAAAGAAAGATTGAAAATGAGTCTCCTAACAGTTCCAGAAATTGAAGCCATTTTATAAGGCCACGGGAAAACTAAATCCTATTTACGTCGATGTCACATAATAGATGACCCAACGTGCGAATGCAACAGAGCCCAACAGACAGTTAACCATCTAATATACGACTGCACAAACATAGAACATCAGAGAACAATATTAATCAAAGAAATTATTCAGAATGGAGATGCCTGGCCTGTCAGTAATCAACAACTAATATTCCGGCATTTACAAAGTTTTATAAATATATTAAATCAATGGATATCTAAATCAAATGGATATGTAAATAAATATGTACTAATTCTAAAAATAATTTAAACAGACAAATGTATTAATATAAAATTATTTTAATGACATTTGACTGCAATGAGTTTATATCTAAAACAAAATTTCAGTGTATATTATTATACACTATTATTTATTGTAGCATTATCACTATTTGACTGCAGTGAGGTCATTTCTAAAATGAAAATTAAGTGTATATTATATATATTATTATAATTATTTTATTATTTATTGAAATAATTATCACTATTATACAATGACAAAGCAATGTAAAAAAATCTGATGTGTACCATTCACATGACTTTCTCCATATCCCTGCAACAAATAATTCTTAAAAAGGTTATACTTATGCTAATCAGAAAAAATTAGCAGAAATAGTCTTATTACTCACTTCCTTGTAAGTAGAAGCGAAATAAGGGACAACCGTAGGTTAAAGTGATAGTCAAAAGCTGGTTGCTATATCAATGAAGTTCCTTTGTTTATATGGATAGGAGTTGACAAGTGCCAGTATGAGAAAAGTATACGTTTTTCATAGCAGAAACCAAAAATAAGAAATGTCACAAAAACGACGAACTCCACGATAAAAAAAAAAAATATATATATATATATATATATATATATATATAACATAAATTGTGTGTTATAATGTGCTCTACATTTTTTGTGAAGTAAGTTTTTCTCCATCTCTTACGGTTTAGCAGTTATTCAAAATTTAGTAAAATTCATCCAGAATAAACTACTCTTCAGAGGCTATTCCCAGACAATTCAAGATATACATTTCATTTGTCAGGTAAATATGTTTAATATCCGAAATGTTAATCAAAATCGTTAGAGTCACTTTTGAGAAAATCAAAATTTTCGAAAAAAGTTCCATGTAAAGGGTAGTTGGGGGTGGGGGTATTTTTCTCAAAATCTTCGTGTCGCATCCCTGGAAGATACTAAACTTAAATACCAAGTTTGGTATTTTACCGACTTTTCGTTTTTGAGTTATGGTGTTCACAGGCACACACACACATACACACACACACACACACACACACACACACACACACACGGACCTTTTTGTGAAAATGCTATTTTTGGATATTGGGGACCCTAAAACATATATTTCCGGTGAAATCTCACTATCGAATTTGTGGTGGAGTGCAATACTTTCTCTATACACTATGTACATAGTGCGTATGGAGAAAGTAAAAATCGGATGTGTTCCATTCACATGACTTTACATCTCTGCAACGAATTATTGTTAAAAGGTTATGCTTCTATTTACTTCATGCTAATCGAGAAAAAATTATACGAAACAGTGTTATTACTTGTTTCCTTGTAAGTAGAAGTGAAATAAGGGAGTACCATAGGTTAAAGTGGTGTGCAAAAGCTGGTTCTATGTGACTGAATTTCCTTTGTTTATGTGGAAGGAGTTGACAAATCCCTGTATGATTTGCAAAGCTGTAACTAAAAACAAGAAATATCTTAAAAAAGATCAACTCCACGAAAAAAATGCATAGTACATAAATTGTGTGTTTTAACGTGCTCTACATTTTTTGTGTTGTAAGTTTTTGTCCATCTCTTACTGTTTAGCAGTTATGCAAAATTCCGTAAAATTTATCCAGAATAGAGTAGTCTTAAGAGGCTATGATATACATTTTATTTGACAGGTAAATATATTTAATATACGAAATGTTAATCAAAATCGTTAGAGCCATTTTTAAGAAAATCAAAATGTTCGAAATATTTTCCATGTAAAGGGTAGTTTGGGGTGGGGGAGTTTTCTCAAAATCTTCGTGTCACATCCCTGGAATATACTAAACTTAAATACCAAGTTAGGTGTTATATCGACTTTTCGTTTTTGAGTAATCGGGTTCATGGACACACACACACACACACACACACACACACACACACACATACACACACACGCACACGGACCTTTTTGTGAAAATGCTTTTTTTCTTCTTTTTTATATAAGGAACCCTAAAATAATTTCCGGTGAAATCTCGGTATCGAATTTTTGGGTGGAGTGCAATACCTTCTCTATACACTATACACGTAGTACGCGTAGAGAAAGTAGCGAGTGTGTTGATAGTATGAATGCTTATATTATCTTTGTAACCGCCAAGCAGAGTAATTAAAAAAAACCAAAACACCTCAATAATTTAATGGAAATGAAACTCTAAATTTGGATTCCTAAATTATAGCGCCTTCACATCGGCCAAAAATGAATCACAAGAAGCGCAGTCCAACACGATCTATTCCATTGTCACAACGTATAAATTGCCGTCCACTGCAGCATTCGTCAACTGTGTCTTTTCCTCTTTTTCTTTAATTGTTTTTTGCGAATAACCCCCACTGCCGCGGACGAAATGTCAAGTATTAGCAGTTCTATTGTTGACCATTGCCTCACAAGGCCTAAAAGCATGCTATATTTCTTAACAATCTGGCCTTGAAAGTCAACAATCAAATTTGCATTCTTTTTTATTGAAAAGGCTTCAAAATGCTTTGATTCCGATAATGGACTTTTGCTCCTCTACCTACCATAGTGCAGCTGCTTACCAAGCGGGAGACCTGGCCCGGGGTGCACTAAGCCTCGAGAGATCCTGGGGGAGGGGCAAATGTGGAGCTACTTGATGAGAAGTAGCGGCTCTAGGTCATGAGGATCAAATTAACTTGCCGGGAGGGGGGGTTCGAGGCGCTGACCACGTCTTACCCTCCAATACTGCCCTCCATCCATGACGTCCGTCATGGACCAAGAATGAGAACGCAGCGGCCGGGCGGTAGGCAGGCCAAGGTTCCTTGTGAGTGTCGTGCCATGGAGTTGTTATTATCTACCTACCATAAGTAATGTTAAAAAAATTACATCAATATAGTGTTATGTATGTTTAGAATTATATATGGTGGCATTATTATTATTATTATTATTATTATTACTATTATTAAAAATGAAAAATTTAATGCCATACCCAAGATTTGAATGCGGTTCTCTTGCTCCGTGCGGTTGCTCTAGCCATTGGGCCACTGTAGCAACATATAGGTAACTTCTCCAACTAATTGGAGATCAGTTTTTATCCGATTTAGAATGCTTTCGTTTATCAGTAAAAGTATTGCGAAATATACAGAATTCTTCTCATCTACCTGAGTAGAAGAGCATTATTAATTACTTTCAGAACTTATAATTAAAAATAATTCATTTAGGCTTCGCAAGCTGTTCTGCATGCAAACAAACTATTGTCTAAAAGCTTATTCTTCTATATAATTCATACTCATTTAGATAAGCATTAGCAAAAAGGGTTCTATTAATTATTTCCTTATGAGGAACTACGGTAATTCACTAGGCTAAAGCGATAGTCATATCTTTTAAATGCTGTTGCTATATGCTTGATTTTAAAATTAGGTTCTCTTTGCACGGCCAGGTGTAGAATAAAATAAAAACGGATTACGACTTACTGTTTGAGAATAGTATCCTTTTTAAAAAATCTGATGTGTTACACTCACATGGTTTTCTCTAGCTATTCTACAAACGAACTTCTTACAAAAGATAACTCTTCCTCCAACACCATGCTAATCGAGATAAATATTAGCAGAATTTTATTACTTAGTTCCTTATAAGTAGACTGGAACTAAGGGAATGCGCAAGGCCAAAGTGATAGTCAAATGTTTTAAAAGCTGTCTATATGCGATTGTCATTGCAAATCGCTTCTTCGCTTGACCAGGAGTAGAACAAAAGAAACACACACACTTCCGTCTGAGAAAAGTAGTAGTACCTCTCAATTGAAACTAATAATAAGGAATACCTCGAAAACGGTAAGCTCCACAAAAAATTGTATATGACATAACTTGATATTTTAACAAGGTCTACATTTTTTGTATAGTAAGTTTTGTCTAGCTCTTACGGTTTACTAGTTATGCCAAATTAAGCAAAATTCATTCAGAATAAACAGGTCTTTGGAAGCTATTCCCAGAAAATGCAATATATACATTTTATTTGTAATAGAAATGGCTTTGATATGTGATATTTTAATCAAAACCGTTAGAGCCATTTTTAAGATAAACAACATTTTCGAGAATTTTTCCATGTAAAGGGTAGACACACACACACACACACACACACACACACACACACACACACGGACCTGTTTCTAAATTTTTTTTTTATTCAGGGGGTCCTAAAACATGTATTTCCGGTGAAATCTCGACATCGACTTTTTAGGTGGAATACAATACTTCTCTATCCCTATGTACATTGTACATACAGGGCTAGAGAAAGTAAAAAGTATATCTGTTTCTTTATCTTGGAAATCGTTAACTTTTCAAAAGTGAATGTGTTATAAATTTTGTGTTTTAACAAGATCTTCATTTTTTGTGCAGTAAGTTTTTTTCTATCTGTTGCGATTTACCAGTTATGTAAAAGTCATTCGGAATGAAACAAATCCACAGGCTATTCCTAGAGAATTCAAGATATACATTTTTCATATTTAATGTAGAATTTCAATTAAAATTGTTGAAGCCATTCTTGGGAAAATAAAACTTTTGGAAATTTTTTCCACGTAGTTTGGTGAAAATCTTTGTGTTACATTCTTGGCAAATGCTGAGCCTAGATAGCCAGTTTGGTATTTAGCCGATTTTGTGTTATTGAGTCATTCAGACGGACAGACAGACAGACAGACAAACAGACAGACACACACGCACAACCACAACCACAATACACAGGACCTTTTTCTTAAAAGGCATTTTCTTTTGCAAAAAGCGGACTCTAAAACGTGTATTCCCAGCGAAATCTCGGTATCGAATTCTTGGTGCATACAATACCTTCTCTACCAATGAACACGGAGTACGAGGTAGCAGTTTTTTTCTAATGTAATATACCTTGATTTGTAAGCGTTGGTTTGTTGTTTTTTTGTTTTTGTTTTTCTTTTTTACTTTCTCTGTACGTACTATGTACGTAGTGTATAGAGAAGGTATTGCAATCCACAAAAATTCGATACCGAGATTTCACCGGAAATATGTTTTAGGGTCCCCTTTATCTAAAAAAATATTTTCGATGAAAGGTCCGTGTGTGTGTGGGTGTGGGTGTGTGTGTCTGTGAACACGATAGCTCAAAAACAAAAAGCCGGTAAAATACCAAACTTGGTATTTAAATTTAGAATCTTCCACGGCTTCGACACGAAGGTTTTGAGGAAAATCCCCCCACCCAAAACTACCCTTTACATGGAAATTTTTTCGAAAATTTTTATTTTCTAAAAAATGGCTCTAACAATTTTGATTAAAATATCGTATATTAAAGATATTTACATGACAAATAAAATGTATATTTTAACTTTTCTGGAAATAGCCTGTGTAGATTACTTTATTCTGAGTGAATTTTCCGGAATTTTGTATAACTGCTAAACAGTAAGAGATAGACAAAAACTTACCACACAAAAAATGTAGAGCATATTAAAACACACAATTTATGTTGTCTACATTTTTTTCTTGGAGTTGATCGATTTTGAGATATTCCTTGTTTTTGTTTTCAGGGTCGAAAATCTTAACTTTTCTCTTGCAGGAATTTGTCAACTCATGTCCATACAAGCAAAGGAACTTCAGTCACATAGTAACCAGCTTTTGACTATCGCTTTAACCTATGCTACTCCCTTATTTCCTTTCTACTTACAAGGAAGAAAGTAATAGGACAATTTCTGCTAATTTTTCTAGATTAGCATGAAGTAAATAGAAGCATAAGCTTTTTAAGAATAATTTGTTGCAGGGATATAGAGAAAGTTATGTGAATGGTACACATCAGAGTTTCTTTTTATGATAACCTTTTTATTTTCAAAACACTTACGTACTTCCTGCCTTAAACTTATAATTCTCTCTATTCTGTAACAGTTCTATGATTTTTAGCAAGGTAGTCTGCAAACTCCTGGTATGGTGACTTTGTAAGAGGCATTTCCTTCCACAATTCTGGAGTCAGGTATGTAATTGCAGCATATGTTGCTTTAGGAAAATTGCCCAAAGTTCCAGGGGAACCTCTTGCAGAAGTGTAACAGTCTTCAATGCCTGTCATTTGTAGCAGTTTCTTTGGTACTGAGACAGACACAATGCCAGCCAGTACCACGTGAAGCTGGTATCAATTGCACCTGTACAGAGCCACATTTTCCTCTCATCTTGCATGGTACAGACATCTTCGCACTGGTACTACCAGAATAATTGCACCATGGATAGCTGTAGCCACTTCCTTGGAACATTTGACACCCAAACCAATGTGTCCATTTGAATCAACACTTGCCACAAAAGCCTTGAATCTGGTTCTTTGACCTCCACGGTCTCCTTCTGCACAGACATAATCTTGAGCACTTCATCTTTCAAGGTCTGACCGATGAAGAAGTCTATGATTTCATATTCCTTAATTGGACGAGAGAAAATACATATTTCTTCTAGGGTATGAATCTTTCCATCCCTAACAAGATGACCGAAACTGCAAACCATTCCTTTTCTGCCTCCCTGCCACGGCCTCTCCCACGTCCTCTTCCTCGTTTACCTCCACGACCACCACGACTACCAAATGCTCCCCTGAACGAACACCGACCTCCTGTAGCTGCATCTGCCATATTACGTGGTCTTCTCCTCTTAACAAACGAACAAAAGGGAAAAGGTTGTGTGTTTTGAAACCCGAAAACATATTAAGCGTTAATGCTATTTATTATTTCATAAGGATTCATCAATGATTTGCTTAAAACACACTCCAAAACAAACAAGCACTCTTGGGAATCCGCAGGCACTTACTTTTAAAGTTGGAACTGGGTCAAAATAATCCTGCCTTGACCTGCTAATATATTCAGGTAGGGGAAGTCTTTAAACGCTTAAAAAAAAGAAGCACGAAATGGAAAGGGTCTAAGCGGTAGCACAAATGGACCTGGGAGAACATATCAGAACAATTATATAACTATCCGTAACAGAAACTGGTTGGCGCCATATTTGGGTGGTATAAAGACCCATAAAATTTAAACGTAGCTCGACAAGAGCTGTTCTTGGAAAACCTAGTCCCAGTATAATTATCTAACACTGCTTTATTTCCATTTTTGTGCAATTAATACAGATATTTTATACGAACGAGTCAAAATTAGGTTATTTTTCAGGGTGCTTATAGACGTGGTATCGGGTCTTCCTTTACTTATGCGAGGGATTTGAAATCCAAAGACGACGACCGTCGTTTAATTGGTCTTTTAAAGTATTTTATGAGCTCTAACAATTCACATAACCTATTACAGAAATTATGGGAATAATTAATCCTAACTGCAGTATAAGTCTCACTCAATGACGGCCTAAAAATATTTCAATAGAGAGTTAAACCTTTTCTACTTATAATCGCCATTACTGCGTCTGAAGGCCGATTAGCTACTGGGGCCTTTAGGATGAGGGGCAAACACGGAAATTTGAAAGGAAATGGGAATTGTCCTTTTCGTCAGCAACGCCTTTGAGACTCATTATTCAACGCTACTTGGTGTAGTATAAAAATATATAGCATTTAACATAATGTTGTATCAGAAATAAATTTCAAATACATTTTCTATCCTTTAACAGCTATACATGCTATTGTCATGAAATATTATGTGTCCATTTGATGTTAATCGAGATAAATCTTTACAAAAAAACTCTGATGTGTTCCATTCACATGACTTTCTCTAAAACTCTGCAATAAATTATTGTTAAAAAGCTTATGCTTCTATTTACTTCCTGCTAATCGAGAAAAAATTAGCAGAAATAGTTCTATTACTTTCTTCCTTGTAAGTAGAAAGGAAATAAGGGAGTAGCATAGGTTAAAGTGATGGTCAAAAGCTAGTTGCTATGTGGCTGAAGTTCTTTGTTTGTATGGACACGAGTTCACAAAGTTCTGTATAAGGAAAGTATGTTTTTCTTAACTGAAACAAAAAACAAAGAATATCTCAAAAACAATGAACTCCACGAAAAAAATGTATATGACATAAATTGTGTGCTTTAAGGTGCTCTACATTTGTTGTGTGGTAATTTTTTGTCCATTTCTTACGGTTTAGCAGTTATGCAAAATTCCGTAAAATTGACCCAGAATAAAGTAGTCTTCGGAGGCTATTCCCAGAAAATCCAAAATATACATTTTATTTGTCAGGTAAATATCTTTAATATACGATATTTTAATCAAAATTGTTAGAGCCATTTTTTTAGAAAATCAAAATTTTCGAAAAAATTTCCATGTAAAGGGTAGTTTAGAGTGGGGGATTTTTCTCAAAATCTTCGTGTCGCATCCCTAAAAGATACAAAATTAAATACCAAGTTTGGTATTTTATCGACTTTTCGTTTTTGAGTTATCATGTTCACGGACACACGGACACACACGGACCTTTTTCTGAAAATACATTTTTTTGGATACAGGGGACCCTAAAACATATATTTCCGGTGAAATCTCGGTATCGAATTTCTTGTTGGAGTGCAATACCTTCTCTATACACTATGTACATAGTGCGTATAGAGAAAGTAATAACTATATTGCACATTTCGTCAGAGATACAAAGAAAAATACATTAGTCAAATGTTTCGGAACTTGATAATCTATTCCTTGTTCATACAATCGCGAAGAACACCTAAATTTAGAACGTACTTTAAAACAATAAAAAAGTATTAAATAATTCAAACAACAATTAAGAGTATTTATCTCGGAAATAGCTTAAACGAAAAAGTTATTTGGAATAAATTGTGTGTATTTTAGGTTTCTACATGTTTTTTGTAGTATACGTTCTTGTCTATCCCTCAAAGTATACCGGTTATATAAGATTATACAAAATTTCTTCCGAATGAAATGACTTCACGAGCTATTCTCATAAACTTCAAGGAACTTTTAAACCTCCATGATGCATAACAGAAAGGTACCTAACGTAAATACCAAATTTGAAATTATATCGACTTTTCGTTCTGGTTACTCTGTTCTGCATGCATGCGCGCGCGCACGCACACACACACACACGGATCTTTTTCTGAAAATGACTTTTCAGAATCAGGAATTCACAAAACATGTATATCCGGTGAAATTTCAGTATCGAACTTTCGGATGCAATGCAATAATATTTTACCCACTATGTATGTGATAAGAGAACGTAAAAATCTGATGTGTTCAATTCACATGGTCTTCTCTACATATCGGTAACAAATTAAAACAGCTTATTCTTCTGTCTATTTCCTGCTAATCGAGATAAACATAGGCAAAAAGTGTTTTACTACTTGCAGAGGGGAAATAAGATTATAAACTACGCTAAAGCGGTAATCATATTCTTTAAAAGTTGGTTGGTATGTGATTGAAATCCGTTTCTTTGCATTGCAAGAAGTTGACAAATTTCCGCATTTCAAAAGTTTTAAGAGTCTTAAAGCTGAAACTAATAACAAGAAATATCTCAGCTCGCCTGGGCAGTTTGTGGTGGTTGGGTGTCTGCCTCACATTCAACAGATCGCGATTTCGAATCTCACTTAGGGTGAGTTACCTAGATATGTTTTTTTTTCGGGGTTTTCCCTTATCCTGAGAAGACGAATGTCGAGTAACTTAAGCTCCATAGGGCTCGAGATCATTTGAGCATCACTTCACGGGTTTCGTTAAGTCAAAACAAGAGAGAGAGAGAGAGAGAGAGAGAGAGAGAGAGAGAGAGAGAGAGAAAGAAATATCTCAAAAAAGTAAATTCTATAAAAAATGTATGACATAATTTGTGTTTTAACTAGAACTACATTTTTTGTGTAGTAAGTTTTTGTCTATCATTTACGGTTTACCAGTTAAACAAAATTCAGCACATTTCATCCAAAATAAAGAATTCTTCAGAGGCTATTCCCAGAAAAATCAAGATATGCATTTTATTTGTGGTGTAAATATCTTTAATATACGGTATTTTGATCAAAATCGTTACAACCATTTTTGATAAAATCAAAATGTTGGAAGTTTTTTCCATGTAAAGGTTAGTTTGGGATGGTGGGATTTTCCTCAAAATCTTCGTGTCACATCCTTGGAAGATTCTAAATTCACATACAGATTTTTCGTTTTAGACTTATCGTGTTCACAGATACATGGAAGCACACACACACACACACTCACACACACACGCACATGCACACGCACGTATACGGACCTGTTCCTAAAAATATTTTTTTAGAGGGGACTCTAAAACTTGTATTTTTGGTTAAATCTCGGTATCCAATTTTCGATTGGAATTCAATACCTTCTCTATATACTATGCACATACGTGTAGAGAAAGTAAAACCAGTGTGGGTGCTCTTTGTTTTCCGGCGGACGTTGGTTATAAAACAGTCTCCATTTTCAATTACTAAATAATTGAAACACTAAACCTACGTGGTCAATAACATGCACTTTGTATAATACAACCATAATGGAGTAATAAAGGAATATATTTATCAAAATGGCTTTAATTTTTCATCGATAACGATATGGGGTTGTACATGCCTGATACTCTATAGCATCGTTTTCTGTGGTGAGTTACATATGCTGTCAAACATGCATACAGTGGTGTGCGTTTGTGTGAGTAGAATAAAAATAAATATTTTGTTTGTTAACGATGCTATTAATAACCAGGATCATATCAGTACGTCCAGTGTGCCGGAATTCTGTCCCGCAGGAGTCAGCTAATCTACTAACATGAGGCTGTTGCTTTTAAGCACACTTAAAAACCATAGGTCTCGGCCGGGTTTGAACCACCCACCTTGAGATCAATAAGCCAGCGCCTAACCAACTGAGCTACCCAGACCGACTAATTGTGTGTGTGTGTGTGTGTGTGTGTGTGTGTGTGTGTGTGTGTGTGTGTGTGTTCAAGGACGCGACACGAATATTTTGATCAATATCACGCTACTGCAAAATACTCTTTACATGCAAACTTTTTGAACATTCTGATTTTTTTGATAATGACTCTTCACGATTTTGAATAAAATACTATATATTTAAAATATTTTGATTTCCAATGATATGTATAACTTGAATTTTCTGGGAATAATCTCTGAAGGCTTCTTCACACTATATGACTGGCATTTATGTAACTGATATACCTTAAGAGATAGAGAGAGACAAAATTTTACTAAACACAAAATGTGGATGTTAAAACACACCATTTATGTCCAATATATTTTTTATGTAGTTAATATTTTTTGAGTATTTCTTGCTTTTAGTGGTTTAAGTTTCTAATGCTTATATTTTTCTCAAATAGGTGGTCTGCCCCCCCCCCCTTGGTTTTCTTTATTTCCTTCTGTCCCTTCCTTACTTCCGTCTTTGTTTGTTTGTTTCCTTCTTTCTTTCAAAACAACAGCACTTGATGCAGATGAAGGCTTTGCATATGCAAAGCGATTCCATTACGTCGCAAGGCGGAATGCGCCAATGCTTCACACGGAGTGGAATTAGTTGCTGAGCCTTCCCCTCTGCTGCGTTCCCTCTATAGATCACGTCAAAACTTACTCAAGATTCTCTGCTCATTCTCTTACAAACAATTCTTATAAACGCTTATTTTTAATCGAGATAAACCTTCATTACACATTTGCACCTTACAATGCAGTTATAAAGGAATACTGAATGCTAAATTTTAATAAAACGTATTACTATGTGCTTGCTTTGAAATGTTTTGCTCTTTGCACGACCATGTCAAAAACAATTAGCGACTTAGCACTTATAAAAATACGATTTGTTCCATTCCCATAACTTTATCTAGCGGTTCCACAAACTTCCAATCGAGATAAACATTAGCAGAAATGGTCTTATTACTTACTTTCTTGTAAGTAGAAGGAAAATAAAAGAATACACTAGGTTAAAACGATAGTCAAATCTTTTAAGTAACCGTTATGTAAACAATTGAAATTCGGTTCACTTTTGCATTCTCGGGAAAGAGTAAAAGAAAAGAGCTGCTATGAAAGATGACTGGACACTTCAGTAGAATTTAGGAGTTTAAAATTGAAACCAGTAACAAGGAATACCTCGGAAACGGTTAACTCTACAGAAAAAGATATATGAGAAATTGTTTTTGTTTTATTTTTTAAGAGATGTTAATTTCGGTGTAGTATGTTTTCTTCTATCTCTTATGGCTTACGAGTTATAAAAGAGTCATTCAAAATGATGAGGTCTCCAGAGACTATTCCTTGAAAGTTCAAGATATACATTTCGTTTGTCATGAAAATATCTAAAAACGGGGCATTTTGATTAAACCCAGTAGTGCCATTTTTGAGAAAATGAAGATGTACAAACAATGATCCATGTAAAGGTAGTGGGTAAGTTCTCTTGAAAATCATGTGTCGTAACTTTGAAGGATACAGAACTTAAATACCAAAGCTAGTATTTAACAGAGTTTTCGTTTTTGAGCTATGCTGCTCCCCCCACACATGGATGTTTTTCTAAACTTTTTTTGCATTTAGCGGTCTCAAAACACGCTTAACCGGTGAAATCTCGGTATCGATTTTTTGAGTGGAATACAAGACCTTTTCTACCTATGTCCGTTGTAATATGCGGTAGAGAAAACAAAAAGTGTACATTTTTTAAATCTGAAATAAAAAACATCTAGGTATGTAGGTAACGAATGGAGGGGGACACCTCACTCACAGTGAAACTGGATTATCTACGCGAGTATCACCTTAGCGATTAGACGACCTTAGAGATTAGAAATCGTAGAGAGCAAAGTATGAGACACACGAAAGCTCCCTAACACTGGTGAGGAGCCTCAGCGTTGCTGTACAAACGGCACATCTCTTGACGGTTTTCCAGAGAAAGACTTGGAAGGCTCCCACTACACTAGATACTGAAATACCACAGCACAGTCGACGTTACCAGCTTCCTACAGTTCAGCTTCGACGAACTAAGAACTAGTATGTTTGTCTTATTTATATTCATATGTAAACAACCCGTAAATACCTCGTGGTATACGTTTAGGTAAAACACGTATTGTATCTAGAATAAATAAACAAAAACTCAGAGGTTGACGAAGCGCTACTTATGGCGCCAACCTAAAGCCCCAAGCGCAATCGTTTAAGAATCTTGTACAAAGCGTATGTATCCCGTGTTTTTCGCCACAACATTTTTTGCATTCTTTTCACACGAGATGGAAGTGACCACCGATTATAGCATTTGCATGGTTGAATGTTAGTTCTCAACTGGAAGAATTCGTCCTATCAGCATAAATGTTGCGATTGCGAACTTTGGAAACGCTAGCGAATGTTCCAAAAGTAAATATTGTAATTTCGCTAACGTGACCTCGAAATTGCTGACCCTTCTACTGGTCGTTTGCGAGTCCTGTGAGAGAGGCAAACATGATAAACTCGCTACCTAGTATTGAAGTCATGCGCGGGATAACGACTGGCGACAAAAGCCGAATAAATCTGAAGGCCCTATATAACATCCATTACTTAGCGAGGTACTTCCTGGGCTGGGAAATGGCCTACCCAATCGTTTTTATTCCTTTGGCCAATATTGCATGTGGTAATTTGTTGAGTCCAGATACCTGCAGTAGACGAAACAATTAATCCTTTCCCCCACGAGGGTTGGCCCTTGACATGGCTTTTGAGGCTTGCAGAGCGCTCCTTATTCCGGGTAGCGCCCCACCAAGTCACCCAGTGGAACCTCGGCTGTTGGGCTAAGAAGCAGGTCTTCATATTGTCGCTCACTGCTACCGGATGTGTTGATGGACCATCTTTTGCATGTCATGAAATTGGTTTACAAAGCACTTCATGTAGTCAATTACTCGTTGCTCTGCCCAAGGGGAAATCCCAATCTAGGTTGCACGATAGACGCAGCTTCCTGCCGAAGACTAAGCTGGCTGTTATCAAACTGTAGTAGTAATATATGTTGAAGAACGGTAGGTCAATAAGAAAATCAGCACCTTAAAATCACAGTCTCTTTGGTGATTCACCACAACCTTCATCAATGCTCTTGTAAATTCTCGACATCCGTCGCTTCAGTGTCTTCGTCATCAGTTCGTTTCGAAGTTGATGCTCTGATCGCCATGTGGCTCAAATAGTATACCAAAGTGGTGGAATAGTTCTTATTTCCCGGCTCCTGGTCTTTGAGCCGCGACTTGCTACACACATATGGAATTTGCGGCACCAACTCACAGTTCAGCGTAGCCTCAACCAATAGTACTGTTGTCAGATTATTCGGATACTGTTCGATTATTCGGTTAGATACAAGATACCCTTCCGAATTTCACCCACATACTTCCTACAGATATTCTGTCACTTTACTTTGAGGGAGGATCAACAGCTCTCTCTGAGTATTCGTTAGGTTCTCCCAAACTCGTCACCTTTCTTGGTTGTCAGCGAGTTCCATTTGGTACAGGAGGACCTACACTGCTCCTGGGGCAATGTCTTATTAGTTCAGTTAAGTCTCTGGTGCACTTCTCTCAGGAGCGACCACAAGTCGACGACTCCCAGCTGCTCCCTTCTCATACTAGGTATTCCATTCATCTACAGGCACCGCCAAAATCCTACAGACAGTTATGCTACGCTGTTTTTCTACACTTTAGTGCAGTAGGCGTACTTCACTAGGCAGAGACTCTTGCCAAGGTATCCTAATTGGAATGGTTGTATCCTTTCAGATGTTTTGATGTGAAGCTGTACTCTCGAACTTAAAGCATCTGGACACAAAAGGATATGGCCTTTCAGATGAAGACGGAGTGGCTAAGCGTACAGGAGTTTTGGATGTGTTTCAGCAAGCTTAGTGCTGAACAGAGATCCCGCCGGTTAGCAAAGAATTTATTTTCTACTTTGAATAGCGTTCTGCTGTTGTATGCTTTTGAACGCTCCTGTCCAAGCTGGGACAGATATTCTCCAATATCGGTGTCTCTGGCGTCGTTGTATGCAATAACATTGCAGTTTAGTTATGGGAATCCTAAGATAGGTGCACTGCAGAGTGCTGACTTATCAGCCTGGAAGGTCATATCCACCTTTTCTGGCCACATTTAAGACCGGTGTTATCCCAGAGTTTCGCGATGTTGGAGTAACTTCTGACGAATCGGTGATATTAGCTAAACAGACCTAGAAAAATTAGTAACTCTCGTTTACCGTTCAGGTGAGAACAACCTCTTACATCGCGAGCCTCCTCCGGGTGCGTGGCTATCCCTATTAGTGCTTAGATAATTCACATCCTAGAAGAATGGGCACTTATTGGCAATCAGCCTCAGCAGCCTCTGTAATGTCTTGGTAAGATTCTTGAGACGGTCTTCCAAGTTTTTGCTAACAAGAATGACGTCCATTTATAAAATACAGGCCTCAATTCTCTCTCCGCTAATACCAAGTAAACTAGAAGCGCGATACAGAAACCAAAGAACAGAGCTGCAAACTGGCAAAGAACTTGCCTCTCGAGAATGCCTTCTCCTTGTCTTTGGAAAGTAGTGAAATTTACCAGTATATTGATTTTGGGACCAAAGTCGAGAACTGTTAATAACCAGCAAAAGTTTCGGCGTATCCTTAATCCGGGCAAGGGAAAAACCTTCTTTTTGGTGACTACGTTCAGCTTCCTATAGTAAACACATAGGCATAGCTTGCCGTTCTTTTTCATTAATAAGGGGAGCTGTAAAGGCTGTCAGACTCTTTAACTGATTCCCTAGATATCATGTCCTCCAACATGTGCTGTGCCATCGCTTTCGTCAGAGGAATAGATCTCGTGTAATTCGGTTAGGTGATGCATCCCCGGAATTATTGTTATATATTGCTCCGTTAGTGCAGCCTAATCACCGCTCCCATAGCTGAAGACATACTGACATCATCTAAGAGACACCAGACCCTCTTAGGTTATGTCGCATTCGCTCTTCAGAAAGTCGTCTGTCCGGGGCCTTAGTTCCTGTGACGATCTTCGATTCCGTTGCAAGAGATAAAGTCCTAGCTGGTTCGGAAATTCACAACTCCGTTCCAGCTTGGATGTCGTGATCGGTGCCCAATGGTTTCAGTAGTCTCTGAACACTTCCTCCTGCCATTATAACAATGTCCTGGAAATACATAATCTATTCATTGTGTCTTCCAGTCCTGATGATAAGCCTTCTCGCGAGCATAATTACTTCCTTCGACAGAACAACCCTGAGAATCACAGATTGTTTGTGGGGGGCCTGGGGAGTATCTTCTCGATCTTCAGCGGAGAGACAGCGCAAGGGCGTTGGTATAATTCTAGCAGTTTATAGCGTCGTTAACAAACATGATTTAAATTTAGCAAGGTGTTGCTCGACGTCATGACTAGGTGTTTGGGTGTTTGTGTCGGAAGCCCTTTGCCACTGTCTGATTACACTCGCGGATGAACATGTTCTGACTAGTTTTCGGTCTGCTGAGTACGTCTATTCTTCTGTCCAAGGTACGCACTCACATTCGAAAGAGTGGCGAAGATGGCTTCAAAGTACCCCTCGTCATGGTGGCGCTTAATTGTTTTCTGGCAGCCTGTCGGCTTTGTTTTGAAGTCTTTCACTCGATGTACTGGCTGGACATCCCCCCGCACACTCAGCTTTAAGGCCATCGTCGTTTCTGGGATGAACATTTGTACTCGTAACGAATACTCTTGTTGTTGCAGGTGGAAGTAGTAGAAGCTGTAATCTTGGCAGCCTCCATTCTTAATGTGGCCGTTAACGGATGCTCCTGTAGTTGCGAGCATTGGGTCCTGTCCTATTTTAACAACGCACACACCGTCGACGGAAGCATCCTGGGACAGGAATTAGGCGGGAGGTTCACTTGAGTTTTGTTCACTAGCTATTCAACTGCCAAATGCAACTCCTGCACCGTCTCTCCTGGCTGTTGCTGCTTTTCTTGACTTGACTGCGTAGGCTGCGGCCAAGTGACGACTCCCGAAAACTGGTAGTACTCCAGGGTCTTTCAGAATTCTCCCGACACTGCCGACTTCTGATTCGCATTAAAACTATCGACACTTTCTTGGAGGCTGGCTATCAGATGTGCGGCTTGCTCTTCTGATGTTCATCAGTTGAGGGTGACCAACTTTCGAGGAATACTTGGAAGGTAATACTTATTTGAGTAACATGGCGCGTACAGAAGTTGTGTTCCCGTCCTGGCAGCTCATTTTTCAAGTACTAAACCTTTCGTTAAACATCTTTTCCGCTATGTGTTCAGTTCTTGGCGTCTCTTTCTTCCAGGGTATTAAGCCATTCTCCGAAGTCCTACAGGTCATTAACGCATAAGTTAATGAGCTGTTTCATATCTTTCTTTACGCCGGCCAGTTATATGATTTTGTTGGACATTTTCGGCTTCATCTTGGACATTTCCGCCTTCATTTCTTCTCGACTTTCTTCAATCCGCATTTTGTTTTGTTTTCAATATTTTTCTATTCTGGATTTTACATTCTTATTCATGTTCACCATCCCAGATTTCATTTGATCATTATTTCAGATAGAACATCATGTCCTCCATTGCATAGATCAATCCAACTCTCAACACCAAGTAACAAAATGTATATTTCCTTTTCTGCAGAACAATTTTTATTTTTACGTTCCCACAAACATTTGTGGACTGTTTTGCCTACTATCTACACCACCGCTCTCTCCGAGCTCCCTCTTGGAACTGAACTCCTGCGGCTCTCGCTGTTCTCTTTCCCTTCCCCATTACGCAGCGAGAAACTTCCAGAATTAGGAAAGGCGCACACAAGCTATTTTCTTGGACCTTATTGCACATGCTAATTGACTTTAAGTACAGACAACTGCGGCATTGCAGGAGGTGATAAAGAAATCCACCCACGTACGTGTTTTTCTCTCTCACTAGGCTGGCAGGTACGTAATACACGTAGATATGCAAAAATTCAAATGGGGCTTAGAGGAGGCGCAACCTGCAAATGCATTTGTGTATGTAGCCACAGTATTCTTATAACAAATTCTCAATGCAAAAAGGACATTTTCGAAGAACGCTCCATACAAAAGAAATTTTGCCCCAAAACAATTATATTCTCATTGTATACACTATTTTTAGGGATAATAGTTAGCACTTTAATTTTACTGATATATTAAAGACTTTAAGTTAAAAAAACTAATATCCTTCAAAGTTATAAATACAGAAAATTTATCTTAACGACAGTTTGGGAATGGGAATTTTTTCTTTTTTTAATATTTGTGTTGCATCCTAGAAATAATGCGAAACTTAAATATCAATTTTGGTATTTTACAGACCCTTCGTTCTAGAACAATGCTATTCTCACACATATGCACACACACCATACATTTTCAAAACATATATTTGGGATGTATAGTTAGAGGGCTTCAGAGGTTGTGTTTCCGGGGAAATCTCGGAATCGAATTTTTAGGTGGAATACGATACTTTCTCTATACACTATATACCGATGTATTACACTCACATTTCTCTAGTTGTTCTTCAAGCTTCTTACAAAAGATTATTCTTCTTTCTACACCATGCTAATCGAGATAAACATTAGCAAAAAGTTCTTATTACTTAGTTCCTTATACGTAGAAGGGAACTAAAGGAATACACTAGGCTAAAGCGATAGTCAAATTTTTGAAAACTATTATTATGCGATTGGGATTGCAAATAGCTTCTTTGCTAGGCCATGAATAGAACAAAAGAAAATCGGAAACTTCCTGTCTGGGAAAAGTATAAGTACTTGATAATTGAAACCAATAACAAGAAATATGTCAGAAACGGTTATCTCCACAAAAACGTAAAGCACATAAATTATGTGTTTTGATGAGATCTACATTTTTTGTGCAGTAGCCTCTTTGGCAGTTAAGCAAATTTTTTTTTTCTTTTAACGGAATCTGATGAGGACTGCGGTACTGTATCCCTATTTACATTTCCCCCCGTAGGTTTTTTTGATTACTGGTTTTACTGTTTCTTTTACAAACATATACACATTGCACAAACATATAACATCCATGCCCAAGGCGGGACTCGAACCCACGATCCCCTGCCCACGAAGCACCAAAGCGAGACGCTTTAGCGAGCGTGGCCATGGGGACCGGCCTCAAAATTTGTCAAAATTCATCCAGATTAAACTGGTCTTTAGGGGATATTCCCAGAAAATTCAAGATAGACATTTTATTTGGGATATAAATATCTTTAATATATAGTGTTTTAATCAAAATTATTAGAGCCATTTTTGAGAAATTCAGAATTTTCGAAAATGTTTCCACGTGAAGAGTAGTTGGTGGTGGGGGATTTTCTTGAACATCTTCGTGTCACATCCTTGGAAGATACTAAACATAAATAATAAGTTTGGTGTTTAACGGTCTTTTCGTTTTTAAGTTATGCTGTCCATAGGCGCACACACACACACACACACACACATACACACACGCGGGTCTTTTTCTGAAAATTCACTTTCGGACTCAAAACATTTATTTTCGGTGAAATTTCGACATCGAATTTTTGGGTGGAATAGAATACCTTATCTATCTACTTTGTACATTGTATACACATACGCCTAGAGAAAGTAATATATGTATATATGACGCAGTCAATTACCAGGATAATATCACCACCGCCGGTGTGAATTTCGTCCCGCAGGAGTTATTTTACATGTGAGTAAAGCTACTGAAGGCTAGCGCCTAACCAAATGAGCCACCGAAGCTGACTTACAGTCGTTAAGCCTGGATAAATGCCAAAATGTATACTGTATCCTACTGTTCAGATTTGAGACACACAAAAATCACGGTAATGAGGTTCACGAAGGAGGCTTTAAACTATGCATTTATCTCGCTGAAACCTAGATATAGAATTTTGGATGCGATGCAATACCTCCGTTACCTAATAAGTGCGTGGAAGAGAAAATAGCATAACTTTTGAAACTACTGTATAACGAGGTGCATTAAATACACTTTATCCTATTTGGCTCTTGTCGTTATTTGATGTGGTTTGTGTATAAAAATTTAAAATAGCCCACCTCTATAGTGTGGTTTTAGCAGTGTCTTTTCCTCATATTCAAGAGGTCCCGAGTTCAAATCTCGGTTAGGGTGGGTTATCTGGATAATGTATTTTTTAACCTGGATTTTACCTTATCTTGGGAAGAAAAAATGTCGGATAACCCTCAGCTCTATAGACCCCGGCCTCATTTGAGCAGTATTTAATTCATCCATTTTCCGACGTGGTCTACCAGGTTAGAGAACCTTAAACTAAAGTGTATGAAATTACATTATTTGCTTGTTAATGCCGCTGTCGTATCAGCACCGGAAGTGTGCCGAAATGTTGTCCTGCAGGGGTTCTTTAACATGCTATATAATCTATGATATGGGGATGTCACTTTAATATATATTCTCAGGTTGTATGTGCTGTGAATAGCAATAACAAATCTTGGGTATTATCTTTTTGTGAGCGTATTTCTCTACAACTACTATTACTTAATAGTTTTCATCATACAGTTAATGCTGTAATAGACATAGAATATTTAACAGAAGCTCCCAATTAAAATTATAGAACGGAATAATAATTTAAAAATCTGTTAATATTAAGAGGCTTATTTATCAAATAACCTTAACCTTCTAATCCTATGAAAAGCCTTCTTGTCTAATTTATGTGTCCTCATCGGTGAGTAGGTTATGATACTGATCGCTTATTTGTTTTGCTTTTTTAAAATTTTTACGCTTCTATGAATCTCAGTGTTTTTCTCGCATAATAATAGTCCATACAATAGTGTGCTGTAGAAAAAGTGCTATTGTTATGTAATTATTCTTACGCACATTATCAAATTCCTCAATAAAAATATTATGCCTGATAATTTTAGTTGATACAGCCATTTTTGTCTGCGCACGTATGTGCACTCTGTACCACAATAGCAAGAATTTAAAAATATTTACAGCCATCTTTAACCTACGTAATAAGAGAAATAACGATAATGATTATAATAATGATAATAATAACTAAATAAATAATTATGTGGGAAGAATTATGTGTAAAATTTAAATTTTCAAATTTTCATCACTTAGGGCTTTTCATGTTTGGGTAAATTATTTATTAAGTAGGCACATAACATCATGAAAATTAATGTTAATTTGCTTACAATTTAATTGTCTTATTTAGACTGTACTAATCACTCATAAATGGCAGTTAAGAATTTGAGTACCAATTATTATTATTATTATTATTATTATTATTATTATTATTATTAAAATATATAATTAATATTCTATATTACTAAATGCAAAATTAAATAATCAAAACACAATGTGTTAAAAATTACAAATTAATAATTAAAAATTGCTGTTTGAAAATGTGAAATATTGGTTTCAATGTATTTGCATTCTAAATGTAATAATAATAATAATAATAATAATAATAATAATAATAAAAAAGAAGTAGTAGAGGTTGGTGGGTGGTGATGCAAGACGTCTGTGGAACAGAAGCAAGGCGGCAAGGAAAGTGTAGCGGGGGGTGGGGGGGGGTAGCAAGACGTGGTGGCGGGTTTTCTCCTCCGGGCTGCTCTCGCTCTGTTCGTTCCATATTGATCCACCAGGTTAAAGGAAACTGCGGCTGTTAGCAATATAGTTCCAGTACACACAGCTACCCTGGCAACTTGACACCTCCTCATCTCATGGCCAACTTTTTAAAGTTGACCACTCTTTTCCTGCCTGTGGCTCTCTTCTTTCAGTCCGCCTCCTCGCACTGCAAAATCCAGAAAATTCCTGCATACGTTAACGAATCTTGTTATAATTATATAATTTGCAGATTATTGTTTATCTTTTTGTTTCTCTACTATTTACCTTTAGTAGCAAGAAAAAAACATTGAAATACATCCTAAAATTTGATATCGTAAAATATATCTTAAGGTAAATACCTCTTTGAAATTTTACAAAAAATTGTGAAAAATTAGACTATTTTTGTAATAAATAATATGAATTTAAAACTTAAACAAAAATAGGTATAATTTTCCCCACCTGAGTACTTCAGCTAACGAAAGCCATAAATGAGCAGGCGGACACACCCAATTTTAAAACTTTTTTTCTCGTAAATATTTTTACAACACTTCTCCATGTTCAAAATGCTCCACAAGATGCAGTTTTTTCACTAATTTGGTTACAATTTTTATACGGACCCTCAAAACTCGTTACACAAAATGGTCTTATGTTTTTTTTTTCTCGAAATAATGCTACAATTGTTAGAAATAGATAAACTTTGAAAAAACAAACTTATGCAGAATACGCCAAGTAATGATTTTTCTATAGTAATTTGAGTTAATACAAAAATATGATAGTATAGATCTATTTGTAAACTAGTTTACTGTAAAACTTGCATTTTTAAAGCTATTCACAATAACAATTCAGCATCTGGTTAATTTTATTAGACCGATGAATTTAGGATATAAAGGTATTTAAATAATCGTATAAACTATAATTTTGATTCATAGCATAAGTATCGCTGTATACATTTCAGAAGACATGTATTGAGAATTTTACAAATTTCAAAGGTGAATTACCTCAATTTAGAAAAGTCATTTTGAAAAAAATATATGTGTATATATGTATGTGTCCGCGCGCATCACAACCTGGAATTACACAGACTTAATTCAAGTTGAGTATCTTTCAGGAATACGGCATACATACTTGCATTCTCACACCTTTATCTTGATAGCTAGTTTTCTAGAGTTGCCAAACTTTTTTATTTTCCCAAAACCTAATACATTAACAATGTAACAAATATAATCAGAAACTAAATTACTAACTAAAATTAAGTACAAACTAAACTATTGACTTCCAGTAATTCAATAGTACATTCTACAACTACAGCTTCCTGTATTCAATAACCACTTCATTCATCCGCAATTTTAAAATAACATTCATAACTTAATATTTTCAACTGTTTAATATTCAACATTTAAATGATCAAAATTCAGATGTCAACTTTAGAATTAACTTCAAGAACTTCTTCAGGAGAAGAGAGAGAGAGAGAGAGAGAGAGAGAGAGAGAGAGAGTGAGAGAGAGAGAGAGAGAAATGGGGAGGGGGAGAGAGAAGGTGGGGAAAGAACAATCAAATCTGAATTTTAAATGGAATTATATATATATATTATAAAATATAGAAAGTCCATGCAAACCAAGTAAACAATCCCTAAAGTTCGTAATCTCGATTTCGAAAAGACTTTTTAAATCGTGATTCCCCATGAATTCGACGACTAGAACTTTCGAAGCTCGGATACGGCAGTATATAGGGGGCCGAAAAATGCCGGCCAGCACTCTGAAAAGTCAATCTACTGAGTGACAACATTTAGCAGAAACAGGTGCTTTCATTTGTTTCGATATTCTAAACGCCATACGATATCTTAAATGTCCTGTGAATAGCCTGTGAAGCTGAGTTCCAGCTCGAGTTCGATTCTGATCAGTCTGACCACCATATGGGCTTTATCGTGATTTCCTCGAATTGGTAGGCAATGGCTCCTCTTCTACCAATATATCTTCTTCCCTAAACATTTCCTGTCATCAGTTTCGATTGCAAAATCAGACGAAGACGTGCGGTGTGCTGCGGTTGGGAGGAGGATATATACCTTGAAAAGGTTTCTCCTTTGCTTTTGTTGAACTTCTGAGATGCTCTCTTTCTGGGGTTATCGCTGGGCCTTAGGAGGCCCTTGAGGGCTTGGAGCTTTGAGCAGGGATGGACGGCTTCCGGAATCTTGATGCTTTTATCTGGGACTGTTCCAACCTGGTTGTTGATATCGTCGCAAGGATATGATTGTCCTTCGGAAATTCCTCTCATCCCTGGTTTTCAGGGGTCAAGTTGGAAACAAGAAAAAGACAATACTGGCCCAGTTTAGGGGCCACTGCGAGACGTTTACTCCTTCCTATTCCTACTGATAAAAACTCGTTAAAACACACGCTTTGTGTCAATTATTAGCCGGTAAGCACTTTCGAGATCCTTTTTATTGATGATTTGAATAGTGAAGTAACCTTTTGAAATCCAAAGTTGCTAATCGTGTTCTCAAGTTATATAGTACCACTTTTAAATTATTTGATGATATTTGTTGCCCCTTTTCAGAATGGCTTCAATTCTCTAGCCCCATTAGCTTTTGACTGACAATTGGTGAATTTTAGGCTACTTTACTCTAGGTTTTAAACGCGCATTCACTCTCATATTCACTCTACCCGATTCTACGAAGGATAGATAATTATCCGTGTTAAAGAAAGTCTGATGTGTTCCATTCACATTGCTTTCTCTACCTATCTGTAATAAATTATTGTTAAAAAGCTGATTCTTCTATCTACTTTATACTAATCGAGATAAAATTAGAAACACTTTCTTGTAAGTAGAAGGGAAATAATGGAATACACTAGGCTGGAACATAGTCAAACCTATTAAAAGCTGGTTGCCATGTGGATGAAATCCGTTTCTCTGCATTGCATACGTTTCTTTCCCGCATTTGAACAGTTTAAGTATTTTAAAAGTGAAACCAAAAACAATGAATCTCTAAAAATATGGTAATTACATGACAGATATTGTATATGTTATAAATTGTGTGTTTCAACGACATCTACATATTTTGTCGAGTAAGTTTTTGTCTATCTCTTATGGTTTACTAGTCGTGAAAAGTCCAGCAAAATTCATCCAGAATAAAGAGGTATTTAGATGATATTACCAGAAAATTCAAGATGTACTTTTTATCTGTTGTGTAAATATCTTTAATATACTATATTTTAATCAAAATGGTTATAGCCATTTTTAAGAAAATAAAGGTGTTCGACAATTTTTCAATTTAATGGGTAGTTTAGAGTGGGAGGATTTTCCTCAGTATCTTCGTGTCGCATCCTTGAAAGGACTAAACTTATATACAAAGTTTGATATTTGTCGACTTTTCGATTTTGAGTTATCGTGTTCACGGACGCGGGCACGCACACACACACACTCACACACACACACACGAAGCTTTTTCTAAATATGCTTTTTTTTTAATAAAGGGCACCCTAAAACGTCTATTTCCAGTGAAATTTGGGTATAGAATTTTTGGAGGAATGCAATACCTTCTATATACACTGTGTAATTAGTACATGTAGAGAAAGTAAAAAATTCCCACCCGCCGACCGGGATCCGGGTAAGAAGTCACTCGCAGACCACTCAATCACTGTTTCTCTTGCACCTAAAGGAAATGCTTGTCAAATATGTTTACATCTCAAAACATATAAAACAAATAAGCTTCTTCTCCACCAGCTTACTCTCCTCATATAGGGGTCCTATTATTCAAGGACTTAAAAACTAATCCTTGGGACTTGAGGAGCAGCGTACTATGATCTAATAGAGTAACCAAAGATGGAAGATCAGCCCAATACCTGGTATGGAAGTGAGTAAGTAGTGATATGAAATGAAGGTGAGATGAATGATAGGAAAGATAATGCAGAGGTTGATGGAATGAATAATGAGGAAAACCGGAATTGAACCTGGGCCTCTAAGGTGATAAAACAAATAAGTTGGAAAGGTAGAATCAGTCCAACTCGTGCCCTACACACAGCTACTGTGGTAAAACAATTAATTCAAACCAAATAAGCTTATATAGGTAAGAAGAGTCTGTAGAACAGTACGTATAGAAAGTAATGTGAATGTACAACATCTTATATTTTTGCAAATGGAATATAATCCCCTCACCTCACGTATATAACACGTTAATGTTTAAATTTGAAGCAAACGCTCCAAATTACGGTTTAAAACTTTGGGATAGTGATAAAAACGAATGTTGATATTTAGTAGTATAGTAACACACATTGACAGAACATGTTTTCATCCCTGCGGCAGATCCTTAGCAGCATATCCATATTTCTTTATTTCTGCTTTCCTCTTCGTCTTCAAATTTGAACAATTAATCTTAACGAATTATCATTACCTGATACTTCAATGACAAATCTTTATATTATTTAGATTCTTTCTAGTGCATTTCTTAACAAAAAAATCTGATGTAATCCGTGCACCTGACTTTCTCTATATCTCTGCAACAGATTTTTGTTACAAAAGTTTATGCTTCTATTTACTTCATGCTAAGTTAGAAAAAATTAGCAGAAATAGTATTGTTACTTGCTTCCCTGTAAGGAGAAGCGAAATAAGGGAGTAACATAGGTTAAGGTGATAGCAAAAATGGTTGCTATGTGACTGAAGTTCCTTTGTTTGTATGGACACGAGTTGACAAATTCCTGTATGAGAAAAGTATAAGTTTTTTAAGGCTGAAACAAAAAACAAGGAATATCTAAAAAAAAAGATCAATTCCACGAAAAATGTATGTAACATAAATTGCGTCTTTTAATGTGCTCTACATTTTTTGACCGGTAAGTTTTTGTCTGTCTCTTATGGTTTACCAGTTACACAAAGTTCCGTAAAATTCAACCAGAATAAAGTAGACTTCAGAGGCTATTCCCAGAAAATTCAAGATATACATATTATTTGTCAAGTATATATCTTTAATATATGATATTTTTATCAAAATCGTTAGAGCCATTTTTTAGAAAATCAAAATGTTCGAAAAAAGTTCCATGTAAAGGGTAGTTGGGGGTGGGGGATTTTTCTCAAAATCTTCCTGTCGCATCCTTGGAAGATACTGAACTTAAATACCAAGTTTGGTACTTAACGGTCTTTTCGTTTTCGAGCTATGCTGCCCACGCACACACACACATACACACAAACGGACAGACACACACATGGACATTTATCTAAAAATGCTCTTTTTACTTTCTCTATAAGCACCATGTACATAGTGTATAGAAAAGTATTGCACTCCACCCAAAAATTCGATACCGAGATTTCACCGGAAATATATGTTTTACGGTCCCCAATATCCAAAAAAAGCATTTTCACAAAAAGGTCCGTGTATGTGTATCCGTGTGTCCGTGTGTCTGTGAACACGATAACTCAAAAACGAAAAGTCGGGAAAATACCAAACTTGGTATTTAAGTTTAGTATCTTCCAGGGATGCGACACGAAGATTTTGAGAAAAATACCCCACCCCCAACTAACCTTTACATGGAACTTTTTTCGAAAATTTTGATTTTCTCAAAAATGGCTCTAACGATTTTTATTAAAATTTCGTATATTAAAGATATTTACCTAACAAATAAAATGTATATCTTGAATTTTCTGGGAATAGCCTCTGAAGAGTAGTTTATTCTGGATGAATTTTACTGAATTTTGAATAAGTGATAAACCGTAAGAGATGGACAAAAACTTGCTACACAACAAATGTAGACCACATTAAAGCACACAATTTATGTTATACACATTTTTTCGTGGAGTTCGTCGTTTTTTAGATATTCCTTATTTTTGGTTTCTGCTATGAAAAACGTATACTTTTCTCATACAGGAACTTGTCAATTACTATCCATATAAACAAAGGAACTTCATTGATGTAGCAACCTGCTTTTGACTATCACTTTAACCTATGGTTGTCCATTATTTCGCTTCTACTTACAAGGGAGTGAGTAATAAGACTATTTCTGCTAATTTTTACTTTCTCCATACGCACTATGTACATAGTGTATAGAGAAAGTATTGCACTCCACCAAAAAATTCGATACCTAGATTTCACCGGAAATATATGTTTTAGGGTCCCCAATATCCAAAAAAAGCATTTTCACAAAAAAGTCTGTGTGAGTGTGTGTGTGTGTGTGTGTGTGTGTGTGTGTGTGTGTGTCTGTCCGTGTGTCCGTGTGTCTGTGAACACGATAACTCAAAAACGAAAAGTCGGTAAAATACCAAACTTGGTATTTAAGTTTAGTATCTTCCAGGGATGCGACACGAAGATTTTGAGAAATATCCCCCCACCCCCTACTACCCTTTACATGGAACTTTTTTCGAAAATTTTGATTTTCTCAAAAATGACTAACGATTTTGATTAAAATTTCGTATACTAAACATATTTACCTGACTAATAATACGTATATCTTGAATTTTCTGGGAATAGCCTCTGAAGAGTAGTTTATTCTGAATGAATTTTACTAAATTTTGAATAACTGCTAAACCGTAAGAGATGGACAAAAAATTACTACACAAAAATGTAGAGCACATTAAGACACACAATTTGTGTTATACACTTTTTTTCGTGGAGTTAGTCGTTTTTTAGATATTCCTTATTTTTGGTTTCTGCTATGAAAAACGTATACTTTTCTCATACAGGAACTTGTCAACTCCTATCCATATAGACAAAGGAACTTCATTGACATAGCTACCAGCTTTTGACTATCACTTTAGCCTACAGTTGTCCCTTATTTCGCTTCTACTTACAAGGAAGCGAGTAATTAGACTATTTCTGCTATTTTTTTCTGATTAGCATAAAGTAAATAAAAGTATAAGCTTTTTAAGAATTATTTGTTGCAGGGATATGGAGAAAGTCATGTGAATGGTACACATCAGATTTTTTCTGATAAGCATAAAGTAAATAGAAGTATAAGCGTTTTAAGAATAATTTGTTGCAGGGATATAGAGAAAGTCATGTGAATGGTACACAACAGATTTTTGGATTCAGATGGTCTCAAACACATATTTCCGGTGAAATCTCGGCATCGAATATCTAGGTACAATGCAATTCCTTCTCTATACACTATGTACATAGTACGTATAGAGAAGGTAACAAACAATAAGTCCCGTTACTTTGTGATACACCCTCGTATAAGGAATATAGCCCTCTCCGTGGTATAGTGGATACCGTACTAGACTCTAATACTCAAAGTTGTGTGTCTAAACGCGGCGGAGACTGGAAGTAAAAATCTTATGTTCCATTCACATGATTTTCTCTACAACTCTACAATAAATTATTGTTAAACATCTTATGCTCCCATTTACTTCCTGCAAATCGAGAAAAAATTAGCACAAATAGTAGAAGCGAAATAAGCGAGTACCATCTGTTAAAGTGATAGTAAAAAGCTGGTTGCTATGTGACTGAAGTTCCTTTGTTTGTATGGACACAAGTTCACAAAGTCCTGTATGAGAAAGGTATATTTTTATAGCTGAAACCAAAAACAATGAATATCTCAAAAACAATCAACTCCACGAAAAACATTTATATAACATAAGTTGTGTGTTTTAAAGTGCTCTATATGTGTTGTGTGGTAAGTTTTTGTCCATCTCTTACGGTTTAGCAGTTATGCAAAATTCCGTAAAATTGACCCAGAATAAAGTAGTCTTCAGAGGCTATTCCCAGAAAATTGAAAATATACATTTTATTTGACAGTTAAATATCTTTAATATACGATATTTTAATCAAAATCGTTAGAGCCATTTTTTAGAAAATCTAAGTTTTCGAAAAACGTTCCATGTAAAGGGTAGTTTGGGGTGGGGGAATTTATCTCAAAATCTTCGTGTCGCATCACTGGAAGATACTAAACTTAAGTACCAAGTTTGGTATTTTACCGACTTTTCGTTTTTGAGTTATCGTGTTCACAGGCATACGGAGACACACACACGGACCTTTTTCTGAAAATATATTTTTTTTTGGTTACAGGGGACCCTAAAACATACATTTCCGGTGAAATTTCTGCATCAAATTTTTTGGTGGAGTGCAATACGTGCTCTGTACATTATGTACAGAGTACGTATAGAGAAAGTAAAAAGTCTTCTTTTCCAATGTTTCAGTCAATTCTTACTTTCTCTACACGTAGTGTAATGTATACAAAAGGTATTGCATTCCATCCTAAATTCGATGCCGAGATCACAGGAAAAAATAATTTTTTAGAAAAAAATGTGTATATGGACATGATAGCTCAAAAGCGAAAAATCGATAAGTAACTATCAGGGATGCAACTCAAGGATTTTAAGAAAAACTCCTCCTCCAAACTACCCTTTACATGTGAAAAATTGCGTAAATTTTGATTTTTCAAAAACTATCCAATGATACTGATTAAAATACCGTATATTAAAGATATTTATATTGCAAATAAAATGTATAACTTCAATTGTCTGGCATAGCCTCTAAAGAAACCTTAATTCTGTGTGAATTTTTCGGAACTTTGCATAACTGGCAAACCGTAAGAGATAGATAAAAACTCACTACACAAAAAAATATAGATCTTGTTAAAACACACAGTTTAAGTTATATACTTTTTTCATCGAGTTGACCGCTTTAGAGATATTCCTTGTACTTTTATTTTATGGGAATTTGTGAACTCCTGGTCATACAAACAAAGGAACTTCAATCACATAGCAACCAGGTTTTAAAAAACTTGATTATCGCTCCCTTATTTCCCTTTTACTTACAATTAAAATATCATTTTCGCTAATTTTTTCTCGATTGGTAAAAAGTAAATAGTAGAATAAGTTTTTTAACAATAATTTGTTACAGAGATGTAGTGAAACTTTTGTGAATGGAACACGTCAGATTTTTACTTTCTCTACACGTACTAAGAATTACACAGTGTCTAGAGAAGGTATTGTATCCCACCAAAAATCGATAACGAGACCCCTTGAAACCAGAAAAAGAATTTTTAGAAAAATGTCCATATGTGTATCTGTGTGTGCGTATGTATGTGTGTGTGGGCGGAATAGCTCAAATCAAGAAGTCCGTTAAATACCAAGTTGATATTTAAGGTCAATATCTTCCAGGGATGAACACGAAGATTTTCAGGAAAATCTCCCCCTTCCAACTACCCTTTACATGAAAATGTTTCTAAAATTTTTATTTTTTCAAAAATGGCTAATGATTTTGCTTAAAATATAGTATATTAAAAATATTTAAATGACAAATAAAATGTATATCTTGAAGTTTCTGGGAATAGCCTCTGAAGACATCTTTATCCTGGATGAATTTTTCTGAATTTTGCATAACTGGTAAACCGTTAGAGACAGGCAAGAACTTACGTAACAACAAATGTATAGTTCGTTAAAACACACACTTTATCTCATATACATCGTTTTTGTGTGGGTGGCCGTCTCAGAGATATTCCTTGTTATTCGTTTCAGCTTTAAAATATTATACTTTTCTCACATAGGAATTCATCAACTTCTTGCCATGCAAAACAACGGATTTGAATCCCATAGCAACCAGCTTTTAAAAGATTGGACTATCGTTTTAGCCTAGTGCATTCCCTTATTTTCCTTCTACTTATAAGGAGGCAAGTAATTAGACCATATCTGTTAATGTTTATCTCGATTAGCATGAAGTAAATAGAAGAATAAGCCTATTAATTATAATTTGTTACAGAGATGTAGAGAAAGTCATGTAAATGGAACATATCAGATTTTTATTTTCCCTCTTCCTGACTAGTTTCACTAATTTCATCATTCACTAAGTCTTTACACGTATCTTTTCATATTCCATTTTATTTCATATATACACTGTATATGCTTATTTTCACTTCAACGATAAGTTTTACAACGATGTACTCTTTCTCCTAGGTGAGCAAAAACAGATGTTTATTCAATTACTCGTAGAACGTTGCTTTGTTATAAAATGTTTGACTACTTGACAATACTTCAGTTATATTCTCAACAGGTACTATGTACATAGTGTAATTGTATTTCAACAAACATTTGATGTCGAGATTTCCCCTGCATATGTTTTGAGGTATCTAGGTCCAAAGAGGAAGCATTTTTATTGAAAGGTCGATGTGTGAGTGTGTGTCTGTCTGTCTATGGACAACATAGTTCAAAAACTAACAGACCGTTAAATACCAAACTTGGCAGTTAAGTTAGATTTCCTCCTAGGATGCGACACGAAGGTTTTCAAGAAAATCCCCTTCTCCAAACTACCCTTTACATGGAAAAAAAGTTGAAAATGTTGTTTTCATAAAACATGACCAAGGATTATCATTAAAATACCGTGCATTAAAGATATTTACAAGACCAATAGAATATATATTTAGAAATTTCTGGGAATAACTTCTGATGTCTGTCTTGTTCATTTTGGATGAATTTTGCTGAATGTTGCATGACTGATAAACCGTAATAAATAGATAAATACTTGCTGCCCAAAATGTAGATCTCGTTAAAAAACACAATGTACGTCATATACAGTTTTGTTGTATATTTGACCGTTGTGAGATATTCCTTGAGAGATACTTTAAACTACGTATGTTCTCAAACGGTTTCACCTTTTGTTTCATCTCTCTTTTGTTTGATACTGCAAAGTGAACTGAACTTCAATTGTTCACAAAGCTACCAGCTATGGACTATTGCTTTATTCTAATATATTGCCTTATTCCCCTTGTATTTACAAGAAAGTATGTAATAAAACCATTTTTGTTTCTCAATTGTCATTAACCAGTTAGAAGAATAAGCTTTTGTAAGAATAGCTTGTTACACAATAGGTGGGGAAAGTCATGTGAATGTAGCAAATCAGATTTTTTAACTTGATGCATTGCAGATAATCAGTTTTACGGCACTATTTTAAAATATTGATTGCAGTTTAGTACTGTAAACATTATGCCGGGATATTGTAAAGTATTTTAAGGTTATAGTTAATTCAAAATCTTCTCGGGCTTCTAGCCAGGTAAAAACTTGGCTTGACACCAACGTTTCGAAGAAGTGCATCTTCCTCGTCTTCAGGGTGAACTGAAGACGAGGAAGATGCACTTCTTCGAAACGTTGGTGTCAAGCCAAGTTTTTACCTGGCTAGAAGCCCGAGAAGATTTTGAATTAACACGTCGCCAGGAAAGCTTCAGTTCTTATTTTAAGGTTATAGTTATTTAACATTTTCCTTATTCAAACCATCTTTTTAGCTTTGGAAATATTTTATATAAATAAATATAATTGAACTGAGAAATCACCGAGTATGAGAACTTTGTGTATACGAAATCAGTGCAAGTTGGTAACATAAGAAACAGCTGCAGCAATAGACCAATAGCGGAACAAGAGTGGCTCTCCTCTTCCCCTCATTCCCCTGAGAGATCTTAAGCTGCTGAACAGATGGTTACTACACCAAAAATGTAGCCATCGTTAAAACACACAATTTTTATCAGTTAATTTGTGTGACATCAGTCATTTCCGATATATTTAATGCCTTTTGTTTGTCTTTTCCAATACATTTTACTTTCTCTACACGTACTATGTACATAGTGTATAGAGGAGGTATTGTAATGCACCCAAATATTCCATACCGAGATTTTACCGGAAATACATGTTTTGAGACTCCTTGAATCCCAGAAAAGAATTTTTAGGAAAATGTCCTTGTGTATGTGTATGTATGTGTGTGTGTCTGAGGGCAGCATAGCTCAAAAACGAAAAGTCCGTTAAAAACCAAACTTGGTATTTAGGTATGGTATCTTCCAAGGATGCGACACGAAGATTTTCAAGAACCCCCAACTACCCTTTACATGAACTTTTTTTTTCGAACATTTTGATTTTCTCAAAAATGGCTCTAACGATTTTGATTGAAATATCGTATACTAAATATATTTACCTGACAAATAAAACGTATATTTTGAATTTTCTGGGAACAGCCTCTGAAGATTACTATATTCTGGTTGAATTTTATGGAATTTTGAATAACTGCTAAACCGAAAGAGATGGACAAAAACTTACCACACAAATATGTAGAGCACAATATATGTATATACATTTTTTGTGGAGCTGATCGTTTTTGAAATATTCCTTGTTATTCGTTTCAGCTTTGAAAAACTTCTACATCTCTCATACAGGGATTTGTCAACTTCTGTCCATTCAAACAAAGGAACTTCATTCACATTACAACCAGCTTTTGACTATCACTTTAACCTATGATAATCTTTTATTTCGCTTCTAATTACAGGGAAGCAAGTAATAAGACTATTCCTGCTAATTTTTTCTTGGTTAGCATGAAGTAAATAGAAGCATAAGCTTTTGAATAATATTTTTTGCAGATATGTAGAGAAAGTCTTGTGAATAAAACACATCTGATTTTTTATTAAGTGTTAAGCTACCTTCCTTTGTTTCTCGCGATGTCTATAAAAGTATGAAAAGTATGAAATTTCAAATTTCAAATCAATTACAACGACCCGTTTTACTTTCTCTACACGTACTATGTATATAGTGTATAGAGAAGATATTGCATTCCACCAAAAATTTCGATACCGAGATTTTACTGGAAATACAAATTTTAGGGTCCCTATTTTCAGAAAAAATTCCCCGCGCGCGTATGTGTTCGTGAACACGATAGCTCAAAAACGAAAAGTCGATAAAATACCAAAGTTGATATTTAAGTTTAGTATCTTCCAGGCTTACGACACCAAGATTTTGAAAAGAATTCCCCCACCCAAAACTACCCTTTACAGGAAAAAAAATTGAAAAATTTTATTTTCTAAAAAATGGCTGTAACAATGTTGATTAAAATGCCGTATATGAAAGATATTCACATGACAAATAAAAAATATATTTTGAAATTTTCTAGGAATAGGCTCTAAAGACAACTTTATTCTGGATACATTTTGATGAATTTTGCATAACTGATGTATCGTAAGAGATAGACGAAAACTTACTATATAAAATCTAGATTTCGTTAAGACACAATTTGTGTTAAATACTTTTTTTTTTCGGGAAATTCACAATTTTGGAGATTTATTTGTTTCAGATTTAACATAGTTAAACTTTTCTCATACGGAAAGTTGTAAACTGGAGGCCATGCATAGAAACAGGTTTGAACCACATGGTAACCAGCTTGTAAAAGATTTGACTATCACTTTAGCATGGTTATTCCCTTATTTTCTATCTACTTTCAAGAAAGGAAGTAATTCAAACAATTTCTGCTAACATTTATCTGATTATCATAATAGTAGATAGAAGAATATGCCTTTTAACAATAATTTGTTAGACAGATGTAGAGAAAGACATCTGAATGGAAACTACCCCTTCAAAATTCTATATGCACTCTGTAAACACAATGACATATTTAATTAAAATTTTTTTATAAATGTTTATTTCCATTACATGATCTAGAAGGATTAGCTTTCGTAAGAATGTATTGCAGAAATAGAAAGACTAGCATAGATATACGATTGGAAACAGCTCTGAGCATTGAACAAAGATTAAGTTCCTTAAGACATTAATTTAAAGTGTTCCATTCTATGTCAGTTGAACTACTCGTATGTTGGAGATGAGAAACGATACAGAAATGTGGTTATGGAGAAGGATGACAGATAGTAAAACTAATAATAAAATTCTTAAAGAAATAAACCCTTGGAGGTCATCTTCGTCAGCACAACTATTTCCTGCACAATACATGGTGAAAATGAAGCAATTGCACTATTTATAGCAGTTAAAAATGTATTATTGAAACATATTTTGTGCCGTTCTTTTTTCTCAATGACCACTTTCTGCTGAGATATATTAAGCTTTGCGTCAACATAAAATGCACATGCTGCCCGTTACATTGCAAACACAGCAAACGGTAGCTGCTGGCATCGCTGGTGGCATCGCTGGTGGCACTTTCCCTTTTAACACTAGAAAGGGCGTAAACAGCTTTCCCTTTCGCTTGTTGTTTTTGTTTTGATTAAGAGTTGTATGTAAGATTAAACCGCTAGTATTCCAAGCTCCCACTTCAGATATACTGTTTTGTTCACGTCCGGAAGCCGTTTTTCACACCTATTTTGGCCTTGCAACGTTACCCAAGTCTCCAACCACATTACGACCTCAAAACGGTGATCGGAAAATTATTTATTATTTCAAAATCGTATGTGACGTCACATAGTTACTACCGAAACTAGGCCAGAAATAGGTTCTCAACTATTTTATAGGTAATAAACTATTAATCTTCATGCATTCTAGTCGAATAAGCCATATCATTTAGGAAAAAACGACTACTTTTTTCCAAAAAACGGCTGATCACAGAATAAAATGCAATACTTCTTTGCCTATAATGCCTTCATGAGTTGCATACAATAATAAGATAAGCTCTATTCTACTCTGTATATTTGAAGACATCTTTCTGGGAAGGAATGGCGCAGGAAAACCATGCAAGGAAGTCATAGATGATGTAGGGGTGCCATGGTTATGCAGAGAAAGAGATCAAAGAGATTTCAGTGACAAGGCAAACAATTAAAAAAGGAAAAAATGAAGTTTTCAAGTATAATTTAAAAAAAAAGGATAATAAATGCATATTAATGTAAACATCTTATTTTACTTTTTGGATCAACAGATATACTACCTGTAACCTAGTTTTAATTCCCCGCACAACCCTTTGCTTCACCATACTGCTACCCCTCTTCCTTTTGAGAAATTGTTTGGCTAACAAGGGATTGTTCAGTGACACAAAACTGCGATATTCTCTCTGGAGAGCTACTGATAAATCTCCCCCTCTGCAGCATCCCAGTTCCTCTCGTACATCCTGTATATGTCAGGTTGAAATTAATATTAGGAAATTACATCCGAAGATGTACCTCACTGATTAATTATTCCAAGAATTGAAGTTAATCAAGTTATTTTGCAGCGTTAATGTTAAGTAGATAAATAAAAATATTTCCCATCGTTTTTCGTGGTGTACTCATTCTTTGAAGTTAAACTGCTATGTATAAAAACGATATAATTTTATTCAGTATCAATTTCAAAGAAAAGGAATTTTACAATTTGTTAAAACATTTTACTTTCGCTATTATTCACTTATTGACAAAACATTTAGTATGAATTTAGTCTGTGGCTTAGCTAATAATTCATACCAAATGTTTTAAATTGCACAACAAATGAGCAAAACATGTGTAAACCTGTTGCTACTTTAATCTTAAAATGGGAAAGAAACATATTTACAAAAAATCTTATGTGTACCATTCACACGACTTTCTCTACATCTCTGCAACAAATTATTCTTAAAAAGCTTATGTTTCTATTTACTTCATATTAATCAGAAAAAAATAACAGAAATAGTCTTATTACTTGCTTCTTTGTAAGTAAAAGGGAAATAATGGAGAACCATAGGTTAAACTGACAGTCAAAAGCTAGTTGCTATGTCACTGAAGTTCCTTTGTTTGTATGGACACAGTTTACAAATTCCTGTATGAGAAAAGTATAAGTTTTTCAAAGCAGAAAACAAAAACAAGGAATGTCTAAAAAACGATCCTATATAACAGAAATTGTGTGTTTTAACGTGCTCTACATTTTTCGTGCAGTAAGTTTTTGTCCATCTCTTACGGTTTAGCAGTTACTCAAAATTCCGTAAAATTCATCCAGAATAAAGTACTCTTCAGAGGCTGTTGCCAGAAAATTCAAGATATACATTTTATTTGTCAGGTAAATATCTTTAATATACGACATTTTAATTAAAATCGGTAGAGCCATTTTTGAGAAAATCAAAATTTTCGAAAAAAGTTCCATGTAAAGGGTAGTTGGGGGTCGGGAGATTTTACTCAAAATCTTCGTGTTACATTCCTGGAAGATACTAAACTAAATACCAATTTTGGTATTTTACCGACTTTTCGTTTTTGAGTTATCGTGTTCACGGACACACACACACACACCTTTTTGTGAATAGTTTTTTTTTTTTTTTTTTTTTTTTTTTTGGATACAGGGAACCCTAAAACATATATTTCCGGTGAAATCTCGGTATCTAATTTTTTGGTGGAGTGCAATACCTTCTCTGTACACTATGTACGTAGTACGTGTAGAGAAAGTAAAACTGCCCAGTGACGTTACTTAAGATGTGATGCAAAAGAATGTATTTAAAATGTATTATAACTCTATGCTATTGCATTACTCATGGATTACACCTGTGTTCGCAAATGCTGCGTAAACTAACAAAAAGTATAAAAAAAGAACTGAAGCTTTCCTGGCGACGTGTTAATTCAAACTCTTCTCGGGCTTCTAGCTTCTGGCTTTGAATTAACAAAAAGTATGTTTATATAGCCATAAATAGAATCAAAAGACATTTTTATTAAAAAATCTTGTGTGTTCCATTCACATAGCTTTCTCTAGCTGTTCCATATACAAACTATCCTGACAGAAGATTATTCTTTTATCTATTTCATGCTAATTGAGATAAATATTATCAGAATTGTTCTTATTACTTGCTTCTTTGTAAGTAGAAAGGAAATAAGGGAATTCATTAGGCTAAAGCAATAGTCAAATCCTTTAAAAGCTCATCGCTATGTGAATCAATTAAGGTTCGGTTCGCTTTGTATGGTCCCGTTTTAACTATCGTTGTTTAGTTCAAATTGTGTGTTTTAACAAGACCTACATTTTTTGTGTGGTAAATTTTTGTTTATCTCTTACGGTTTACCATTATGCAAAATTTTGCCAAACTCATCCAGAATAAGGCGGTCTTTAGAGTCTATTCTCAGAAAATTCAAAATATACATATTATTTGTGATGTAAATACCTATAATATACCGTAGTTTAATAAAATCGTGAGAGCCATTTTTGAAAAAAAAATCTAAACTTTTAAAACATTTTCCATATAAATGATAGTTTGTGGGGGGGGGGGGGGGAGGCTCTTCTTGAAAATCTTCGTGTCGCATCCTTGGAAGATGCTAAACACAAATACCAAGTTTGGTATTTAACGGTCTTTTCGTTTTCGAGTTATGCTGTCCACAGACACACACACACACACTAGCACACACGGACTCAGGAGACCACAAAATGTATTTTCAACGAAATCTCCACATCGAATTTTTGGTGGGTGCAATACCTTCTCCGCGTTTTATATACACTGAGGACAAAACAAATGGGTCATGTCTGAAACGCCAAATTCGTTTAAGTCCTACACGACACAGTGTCTTGTGTACAACATTCACGATACAGTTAATGTACCGGCAGCAGTAAGTTGCCATAACTTCCAAATCTTAATATTACTAACATATATCATCAATACACATAATAAAATACATAACTTAATCTTCTTCAACAATAAACTGTCAATATTACCTAAAAATATTAACGACACAAAACTTGATATATTTTATATTGTACGATATTACTAAACATGCCATCTTCCATATATGTTCACTGTAGAGCTGTGACAAATCGTAGGTTACTCCTCTGGCTAGGGTCGCAGGTTCGCTACTCACATGCAGCAAACATTTCCCCCTTCTCTTAATGGTATTGAATCAACAATAGCGGCTATTTATTTTGGACATATCTATTTCATACTCGATATTCGGTGTTGTTAATAATATGATGGTTACTATGATGCTTCATTAAGGGTATATTCTACCAACAGTAATATGCTGTGCACGAAAGCATGTGGTGCGCAAACGTATCAGGCAAGAACAGTTCTCAATGGAGAAAATTAAAATATTGTTAAGACAACCAATGTTTTGAAATATTTTTAGAAATCCAATTTTGGGGAAATTTGATTTTCTTGGGAGGTAGGAACTATGTTTTATTTTTGTTTTACACACCCTTAACAAACCGATCCAACAGGAAAATACCAACCGCAACTGGAATAACGCGATATTCTCATGGCATTTTCTTCCACACGTAAGGGAGTGTGATTGTTTATCGTCCAAAGGGTCTCGATAAAATGCAAAATACGTGGCTTCACGATTGCATTCATGGTCGCGTATCTGTATCGTGTTGGCGCTGGATATCAAGAGACGGTCTGTGTGTGCTGTGGCAGCTTGACGATACCTTCACGATTGCATTCATGGTCGCGTATCTGTATCATGTTGGCGCTGGATATCAAGAGACGGTCTATGTGTGCTGTGGCAGCTTGACGATATCTTTACGGTGTGCAGTGTACGGAATACTCGCTAATATTTTAGTTCCCTTTGTGAGAACCATATATCTTGATGGAACTGTTTAATTTATTCAAGATAAATTATACTGTCTTCATATTTTGAAAGGTTTCAGTTGGCTTTCAGACAGCAGGATATCAGAGAGGTAGACAGACCTCCCACCAGATTTGAATCCTATAGAGAATGTGTAAGCTAAGGTAAAAAGGGAGCTGCATTCCAATTTACCTCTTGATGTGCATAATTAGGCCTATAACTTAAAGTACCAAAGTTATAGTAATACAATATTATGTTCTACATATCCAGTCATAAAATTAACAGACATAAAAAACGACAAGCAGCGCGAGATTTGAGTCTAGAAACTTGTGAGTGAAAGCGTAACCTCTCGGCTACCGCAACGTTGTTCTATGATGAGCTTTAAATACTCGTAAGTTAAACATTGCGCTGTCTGTTGTAGACCATTGTACAGTTTCTCGTGTGCATGCATTGTGAACACAGCTTTCAGAAGATGCACGAAGCTCTTAAATCGACACTTGGACTCATTTTTTGAGTCCACGGCTTTACATTATGTGTACATACGACTAAAAGTAATTGTATAAGAAGCAATTGAAAGCTTAATGCATTTTTTATCCATTTGTTTTCTCTTTATTTCTTTGTATAGACACAATTACAACATTATTAGAAGAAAAACTCATATAATTAATCGTGAACAATCATTGAAGTAGACAGCAGTGGTAAATACAGCGAGTTTCAATCCTCTGCTACAATGGTGCCAATTGGTCCCATGGAAATCTGCCTGTCCCGTGTTTTCATGCGGACGACGGCAATTGGTAAAGGTCTCGCCGTTAGAACACAGTTAAATGAATTCTCACTTTTCTGAATAGAGCACTAGAACACTAGAACAAGACATTAATCACAAGCCACCTCTAGGCAAGTCTATAGATTCCAGTGCCCAGGCATATGTCTAGGGAGGCAATCTGCGCGGTCCCCGCTACTCCAAGGGAGACTTTAGTTTAGCCGATGCCGCTCTTTTTGCGACAGCCTTTCTGTGAACACACAATACTGATATCCCATTGCAAACTTTGTTTGCAGAAATTCATTATTTGCACCATTAGGTTGCAACTGGAGAAATAAGCCATATACTTGTGTAGGATCAGTTTTTTCAAATTCCCATATTGTTCAGCTTCATAGCTGTTGAACTACCGCATATTGGGTGAGACAAGCCTTCCACAATAACTTTGTTCTGCAACACCAGGAGTTTAATAAATTGTAAATACATTATTTTTTAAGAATTTAACTTTAAATCAAAAGATAATGGTTATGTAATTGCAATATAATTTATTAAACGTTTTCAATTGTCCTTAATCACGTTAAGATATGCTATATAATTTGCATAGCCAGTCACTTAAACATTGATATTTATATTTATAAGTGTTAAAGTATTATAATTTTATCTTCTCTTCTGGAAAAGATAGAAAGGAAGGAAGCTTGAAGTCAGACGCTGAGTCTAATATCTCACACTTCGAAAAAGTACAATCAAAATATGTAACAATTATACATTCATAATGTTGTAAATATTTCTGGAAGTATAATTTTTTAAAACTATTTAATTAAATTTGTTAAAAAATGTCCGCGTCACACAGAATTGTTCAAATAAAACTGATTTAATTTGAATACTTACCACTTCTACTCTCTCAAACCTCTGTTGGATAAAGTATTTATATTCACCGAATTGGAGTTAGTAGATTTTGATGTCAACTAAACCATTTAGGGCAAACCAAATTATTCAGCACATTCTTTATTAATGTCTGCTAGCCTCAACAATGCCAATAAGTGAGCCGCTAGCCGAGCAGATGCACCAACAGAATTATTTGGCGGCATACAAATCCTCAGGTAAAGTAAACTACCAACCCAACTGTTTTAGCTACGAGGTTAGCAATACTGGTACAGCAAATGCATAATCCTTAGGATCAGCAAGGGAAATCTGACTGCAACTTCGAGCACAGGACTGCCAACTGATGATCTAAACACCAGAATAACACCATTTCTGCTAATGTTATCTCAATTAGCATGAATTAAATAGAAATATAAGCGTGTTAACAATACTTTTTTTTTACAGAGATGCAGAGAAAGTAATGTGAATGGCCACATAAGATTTTTATAAAAATGCATTATAGCAATGCTTTTAATCTATTAATGACTTTATTAGGATTCTTGTTGTTAGTTAATTTATACATTATTTACAAATACATATGTAATCCATAAGTAATGCAGTAGAATAATACCATAATACATGCTCTAGACGTTGTCGGGACGTTCAACTCTTATTTCACCATAATACATTTTTAAATAGATTGATGTACATCACATCTTACTAACGTCGTGCCATGCTGGTCTGTAGCACCTAAGGTCGCGGGTTCAAACCAGGTGAACTTTTTTCCGGCATATAAATCCTCAGCATGTCTTCCTTCAGAAGGAAGGTGAAGCCGGTAGTCTCGTGCTGTAGATTTACGGCACTTAAAAGAACCTCAAGCCTGATAATATAAATTATCAATTAAATGCAAAATTAAACGGTCTTTCACGTTCAATACAAAATGGGACGCTGAGAACCACAGCATTAAAGAGCGTCTATGAATAAAACGCCATTTCCATTGTATAATATAGTATTGTCCTGTCATGTCCAAGTGCCGCAAAAGTCTACGATACGGGACCAACTGACTTCCCTTCCGCAGGAAGAAGTGCTGAGGATTTTTATGCCCGAAAAGAATCCATTGCCCTCCGCCGGGTTTGAATCCGACCTTGGGAGCTAGAAGCTAGCATGTTTTCGCTATACCACCGAGAGCGAGTATATTATACAATGATATAAATACCTTTGTAAATTGCGCATTAGTTTCATTCATATAACATTACAGTAAGTATTTCAGTATCTTAAATTTTTCTCATAAAAGTAGTTGACGGTATATTACTGTATATTTTGCTAAGCTAATCTATTTGTTAAAACTTTCTCTGTCCATTTCCCAGAAAATAAGGCAGGAATGCAGCATTATCTTTTAAACAGTTTATGCATATCCTCAACATGAGAGTTTAATATGTAACGAACATACTTTAATAATTTACTTATCGTACCACTGTTACTTCTCTACCACGTATATACAATGTACATAGTACCTGGAGACGGTGCTCTATTTCATCTGAAAGAAATCCCCTTGATATCTTGATTTAATCTGAAATATATGTTTAGAGGACCCCTGAATGAAACATGTATCTGTCTGTGAACAGAATAACTCAAAACGAAAATTTGCTACTGCAGCAAACTACTGTTTACATTAAAGACTTTTAGATGTTTTAGATGTTCTAAAAATGATTCTAACGATTTTTATTAAAATGTCAAAAGATATTTAAATTGATTTTTTTGGGAATAGCCTCTGAAATTATATTTAAGGGCTGTTGAATAATCAGTAAGAAATGGGTAAAATCTGCTACACGCAGATTGTAGAATCTCGTTAAAACATGCAATTTGTGTCAGATACATTTTTGCGTGAAGTTAACCATTTCTGAGAAATTAATTTTAAAGTCATTTCCTCAAAAGGGAAGTCATCATACAAGGAGAAACAAATTTCACTTGTATCACAGCGATCAGCTTTGGTAGTATATTCCCTTATTTCACTTCTACTTAATAAGCAACTAAGTAATAAGACCGTTTCTGCTAATATTTATCTCGATTAGCATGGAATAGATAAAATGCTCTTTTTAAAAATAATTTGTTTGCAGGACAGGTAGAGAAAGTCATTTGAGTACAACAGATTTGTGTAAGAGATAAATTTTATTTTGTTTTCTGATTGATATTTTAATCTATTTTCATGTACATATAATACAATAAACCGGCAGGTTTATTGTATTATATGTGCTTACATTTCCAGTTACGTTGTTTAATTTTGTTAAGTCATTACTAAAAACAAGGTTTCTACTTCCAAGATTTGATAGAAACGAAGAGAAAAAGGAAGTGTTTTGGCATCCCTGATGTTTGCCTCGCTACCTGTTTCTGGCCATCCATCTTAGTCAGAAAGAAGAAATCTTGAGGGGGGGGGGCGCTTCTTTGTGCTACTTGTGCCAGAATATCAACTTTCATAATACATTCCCATTCTTTGTTGTTGGCAGTGTTGTTGCTGTTGTGACGTGGAAAGAGTACAGGTCTGAACATCAGTGTAGACAACACGACTTTCCCTGAGAATGAAAATAGAGAGCTGAAAAATAATTGCAAAGGTGACCATAAGACTATGCTATTGCTATGGACGCAGTGTGTGTTAGGTTGGATCTCTGTAAATCTTCTAATTTGTTCTGTGTTTGCCTTAATGTTGGAATTCAAAATGCTAATTGAGTCCCACATTTCTAGTGTCGACTGAAAAAAATTAGAAATGTAGTAAGTACTTGTACACTTATAATTACTTTCCGAAATTTAGCAAAAACTAATTTATAGTATACTGGTGCGTTGTTTACAAACGAGCGAAGAGGGGAGAGGCAGAATTCCTATACGTTTGTGTTGTAGATATAGGCGGGCACAGATGTAAGTATAAAGCTCTGTTGTCAACATAATATAAGAATTATATACGGCCTTTCTCAGTTCCGTAGAAGCTATGGTAAGCACACAAAGTGCGCATGTAACCGGAAGCTTTGGAACGCGACACATCTGGCATACGTCAGAATCGTCTAGTAGGTTCAACTAACTCCCAGAAATGTTTGTGACGTCAATAGCTTTCAAAGAAAGGAAGAATGACAAACCGTGGAGTTGTGTGAGTCAGACCTCGAATGAAGTGTTAGTGCTCCGTGTCGGGCAGGAGTGGTGTGAGAAAGAAAGCCGTCAGCGTCGAAGCGTCGAGTGAATCCTTTGCAGCAGGGAATTAAAGACTTTATTTTTAACCAACTTTTAGTAGTGACATTTATCACAATAGAAAGTATAAATAATTCCAAAAAATCTGATGTGTTCTATTCACATGACTTTCTCTATAGGTCTGCAACAAATTATTGTTAAAAAGCTTATGCTTCTATTCCTGCTAATTGAGAAAAAATCAACAGAAATAGTTCTATTACTTGCTTCCTTGTAAGTAGAAGCGAAATAAGGGAGTACTATAGGTTAAAGTGATAGTCAAAAGCTGGTTGCTATATGACTGAAGTTCCTTTGTTTGTATGGACAGGAGTTGACAAATTTCTGTATGAGAAAGTAAGTTTTTCAAAGCTGAAACCAAAAATAAGGAATATCTAAATAACGATCAACTATACGAAAAAAATGTATATAACATTAATTGTGTATTTTAGCGTGCTCTACATTTTTGTGTTGTAAGTTTTTGTCCATCTCTTAGGGTTTAGCAGTTATGCAAAATTCCGTGAAATTCATCCAAAATAAAGTAGTCTTCAGAGGCTATTCCCAGAAAATTCAAGATATACATATTATTTGTCAGATAAGTATTTTTAATACACGATATTTTAATCAAAATCGTCAGAGCCATTTTTGGGAAAATTAAAATTTTCGAAAAAAGTTCCATGTAAAGGGTAGTTTGGGGTGGGGGATTTTCTTGAAAATCTTCGTGTCGCATCCTTGGAAGATACTAAATTTAAATATCAAGTTTGGTATTTTACCGACTTTTCGTTTTTGAGTTATCATGTTCACAGACACGGACACACACACACTGACTTTTTTCTGCAAATGCTTTTTTTTATACAGGGGACCCTAAAACATATTTCCGGCGAAATCTCGGTATTGAATTTTTGGGTGGAGTGCAATACCTTATCTATGCGCTATGTACATAGTACGTATAGAGAAAGTAAAAATAATAAACACATATTAAGGTCGTTCGCTTAGTGTAAATGGCCGGCAGGAGTTGGGGAAGGGGAGGTCCCACTAAAACTCTATTGCACCTAACTTTTCTCTCTCGAAGAATAATAAAATCGCATAGGTATTCGAAGGTTGTTTGTAATATTACATGGGAGCTGATAAACAAATAATGATACTGATATTTTTCCATAGAAGTTAATTACTTCATTTCAATGTTTAGCTGTCCCCACCTACTTGAAATCACTTTGTCGTTTCTGCCAATCCTTATACATGATGTTAACCATTCTTTGTCAGTTCCTTGAGAATCACCTTACTTTTCTTGAGCACTGCTTTAGAGTTCTCAAATCGAATACCCCAAAAGTTTTGCTTTTCTGATGGGAATAAAAAAGTCACAGGGAGCGAGATCGGGACTATAAGGTTGATGTGTATAGGAATAACTAATTTAGCCAAAACCTGCACTAGTTTACTCGGGACGTGGGACTGTGCGTTGTCACGATGGTCTCCATCCATAATTGTGTTCCTTTCATTGCGATTTGTTTCCTAAGTTTAGCCCATACTGAGGTGAAATATGTTACTTTAACAGTAGTGTGAGAGGGAGGTAAATAATTCCATTATGGTAAAAACAATGTGACCCTCATTAATTTCCTTACTTATGGAATAAATTACAGTTTTTAACTGTGTAAAAACCTGGCGATTTTCATACTGTGCTGGCTTCTTTTCCTTCAGGATTATAATGATCGAACTAAGACTCATCATCGGTGATATGTGATTCCAGCTACGCAGCACCTCACGGTATATTTTGATTTGTCAAGGAGCCAACAAACGCGGTACCCAACGCGCATAAACACGGGTTATAAGTTTGTAAACATGCATACTTTTGAAGACATTGCAAATGCAATTTTCAATACTTTCCTGAGTTTAGGTATTGTTATCAGCCATTTCTGATAGTCAATTGTTTTAGTTATATTGGTGTTCAGCCTAATATAAAAAATTAAAACCTTACAATAGTACATAGGCTCTTCAACAAGCTCTTTGAATCTCGACAAACAATATAAATGTTCAAACCCTTGATCATCCATACGCATTTGCTTTCTATTGTTCCTCTAAATTCTTTATTTGCGATTTATCTCAAACTACTTTCTTTAATGCTTCTTTTGATCTTCATTGAATCCATTTTTACTTTTCTACAGTACTATGTACATAATGTATAGAGAAGGTACTGCATTCCACCTAAAATTCGATACCGATATTTCACCACAAATACACGCTTTAGGCTCCCCTGTATGCAAAAAAGGCATTTTGGAAAAAGGTCCGTGTGTCTGTGAATATAACTTAAAAATCGGCAAATTACCAAACTTGAAATTCAAAGTGGTATCTTCCAGGGATGCGACATGAAGACTATGAGGAAAATCCCCTTCACACCTAACTTCCCTTTACATGGAAAGAATTTCGAAAATGTTGATACTCTCAAAAATGGCTCTAACGATTTTGATTAAATAATCGTATATTAAAGATATTTAGATTGCAAATAAAGTGTATATCTTGAATTTTTGGGAACAGTCTTTAAAGACCGCTATATTCTAAATGAATTTGCGTAATTTTTAAGCCGTAAGAGATAGAAAACAACTTACTGCAAAACAACTGCAGATCACGTTAAAACGCACAATTTATACGTTTTTTCGTGGAATTGACAATTTCTGAGATATTCCTTGTTATTTGTTTCAGATTTAAAGTATTAACTTTTCTCACACGGAAAGTTGTAAACTGCAAGGAAAGATATTTGAATCAATGACAGCCAGCTTTTAAAGATTTGACTATCACTTTAGCCTAGTGTATTTCCTTATTTTCCATCTACTTACAAGAAAGCAAATAATTAAGACAATTTCTGCTGATGTTTATCTCGATTATCATAAAGTAGATAGAAGAATGAACTTTTTAGCAATAATTTGTTACAGAGGTTATGTATTGAGATAATGTATTGTTAAAATTTGAATTCCTGCATATAACCCTAAAAGAGAACCAAAATTTCATCAAAAAGAAGATGTAGAGAAAGTCGTGTAAATGGAACACATCAGATTTTTACTTTCTCTATACTTACTATGTATATAGAGTATAGAGAAGGTATTGCAATGCACCCAAAATTCGATACCGAGATTCACCAGATATATGTTTTGAGACCCCCTGAATCCAAAAAAAGTATTTTTAGATAAATGTCCGTGTTGTATCTGTGTGTATGTGTGTGCCTGTGGACAACATAGCTCAAAAACGAAAAGACCGTAAAGTACCAAACTTGGTTTTAAGTTTGGTGTCTTCCAAAGATGCGACACAAAGATTTTCGAGAAAATCCCCACCTCCAACTACCCTTTACATGGAAAAAAATTCGAAAATTTTGATTTTCTCAAAAATGGCTCTAACGATTTTGATTAAAATATCGTATATTAAATATATTTTCCTGACAAATAAAATGTATATCTTGAATTTTCTGTGAATAGCCTCTGAAGACTACTTTACTCAGGATGAATTTTACGGAATTTTGCATAACTGCTAAACCGTAAGAGATGGACAAGAAGTTACAACACAAAAACTGTGGAGCACATTAAAACACACAATTTATGTTCTATATATTTTTTCGTGGAGTTGATTGTTTTTGAGATATTGCTTATTATTGGTTTCAGCTTTAAAAAAACTTATACCTTTCTCATCCAGGAATTTGTCAACCCCTGCTCATACAAACAAAAGAACTTCAGTCACATAACAACCAGCTTTTGGCTATTACCTTAATCTATGGTACTCCCTTATTTCGCATCTACTTATAAGGAAACAAGTAATAAGACTATTTCTGCTAATTTTTTTTTCGGTTAGCATGAAGTAAATAGAAACATAACAATAATTTGTTGCAGAGATGTAATCATGTGAAAGGAACACATCAGATTTTTTATTAATCAACTAACCCCTACAATCTGCTTTTAGCATTCAACTGTGATGCTCTAAAATCTAACTATATAGCTATAGCGTTAGGATTGCAAAACATATCTTCAATTGTTATAATGTAAATATGATATCCGCCTTCTCGCCATCTATAGTAGACGTTGAAAATCATAATGTCTGAGATTAGCAGGTAGAAAATGAATTGTGATAACTTAGGGACCGTTGCAAATATGCAAAAGAGTGGTGTGATTCTGTGATTCATTTCTGTGTGTATGTTTGCATGGGTAAACACTAAAATTCATTGTGTGTTTTTTTTTAATAGGTTGTGAAAACTGAACTGGTGTCGGATATCTTTCGATACAGAAACTGCAATGAGATAAGAATACATTTTAAACATAAGATAATTTCAAAATGGAAACTAAATATTTGCAGAATAGACAGGAGAAGTCTTAGAAAATGATTTAATCTGTTATGATTATTTTTACGATCAATTAATGTATAGTTTGATACATTTGTGCTGAAGAGAGTGGGTAGTTTTGTCTCAGTCCTTCGTTAATTATTGCTGTTGTCATTCCATGCATAATTTCATTGATTCTATGTAAAGCTTAAATTAGCGTTTTAAATGTCCTGGCGTTCTAATATTCTTTAAAGCTAAAAACTTCCTATTAAGTGTGTAAAATGTTTTGTTATATAGACAGATACATAATAACTGAATACTTGGAATTCTGTTCAGTTTTCTATTATTTATGCAAGAGTGAAAATGCAATCTTCCTTTTATAAAACTAGGTTGGCTTTCTAGGATATATATTGTATCAATAGGTATAATTATTTTACCACTTCGGACTACAAAGAACGGGTTATATATTATTTTTAAGGATAGCTTTGTTCATTTTATCTAACTGCTACTTGAGGATTCACAATGAAACTCTAAATACTGCATAATCGTATTTATTGTATCAAAGTGCTAAATTGTTTCCGTTTCCTTGAGGAATAAAGTTATATAGGCATTCCTTAAATAGTAGCATTTCTGAGAGAGCAAGGGAGAGATAGAAATAGAGAGGCATATTCTGTGGGCAAAGACCCTAGCTGCGCAAGACCATTTAGAGATGTTCGAATATTTGATATTGGACACAAGTTTGGTCCTTGTACTGTACTAAGTTCTTTTTTCAGAAGGCTGTTTTGACAATTAAAAATCTGATATATTCCATTCACAGGACTTTCTCTACATCACTGAAACAAATTATTGTTAAAATGCATGTTCTTCTATCTATTTATGTTAATCGAGATAAATATTAGCGAAGATTGTCTTAATTACTTGCTTCCTTTTAAAACAAAAGGAAAATAAGGGAATGCACTAAGCTAAAACGAATGTCAAATCTCTTAAAAGCTGGTTGCCATGTGGTTGAAATCCGTTTCTATGCAGTGCCAGAAGTTTAAAACTTTCCGTGTGAGAACAACAAGTATTATAATCTGAAAGCAATAACAAAGGATACTTCAGAAATGGTCAATTCCATGAAAAAAAAACCTTATAACTTGTGTGTTTTAACTCTACATTATATGTATAGTAAGTTTCTGCCTATCTCTAACAGTTTACCAGTTACGCAACATCAGCAAAATTCATTGAGAATAAAGAGGTCTTTAGAGGCTATTCCCAGAAAACGTAAGATATGCATTTTGTTTGCCATATAAATATCTTTAATATACCTACGTTATTTTTTTCAAACTCGTTAAAGCCATTTTTGTGAAAATCGAAATTTTCGAAACTTTTTCTACATAAAGGATAGTTTGGGGTGGGTAGATTTTTCTCAAAATCTTCGTATCGTATACCTGGAAGATACTTAACTTAAATACCAAGTTTGGTATTTTACCGACTTTTCGTTTTTGAATTATCGTGACACAGGGACACTCTATACATTATGTGCATAGTACGTGTAGAGAAAGTAAACAGTGTTTTACTCTAACATGACCCTCTCCCCCAAGAAAAGAAAAACAGCTACGGTACCTAAGTAACTGAAAAGAACTCGTCCCTTCTTACTGTATTATTGCTTCTCTCCTGTCAGTGCTGCAACATATCTTTAAAAGTTAAAACACTTCTTTTGCTAAGTTTACAAGCTAACGGAAACGCTTATCCTTCTGATGTGCTCAGCATCCAGAAAAATGCACTGGTCGTGACGAACGTTGAACAAGTGCTTGAAGAACGACGGCATAAATTGTGTGTGAGGGAAGACCCCACAGATCCTAATGAGAACAAATTAAACTCTCGTCACATACTACCGGCTCTGAATTTTGAAATATGGGAAACGCCCACTACCACCTCCCTATGACTGAGTGAGATTTCTAACCTCTCCCCTTCGTCTCTCTCTCTCTATTCATGCAAAACGTGGATCCTCCCTAGCCCACGAAACTGGGGTAGGGAGTAGAAGATCCTAACTAATAACAAGGAAATCTTATGGTGGATTCGGTCGCCGATAAGATGTGTGTGTGTGTGTGTGTGAGTGTGTGTGTGTGTGTGTGTTTGGGTGGGTTTGTGTGTGTGAGCGGATAGAACAGTAAAGAACATATTGGGATATGGTCTGGAAATTAAGGGGATAGAGGGATCTGTAGGAGAAACTGGGGGAATATAACGAGAGAAGGAATTGAACCTACCACTTATGAATCTAAATTCTCAGCGAGGTTGGCTATGGAACATAATATGGATATACGTTTTCTTTAACCTATAGTGGACAATGTGGGTAGGACATGGTATCCAATTAGCAGAGTAACTTAAAATGAAGGTGTTTAGTTTAACTACAATAAGAACTGGATATGATTTGAGATATTTATTTTTACTTCTAAATGCAGTTAAATAGTAATTGTCGCTTCTCAACTTTTCCCACTAATTAAAATTTAAATAAAGCAATAAACAATACCTATTCTAATTGAATATGCAAATAAATAAAACCCTTTTAACCTCAAGGTATATTAAGGTTATAGTTACAAATGAAAGGAATTACAATATTAGTAAGTACAGCTCGGCAATAAGCTGGTGCAGGACATCTCGCTAAAAGAAAACAAGGTAACTAATGTATACTTCAAAAATAAGACTGCAACGTCACATAACACAACCTTTTTAATATTCACTTTGACGGTAGTTTTTTCTAAACATCTCATAGTGGTATGACAAATATGCATCGAAGATACTTTTTTTGGTTCTACAACTGTGCAATAAAATAGAATAGGTAAAACAGTTTGCTGTTCGGTGCATATACATTAGCATTCATTCTTAGTGTCTTGAATTTTTGAAAATATAAAAACCAAAATATCATGTCTTGACATATATTAGGTGAATATGAGTCCGGTGTGATATTTTTATAGCGTAGGCCACATTAAACTTTTGGAAAGACAATTTCTCTTGGGGAGATTCCTTTAAAACTGGACATCCACCTGGACATTCCATTGGTGACTCCTTACGTTTATTCCTAGTGTAATATACGGATTATAAACATTTAAATTAAGAGCTAGTAGCATATTTTGCCAATTCATTAGCTCTTTCGTGTCCTGTATGCCGATATGGCCTCATAACCAAGATAAAGGAATGTGTTTCTCATATGATATTATGTTAGATCTAATTTATATTGCCAAAATATTTGCTTATAGCAGTAAGTGCAGTTTGTGAATAACTGAAAATGCAACAATCGGAATTTTGAGCTTTGGAGCAAATGACAGCTTTCTTAATAGCAAAGAGCTGTGTTTCTACAATTGAGTACTCCGTGGAGAGAGATAGTAAGTTAGCAGGTTTGCTGTTCCTCTTAAAGGAACATAAGGGCAGAGTTATGATGTTTCTGTGATCGGATTTGAATTTCTAGCTCGTGAGCTCACCGCTATGCGCCATGGTGACGAGAGATCGACTTGTTGCCCACACGACTCTTGGACGAAATCCGACATACGACACGAAAAATAGTGGAATTTTCCCCAGGAACCCTCATCTTTCAAGGTATGGAGTTCTTTTACGTGCAAATAAAACTACACGGTACCAACGGCTTTACTTTCCTTCTGATGGAAGTCATGCTAAGAAGTTTTGCGTCCGAAAAAAATCACCACTCTCCAGGTTTGAACCTGCAATTTTGGATTTTAGAGGCTACTATGATAACCACTTCACCTCGGAATATATAGTCATTCGTGAATAAATTACACTGCCATTACTGAACGCCACAAAAGCCCAGCAGACTTCACTCATCTTCTCTAGAGAATTTTGAACCGTCTGTAAGAATGTTCAAATTGATTTCTTATGCATTCGTTATAATAAATGACATCATTGAAGCAGGAAGAAAGTTGGACATAGTAAAACGTGCTAATTTTTCAATTACCAGATGTAAGATTTCGTCATTGTATGTAAAGCCTTTTCGAATTAGTGTTACATCAGTTTTTGCAATAACAAAGAAGTATAAAAGCTCAAGACCTGCGATAGTTAAAGCGGTATCTTATATGTTATTTCTCAACACTAGAGTAGCATATTTACTTAACAGCAGTTCTGCTGTTCAATATTTCAAACAACTTATTGTAATACTGTTCGGCTGTAACATTCAGTTCTCATAGTTTGTCCAGTGACCGCTTGCCAATAAAGCAAAGTTCAAAGCGCGAGATTTTGCACATCCTGTCAGTCTTGAGGTTGTGTCTCTTTTCACAACATGCCATGGTGTCAGGACAAAGAGGTCCTTCACTGTTCCAATGAAAGAAAATATTCTATTTACCGAAAAGAATGGATTCCCGCAGTGTGTGTGAGTCAAAAGACGTTGAATTCGATGAGGAAGTGGAATGCCCAGCATAGTTATAAATCACTTCGTTCAGCCGTGATCACAGGGTACCCAAGGTGCGAGCTGTATTGCATGCTGCAGGCAGACTTGCAAAGTCTGAGTACTCCAATGGTAAATGGTGCGCAACCAAGCTGAGTAGAACCTCAATACCAAAGAAGCTACAATTTAAAATCGGAGAATAAAACACATGATCTATACAAGAATTATGTTAAATTTCGTCCTATAATGGAATTAGCCGTAAAATTTTCTCTAATGCGAAACACTTAAAGAAGTAAAGTTGATATTTTCATTCAATTATAACTTATGAAGGTTGGCGTATGTTGATTGCTGTACCTATGTCTCTGCAATAAACGTTTATTATTTGTTTTACTTTCTCTTGCAAGTACTATGTATGTACATAGCAGATAGAGAAGGCACGTATTCCACCCAAAATTAAATACCGTGATTTTACTGAAAATACATGTTTTGAGGACCCCTGAATTAAAAACATTAGAAAGAGGCCCATGTGTGTTCCTGTGTGTGTGTATGTGTGTGTGTAGTATAGCTCAAAAGCGGAAAGTCCTCTGCACGAAACATCTAGATCTCGTTAAAATATATAATTTATATCGTGTACATTTTTTTGCAGAGTTAACCGCGTCTGAGATATTCCTTGCTATTGGTTTCAATTTTAAAATCACTTCTCTCAAAGAGGAATTTGTAATTTATATTTCTTTTGTTTTACAACTATCGTGCAAATGCTATTGCTGCTGAGTTTATCTTGATTAGCATGAATTAGATAGAAGAATACCTTTGGTAAGAAACAATTTAAATTTGTTTCTCTTTTGCATCCCAAAAGAGATGAAATGAAATTTGGCTTCTCGCTTGAGAAAGTTTGTAGTATAAATTGCAACCAATAGCAAGGAATATCTCGGAAACTGTCAACACTACAAAATATGTATGAGATAAATTGTGTGATCTATTTTTTATGTAGAAACTTTTTTCTATCCTTTCGGTTTACGATTATACAAAAGTCATCCAGGTCTTCAGAGAATTTTATCAGATAATCCAAATTTTGCATTTCCTTTGTCATGAAAATATCTGAAACATATGGTACTATAATCAAAATCGTTGAGAGGTTTCTGGAAAAGCAAACATTTCTAAAACGTTTTCTTGTAAAGGGAAATTAGAGGTGGAGGAGTTTTCTTGAAAATCTTGGCGTTGCATCCTCGGAAGATACTAAATTTAAATAATCGTCTTTGAGTTATACTGCCCACAGACACGCAGAAATACACACAGTCACACTCACGGATCTTCCTTTTTTTTCAGATTCATGGGGCACCAAAACATTACCGGTGAAATCTGGGTTTCGAAGTTTTGGGTGGAATTTAATATCTTCTCTATCTACCATGTACTTTGTAATACTCGTACGTGCTGGAGAAAATAAAAATAAATGTATTACATCTATAATCATTGCGGTTTAAATGTCAGTGAGCACTCTTTAATTTCTCTACATAGTATATGGTACGTAGGCAGAGAAGGTAGTGCATTGCACCCAAAATTTTGATACCAAGGTTTCACCGGCATTACGTGTTTTAGGGTCTCCTGAATCCAAGAAAAGCATTTTTAGAAAAAAAACCGTGTGTGTGGGTGTGTGTCTGTGAACATGTTAACTGAAAAACGTAAATTCGGTAAAATTAGTATCTTCCAAGGATGTTACACGACGATTTTGAGAAAAAATACTGTTGCCCAAACTTCCATTTACATGGAAGGAATTTAGATCATTTTTATTTTCTCAAACAAAATGGTTCTAACAATTTGGACTAAAATACCGTATATTTAAGATCTTTGCATGGAAAATAAAATGTATATCTTGAATTTTTGGGAATGGCCTCTGAAGATCTTTTTCTTATGGATGAATTTAGTGAATTTTGCATAACTAGTAAACCGTAAAAATAGACAAAAATGCAGATCTCGTTAAAACACACAACTTTTTGTCGTGGAGTTAACCATTTTTAAAATATTTCTTGTTATTGTTTCTGTTTTGAAATACCTTAACTTTTCACTTACGGGAATTCGTCAACTCCTGGTAATGCAAAGGGTTCCAACCACAAGAATAACAGCTTTTAAAAGATTTGACTGTTTAAATTACAAGAATGCAAGCAATCTGACCATTTGTGCCAATGCTATCTCGATTAGCATGAAGTAAATGGAAGAATAAGCGTTTTAACAATAATTTGTTACCGATATGTAGAGAAGGTCATGTGAATGGTGTACATAAGATTTTTTCGTTTCCTCGCAAGCTAAAATGTTTCTTAGAATAGCAAATCCGTTGCTACAGCAGCAAGGAGCGGTTAGGAAGCTTGCATAAGCCTCCTGGATAATAACTTGGGACTGCTGAGGTCCACGTCACTGAGGAATTGCTATGAAACATTATGACACGAACGTGAGGGAAGATTCTGTGGCACGTGCGGTTTCTGGCGGGTGTCTTAGAATTTACTTTGTCGGAATCATCGCCGTTACTTGGTACAAGGTGACGTTAATCTTGAATCCTCACCGTAACGATCATCATGTGAGGGGAGACGATGGTCTCAGCTTGCGGTTTTCTTGTAGCTACGTTTTCCTTTGATACGCCATCCTTAGAGCAAAGCCGTGTGGTGATGGAACATATAATACGGTCTTAAGAGAGGAATGTTTGTCCGAAACGTCGGCTTCCTGCGATGTCAAGAGACGAGGAATTTCCAATTTTGAGATACACTTTCACAAACGGCTAGAACAACTGTTTAGTGTTTCCATTTTTACTTTCTCTATACGTACTATGTACATACTGTAAAGATAAGCTATTGCACTCCACCCAAAATATCGATACCGAACTTTCACCGGAAATACATGTTTTACGGTCCCCTTTATCCAAAAAGGGAATTTTCAGAAAAAGGTCCGTATGTGTCTGTGAACTCAACTCAAAAACGAAAGGTCGGTAAAATACCAAACTTGCTATTTAAGTTTAGTATCTTCCAGGGATGCAACACGAACATTTTGAGAAAAATCACTCCTCCCCCAGCTACCCTTTACATGGAACTTTTTTTCGAAAATTTGAATTTTCTTAAAAATGGCTGTAACGATTTTGATTAAAATATCGTATATTAAAGATATTTACCTGACTAATAAAATTTATATCTTGAATTTTCTGAGAATAGCCTCTGATGCTTACTTTATTCTGGATGAAAGTTACGGAATTTTGAATAACTGCTAAACCGTAAGATATAGATAAAAACTTACTACACAAAAAAAAAAAAAAAAAATGTAGAGGACGTTAAGACACACCATTTATGTTATATACATGTTTTTTCGTGGAGTTGATCGTTTTTTTTTTTTTTTAGATATTCCTTGTTTTTGGTTTCAGCTTTAAAAAACTTATACTTTTCTCATATTGGAATTTGTCAACTCCTGTCCACACAAACAAAGGAACTTCAGTCACAAGCAACCAGCTTTTGATCATGAGTTTAATCTCTGGCACCCTTTATTTCGCTTCTACATTTAAGAAGCAAGTAATAAGACTATTTCTACTATTTTTTTCTCGATTAGCATGAAGTAAATAGAAGCATTAACTTTCTAACAATAAATTGTCGCAGAGATATAGAGAAAGTCATGTGAATGGAACACATCAGGTTTTTACTTTCAGAACACGTAACTATGCATCTGGTGTACAGAGAATATGTTCTATTGCACCCAAAAAGTCTGTACTGAGATTTCACCGGAAATACATGTTTCGGAGATCACAAAATTTAAAATAATAATTTTTAGAAAAAAGTCAATATTATATATATATATATATATATATATATATATATATATATATGTGTGTGTGTGTGTGTGTGTGTGTGTGTGTGTGAGGGGCACCATAGCTCAAAAAACTTTGGACTTCTTGAATGAGAGGCAGAGAGGCTACTACCGTACTACAGAGACGATACTTTTTCTTTTTTCCTTTCAGTGCATTCTATTACGGCTTCTGGATTTGGATTAAAATCACTCTATGCACTTATTAATTTCAGCTACATACATACATACATACATACATACATACATACATACATACATACATACATACATACATACATACATACATACATACATACATACATACATACATACATACATACATACATACATACATACACACACACACACACACACACACATGCATGCATGCATGCATGCATGCATACATACATACATACATACATACATACATACATACATACATACATACATACATACATACATACATACATACATACATACATACATACATACATACATACATACATACATACATACATACATACATACATACATACATACATACATACATACATACATACATACATACATACATACATACATACATACATACATACATACATACATACATACATACATACATACATACATACATACATACATACATACATACATACATACATACATACATACATACATACATACATACATACATACATACATACATACATACATACATACATACATACATACATACATACATACATACATACATACATACATACATACATACATACATACATACATACATACATACATACATACATACATACATACATACATACATACATACATACATACATACATACATACATACATACATACATACATACATACATACATACATACATACATACATACATACATACATACATACATACATACATACATACATACATACATACATACATACATACATACATACATACATAAAGTTCCCGGAATAGAGACAAAAACAAGTTACTATAAACCAATTTACACATTTTCTTCAAAATAGTTCCATTCCGCGGTGACACATTTCTATCACCGCGTGTAAAGAGGCTGGAAGCACTCCTGGAAGCCATTTTCAGATGTAGTAGTGCTCTTGCCACATGTACAGTAGCTTCTTCAGCGTTCGAAAATCTTGAATGAAACGTTTATGCCATTCATACATCTGAGTTTTCTTCATTGCTGCTTCACCATAAGCTTCTTCCCATTCCAAATTTCTCTAAGAAGGCTGGTTTAACAAAACATCAAACTTTATCTTCGAACGTGCTCCGTTACCGAATTTATTACTTTCTCTAAGTGCAAGGAAAATAAAGGAATCTACTAGGCTATAACGATAGTACTTTTTTTTAAAATACCGGTCATTCTGTGACACAAATGAAATCTAATTCTCTTTACAAGGCAGATGTAAAAGCAAAGCTATATGAAACAAAAGATAACTTACTGTTTGAGAACAGTTTGAAACACATAAGGAATATCTCGAAATAGTTTACCGTACAAAAAATGTATATGATGTAATTGTGTTTTAAGAAGATCTATATTTTTGTGTAGCAAATTTTTGTGTATCTCATACTATTGAATAGTTATAAAAATTCATCCAGAATGAAGGGGTCCTCAAACAGAATTTCAAAAGATATACCATGAAAGTATCTTAAACATGTATCTTAATAAAAATCTTTAGCCATTTTTGAGAAAATCAAAATTATCGAAAAATGTTCTGTTTAAACGGTAGTTGGGGATTTTCCTTAAAATATTCCTGTTGCATCCTTGCAAGATAATCATATATTTAACCCGCTTCACGTTTTTGAGTTACGTTCCCAACATTTTTCCGAAATATTTTTTCTCAAAAATGACTAATGATTTTGATTAAATTGTGGCATGTTTAAGACATTCTTAGGACCAACGAAATGTATATCTTGAATTTTCTGGGAATGGCCTCTGCAACCTCGTATTTCTAGATGACTTTTGTGTAATTCGTATTCCGTCAGAGATAGACAAAAATGGGTACATCTCATTAAAAGACACAATTTTTGTCATATACATTTTTTTTGTAAAGTTATTTCCAAGGTATTCTTGTTATTGGTTTCAGTTTTAAACTAATTAAACTTTTCTCAAGCGGGAAGTTAACTTTCGTCTCATCTCTTTTGGTTTACTCTTGGGAATGCAAAATAAAACCGAATTTGAATTGTTTCACATAGCGATAGCTTTAAAAGGATTTCACTACGTTTTGGCCTAGTGCATTCCCAATTCGTCTGTAGGTTATTTTACGTTGGCTTTAAATCGTTTTATTTTCCTTAAACACACACACACGTTCACCCTCACATACATACTTCCAGACTCTGTGGGGGATAGGGAATAATTCTGGTTAAAGAAATATTCCCAGCCCTAGAACCCGGGACCTCTGGGTGAGAAGTCAGTTCGCTGACCACCCGACCAAAGAGGTAGTCTATCAAAGTCTGTTTGTGGAACAGTTAGAGAACTTCATATGGTTGGAACACATCGGATTTTTAGATTCGCTCATTTTCGGTGCAATCTCAGTATTGCATTTTTGGGTGGAAGAGGATGCCTTCTCTATCTACTAGAGTAGGCTGATAAGTTCCGCGCCTCACAGAGATATGGCGCCAATAGGCTTGTTACACGGAGCATTTATCGTTTAACTCTACACTAGCTTGAAGCCATAGTTACAGTCAATAGCTTATTTAGTTTTCGAATGACAGCATTTTAAACAAGACAACTTCAGAGTTTTCACGAAAATGGAGGATTTGGAAAAACGAGCAGTGATTAAATACTTCCATTTGAAAGGCTAACACCTAAAGAAATCAAGAAGGAAATGAACAGTACATTAAATAATCTGCTCCTGCTTATTCGGTGGTTAAAAGTTGGGTTGCGGAGTTTAAAATGGGACGTACGAGTACTAGTGATAAGCCTCGCTCTGGACGCCCTGTAGAAGTGACAATTCCAGAGTTCATTGAAAAAATGATTCGTTTAATACTGGAAGACCGAAGATTAAAGTTGTTTGAGATAGCAGAGGATGTAAATATATCAAAAAACCTACAGGTAATATTTTAAGTAATGTTTTTGGCTTTCACAAGGTCTGTGCAAGATGGGTGCCGCGTTTGTTGACACCTGATCAAAAGTTACAAAGAAAAACTGTTTCTGCTAAGAATGTGGAGCTCTACCGTAAAAGTGAACTTTTGAGGCAGCTTTTATCATGGATGAAACTTGGATACATCAGTACACTCCAGAAATAAATCACAATCAAAACGGTGGATTGCGCCAGTTGAACCAACTCCAAATAGGGCAAAGTCAATTTTGTCAGCTAACAAGGTTAACGCGAGTGTTTTCTGGGATGCATAGGGAATTATTTTTATTGATACTTGGAAAAGGGTGAAAGTATCACTGTTGACTGCCACGCAAGCTAACTGCAACGTTTGAGTGACGAGGTAAAAAGAAAAATACCTCATTTAGGGGAGAAAAAAAAATCTTGTTTCATCACGACAAGCTCCGGCCCATCGTTCAGTCATTGCAATGGGAAAAATGTGCGAATTAAAGTTGGAATTGCTTGAACATCCACCCTATTCGCCAGATCTAGCACCCAATGACTACCACCTGTTCTCAAACCTCAAACATTTCTTGGAGGACGAAGATTTACAGCAACGAGGAAGCCATTAATGCGGTAAAGAGCTATCTTGAGGGCCTTGATAAATCGCACTACAGAGATGGTTTAATTAAATTTGAACATCGATATGACAAATGTATTAGCCTTTCTGGAGATTATGTTGAGAAATAAAGCAAAAAAACAAAGCTTTTTAAATGCTGTTTTCATTGAGAGGCTCGGGACTTATCAGCCGACCCTCGTATTATGTACATTAAACTTCTATATTAGAGAAATTAAAAATTAAAATTTCGGATTATAATACTGGAGTATTTTGTATAAATTAAAACCTTTTGCAAACTTCTGAATTGCGCCGCTCATAAGCACCACAGTTGCGTGTCGACGTTAATTCCGTCAGGAACTAACCCTCCGTATTGTGTCGTCGAAGTTTAAGGATGTGTTATGTGAGTAATTCGCCGCTCCTCGGCCCTTCTGCTGGCTTTTTCTTGTGCCGTGCGAAGGAAAGGAGCAAAGATCCCGCATGCCGACGAAAGAGCTCACTTTAAACGTACCCACAGCTATGTTCTATGTGTTGCGGGGTGGAATACCTGCCTCTTGACGTTGTAATTTGTTGCAGGGGGGGGGGAGAAAAAGCATGCATGTGGTCTGGTTGTGTTTACATTGGGTGGAATCTTACATCCCACCCTCTGGAATGCACGTGAAATGCCTCTTATGAGCTTCCTCCTGCAAACTGCTACTTTCTTCTGCTGCTTTCTGAGGGATCCTTCATGGGAACCAAGTGGAAAACTTGGTCTAACGGAACCACAATCGATTTAAATGAAACTTAAGCGCCTTGATGTTAACCCGTTCTTACGCCGCGAGGTATGTACCCAGACTGCAACACCACGCTCTTAAGGTGATGCATTTGTAACATTTGGAACATTCATATAAGACGACTTATTAAAAATTATACCTGTTATTATAATGCGTATGTGACATTTGGAAAATTCATATAAGACGACTTATTAAAATGTATACCTGTTATTATAATGCGTTTGTGAAGTTTGGAAAATTCATATAAGACGACTTATTAAACAGCCATTTTACCTTGCAACGGTGATTATTTTCAACCAACCATAAAGACATCGGAACATTATATTTTATTTTTGGTGCATGAGCAGGAATACTAGGAACATCTTTGCTGCTACAATGAATGGGAGAACAAAATGAAATGTAAAAAAACGGTTTAAAGTTGCATTATCAACGGCAAAACCAGGTTTAATTTTAATTATTTTTGTTATAGTTGGTGTAGCTTTTTTACTTTATTGGAGCGTAATTTATACCTGTTATTATAATGCGTTTGTGACATTTGGAAAATTCATATAAGACGACTTATTAAAATGTATACCTGTTATTATAATGCGTTTGTGAAGTTTGGAAAATTCATATAAGACGACTTATTAAAATTTATACCTGTTATTATAATGCGTTTGTGACATTTGGAAAATTTATATAAGACGACTTATTAAAATTTATACCTGTTATTATAATGCGTTTGTGACATTTGGAAAATTTATATAAGACGACTTATTAAAATTTATACCTATTATTATAATGCATTTGTGAAATTTGGAAAATCCATATAAAGCGACTTATTAAAATTAATACCTGATATTATAATGCGTTTGTGAAGTTTGGAAAATCCATATAAAACGATTTAAATGTATACCTGTTATTATAATGCATTTATGAAATTTGGAAAATCCATATAAGACAACTTTATTGAAATTTATACCTGCTATTATAATGCATTTGTGAAATTTGGAAAATCCATATAAGACGACTTGTTGAAATTTATACCTGTTATTATAATGCATTTGTGAAATATGGTAATTCCACAATATTTAAGATTTATGAAATTTATGCCTATTATTATTATAATGCAGTTATGAAATTCGGAAAGCCCACAGTATATAAGACGACTTATTGAAATATACAGCTGTTATTATATTTATTTTAGCCAGTTATTACGGTGCGTGGTTTGTACCCCGGGCTGTAATGCCACGTTCTTTAGGTAATGCATTTTTAAAATTTCGAAAATCCAGAGTATGTAAGAAAATTATTGAAACTTATACCTGTTATTATATTTATGTTAGCCCTTTCCTACATCTTGTGGTTTGTATCAAGAGGACTAGAACAACATACTTCCTATGTTATACGAGGTTGTAGTTCCAGTAACTCCTGTAATCGCGCTATACGTTGGAGTATCGTATTTTGATTGGTTGCCTTATTATCCATTGAAAGTTGCTAAAATCGAATGTTCCATATGTGAGCTGTGTTGTTCTACCCAAAACTTTGATGTTGATATTTCATCGGAAGTATGTGTTTTGAGGTCCCCTGAAAAGCGTTTTTAGAAAAAGGTCCGTGTGTGTCTGTGGACAAGATAGCTAAAAATGAAAATACTGTTATAAATCAAGCATTGTATTTATGTTTAGTTTATTCCAAGGATACAACTCGAAGATTTAAAAAAAAAAAAAAAAAAAAAAAAATCTGCCTCCTTAAACTACCCTTTATATGGAAAAGTTTGAACATTTGTGTTTACTCAAAAATGGCTCTTTCGATTTTGATTAGAATATCGTATATTAAACGTATTTACATCACAAATAAAATGAATTCAAAATTTATATTTTGAATTTTCTGGGAATAGCTTATGAAGATCTCTTTATTCTGGATGAGTTATGCAGACTTTTGCATTACGGTTAAACCGTAAGAGATAGACAAAAACTTAACACCCACAAAATGTAGATCATGTTAAAATATTTTTTTAATTTTATGTAATAAACATTTTTCTTGTAGATGTCACCGTTTTTGAGATATTCCTTGTTATTGTGTCAGTTTTAAAATACCTAATTTTTTGGAAACGGGACCATGTGAAGATAACCGAACCTCAATTGTTTCACATATCGCCCAGCTTAAGATTTAACTATCGATTTAGCATAATGTATTCCCTTATTTCCCTTCTTCTTAAAATGAAGCAAGTAATAAGCCCAATTTTGATAATATTTATTTAAATTAACACGACGGAGATAAAGGAACAATCTTTTGTAAGAGTAGTTTGAACATAATACAGCTAGAGAAAACTTTCCTCACTCAATCACTCCTTCACTCATTCCACTCCTTCACTCACTCACTCACTCACTCACTCACTCACTCACTCACTCACTCACTCACTCCTTCATTCCCTCACGTGGTTATGCGCTTATAGCAATTAGTATGTTTATTACTTTCTCTAAACACACTATGCACATACTAGACAGGGAAGGATTATATTCCTCCAAAAATTTGGTGTCGGAATTTCATCGGCAATATATGTTTTGAGGTTCCCTGTAGCCATGAAAAGCAATCTAGGTCTATGACTCTGCCCGTGAACATTGTAGCTGAAAATGAAAAGATCTTTAAACACCAAATATTTAAGCTTAGTACCTCTAAGGATGCGTCACGAAAATTTCTTTAAATGAAGAAAAAAAGAAGACAAAATTGTTTTCTTAAAAATTGCTCTTAATGGTTTTGATTAAAATACCATATTAAAGATATTTACATCACAAATAAAATGTATACCTTGAACTTTCTGGGAACAGAATCTGAAGCAACTTCATTTTGCAAAACTTGTAAACCATAAGAATTAGAGACAAAACCCACACGCAAACATGTAGAACTCGTTAAAACACTTAATTTGTGTCGTATGCAGTTTCACCATATGCAGACGGTTTCAGAGACATTTCTTGTTATTGTTTTCGATTTAAACTAGGTAACATTTCTCAAATGGGAGTAACCTTTCGTTTTATGTTCCTTTTCTTTTACTTCAATTGTTCATATTACGACCAGCTTTTAAAATATTTGATTATCGCATTGGCCTAGTGTCCTCCCTTATTTTATTTCTGCTTAGAAGGAAGCAAATAATAATAATAATAATAATAATAATACAATTATTGCTAACGTTTGTCTCAATTAGCATGATGTAGATGAATTGACTATTGTTTTTCCAAGCTGATAGAAACAGTCATGTGCATGGAAGATATCAGATTTTTTTTCTTAATTTTATACTATAATTTATTAAGAGTTTGTTCTCTTACTGTTTAATTTCTTGTTAAGTAAGATATAGTGCACAAATTAGTTTTCGGTATAAGTTTTATCCTGCTCTCTAAACTTTAATTTTGTCACTTATTGTTATTATCCACAATTCGATGCAATGCATCACAGGAACCGCAGTGGTCTTGTGATACTTCTGTTATTTACCATTTCTTGTTTTATTTTGTAGAGTTCATGTTATTATTCCATTTATTTGTTAAATGTATTAGTCTTCGTATTCTATCTTCGTAAACGTTTAAAGGTAACAAGTTGTACTAAATTATTATTTCCAATATATGTAATTTTTTCACTATTATTTTGCTTTTTGTGTAATTAAATTTGTGTGCTTTGTAGTAATCTTTATTTTAATTTCTTGCTTATTCAGTGAAATGTGAATTAAATTGCTATAAATTTTCTTCGTTATTTTGCGATATTATGATATCGTGTGTATGTAACATTATGCTAAAATATGTATTCTTATCAATTGCATTTCTATATGTACTAATAGATATATATGCGATAAATAGTTCAAGTATATGATCACATGGGCAAACGAGGAAGACGTAACAATGTTAACAAAAGGTTAGTGCTGGCTGTGCTGAAATTAATTGGCATATGTATCTTTAAGTACTAATTTATTCCCTACCACTTCTCATGTTTGCTTAAAAAAGTGTTCGCTAAAAGTAAAATGAAGTTAAACTCTGAGAGAAGTACTCTGCAATACATAAAAACAAAGCTCAAACTCTCTGCAGAGGCTTGTGATTCGCGGATACAAAAAGTACTATCGAAATGAAACGAGCATCTCTCGTATGTGCGAGAAGGGCGAGGAATCTTGACAAACTGTAGGAGTACGGAGGGTGTTCTTCAAATTCTATCAGTTATTAGGAGGATTACGAGCTGTAGCACTAACAATTTCTTATGAGGTTAGATTAGCATTAATTTTTTATTTTTTGTTAGAAGTTATTTGAATCATTTTAATCCAACCAAAAATAGCTACCAAAAATTATTGGACTGGAAAATAGTTTAACATTTCTTTACTGGATCGGTAGAGTCAGACTGAAAAAATTAAATGCCATAGCCGGGATTAGAACTACGGATCTCACGGTCTCTAATCGGTTGATCTTCCACTGAGCTACCATGGCAACATGCATAGCATTGAATTTCTCAACTGACTCGCATGTGTCCCGGTAAACCACAAGTTGTTCTCCAATTATTTTGAGATGACCACTTCAATGGCGACTTACAATGTTGCAAGTACTTTAAGTCCCAGGATTCATAGTATAGCCAACTATTATAGTCAATTGGTATGGGTTTAATTGTTTTTTTTTTCACACAAGCAGTGTGTAGGATAGGAGTTGGATAGGAAGAGTCAGACTGAAAAACTCACATTCAATGCTCAGTGGAAGAGCAACCTGCTAGAGACCGGAAGATCCGTGGTTCAAATCCCGACTATGGCATTGAATTTTTTAACCTTACTGTACCTATCCAACTCCTGTCCTAGTACGGCTTGTGTGAAGAAAAGAATTAAACCCATTTACCGCCTTGATTAGAGGATTAAGGACATACATGTTGGGCGCTACCGGTAGACCGGAAAAACGTAGAGGGAAGATAGCTAAATTTCTATTTAAGATAAGGCAGACGAGATGGTAAGAGTTAAATCGTATCCCGCTGCATGTTGGTGATTAATTTTTATGCGATTTTATGATGTTAGCAGCTATGGCTACTGTGCTGTATTTGCTTACCTCTTAAATACTAATTTTTTTCCAATATTCTTTCATATTTCATAACAATGGAGATAACACTGTTCATCTATGTTTATATTAGCTTTTATTGTAGTAGTAAGCTTTTTCTTTTCTCTCCTGCGTACTTTATTATGCCGCGTGTTATAAAATAACGCACGGTCTATTGGATCCTTGCGGTTGTTACGGATCACTGTCTGTATACTTTAATTTAAATATAATACATATACGTTACATAAAAAGCGTTTATTTCATCCGATAATTTAATAACATAAAACGTTTTTTTTTCTTCTCAAAGTTATTTCATGTTATATCTCGATAATAATTGTTTATACGCAGAATGTGGGAACGACAATTATCTGTTTATATTAAAACTTAGTTTTAATGTTCATTGTTTATGCAGCAAAAGATTCAAACGTATATACAAGCAAACTTAAATAATTATAAAATAGGGATTATTTCGAAAATGTGTTAATGCCAAAATAGATATTTGACAAAATGTGGATATTTCAGTGAATACCATCCTTTTTTCGGTAAAATCTCTAATTTGTAGTCATTCATATGTAAACATATATGAAACACAATATGGGTGAGCTTGATTTCACAATTATTTACAGAAAATGCATGAATATTTTTATGTCAAACATTTGGATTTTATTTATTTAATATTTTAAAGCAAACGTCCCTTAATCTAGTTGATCATTAAGGGGGATCAATGAATGAAATTGATAATATGACTCTCAATACATCCTGGGCAAAAGAGACATATAGAGCTTAAAGTTACTCAACATTTGTTTCTTAAATACCTAAGGGAAAACCCTGAAAAAAAAAAAAAAAAAAGATTAATGCGGGTAACTCCCTCTAATCGAGATTCGAACTCGGGATCGTTAGAATACGTGACGGTGACCCTACTCCCATAGCACAGAGATGGGCAATCGAAACTTATTAAAGCCAATTTGGACAAATAAAACAGAGCAAACATGTTTCCAATTAAAGGATTCCTTTCAAAGTCTTTTAAAACTTATATTTCCAGTAAAATCATGATATCGAATTTTTAGGAGGAATGTAATGCCTTTTATACCTATTATGTACTTGGCGGAAAAAGTAAACTTACATTAAAGACCACGAGAACTGGCTAACATTTTTGACAGCGTGACTGCATTTATCCAGTTCGGTGTTCCTCCATTGCTGCTGCTACCAATAGTTTCACTCGCATCTGTCAATATCCTTTGTAATCACAATAATTTGGTCACAGAGTAAAGAAAGTAAAACCTATTAAACCTTGGTGTGTGAGGTTGCGAGATCTGGTAAGCTCCTGGTGTATTTGTTGTGTACCTGCCTTTATTACCTCTTAACCATGTTAGGATGGTTTTAGGTATGCTGTTGAGGATGCGTTCTCAAGATGATCAAATCTGGTTTAGAAATATTGAGCCCCCTTCCATGTATGGGTGAGCCGAATCTTCGTGTAGTAGCCTCAGTGGGAAACATCGGCATATGGAGTGGATAGACTGAAATCCTCTATTCTGAATCCGTTGAAGTCAGTCAAGCCAGAAGCCTTATGGCATGCTCTACAGCTTGCAGGCATAAAGCATGCATTACGCTTAAGCAATTAACAAAACCTTCACACCAAGTAGGATGCTCAGGACTGCATTTGGAAGGTCTTGGGTTCACATTCTATTGGCTGAATCAATCTGGCTGAGGTTTTTTGTGGGTTCTCTCAGTCGCCAAAATAAATTCCGGATTAGATATTTGATACGACAATATAGTCTAAAACAACAGTATAAATGAAAAATATATGGAAATTGGAATTACGGCGCCATCTATCCACTGATAGTGAAAGCATCTAGACTGGATAGCACCCCATCGCCATCTGCTTGTCGCAAAATAGTATGGGGTATAAGACATGTGACTTTGAAGGCTGGTTGTAACCGCTTGAGTGCAGATGTCTCCATCCAAATACAAATGGTAGTCGCACCATCTGCTTGGCAGGAATTGAAAGTAACATGGGTATGGGAAAAAGACCACGAAGGCTTCTGTCCACCACATCAGATAGAACATTATAAACAGAATCGTCGTGACGTTAATGCTACGTTAAATAGAGTAAAAAAATCATGCATGTTCTCCGTTCTTCACTGTTCACCACATTCTCCTATTGATTTATTCTCAAAACCCTGATGATGCATAATATATTGCTGCTTAGATTCGACGGCTAGCTTTCGCTCTGCCTATAGATTAACTCGCCAACTGTCTAAGGCCAACCTGCAATCTACATATTTCTGAATGCTCTTCATGAGCAAACTCTTAGAAGTATATGTCCTGAAGTTTGAAAGAGTTCTCCGAATATATTCTTTTTTTGATTGCAACTTTGCCGATAGGGAGGCGGGTAATGCCACGAACATATGTATGAACTTCCCTCTTTCCAATCTGTTTTTAACACCCTTCTCTCTCATTCCGTCTTCGCACCCTTCTTCCCATTTTTATAACAGTTCTCCAATAACTGTTTTCTCTCTTTTTTTTTTTTTTTTGCTGGAGGAACGACGAACATCTCGCAAGTAATGAGCCCTGTACGAAATGCAATTCTTTTCTTTATGGAGTGGAAATGCGATCTTAAGTCTATGGCTCATAAAAAGTAGCGCTGAAAAGATGGTATAACTTTCCAGATTTTCTTGTAATAGTCCTGAATCCTTTGGATTATATATGAGCTCATAACGGTCGTGCTACAGCCAGCGCCATCTAGAATTCGGAATTACCTTTGCGAAACAGGGCAAACTTGGAAATTGAACAACCACAAATAGACAAGTCATTTGTTAGAGTTATAATAAATGTTGCAAATATATCCATTAACTTCAAGGAATAATTTTGCATTTATAGATATTTGACAGAAATAACACATCAATCTACAAAACTAAAAGAAATTGCCACAGTTTGGTTTTTGTAATGACTCGAGATACAACTTGAAGTTACGCTAAGTTTAGTGTAAGGCAGGATAAATACGAAGGGAACTCTTCACCGAATCAGTTCGGTTTTTGTACACAGAAAGATAATAAAATACTCCTGCGTTGTGATTTTGCTGAAAATGTAAACGATGACGAGTATTGGTGTTTTATCACAATTTTCATTGATGTCATTCTGGTACAACCTACCAGGCGAGTAAGACAAGCCAAAATCAATTCCTTCACCCCAACCCCGCTCTACGCTCCCTCAGTACAGGCTGACTTATATAAGCAGTGTATTAATTTTGTCCACCATGTGCGCGAATTACCTTTGCATTAGAATTTCAGTATGTAGCATAGAGGAAAGATTTACTTAATTTTGTATCACCCGGTGAGAGAGGTTGTTATTATCCAACCAGAAAGCTTAGGAATCACCAATTCGCAATTCATTTGTCGCAAGTCACGTTTCATGTCATGTCACTTTCGGTAACGTGGCCTGTCCAAGAGTATAGCAAATAGGTTAGAAGAAAGGGGCGGAGTCGGGAAAACACTCCTTCTTACGATAAGTATTTCCAGGCGTATTTTTAATGTCTTTGAGTACACCTATACCCTAAGGGAAGAGTAGGGGTGCGATGAGAGGGAACACCGTGTGTTCAGAACCAGGAGCAACGGTTATGACAGGGTTCCTACGGTTGCCAGATTGTAACACTCAGACAGTAGGACGGGTAGACCGTCGAAGCCGCCCCTCACAGGATCCAGCCCCATTTTACCCCAAAGGGCTATCCATACACCCCGGAAATCAGCCGAAAACCGAGGGATGGTAAGCGTTCCACAGAACATCTTCCCCGGCATACCGCACCGAATCACCACTTGCCGACATTTGTGGCTCTGAAATGCACCAACGGGCAGAGGGAAACAGAACGATGTGGAGGCATAGAAAATTCAAGGAATCAAAGAAACTACTCCAACATTTGCCTCCATACTCCAACTTTGCGTTGCGAAAACCGCTCCGTCCCGAAAGATGTCATGGGTCAGAGTGGACATTTTCTGGGGATCGAATCCGCCACGTCCCGAATGTGAGTCACGCGCGTTAACTCTGTCGCTAGCTCGCTCGGTAAGTTTAGCTGAAGTTCTTGCCTTGCCATGCCATCAGGGCGTCTCAGGTTCGAGGCTCTACCGGCTGCTGTATCGTGGTTCAAGATATAAATTAAGGATACATCTGTTACCTCTTATCTCAAGAAGGGTGAGAGCAATAATGGTGGATGTAATTCTAGTTATGTAAGTGGCTAGCCAAGATATTCCTCTTAATTAGTTGATTTCACATTTTCTACATACCTACCTATCTCTTTCCCGATATCCTACAACTCGTAATAATTAATGGTAAGCTAAATTAGCTGTCACACGATATTACCCTACCCTTCTTCACATAACATGTAGATTTTCAGCACATCTCTATTAAGCGGGAGTGGATTGGGCTGCTTGAAAAACACTTCCCCTTCTTATACAAAAATCTGTTGTATCCATTCACATGGGTTTCTCTATATCTCTGTAACAAAATATTGTTAACTTCTACTTTATAATCGAGATAAACATTAGCAGAAAGGGTCTTATTATTGCCTTCTTGTAAGTAGATTGTAAAACGGCTTCTATACAGGTAACCTTCTGAATTTATTGTTTTTTTGTTTTTTTTTCTCTTTTGATATGGAATTTATTATTCTTCATTGGAAAATCTTTGTTCTATTACTTTACCTATTTCAATAATTTATTCTTGGATCTTGGCAAAGAGGCTATTCTTTTATATAGTATAATATTTGCAAACATTTAGGAATACGTTTTGGAAATACTGTTAGGTAAATCTTGCTTGAGCAGGACACGATAGTCATTTTGTTATTTGTTACCTTAGTTTGAGTTTGAAGTGCATTAGACTTAGAGGATGAGTGAAATTCTGGGTTCAATGATTTTAGCCAATTTAGTATAGAATTTTTATTCTTTTAATGGGCCTGTATTTTCTCTTATTATTGCTAAGCACTTATTGCTGGTAAAAGTGAAACAATTATATATATATAATATATAATGTGTGTCTATATATGTATAGACACACACACACACATACAAACTATGTACCCGTTTGAGAATGAAAATCATTTTTCAAAGGTTTTATAATGTTTTGTCTGATTCTGGGAGTTGAATATTAAGATAGTTAGCCTTGGGTGGAACATTTGATTGTTAAAATTTAAAAGAGACTTTATTATTCTGTTACTTTTATTATTTTGCACTCCAGCCAGAGTGGTATATGTTTCTCCATAATGAATAAATTCTGCTTGGAGCTAGCGATTGGTAGTTTTTTAAGCTGTACCTCTTCGTCTAGTTGTCTTCCCTTTTCCTCAGATACATTAGTTTTTCATTTTTCTTACCGGCCTTATGGAAGTGTCTTGAAGTTTTTGACTTTCGATAAACTTTCACAGTGCGGTGCTGTGTGTGCAGCGGACGTGCGGTAGCGCAATGGGAAGTAGAGGAAAACTCATACACTGGACTAACGCGATAGTGAACTCTTTTAATAGTTGGTTGGTATGTGATAGGAATCCACATATTTGCATGATCAGGAGTTGACAAATACCCGTATGAGAAAAGTTTTAAGTATTTTAAAACTGAAGCCATTTCGGAAACATTTCCCACCAAAAAATATAAATGGCATAAAGTGTATGTATTGTGTGGGTACATTATTGTGTAGTGGGTTTTTGTCCATTTGTTACGATTCACCAGTTATGCACAATTCAGCAAAATTCATCCGAATGAAGAGCCCTTCAGAGGATATTCCTAGAAAATTCAAGATATGCAATTTATTTGCCATGTAAGTATCTTGAATATGCGGTATTTTATTCAAAATCATTTAGAGCCATTTATTTCAAAATCAACATTTTCAAAATTTGTCCATGTAAATTGTAGTTTGGGGTGGAGGGAATTTTCTTCAAAATCTTCATGTAAAATCCTAAGAAGATACCAAACTTAAATAGTAAGTTTGGTGTTTTAACGACTTTTTTTAAGAAAAACATGGATATAAGCGACCCTAAAATGTGTATTTATGGTGATATTTCGGTAAGGAATTTTTGGTTAGCGATTTTTTTTTTTCAATTCCATGTGCTGCTAAATATAATTTGGTAGTTGTTGAGATGGCATGGTTTCCCGTACAAGAGTGTTTTTACAAGACTCAGACATAAAATTATATCTTATACTACATGTAAATCTATTCCTACTCGTGTAGGTGATACTAAAACTAAAACATAGTTTTCATTGATATTAAAGGTACAACAACAAACGCCTCATAGTCAGCGTTGATTAGGGAGTTAAGACAGTAACATACTCTACATTTGGCAGATCTATAGTGGTAACGGAAGTACCGAGTCATGTGTTTTCCTAAATATACCGACATGCTGCATAGTGGTTAGCTAACATTAAGGGAACTTTTCTCCTACGAAACTCCGACAAAGAACCTATACCTTTAGTTATTTGTTTATTCTTCCCAGATCCGGACAATGAAGTTCCTGCTAGGAAATATCTGTCGCTAATACTATCTTTTAGAGGCATTTTAAAATCAGCGATCTTGAGGATGTAGGCAAGGACAAAGATAACAGAGGAAAACATATTATCTGAATACTACCGAAGGATTGTAGATAAAATTGAAGAAAAATGAATATCTTTTTCAGTTACATAATTTTATTTTACTGCCTTAATCGTAATACTAAATTAAACATTTGTACATTTAACATTTCTCGTTGATATTTATAGTACGTTGTTGAACGCTTTCTCTTAGGATAATTACAAAATCATTAGGATAAATACTCGTAATTAGAGAAAAATACGAGTACGTTTGTTTTGCATTCAACAATTTCGAAATTGTTGCCTCATTAGTAGTCTTTTGACAGGGCAACTCATTAACCACGTTACTGGAAAGCTCCGACAGATTTACCGTAGTAAAAAGGAGAAGCCCGTTTGTTTTCATGAACGTACTTGCTAATAATACTCTCTGAGGAATGAGTATGTAAGCATCACACAAAAGTCGTTCGTGCACTACCTAATCTCATATTGATGTAATTTTAAATGTTACATAAACACATACGTAAAAGAGTTTCGAAATTTCGACATCAAATTTCGGCATAGTTTAAATATAAGCTGTAATACTGTTATATTATTTCGATACCGTTTCGAAACGGCCTGTGTATTACCTTCTACAAAAAGGAGGTAGGAAGTAGGACGATCTATATTAAAATAATTGAAACGGCACTTCAGGAGCTGAATCCATGAAGATGAAAAATAAAAATTAGCATATGTATATACTACTTTTTTAGGATTACTTCTGGAATATGAAGATATACCTTACACAGATTATAGACATCACTTCATTAGCAAAATTTTTCATCCCTCTGTATTTTTAATAACGAGCTATGGCTTCTTTATGCTCAATGAAAACTAAATAAAACAAATATGTCTAGATTCGATTCTTTAATTAGGATAGTTTACGTCTCCAGCAGAGTCAGGAAGTATGCATACAGGCGTATCAGTGTGTACGTTAATAAAAAGCGAATAAAATATCCATGCTTTAAGTCGAGGAGATAAAATAAAATCAGTTTCGTCTAAAGTCATACGTAGCTTCTGAAATGACCATAGAGGTTAAAGGCTATACAAATAAAACAAATATGCATAATCTGGGAAAACTTATAAAACAAACTGACAAACTTTTGGAAACAACTGATGCACAGATATTTTGTTACTAATGATAAATCTCCTCTAAGACAGCAAATTAAATAAAATTGAATTGGATAAAACTGTAAAATAAATTAGGAGGAAAGGAAGTTCAGTAATGCCACAATTTCAACTGATAGACCAGAGGGTTTCAGAATATTACTGCTCTGCCTATTCTGTACATTGATGAAGACTGATATAAATTTTCGCGGAATGTACACAGTGGGATAACCAGCAAATAATCAGATTCGAAAAAAAATCCTAAATTTTGTTAGGAGCAGATTGGTATTTGGAATATACTGGTTCTCCGGAGGAACTGGAAAAACATGGGCACTTTCCTGACTCAAGAGTGCGAAACCAGATCCAGCACAGTCAGTTAGCAGGAGGCAGTTCATCTATGTGTTTCTTTCCTTTTAAATGCTACTTAGTGCAAAGTTCATACATAGACATGATAATGCATTCCACCCAAAAATTTAATACAGGGATTTCAGAGAATATACACCTTTTAGGGCCACCTGTATATAAAAAAAAGCAATTTTACCAAAAAGGCCTATTGTGTCAGTTGAACAACTTGACTAAAAACGAAAAGTCTGTTAAATACCAAACTTTGTAGATAAATTCAGCATCTTCGTTTTACGTGGAAACATTTTCGTAAACTTTCATTAACACTTAAAACTATTGGACATCAATGATATTGAAGCTATGAATATTCAGATTTTTTAGATATTGAATTTGACTTATACATAATTCCCCAAAATGAATTAGATCCTTATAATATTCGACTACTTGAAGTTGATAAACGAACATTACCATTAAGGTATTAACACGACTTCTAATTACATCTTTGGTTTAAAAAAAGTCTCTTAACGATTTTTAATAAATAAATATTTACATGGTAAACAAATTGTGTACTTGAATTTTCTAGTAATATCCTATGAAGACCTCTTCACTCTGAATGACTTTTGTATAACTGCTAAGACGCAAGAGATAGAAAGAAAAACCCAATACAAAAAATGAAAGAAGCAAAAAGAAAGAAAGAGAAGTAGTTCTCGTTAAACACATAATTTATGTCATATTTGTTATAAAGTTTCCGAGATATTATTTCTTATTGGTTTCAAATTTAAGCTACTTAGAATTTTCTCAAATATGAAGTCTCTTTTGTTTCATTGCTCTGTCTCTTTTCTTTTGTTTATTTTTTTAACTCCTGGCCTGGCGAAATAATCAAATTTCAATTATATTATATAGGTAGCAACCTGCATTTAAAAATGTTACTTTTGCTTTAGCGTAATGCATTTCCATATTTCTCTTCTGCTTATAAGAAAACAATATGACAAGTTCTGCTTATGTTTATCTCGATTAGTATGCTGTAGATAAATAATAATGTTTTGTAAGAATAATTTGTTTACAGAACAGGTAGAGAAAGTCCTGTGATTTTTAAAATAACAAAATAACAAGCTCACTCATTTCCCAGAAAACTGTATCTGACGTTCTTGAACATTTGTCTGAAGTATGACATTTGGAACTCGTCCAACTTTTGGTTCTTCCAAAACTATTGGAATAAATGAGTCCCAAAATGTGTATTCACATCATCTGCCAAGAAAAGGGGCAGCTGAAACAAAATGTTCGTGTACAATTTGCCCCATTAATTGAACATTCTTAAATTATTTTCTATAAACTATGCCCACTACTATATAGAATTAACTTGCTGATCTTAAGATTACGTCAGCACAGTGTTATTTAGCTGAGAAGCAAAAAGAAATGAAGTGATAGTTTGAAACTTGTAATTCGCGATGTGGGAGCCGCCATTGGCATTCCAAAGAGAATTGTCCGCGTGGAGCCGCGTAATTGTGACATCTGAAGACGCCATTCTCATTGGTTGTAATATCAAGTGCTGGTTGGTTCGCATGTTTAATATGCCCGAGAGGTTCAGGCCTCTCAAAAACACTCATTTTGTTTGTATGTGTCCTGCGCTGAAGAAGGAGGACCTTGAAGATATTTTAATGGTAGAGGAAGGCTACTTAAACAGAAATCGCTGTCGGCCAGGCCAGAAACAAAGAACTTCAATTATTATTATTGATAATGATAGACGAGTCGTTATAGGACGTATCATAATATGGTAGAGGTTGCTCATCCTAAGAAGTATCAAAGACCTTTATAGCTTGAATGACGGTCAGATTTGGATATTTCTGAGGAAACTAGGACCGGAATTCTAATGAAGCACCACGAGAAATCGTAAATTAATCTGGATACGGCCATTTTAAGAGAATTTGTAATGGAATATATTAATTCACATTTGTGACACTAGGGATTTCATCATATAATTTGTTATGAATATTTATAAATGTTGGGCTTGATCTGAGGCATCTGTGCACTTACAATCATTTCCTTAAGAGTTTGTATGATACAGGGCAAATATGTGGCACGCATAATTAAATCCAGTATGAAGTTCCGTAGCCTTTACTCTTTTTTAACCAATGGTGACTAGAGAAAGAACTGCAATTCAGCCTATATTTCAGGACAAAATATAAGATCTCAATAGAATAAATCCATTATGAAATCTCTTGAAACGAAGCAAAAAAAGAATTTAACCGAGAGGGATAACATCTATAGTTCGAATTCGGAAGGTCCCAGTTCAAATCCCGTGACTATTTTTTCGTGGTTTCCCCTCAGCTGCTAAGGTGAATGCCGGTTGGATAATTAATACCACGATACAAAATTTCACCCTCAGTTAAAACAACAGTATAGCTATAAATAGATGCCATCTATTCACAGAGAGTTAAAGCAGCTAGAGGGAATGGCTCGTAACGCCATCTGTTTGTCGCGGAGCAAAGTAGTGTGGTTGCGGGGATGTGATCTCGAAGAGCTGGTTGAACTCTTGTCATCTGGCTACGGATGTGAAAGCAGCTAGACTATGGCTCCCTATCACAATCTGCTTGGGAGAAAGCGAAAGTGATATGGTACGGGTAGTCTTGAAAGGCAACGAGGTGTTGTACGGAACAGTTTCGTCGCTCTATGGCCTAGAAATTAAAGCGACTTAAAATAAAATAGACTAAAATTAAAAAAAAAAAAAAAAAAGTAACGTCCATGCGTGCCTCTATGTTTGTGAGTAAGTCAAAAACAATCTTATAAATATAAAACTTTGTATTTGATTCAGACATATTTAGAGGAAGACGGAGAATGAAATGAAATTTCATTTAAGTCTTTGTATGGAAAAATATCTACTGAAATCCAAGATCATTAACGCAGGAACTCTTAAACGAGAGGTTCAAATATTGCCAGGAATGTGGTTTATTTCCGGGTTTCCTCAATTCTCATAGCTGGAAAATACCACAAAGTAACTTAAACTTAAGCAAGGAACGTTTCCTTCCCAAATTTCCTTTCGCAATTATAATCTTATAAATAATCATTGTTTACCGCCTTTGGCACCAAATGTAGCAGTGAGTTCTAAACCATCCAAAAGAAAAGAAAAATATTTAAATTTCTTATTTTCTCAAAAATGGCTAACGACTTCAAGATATTAACATGACAAATGAAATAAATATTTTAAGTTTTCATCTCTTCGTTAGGATTAGTTCTTTAAAATATTGTATAACTAGAAAGTCACAAGAGCTAGACAAATTCATCTTGTGGAAAAAATTTAGATATAGCTAAAATACAAGTTTATTAGAAAGCTTTTGAGTCTTCGTGTCGGTGTTCTGAGCTACCATAATGAGATACCCTTTCGCGCGTTAAATTTTTCATTTAATTAAGGTTACCCAGTAAACCTTCAAGACAATTTCAAATATTAGAGATACCCTGCCAAAGATAGTCTTTAACTCTAAAGCACTGACTGACATTAAACACAATTGCAACATTGAAAGCTGTATTTGAGGTTTTATAAGTCAAATACTTCAGATCGGCATACCCGCGGTACAAGTCTGTTGAGGAATTGATTTTTCAAGCCTAAGTAAATTTTTAAATTTACCACCCACGTACAATTAGATTGAAGGATAATAATAAATCACAAAGCTTGATTCAAAAATGTATTTCTCCTACCACTAGGTGTTTTAGAAATAACCCATTATTATACATTTAACTAAATATATAATGTTACGAAATACTCAAGAGTTTTGCAATTCCTCTTTATGGTTTTCTTTTGCAAGAACTTTTTCATACGACTTCTGAGCTTATTCCTCCAGGTTTCTAAAATAAATGCTTGCGTGGCTTTTTTGCACTTTGTATTTAAATAAGCAGTAGTTATTGTTTAATCCAAAGTATTTTCCGGACAAATTAGTATACTGAATCCCATAATATTGGCAGAAGAATAATTAGTTATTTGAATCTAAAATGTATAATGGATATGCGAGACTTTTTAAAACTGATGGAACAGTCTAAGAGTTTATCCCACAGGTAATTTTTACTCTGAGACCAAAGGGAAAAGTTTGAGGAAGGAAATTACGTTTAAGTGAAGCGTTATTCATTTTGACAAACAGATAATCAAGAAATACACATTTTAGAAACTTTAAAAAAACACTATAAAACGAACATTTCTTCTGAATGAAAATTAAGCATATCTTTGTGATTAAAATAAAAGCTCTGGGTTTATGTTTATGCATATATTACAAAGTATGGGTATTGTCTAATTTATAAAACATACCTTAATGAATCCAAGGCTGCAAGCAACACTGATGAAACATTTAAAGATCTGTAGTAGGAGTGAACAAAAGAAAAAATAAATGTAGATATCGGAGAATACTTACTACAAAAACAAAAACACATAGGAGGAACATTTACAAAAAAAAAAAAAAAAAAAATGAAGAAAAAGCAATTCTATCTATGCCTTCTTCAAAATTCCAAAGAGAGAAATTGGATGACCTCGAAGAAGATGGATCAATTTAGGTATTAGCATCAGAAAAGATCGTACATTTGTAAAATTTACCCAAAAATTCAACACAGGATTTCTCAGAAAATGCATGATATGAGACCCCCTAAATAAAAAAAACATTTATAGACACATGTCCGACTGTGTGTTCCTGTGAGTGTCTGTGGGCAACATAGCTCAAAAACGCAGAGCCAATTAAATACCAATCTCGCTATTTAAGTTCAGTATCTTACAAGAATGTCAAACAAAAATTTTCAAGAAAATTCCCCCAACCACAATTACACAATACCTGGAAAATTTTTCGTATATTCTTATTTTCTCAAAAAAGACTGCAACGATTTTGATTAATCTCACATATGTTTAAGATATTTTCATAACAAACGACTTTTATACATATATTGAAATGTTTGGGTATAGTCTAGAGACCTATTTATTCTGGGTTGCTTTTGTGTAACTCGTAAACCGCAAACGATAGATAAAAATTTACTGAAAAAATAAGTAGATCTCATTAAAACAAAAAATTAATGTCTTATACATTGTTTAACTACAAACCGTTTCGGAGATATTCCTTTTTATTGGTTTCAATTTTAAACTACTTAAACTACTCTTTTCTAAAATAGGTCAAATTTATTTTCGACACTCTTTTGTTTATTCCTTGACAAGCCAGGAGAACGGAATCTCAATTTTTTCAGTTAGCGACCGGCTTTTAAAATATTTGACTCTCGCTTTAGCTCACGTATTACCTTATTTTCCTTCTGCTTACAAGGAAGCAATAATAAGAACATCTCTGCTAATGTTTATCTCGATTAGCATGACGCAAATAAAAGAGTAACCTATAGTAAGAAAAGTTCGTTTATGGAACAGCTAGAGAAAGTCATGTGAATGGAACACACAAGATTTTTTACTTTATACTTCTATGGTTCCTGCTTATAGTAGGTAATTGAAGCATTGTATTCCACCCAAAGATTCTACAGCGAGTTTCACTCATAAACATGTTTTGAGATCCATAAAATCAAAAGTTTCAAGGTGTAGGTGTGTGTGTGTGTGTGTGTGTGTGTGTGTGTGTGTGTGAGAGCGGGCGTGCGTGTATGGTGTACAACGTAATTAAAATATGATATATTCTATCTACAGAACTTTCTCTAGCTGTTCCAATTACAAACTATCCTTACTAAGGATTATTCCTTTATCTACATAATGCTAATCGAGATAAAAATTAGCAGAGTTAGTCTTATTACTTGCTTCCTTGTAAGTAGAAGGGAAGGAATGCATTAAGCTAAAGCGATAGTCAAATCTTTTAAAAGCTGGTCGCTATGTGAAACAGATGAGGTTCTGTCTACTTTGCATGGCCCCGTTCAAGAAAATTTAGGTAATTTGAAATTGAGACTAATAACAAAAACTATCTAAAAAATGATCAACTCTAAAAAAAAAGCAAATATGATACACGAGCCATGAAAATATTACATTAATTTATTCCAATTTTTTTCCATTACAAGAACTTGTTACTTGTCAGGATTTGCACATACAAATTGAGTAATTTGAAATCATTCCAAAACAAAATTATATCGTGAATAACCCATGGATATATAAATAAGCTTTTGTAAATTGAGATTAGTGCATATTTGTTAATTTTTCATTGGTAGAGAAAAGCAGAGGGCCAACCTTCAGTTTGGGGGAAGCGCGATGCTTGGTTGGATGATGTGCCGTGCATACCTGGACGTGAGACCGGCAGTACAGTTGGTAGGCCTATACCCCGTGAGTTATAGTCCATTGAGTTTATTTAATTATTTAGAGAAAGCGTTAACTCGTCGCTTCTGATTTTGATCATATTTTTCAGCTCCTTTAAAATTCCTCTTTGGACAGAATTATTAAAATTCCTTTTATCTAATTTTCGTGACAGTGAAATCTAAGGCATGCTATATACTCACATCAAGTTTCATAACATTTGTATGGTTCGTCCTTTTTTGCTTGCAAATGTAGCATTGTAAGAACAAAGATTTCAAAAATGCAATTTCTATATTCTTATATATAAGCATCAATCTAAAACTAGAAAAAACTTCGTTTGCAGTTTTTCATAACAGGCAGCCCCTTAACTTAGTATGCAAGTTACATGGACTTTGCCCCCCCCCCTTGGCCCTTCTCGTGTTTAGCCTACTGTGTTCTTTATTCTCCTTGTAATTACAACAAATAGGCGTAATAAAGCAATTTCTTCTAATTATTAAATTGAAGTAGATAGAAGAATAAACTGCTGCTTCTTCCGCTTCTGGGATAGGCTATATTGCCCGTCCCGCCTCAAAGCCATCTTCCCATATGATTCTAGGACGTTCTATCGAGCGCTGTCCTTCTGGTCTATAATTTAGTGCCTGTTTGTTATTCTATTGTCATGAATTCTCCTTATGTATTGGAACAATAACTTGGTATGTAATATCATTTATCTTCTCTAATTTATATACAGGCCGTTTCAAAACGACACCAAACGAAAATAGCAGTCGATTAGCTTACACTTTGACTTGTCCGAAACTTGATGTCGCAACTTTCAAACCCTTCTATTTACATTTTTATGTGTGTTTAAAAATCGCACACATTTGAGATTAGGCAGCAAAAGAACAACGGTTGTCATACGGCACACTCACATGCTACGTTTCCCGTTACTAAGGTGACCTGTCCCGCGCCGGCGTATCTATCAACCCACACGACCTTCGCTACCAACCGGCATCTCTCTTGGAGTGAGCCAGTCACGTACCATCTGGTTAGTACGATAGTGATTTTATGGCAGTTTTTGTATGTGCCGAAACTAGAGCTGAAAATTATATTCGTGTATCACGTACGGTATGACCAACAATCTTCGTTTGCTGTCGTTTTGAAACATCCTGTATGTGTATTTATATAACTCTTCCCGCATTTGTATATTAGGTATGTGGTCTTTTAATGTGTAACCTGATATTCTTCTAAGACATTGCATCTCGATTGTTTCTAATCTTCTCCTGTTTGCTCTACTTAAAGTCCAGTTTTCGCTGCCAAATAAGAGCGTAGGGATAAATAGTACCATATAACATTTTATGATTGTTTCTTTTCTGGTTTTATTTCTTAATGTGCTACATTCAAGCTTATTTAATATTTGTTCATGGGATATCCAACATCCCAAGTATTTAGTTTGAATTTTGGGCGGATTTTTTTTTTTTTTTTTTTTTTTTTTTTGTGAGGAAGGCCTTGTTTTTTTTTTACTCAATTCAGTCTCTGCCAACCAAGGTGTTTATGTTCTATTATTCCGTAGTTTATTATTATTTTTGAGCGTGTAGGGAACTTCCCTGTGAAAGCCATAGTTTTTTATTTATTTACAGATATTTCTAGATTATAATTCTTAAGTATCTGTTGCCATTTGTACACTGTGCTCTAGAATTCATCTTCTGCAGTGCCAAAAATTGTTGGTCGTCAGCAAATAAAATTGTATTTACAAATATGTGACCTGTTTAATATCAGGTCTTGCCTGTCTTTGTCACCATTCCTCTATATAAAACAAAGTGGGAGACAATGGGCATCCTTGTCGTACTCTAAGGTTAGTTATTACTTGTTTTCCTTTGGGTATAACACGTATTTTTTATTATTGTATAATTCTTCTATTGCATTTACCAAATGTTGTGGATATTCTTTTTCTCTCATTATTTTCCACAATTCTTCTCTTAATACACTGTCAAAAGCCTTTCTAAAATCAACAAATAGCATGTTTCTTACTAGAATAAACTTTGTAGGAATATTCTGTTGAATGGGCACAGGAAGTCATGTGAATGTAATAAATAAGATTTTTAAGATGTTTGAAAGTTTGTATTTTAAAATGAAAGTAGTTCAGTTAAGATTATGACATTAAGAAAGTTGAGCGTCACCCTGTGGGACAATAAATCCCTGGGAAGAGATTTCTTGTAATGATAATCGTTAGAGGAGAAGACTTAACGACAGAGTGGAAAGATTGCTATGCAGGTATACTACCAGTAGCAACACAAAGGCAAGGAATGTTGCCACTAGCCCACTCACTGCAAGTTGGAGCTAATAGCAGCTATCATTCCACTCTTTTGCTCTTGTTAGCGTAATAACATTGCTATTAGGGCCTTTTTTCAAAAGAGTGCTTTATTTTTTCAAAATGATCTTATTATGCTACGTATATGTCAGTGAAACGTTGTACATAAGTAATTGGGACATTGGGGTGATGAGACGAATTTTTTGTTGCATCAACTCGGTAATTTTTGCTTAATTACTATTTTTGGTTTTTGTTCCATTTATAATGCTGTGTTTAACATCTAAGGTCATTAGGCGGCTATTTCATCCGCAGCGATGTTCACTCGTTTTATTGTTGCACTAATATTTGAGTTTGTGTATTTTTTATTTTTATTTTATACATTAAATTCGCAGATATTCATTTCCTTGCTAACTCATACTCCAAAACCCTAAAACAACAGAGAATAATTCTGGCTAAAGAAAAATTCGCGTCATCAAGTCGAGAAGCGAACTCTGTATCTATCAACTACCACACTACATACCTTCTTCTTCTTCCTATTATTATTATTACTATTATTATTACTACTGCTATTATTATTATTTGCAGCACTATTAGAAGCGAAGATTCCACAGTTTAAAACTGGTTGTACTGGCTTTGAACGCGTTTCAATATGATTTCCTCCATTGACATTCAGCATGCTAAAGACGACAGACGCGTTCAAAGACAGTACAACTAACTCAACTAGCAAAGAAATACAAAAATGGTCCCCTCATACAATTTTAAATATATATGTTTAATCCAAATATTGAATTAGATAGACTTTTCTTTGTTGTTTTGAATGTAATGTACTTCTATTCAGCGACGTTTTAGCTAGAGGGTGGGGCAAATTATCTCTAGGTAAAGCTTTAACTGGCGCGAAAGGTACATAGTAAAGCTTCGAGAATAGTCGGACTTCCTCGCCTCCTCGAGCCCAAATTATTTGAAATAATGCAGTGCTTCGGATTCATATGTACCCTCGTATTAAAACGACATTTAGTCGTTTAAGTATTCACTCGTCCGAGAGTTTGTATGATAATGTTGTTGGAGTACTGCTTTAGGGTAACTAAATGACAGTATTACAGGTCATGTTAATGCTTACTCAACTTTATTTCTTGTACTGTTACAATCAAAACTTCGTTTAATTTATTACTTTCACAAATATCACTGTCTGGTTTTAAGTTGAAATTTTAACAGGTCCAATTCTCTCCGTTTTATATTTTCCTTATCAAATTATCAACACTTTAGTTATTGAAATAGTAAATAGTTATAAATCTAATGATAAACTAGGAGACCATTATTTGCTTTTCAGCTGTCTAATTATTCCTCAGATAAATTAGGATATCAATGCATAATTATTCCTAAGCATATATATATATAAACATGTTTAAAATGAATGTCATTCAAGTTTTATATACAATTTCATTCAGAATTTTTATGAAAGAAAAACTTTTGTGGTTTGTTTGTAAAGATTCAAGTTAATATAAATCAAAACTATATATAATTCAATAGATTAAATCATGATTATTCCTTAAGCTCCAGAAATTGCACAACTGTCATTCAGGTAAATTACCTAGTATCAATCTTTAAAAACGTTATGTTTAGTTAGATAAAACTTTGTTAGTTTACTTCAATGCCATATTCAATAATTGCACTTAAAATAGCGTTTTATTTAACTAGATATCTGAGAACAAACTATTCAGAGATCACTTCAATGTTAAACACACAGTATAAATCTTAAATTATATATAATAAATTTTAATGCCTTTCTCTACCTTTTCTGCAAACAAACTAACCATACAAAGGCTTATTCTTTTATCTGAATCATGCTATTTGAAATAAACATTAGCAGAAATTGTCTTATTGCTTGCTTCCTTCTGACCAGAAAAGAAATACGGAAATACACTAAGCTAATTTTTTAAAGTTGGTCGCTATGTGAACAATTGAAGCTCGGTGCGCTTTATATTATATATATATATATATATATATATATATATATATATATAAATCTAATGCCTTTCTCTACCTATTCTGCAAACAAAGTATCCATACAAAAGAATATTCTTTTATTTACATCATGCTATTTGAAATAAACATTAGCAGAAATTGTCTTATTACTTGTCGCTATGTGAACAATTGAAGTGGTGCGCTTTATTTGCCAGCAACAAAACACAAAACAGATATTAAACGAAAGGAGACTCCCCATCTGAGAAAATATACGCAGTTTAAAATTGAAACCAATGACAAGGATAACCTCGGAACCGCTAATCAAAAAAAAAAAAAAAAAAAAGAAAAAAAAAAGAAAAAAAGAACACTGTATATGTCATAAATTGTGTGTTTTAATGTGATCTACATTTTTGTGTACTAGCTCTTTGTCTACCTTTTACAAAATTCCTCCAGAAAAAATTCAGGATATACATTTATTTTTCATGAAACATCTTTAATATGATTCAAAATCTTCTTCGAAACGTTGGTGTCAAGCCAAGTTATTACCTGGCTAGAAGCCCGAGAAGATTTTGAATTAACACGTCGCCAGGAAAGCTATAGTTCTTATTTTATCTTTAATATGCTTTTAATTAAATCGTTAGCCATTTTTGAGAAAACAAAATATTCAAAACTTGTTCCATTTAAAGGGTAGTTTGGGTGGGCAGGATTTACATGAAAATCTTCGTGTTGGATCCTGGGAAGATGCTGAACTTAAATATCAAATTTGATGTTCAAACGACTTTTTGTTTTTAGTTATGTTGTTCATAGACACGAACACACACATGGACCTTTCTCTAAAAATGTTTTTTTTTATTCAGGGGACTCTAAAACGTGAATTTACAGCAAAACCTCGGTATCGAATGTTCGGGTGGAATACAATACCTGTTTTACCTTTGAACCATGTACTAAGCAGAGAAAATAATAAAACCAATGATAGGTTACTTATAACTAAATTTAAGAATGACTCACCATTTTAATATTGTTATAATTATTGAAATTATTTTCTTGACAATAATTCGAGTTCTTTCACGCATCTATTCCTCCGATTTTGTGCACTGACTATTGCTTTTGTAAGAATACTTTCGTAAATTATGTGTAGAGAAAGTCATGTAAGTGTAACACATCAGAACTTATCTCGATCTACTACGTATAGCTATATACTGTATCCCACACAAACCTCGATATCGATTTTTTACCAGAACTATTTGCTACTGTACCTGATATGCTCCATTCACATAACCTTTTCTACTTGTTCTGCAAGCAACAGTTCTTACAGTATATTACTCTTCTATCTAATCGAGATAACATTATCAGCAATTGTATTTTATTAAGTTCGTTATAAGTAGAGAACTAAAGGAATACTCCAGTATAAAGCGATAGCCAAATCTATTAAAAGCTGTAGAAATGCAATTGACATTGAATTTGAGTTGCTTAGCATACCCAAGAGAAAAACAAGGGAGATATGAAACAAATGAGTTCTTGTTTGAGAAAATTAGTAAGTATTTTAAAACTTAAACCAATAACAAGGAATTTCTCGGGAATGGTTAACTCTACAAAAAAAATATGTATGACATAAATTATTGCCTTAGAGAGATCTACATTTCTCGTGCAGTAACTTTTGTCTTATCTCTTAGGTTTACAAATTATGCAAAAGTCATTCAGAACTAAGAAGATTTCAGAAGCAATTCTCAACAAATCCAAGATATGCATTTCAAAATCGTTAGTTATATATGAGAAAATGTAAAATTGAGACAGATCTTCTATTAAAGAATAGGTTGAAAGTCTTTGTGTCAAATCCTTGCAAAATATTACATAAACTTAAATGCCAGTTTAGTATTTAACTTACTTTTTGTTTTAGTTGTGTTGCGCACATACACATATGAACTTTATTCTGAATAACTTTTTTTTATTTAGGTACCCTGAAAACCTGTATTTGCAGTGGCATTTCTCTTGGTAGACAAAGTAAAAAGTAAACTTACAAAAAATTGTATTTTGTTTGTGAGTTCGTGTCTTTGAGCCTGTGATAGCATAACACTAAATAACACTAGATACCAAATTGAGAATTTACATTTATGTCGCATCCTTGGTAGATGCAGATTATAAATATCAAGTTTCGTATTTAACGCACTTTTGGTTTTAGAGTTATCTATGCGTTTACAGACACACGGAACTTTTTCTAAAAATACTTTTGGGTTCAGGGGTCTTTAAAACATATAGTTCTGGTGAAATATCTGTATAGAATTTTTGATGAAATATCATACCTTCTATATGGTAAAGAAAGTAAGACTTTAGATTTCGTTGAAGCACCCATTTTTTTATGGTTAAGCATTCCCAGGATGTTTCTGTTTCTTTTAGTCTTTAGATAGCTTATATTTTCTTTATCGAGAAGTGGCTCTTTCCTTTTGATTCTTTATTTTTCATGCTCATTGCAACAGAACCGAATTACTAAGCTATTACATAGCAACCGGCTTTGAAATCATCTGAAAATTGGGTTAGTTTAATGTATTCTCTTTATACCTAGAACTAAATTTTAAATGAGTCTTGAATGGTTATGTGTTTTTACTTTCTGTAACAAATACTACGTATGTACCCTTTAGGTGTAATATAATATGTAGATATTAGGTAGAGAAGATATTATATTACACCTAAAGGGTCGGTACCGAGATTTCACCGAAAATACATATTTAGAGGACATCCGAATCCAAAATAGAATTTTTAGAATAAGATCTGTGTGTGCCTGTTTCTGGGGGTAGCATGATTCAAAAACGAAAATTAGATTCAATACCAAACCTGGTATTTAAGTTTAGTGTCTTCCAAGGAAGCGACTTAAAAACATTTATCGCACCGAACTACCCTTTCTCATGGATAATTTTTGGAACATTTTGATTTTCTCAAAAATGTCTCTCAAATTTGAATAAAATACCGTATATTAAAGATATTTATATGGCACATAAAGTGTCTATCTTGAATTTTGGGAATAACCACTGAAGTATTATTAATTTTGCATAACTGAAAAACCGAAAGACATAGACAAAAGCTTACTGCACAAAAAATGAAAAATGAAAACATATAATTTATGTCATATTGTTTTTTAACGCTAACCATTTCCAAGGTATTCCTTGATATTGGTTTTAAATTTTGCAGTACTTAAACTTTTCCCAAGTAGGAAGTCATTATTAATTTTATCATACTAGTCGTGCAAAGAGAACGGAATTTCAATTGCGTCACATAAATACCGGTTTTTAAACAATTTGAACGCGCTTTAGCCTAGTGTATTTCCTTATGTCTCTAAGACATATACAAAAACTTACTGCACAAAAAAATGTAGATCTCGTTAAAACACACAATTTATGTCATATAGTTTTTTAGAGCTAACCGTTTCCAAGACATTCCTTATTATTGGTTTTAAAATTTTCAGTATTTAAATTTTTCTCACATACTAAATCGTTATTCATGTCGTGCAAAGATAATGGAATTTCAATTACGTCACAATCTACCGCTTTTAGACAACTTGAACTCGCTTTAGCCTTGTATATTTCCTTATGTTCCTTTTACTTAGTAATACAATTGAGTTTTGTTTATGGGTGCTTTTCACTGCTGTTCTCAGCAGTTTATATTGGGCGTGAAAGACCACTTAATTTTGCTCAGAGTCATCTTTATTAGGCTTGAGGTTTCTTTACGTGCCGAAAATCCACGCCATAAGGATTCTTACTCCCGAAAAGATTCATTGTCCTCTGTCGGGTTTGAATCCGCATCCTTGGTAACCAGAGTCTAGCATGTTACCTGTAGACCACGGAGGACACCCTTGTATTTAGAGTACACCAATACAACCATTTCTGCTAACGTTTATCTTGATTGGCATCAAGTACAGTAGAGAATAAGCTTTGTAAGAAAGACACACTGAGTAGAACATATCAAAGTTTTCTTTCCCATAAACTCTTTCACTGAATTTGAAGGCTCCCGTACGTCATTGAGTTTCACAACACTAGTTGAGTGAGGAGCAACACTTATCCACAGGAATACACAGTGTATAACATAGCTTCTTAGAGCTTGAAACTGATGGACGGTATTCATATGTTATCAAATCACGCTAGTCAGTGACAGTGAAACAATTTGAACAGCTATTCATAAGCAGTCGGTTGTGACATCTGTGAGAGGCGCACGAAACTAATTCAAGAGCTCTGGCGATCAATCAAACAGGCGCTTGAAACTGGTCAGATAACGCTTACATAAATGAACACAACATTTCCGGATGTTGAAATGAACCTTTTTCCTGATTACCTGTAGTAAATATAGGAAGTATTATTATATGTATATACTCCAAAAATTCGCTGCCGAGATATCACAGGAAATAATGTTTCGAGATATCTTCCATACAAATCTGATGTGTACACTCACATGCCTTTCTCTAGTTGCTCTATAAACAAGCTTCATACAAAGATTCTTCTTCTTTCTACATAATGCTAATCTAGATAAACATTAGCAGAATGTTCTTATTACGTAGTTTCTTATAAGTAGTAGGGAACTAAAGGAATGAGATAGTCAAATAGTTTTAAAAGTTATCGTTATGCGATTATCATTGCAAATCGCTTCTTTGCTGGGCCAGGAGTAGAACAAAAGAAAAACGGACACTTCCGTCTGAGAAAAGTATAAGTACTTCACAGTTGAAACTAATAACAAGGAACTCATCGAAAACGGTAAGCTCCACAAAAATGTATATAACATAACTTGTGTATTTTAACAAGATCTACATTTTCTACATGGTAAGTTTTTGTTTATCTCTTACGGTATACTAGTTAGGCGAAATTAAGCAAAATTCACCCAGAATAAACAGGATATAAATAACTTTAATAGACGGGATTTTAATAAAAACCATTAGTGCCATTTTTAAGAAAATCAAAATTTTCGAAATTTTTTCCATGTTCATGGTGGGGGGATTTTTTTTTTTTTTTTTTTTTTTTTTAAATTTCCTGTCCCATCCTTGGAAGATAGTAAACCTAAATACCAAGTTTGGTATTTAACGGTATTTTAGTTTTGGGGCTATGTTGTCCACACACACACACATAGACCTTTTTTTAAAAATCTTATGTATACCATTCACATGACTTTCTCTACATCTCTGCAACAAATTACTCTTAAGAAGCTTATACTTCTATTTACTTCATGCTAATCAGAAAAAATTAGCCGCAAGACTTATTACTTGTTTCCTTATAAGTAGAAGCGAAATAAGGGAGTACCATAAGTTAAAGTGATAGGCAAAGCTGGTTGCTATATGACTGAAGTCCCTTTGTTTGTATGGACAGGATTTGAAAAATTCCTGTATGAGAAAAGTATGTTTTTCATAGCAGAAACCAGAAACAAGGAATGTCTCAAAAACGACGAAGTCCACGAAAAAAATGTATACAACATAAATTGTGTGTTTAAGGTGCTCTACATTTTTGTGTAGTAAGTTTTTGTCCATCTCTTACGGTTTAGCAATCCTTAAAAATTCCGTAAAATTCATCCAGAATAAACTACTCTTCAGAGGCTATTCCCAGAAAATTTAAGATATACCTTTTATTTCTCAGGTAAATGTCCTTAATATGATATTTTAATCAAAATTGATAGCCATTTTTGAGCAAATCGAAATTTTCGAAAAAAGTTCCATGTAAAGGGCAGTTTGGGGTGGGGGATTTTTCTCAAAATCTTCGTGTCGCATCCCTGGAAGATACTGTACCTAAATACCAAGTTTGGTATTTTACCGACTTTTCGTTCTTGAGTTATCGAGTTCACAGACACACACACACACACACACACACACAAACCTTTTTGTGAAAATGCTTTTTTTGCATATAGGGGATCCTAAAACATATATTTCCGGTGAAATCTCGGTATCGACTTTTTGGGTGGTGTGCAATATCTTCTCTATACTCTATGTACATAGTACGTATAGAGAAAGTAAAAAATAAGAATTTTAGTGAAATTACCATGTATGTGTGAAAGCATATACCATAAAGGAAAAGTTCATCAAGTATCAAACCAGTAAGTTCAGCATCTTCCAAGGATGCAACACAAAGATTTTCAAGAAAAAGACCCTCTCTCAAACTACCCTTTACATGGAACATTATTCTAAATGTTTTATTTTACCAAAAATTCCCTAGCAGCCTTATTGAAATACCATCTGCTTAAGCTGGTTTCACAAAAAATGGAATATAATATATCTTGACGATTCTCGGAATAGCCTCTAAAATCCTCTTCATTCTGAATGTTTTTTTAACTGGTGAACAGAACAGAAGAAATCTCCGTAAAAACACACCATTTATGTGAAATGCAATTTTAAATAATCCTAGTTATTTGTTTGAAACTTATAATTTTTACTTTCTTTGCACCTATTATGTACATATAGTATATGTAAAATTCGATATTCAGATTTCACCGGAAAGAGTTCCCTGTATTCAAAGAAAGTATTTTTAGAAAAAGGTTCATGTGTCTCTGAACACAGTAACTAACAATAAAATGTAGGCGAAATACAACTTGTGTAGTTAAGCTTAGTATCTTCCAAGGATGCAACACGAACTTTTGAGAAAAAAAAACCTCCATCCCAGATTAGGCTTTACATAGAAAACATTTCAAAGGTTTTGATTTTCACAAAAATCGCTCTAAAATTTTTGATTAGAATACCGTCATATTAAATATAAAATAAAATAAAGGCAAATAAAATGTATATATTGCATTTTCTGGGAATAGTCTCCGATCGTATCTTTATTCTGAAAGAATTTTGCTAAATTTTGCATAATTGATTAATCGTAAGATAGACAAAAAATGACCCCACCACTTTGTCATATATCTTTTACTGGAGTTGACCATTTCTGAGATATTCCTTCTTATTGGCTTCAGTTTCAAATTACTTACTTTTCTGATATGGGAATTTTAAACCTAAGGCTGTGGAAAGAAACAGAATTCAACCACATGTAATAAGAAGTTATATTTCAATTGTTTTTCTCATATTTGTCAAAAGGAACGAATTTCAAAGCCTGATATAGCAACCAGCTCTTAAAATATTTAACTATCTTAAACGTACCGTATTCCAAAACTCCCACTATACCTACGAGTAAATATGTAATAAAATTATTTTCTTTATAAATTATTATCTCGATTAACATGAAGAAGACAGAAGAATACGCTTTTATAAGAATAGTTTGTTCGTTAATGAGTAGAGATAGTCACTAAATGTAAACATCATATTTTTAGTAAATTCCTCAAAGTTTACGTTACATAAAAGGGCTTAAGTACTGCATAATTAAACAGATTTTCTTAAATCAGCATGTTCTGCTGATGAGCTGTATGCATTTTATATTAATAAACATCCGCACAAAATATAAGCACCTTCACTTGTTATGTTGCATTCTTTAAGAAATCCTGATATGACCGGTACTATTTTTACTTTCTCTATACACACTATTTATAGTGTATAGAGAAGGTATTGCACTCCACCCAAAAATTCTATACCGAGATTTCACCGGAAATATATGTTTTAGGGTCCCCTGTATCCAAAAAGAGCATTTTCAGAAAAAGGTCCGTGTGTGTGTCCGTGTGACTGTGAACACAATAACTCAAAAACGAAAAGTCGGTAAAATACCAAACTTGGTATTTAAGTTTAGTATCTTCCAGGGATGCGACACGAAGATTTTGAGAAAAATCCCCCCACCCCAACTACCCTTTACATGGAACTTTTTTCGAAAGTTTTGATTTTCTCAAAAATGATTCTAACGATTTTGATTAAAATTTCGAATATTAGAGATATTTACCTGACAAATAAAATGTATACCTTGAATTTTCTGGGAATAGCCTCTGAAGACTACTTTATTCTGGGTGAATTTTACGGAATTTTTCATAACTGCTAAACCGTAAGAAACGGACATAAACTTATCACACAACAAATGTAGAGCACTTTAAAACACAAAAATTTATGTTATACACATTTTTTTCCTGGAGTTGATTGTTTTTGAGATATTCCTTGTTTTTGATTTCAGCTATGAAAAACTTAACTTTTCTCATACAGGAATTTATCAACTCCAGTCCATACAAACAAAGGAACTTCAAGCATGTAGCAAATACTTTTGACTATCACTTTAACCTATGATAATCCCTCATTTCGCTTCTACTTTCAAGGAAGCAAGTAATAGGGCTATTTCTGCTAATTTGTTTTCGATCAGCATGGAGGAAATGGAAGTAATGGTTTTTTAATAATATTTTTTGCAGAGATGTAGAGAAAGTCATGTGAATGGAACACATCAGGATTTTTCATAATAGTATTCAATTCACAATGAGGAAAATATTCTATAACTAGAAATTGATGTACCGTTTGTACGACGTAAGACATTTTCATGCGAATTACCTATGAAAGTGCAGGTACATAGATACGTACATGCGCGCGCGCGTGTGCCTTTTACATCAGAATTTGTATTTAGTATGCCTTAGGTCCCACCTAGAAAATAGTCTAGTTGGTATTTTATTTTTTCCAAATAAAAAGTTCTAAAAGGGGCCTAAATGAAAGGATCTAAATAGTTCCCTTATTCAGTTTTTGAAAATGTATACTAAAGCATCTTATAGCAAATTTTACACGTGTCTATTACCAATTTTTCATTTATATTATTGATGTAATTAAACTGGTAATTAGTACCTTTTACTTAGTTGCTAAATGTTTTTGTATTGATAAATATTTTAATTTGTATTAACATCCGGAAATATAATGTGTTACTGATTTTTAAAACATATTATATAGAAATAGCAGACTTCCGTGAATAAGAGTGGCGAGGAGAGTGGATGCAGAAGAAAAGACTGATATAGCTGAAGGGCCTGAAAGATACTAAGAGAAGAAAGAGGGTGTAATATACAGTGAGAAAATGAAAGAAGGAAAGGGACAAAGAAGAAACTTTGCCTGTATTGTAGAGAAAAGAGGCAAAAGAGACGAGTGTAATGGGGAGGAGAGAGTAGAATGAGGGAGATTAATAGAGAGGAGAAGAACGGAAGAGAGTGGGAAGTGAGATTATTTTATGAATTATCCAAATTATCTTACCTACAATTTATTTTCAGTTAGTTACCCACCTCTACGCTGCAAACAGACTGATAACTTGTAAATCTGTGTTACTGCATAACAAATTCTAAGTAACGAACTTAATGAGAGTTAGCTCACTGGGCCGTAAACTGCGATAGTGACATTATCTGAAAACGTTTTAAAATAAACAAATGTGGGGTAGGCAGCAGAAATTCGCGAATAATTTGAATTTCAGATTTAACTAATTATTTATGTACTTGCATCGACTCGCTAAATATTTGAGTTTTTGAACTTGAAAGTGTCTGACATGTTGCAAAAAAAAAAGAAATAAACAAATAATACAATTCCTACAGGAGTACAGTTCCTAGAATGGAACTATGATTTAAGTAATTACTTTTTTTTTTGGCACGTATGTACTAGAGAAGCTATTTTATTCCACCCAAAACTTCGAAACCGAGCTTTCACCTAAATAAAAACTTTTAGAAAAAGGCTAGTGGTGTATCTGTATGTGTCTGCGAGCAGCGTAGCTCAAAAACGAAAAGACCGTTAAGTAACAACTTAGTATTCAAGTTTCCTATCTTTCAAGGATACAACACGAACATTTTCAAGAAACTCCCTCACCCAAAACCACGCTTTGCACGAACAAATTTGTCTCAAAATGTTTTTTTCTCAAAAAGGGCTCCAACAATTGAGATTAAAATGCCCTATATTAAATATATTTTCAGGAAAATGTACATATTGAATTTTCTGGGAATGGCATCAGAGGTCCTCTTTATTCTGAATGCTTTCTACATACTGGTAAATCGTAAGAGAGACAAAAACTTACTGACAGTTTCCGTGGTCGAGTGGTCAGCGAGGTGACTTCCCAGCCGGGGGTCCCACATTCGATTCCCGGCTGGAGCGGGGAGTTTTTCTTTTACCAGGATTGTTCCCTATCTCCCACTGAGTCTGGAAGTATGCAGAGAGTGAATTTACGTGTACTTAATGATATAAAATGATAAACCTAATGACAGTAACCTACTGTGATCAGACGAGTTGTTTCCCAAGTCAAAGCCCCGGATATGTAAGTTAAAGGGGCTATACAAATTACACAAAAAAACAACAGCAAATCTTTCTGCACAAAAATGTACGTAATCTATGACGTGTAGCAGTTTTGTAGAGTTCAAATACTTACATTATTCTCAAGTGGAAATTTATCATTTCTTTGCTTTTGTTTTATTCCTTGCGTGCAGAGAGAACCGAATTTTAATCAGATAAGCAACCAGCTTTTAAAAGATTTGGCTATTGATTTAGCCTAGTGTATTCCCTTATTTCTCTTCTACTTACAAGGAGCTAAGAATAAGACAATTTCTTCGAATGTTTATCTTGATTGGCGTGAATTAAAGAGAAGAATAAACCTTTATAAGTATAATTTGTTATTGAATAAGTATAGAAAGTCATATATATGGAACACATCAAATTTTGTATAATACTTTACAAAATAGTTAAGTTCTAAATCACTCGCCAATGACTTTCAAACTTTGAGACCCCATTAAATGATTTATCCAACAATGACAAATATTTATCCCAACTTCATTATAATTAATGAATGTGAATCTTCACCCACCAAGCCATTTATTCAGATTCGAGAACAAAAAGTAATCCCTGAAGCAACCCTAGTGAATATCACGGATGTGGAAACCCTTGGAACTGAAAGTCATGCAGTTTAAGGAAAAATTTTAGAAGACGCGTTATCATGTTGAAAGAAAGTTTCAATTTTCGCAAAGTACGAAAGTTTAGTCTGGAAATAGACTATGAGTAACAAACCATTTGAATCCATGGTTGTTGCGTTTTCTTTTTCCTCTCTTTTCCTTTCTCTTCTCTTTTTTTCCAGTTTCTCTACATTTCCTTTGTTGATCTATTGGTTTACCGTTTGGTTTTTGCATCCAAATACACATACATATTAACAAATACACAAACACCCATACCCTAGGCGGGGCTCGTATCCATGATCCCGGGCGCCACGAAGCACCAATGCTAGGCAATTTAACGAGCGCGGTCGCGGGTACTGGTGTAAGTATTAAACTTGAACCTAGCCCTTTGCTTTACCACATTCCGGCAGCTAACCCGCTCTGCCAGAACCCACATATACACCTATTACCACCTCCTGTTTGGACTCCGTCTCTAGCGTGAACCCATGTTTCTTCTATTCTTATAAAACTTTGAAAACGTCAACAGAAATGGTTTAAAGACTGTAAACACTCTCAGTATATGTTTATTCGGATGCATTTTTTGTTTATTTGTAACAAACGCAGCACCCAGCGAGTGGAAAGCTTCCTTATACCTAAACTTATCTAAGTCTTTGTAAAGAGTCAATGAGGAGTACAATGAATGCAAGAAGATGTAAATACTTAATATTCAAGGTGATGATAATAAAGTTATGAAATATAGATATGAGGCTATATTATTAATGAATGTTATCATAAGCTTAGCTATAGCATGATATAGCTGAAACTGTACGGGTCATAAAAGAGAAACCTTCGCAAGGCTTTTGTGAATAATAGCCCAGGAGTTGGGGCGAAATGTATAAAAGAATGTCCTTGAGCTAAACAGGACAACGTAACCTTGAGGAGGTGGTGAAATTGTGAAAGTTACTGGAAAATTACTGAGAGTTAGCAGCCAAATTAAAATACTAGGATAGTTTATTTCCATGGAAAATATACGTTACTCGGAAGGGGGAAAACAACCCAATTAGAGCACAGGTTTAATTCTTAGACAGAACAAGGGTATTTATATATTTATATTTGTATTCTACAGAGATGCAAGTTCTGACACAGTTCGTCCTTATTTACAGCACGGTATATTTCCTCTTCAGGTGGTAGTAAATTCTGTTGTTCTCCACAGTACATCAGTCTTAGAGAATAGTTACGTAAGAAACGTGATGCACGATATATAAGTTTTATTTGTAAGTTAACGATTTAATACAGAATCAGCTAGATTCTCAGAAAATTATGAGGGACGTTCATAAGTCCTTAGGAAAAGATAAAAAAACAACTTGTTTTTGAAAGATATATTTTTTCAACATAATCTTCTTTTAGCTCTATACTCTTTTCCCAGAATTTCTCCAACAATGTTAAGCCTTCCAAAGGGTAGGATTTTGGGAGTTCCTCAAAATAGGCATATTTTTGGGAGATGGCCTCTTCGTTAGAGTGAATCGTTTTCCACCGAGCCACTTTTCAAGTTTGCATATAAAACATGTCAGTAGGGGCCAAATCTAGTGAATACGGTAGATGTCGTAGTAATCGAACATTAATTCTACAATTTTCACCATAGAAACTGCGCAGGTGTGCACCCTTGCATTGTCTAGATGGATGAGAATCTTTTTCTTTGCCAGATGAGGGTAGTTTTTTCGTGATTTCTCCTTCCAAACGGTGCAACAATGATGCACAATACTTTCCATTTATCCATCTTCCTTTCTGCAAGTAATCAATGTAGATGATTTCGCGTGCATCCCAAAATACCGAGGCCATCACCTTGTCTACAGATTTCACCTGCTTTGCTTTCTTCGGAGCCGGTTTGCTGTACTTTTTCTCTGGATTGTCTTAGTGTATCCATGTTTCATCCACAGCTATGTATTGAAACTCACCAGGATTGCGACGAAACCAGCTTCCAAATCGATGACACGATTGCGTTTATTCTTTATTTAGAACAAACGTGGTACCTATCTTTCCGTGACCTTTGTCAGACCCAATTTTTGATACAAAATTGAGAACACTGTACCTTGTGATAGGTCTGTGGTCTTTACTATTTCGGGAACTTTAATTCGTCGATCTCTCAAAACCATATCCTAAATTTTGTCAATAATTTCAAAGGGAGTCAATTCTACTGGACTATCATTTTAACTTATGCTACTCTCTTATTTCGCTTCTACTTACAAGATTTTTTCTTGATTAACATGAAGTAAATGAATGCATTGTTACAGAAATATAGAGAAAGTCATGTGAATAGAGCACATCAGATTTTTCTTTTTAAGTTACACAGACAAATACCCGGACCTTTTTCTAAACTTCTTTTTTTGATTCAGGAATCCTCAAAATATGTATTTCTGTAAAACTTCGGATGGGAATTTTTGGGTGAAATACAATACCTTCCCTTCCTACTATATATATTGTACATACTTTGCAGAGAAAGTAAAATTACCTAAACTGTCAGAATGTCTGATCTTAATACAGTCGTGGCGAAAATACTTTCCTTTCTTGAGTTTCCGGATTATACAATGGGCCGCGACCTAACAGCACGTACATTTACTAATGGAAATTGTCAACTAAGGCAGAAGCAGCGGAGGCTTTGCAATGAGCTTTCTCAACGTGTTCCTATGAATTATCAAGATTTATTAATTTTCTCATATTTTATCATAAAATATGAAAACAAATTTTTAAAAAATGTCTATATACTTCTATACTTTGAGGCTGAAATATAATTTTGCTATTAACGACCTGGGTCTTTTCCTTGATCCCTTTATTGTTATTATCAGTATTATTATTACTATTATTATTATTATTACTATTATTATTAGTAGTAATATTTATTATTATTATTGTTAGTAGTAGTATTTATTATTATTAGTAGTAGTAGTATTTATTATTATTATTATTAGTAGTAGTATTTATTATTATTATTAGTAGTAGTATTTATTATATTAGTATTATTATTATTATTTCCGAATGCATCACAATGTTTTCACGAGATCCTTTTTCTTTAACTTCTTGTATATCTCTTAAGGTTTCCCAAATTCACTTCAAATGAACAGAGCTAAAAGGCTCTTTAGAGTATTAGCAGCAGTAGCAAGCAACAGTTCGGCAGCTGTATGCAAACTTGGTTCTCCATAACATTCTATGCTGTACTTCCTCCTTTAGAACCCAATATTTCCGTTTTCCCTTAAATGGTCTAGAAGATTAATTCTTCTTCCGAGTTTAATTATTTCTTCTACCTTCCTTCTATGACGTTTCTTCTTAGAATGGACCTATTCAATTTGTTTTCCTCCTTTGAATGTGTTTAGTAAGCTGGATGAGCGCCTAAAGAGTAGCGAGTACTTCGCGACTCACAGGGATCTACCTGAATAATGCAATACGGCGCATTATTGCGGGAAAGCTTTTGTAACGGCTGAATCAAGAGTTGGAAATGAAGCGGCAGGAGGCCAGTATTATGGTATGAACTTTGTCTAGCAACCTATTGGCTACGACGCTCTCCCTCCTTCTCTGCTCCGAGTTTTGAGGTTGAGTATACGCGTGTCTATTTTTGTTCAAGGAGTCCAGTTTGAACAGTCCGGTTTTTGGGACCGATTTCTTTTCAGAACCTCTTCATTTGTCACCATGCCTGTCCACTTTATTTTTCTGTCCGTCTTCAGCACACTTCTAAAAACTTCTTAATTTTTTTTATCGATATTTCTCAAAACTCTGTGACTCTGATCCATACAGAGGCCTTTTTAGAGAGAATTCAATATAGATGTACATGTATTGAAGTTTGGAGAGGAGGAATTTTGTAAAAATCCAGAGCTTTCGTGTTGCTTTCTTGAATGTTACTGAGTATATGAAGTTTGGTATTAATCAGACTTCTCGTTTTTGAGTAATTCTGTTTGCACAGAAACACATGTAACAAAGTCAATAACAAAATGCATCATATTCTCCATATGTGTTATTGCTCAAGCCATGCAGTATAGTGACATTCGATAGCTAAATTTTATTGTTTAAGTCTTATCTTATTTAATTCCTTCTATTTATTAAGATTTACTTAAGATTCAATTCCTACAGCATTTAAATACAGCTCTTTCGACGCAAGCAGCCATCTTGCTTTCAATTGTGACTACCGCAGAGGCTAGTGTGCTCGAGTATGTTATAAAACAATTGACTGCAATAATGTAAATTCTATTTTTGCGTTAATGTTTGTAAGTCATGTGTTCCATAAGTCCTTGCTGATCCACAAACAAATATTTTATTCAAAAGATTAATCTGTTAGGTACAGCATGCTGATCAAGATGAACATGATCACAATTATTTTTATTACTTGTTTCCTTGTAAGCAGAAAGGAAATAAGGGAATGCATAGGGTTAAACGATAGTCAAGTCCTTTAAAACCGGACGCTATGTGAAACAAATGAAACCCCATTATTTTTTTTCTTGTCTGGGATAAACAAACGACAAACAAGAAGAAAGATGTCTTAGAGAAACCTTTAAGTAGCTTAAAATTGATACCTATAATCCGGAATATTCCGAAGATGGTTAATTAAAAAAATGTATATCACATTCATTGTGTGTTTTAACGAGATCTGCATTTTTTGAGTAGTATGTTTTTGTCTATCTCTTATGGTGTGCCAGTTATACAAAAGTCGTCCAGAATGAAGAGATCTTCAAAGCCTATTCTCAGAAAATTCAACATATACATTTTATTTGTCATAAACATATCTTAAACATAAAGCATTATCGTTAGAACCATTTTTGATAAAATCAGCATTTTCTAAAAATGTTCCATGTAAAGCGTAGTTGGGGGTGGGGGATTTTCTTGAAAATCTTTGTCTCGCATCCTTGGAAGATAGTCAACTTATATACGAAGTTTGGTATTTAACTGACTTTTCGTTTTTTAGCTATGTTGTACACACGCACAGTCAGATATGTTCTCAAAAGTTTTTTTTTTTTTTTTTTGGAATCAGGGAGTCTCAAAACATGTATTTCCAGTGTAATATCGGTATAAAATTTTGGGTGCATTACAATACCTTCTCTATGCACTATGTATATAGTACGTATACAGAAAGTAATAATGTATGCTTAGTTGTTTGTCTCTAAATTTTCAAACTACTTCTTCGTTCTGCACCAAATGGAAATGGAGTTTTATTTATGGTCGCTCTTTAACTACTGTGCCTCTCAGCGACCCATTCTATACTGAGCGTGAAATACCCCTAGAGGCTTCTTTTTCAGGCTTGAGGTTCTTTACGTGCCACAAATTGCGACACGGGACCAACGGCTTTACATCCCTTCCGAAGCAGCCGGACCCCAAGGCCGCGCTCGCCAAGGCGTCCCGCTTTGGTGCTTCGTAGTGCTGGGGATCGTGGATTCGAGTCCCACCTTGGGCATGGATGTTATATGTTTGTGTTATGATCAGACTCCGGTACTGTATTTAAAAAAAAAAAGCAAGTGCGGAGGGCTAGACACACCGAGGCATCGACTCACACAATGTATGGAAGTCCAAGAGCTATGGAACTGGACAACAGAACTTGCAAAACTGTTCCCAACGCAGATGCGTACAGAACTATATGGCCTCCTTCTCCAGTCGCAATCTAGTGGCGCAAAATATGAATTTCTACAAATATGGGGTACCAGTATTTTGTGTTCACAGAGACCAATAAGAACGTCGTCACTTTCAAAAGGCTGTTGAGAAAAGAGCGAATACACTTAGCTAAATTAACGTCGCCAATGGCGAAACGGTGCGCGGCACAGATTGCATGTCTCGATGTGTGACAAGGAGCGGGATTCAACGACTTCCTCACAGGTAACTTGCGATTAATGTTTTATACTTCTATTATGTACAGAAAAGGAGAATCCAGATCACCTAGTTCTACCTTGCTTTTATACTAAAATATTGTAATTTTATCTATAAATGGAAATAAAAAAAACAGTAACCTTGGGTATATGAAGTATATAAGTTTATATGGTAACCATTACACCACGCAGGGTGACAAAGATGCAATGTATCGTAATATAATTTTTGTCTTCAGAGAAGATGCTGTGATGCGAATATCTGTTCCTGATTAAAATCGAAGTCGCCAAAACATTTAGTAGTAGATCACATCTATTTGGTGGTGTTTTCGAGATAAGATAGGTATTGTATTGATGTTGCTGGTTTCTGCTTTTCCCTCCCTTTTATTCTCTGTCGTCTGTTCCTCGCTGGAGTGATAAATGGAGTTGACTTCGGCGCATGTATTTTTCTTTTTTCATTCTCGCAAAGGACGTGCGTGTCTTCGCTTTGATTGATTTCTTCTTCATCGGACATAACAAGTACAGCCGCTGCAAAGCAAACATTAAGGGCAACAGTTTATTTGCTGGAACATGCTGAAAACAACCTTAAGAGTTGGTAAACAAAAACCTTTTATATATAACCATTGTATGTTTCAGCTTATTCCTGTATGCAATAAATTTTCCATTCTCACAGCAGAACTTCGTTACTGCTATCCTTTCTGATGCATAAGAAATGTAACATATCCACATTGCTTCTCTTTACTTTCTGTACATAGTACATGGCCCAAAAATTAGATACCGAAATTTCATCGGAAGTACACATATTAGGATCACCTGTACCAAAAACAGGCATTTTATTTTCTCTACACATACTATGTACCCCCGCTGTCCCCCCCCCCCAAAATCTGATGTCTTTCATTCACATGACTTGGCCTACATCTCTGCTACAAATTATTGTAAAGAACGTATTCCTCTATTTACTTCATGCTAATCGAGAAAAAATATCAGAAATGATCTTATTACTTGTTTCCATGTAAGTAAAAGGGAAATACTAAAGTACTATAGGCTAAAGCGATAATCAAAAACTGGTTGCTATGCATTTGAAGTTCCTTTGTTTGTATTGACAGGAGTTGACAAATTCCTGTATGAGAAAAGTGTAAGTATTTTAAAGCTGAAACCAATAACAAGGAATATCTACAAAAAATAGTGAACTCTGCGAAAAAAATGTATATTACAAATTGTGTGTTTTAACTACATATACATTCTCTGTTAAGTAAGTTTTTGTCTATCTCTACTATTTTACATTTATTAAAAATTCCATAAAATTTATCCGGAATAAACATGTCTTCAGAGGCTATTCCGAGAACATTAAAAATAAACATTTTATTTGACATATAAATATCTTGAATATACAATATTTTAATTAAAATCGTTATAGCCTTTTTTGAGAAAATAAAAAAAATTCAAAAAATGTTCCATATAAAAGATAGTTGGGGGGATTTCCTTGAAAATCTTCGTGTCGCGTCCTTGGAATATACTGCATTTAAATACCAAGTTTGAGTTTTCGTTTTTGAGCTATGCTGCACACACACACACACACACACACATACACACACTGACATACACGAACATTTTCTAAAAATGCTCTTTTTGGATTCAGGGTGTCACAAAGAATATATTTCCGTTGAAATCTCGGTATCGAATTTTTGGGTGCAATACAATACCTTCTCTCTACACTATGTACATAGCACGTGTAAAAAATAACTTCAACTTAATGAGGAAGATTGATAATTCAATACTTTTTTTTATTCCAAATTAAATGATATATTTAACTACGACCCAAACTGCAAAAGACAAAAAAAATTATATACATTTCTCTATTTATTATAACCATATAATATAAAATAATAAATAAAGTAAAAACTAAAAATTGCGTCGTGTCTGCAACGTCAAACTCGTCCAAGTGCTACACAGCGCCTAGTGTACACCGTTCGCGATATAATTGTGTAGCAGCAACAAGTTATCACAAGTTTCAAATCTTAATATTACTAACCCATATCATAATAAAATGTATAACTTAAGCTTCCTCAGCAACAAACTATCAATATTAACTAACAATATCAACAACACAAAGCATATACAGTTTGTATTGTGTGGTATTACTAAGCCTGTTGTCCATGTGTGGCCATTGTAACACTGTGGCAAAACGTAATTATTTATTTACGCTACATTCGGCGCAGTTAATATTATGATAGTGAGGATTCATTCTACCGAAAAGCACGCAAAATGCTGCAAACGAAAGCATGTGGTGCGCAGAATGGTACACAAACGCATCAGGCTCAACTAACTCTTATGGTCAACTCCTGTCCTACACACGACTTTTGTGAAAAAAAAGTTAAATCAATACTAATTAACCATAATGCTATGAATCATGGGACTTAAAGTACTTACGACATTGTAAGTCGCATTGGGCTATGTCATCTCAAAATAATTTAAGATCACCATGTGGGAAACATCGGGAAACATCGAGTCAGTTGAGAAATTTAATGCCATGCCGGCACATTGTCATGGTAACTCAGTGGTAGTCTGACTTTGCTTATCTAGCTCCTGTCCGACATACCGCTTGTGTGAAAAAAAAACAAAAAAAACAAATCGATACTTAATTTGTTTACATTGATCTTGCTATAGATAGCATAAATCTTGCTATGTCTGTTTCTTGATTTAGGTACATCTCCATTTACTGTTCATAGTTCCTCCACCGCTTGTAAATCCATTTATGTCCACGTTCTGAACGCTTCGGTCAGTTGTTTGTGGTTATTGTCCTAGATCTGTGTTTTAATATCCAAATATATTAAGGAGATGCATTTGTGACATTTAGAAAAATCACAGTGTTCAATACATCTTAATGAAATGTATATAAAATATTATACACTGCGGAGCGAGGGATTCCGGGTTCGATTCTTGGAATTTTTCTCTGGTCAGGTGTTTTCTCCATCCTCACCAGAGCCTGGAAGTATGAATAAGAATCTAGAATCTGAGTGTGTGGATCCTCCCGTGCCTAAAAGTGCCTATTGAATCATTTGTGTGCCTTTATTAATTTTTATGCAGGAAATAAAGACAAAGAGCTGCTATAAGGGATCTATTTTATTCAAATCCGGGTTTAGGAATGGGGTATTCTGGGAAAAATACGTTTTAACGCTTTAGAGGGTAGATTCATTAACTTTGTATAAAGAGAATCAAAATATTGCACCCTGTAGTTCTCTTTTAATCCTCCGGTATTGGTCGATGACTGAAGAACGGCATACATACTTTTCAAAAGTTGTAATTTCCATTATTCTATGACACTTAATTACTGATATATACACTTTAGAAAGATGTTTATATGTTTTATTTTTTTATTTTCAAATTATTTCAGTTCCTTTACGTCGCTGTGGATACATTTTAAAAATAACACTTTGGAGGTGACAGTTCACAATATTTATAGTGTGCGATGTATTTCAGCTGTGATCTTTTCATTTAGTATTGAGCGATCTTTTTCTGCTTTGTAAACTTAGCAACTATAAATTTATATTAATATGAAGAATAAAACAAATGCTAACTAACCTGTATACTAAAAATATACTTTCTTAAAATATTTAAATATTTTAGATATAAAATGCAAATAGGCATAAAACTTTGTGAATGTGCTGTGTTTGTTAAAATGTATTAATAACATGCTCGCGGAAGTTGTACCTTTAGATCATAGTGTTATAATTTGAGAGCCTATTTTAGGTGCATCAAATTTGGGTTTATCTTCTTCCTCCATTGATTAGGTCATTTGACCTGTTCCGACCTCAGCCCTTCTTCTTCTAGATCTCCCCATATCACGTCTTCTTTTTGGCTGGTATTTTAGAATTAGTTTTGGGAGTCTTTCTGGTCTCATTCTGTTTAAGTGTTCTATCCGTCTATACTTCAATATTGTATCTTTCATGCAAAATATTCCAAGTTCCGGGCTGAATTTTGTGGTTCTTATTTTGTCTTCGTTTTCAGCCTTTTAATGTACGCATAAATGTTGTTTATAAGAATCTAAACCTCCGAGATATATTTATTATTTAAATGATACTATTTTTTGGCAAAATTTATCCTGATTAAGAGGAATTGTAAAGATTAGCTATCTGTGAAGGATATCCAAAAATGAAACTAAATAGTAACAGCAGATAGTTCGTATTATTGAAATAAAATGTTAAGCTCAAACTGGTTTAATGCATTACCGTGCCTCATGTATTACTGACCACTTTGTTTTCAGTGCAACAATAGGTAAAGTCACAGGGGTCGTTAAGGAACAAAAAACATGAACAGATTATCGAGGCCTCTGAAATTCAAAATATTCATAGTTGGTTGTGAATTTCATTGCATGTCGCTATGATTGATGATGGTGTTGAGTTTCAAGCACAGGGAAAATATAAAGAAAAACGGAGGGTTATTTTTGCTTACTCACATCGAAATGATTGTAAAGAAAAATGTTATAATGCATGCAGCGGGTTTCAACAATTACTCATCGCATGAATTCGCTTGGGCAGTAAGTGCAACTGTATCTGCCTCTGTTACACGTATCATTTGCAATAGTGACGTTACACATTTCATTCTTTAACTTCTTTTTTATCTGGATCTCTTTTTTTTAAAACATTTTTATTAATTGCTCGAGTGAACAGTTATTTGAATGAAGGCCCTCGTCCCGACTAGGGTGCAGGGAGAAATCGCTGCGTCATGACTGTGCAATAAAGTTTAGACCCTAGAAGTGGCAATGGGTTGACAGACTCGCTCTTGGGGGTCCCCACAAAGCAGGACCATTAAATAAATAAATCCTGTGATTGTGTCAGCCATTAGGCTTGTAGAGAGCCGTAGTACTGCTGCACAACAGCTACCTAAGTATCAGTCTGGATAGTTCATGAAACTTCATAAAATGTCGGCCATAGATACCTGACTAATCTTTATATGTAACTGAAATGGTCGTATTAATTGCTTCCTTATAAGTAGAACGAGAATAAGTGAATATACTAGGCTAAACCGATATTCAAATGTTTTAAAAGGTATCGCTATGTGATTGAAATGTATTTCTTTTCATGGCTAGGATTTGAAATATTCTCATAGTAGAACATTTTAGTATTTTAAAAATGAAATCAATAAAAGGAATATATCGGAACTGGCAAACTCAACGAAAATATGTATACGGCATAAATTGTGGGCTTTAAGGAGATCTACATTTGTTGTATAGTAAGTTTTTGTCTACCTCCTACGGATTACCAGTTATGCAAAATTCGTCCAGAATGAAGAAGTCTTCAGAGGCTTTTCCCAGAAAATTAAAGATATATATTTTATTTGTAATGTACAGATCGTTAATATATGGTATTTTACTCGAAATCGTTTGAGTCATTTTTGAGGAAATCAAAATTTTCAATTTCTTTTCCTTATAAAGAGTAGTGTAGGGTTGGGGAGATTTTCCTCAAAAACTTGGCGTCACATCCCTGCAAGATACGAAACTTAAATACGAAGTTTGGTATCTTACCGCCCTTTTGTTTTTGAGTTATCGTGCTCACAGACACACGGACTTTTTTCCAAAATGTTTTTAGATTACAGGGTACATCTAAACGTGTATTTTAGGTAAAATACCTGTATAGAATTTTTGTGTGGAATGCAATACCTTCTCTACCTACCATGTAGTTTGTAAATAAGTGCTAGAGAAAGTAAAGATGGGTGGTATGTATATTCCTTAAACTTCTACACCTTAGCACCGTTTCAACCAAATTAGGAAGTACTATATTTTAGGATAAAGAGTAAAAATACTGTAGAGCAAGCTTCACACCTGAGCCGTAGAAAAATCTTCGGAGAGATAATTTGTCGACTTTTAAGCACGAACCAGGCTGTTTAAGCAATACGTTTTTAAATAGCATTCAAGGATTATATACTTTATTCGTTTAAGGAATGATGACAATAATTCTGCCCAAGCGGAACACAAAAATGCTCGGAGGAATACAATCTGACTACTTTATTGTATGAATGGTTTGCTTTATGAATTTATTTCCTAAAGAAATTGGTTATTTAAGGAATAGAAGCTCTCAAAACCAGGACATTGGAAGAGGACAGGAGGACATTTTGAAATTTTTCAGCATGAATGGGCTTGTTTTCTGATTTTTTGATAGCTTAACGTCCTTTAACCTGGTTGGTCATTAGTGAAATGCTTCTCAAATGCTCTCGGGGTCCATGGAGCTTTAAGTTACTCGACATTCGTCTTCTCAGGATGAGTGGTAAACCCTTATCCGTGTAACTCACCCTAAGCGAAATTCAAACTCTTGACACCTTGAATATGAGGCAGACATGCTAGCCCTACACCGATGAGGTGGATTATTTTCTGAATTTGTTTTGATAAATAACACAATGTGATAGGAATAAGTCGTCAAACCACGGACAACCCCGGACATTTCAGCTATTGGTTTTCATCTGAAGGGTACTTTGGTGCAAGTGGATTTCCTTGAAAATCTTTGTGCCGATACTCACAGCATGGAGAATTTAAATACAAAGTTTGGTATTTAACAGACTATTTTGTTATTGCATTTTGTTGTTCACAGATATACGCGCACACATGCAGATATACACACACGAACCATTTTCTAAAAATGCTTTTTAGAGCTATATTTCCAGTGAGATCTCGACATAAAATGTTCGAGTGGAATACAATACCTCCTCTACTTAATATACGTAATAGGGAAACTAAAACTTCATATGTAAAATTGCTCTTACCTGAACGTTGCAATTTTATATTTTAGCCTTATTCTTTCCCGATAGTCTTATGTTTCTTTGGAGCTTTAAGAATTATTATAGAATATATTTAGAGAATTAAAACTCTCAGATCAGTAAAAAGTAAAAATCCTGAGAAACCACTATGCAACAGCAAAACACAGCATAATATAAATTAAATACTTTACTAATTAAATAATCTTTTTTAAAACTTTAAAATTAATTTGTGTAATGGTTTCTCGTGAATGTAGCTGACAACCATGTTATATTCGAGCTGCCGGGCCGCTATTTTAGAGAAAACAGTATATATGTTTATGATGAGTAAGAAAACACAAGAAACACAAAGCAAATGAAAACAAAAAACAATATCTTGTTAGTAATGTTCAATATTTACGAATATCTGGGATAGATACAGATGATCTAGGCAATAGGCATCATAAAACTAAATTATTTATTAATCGTGCAATTATAAGCAACTATTTCCAAAAGTTAACCTGTGCCAATTTTGTCGAAATCGGTGCAAATATAATATATATACATGCATACAAACATTGAATTTTTACTTTCTCTGCAATACTATGTTCATAGTGTATAGAGAAGATATTCCTTTCCACCCAAAAGTTCGATACGGAGATTTCACCTGGGTCCCCTGTATCAAAAAAGTATTTTTAGAATAAAGTCCGTATGTGTGTGTCCGTGTCTCTGTGAACATGATACCTACCTCAAAAACGAAAAGTTGATAAAATATCAAACTTGGTATTTAAGTGTAGTATTGTCCAGGGATGCGACACGAAGATTTTGAGAAAAATCTCCTTACCCCAAACTACTCTTTATATGGAAAAATGTTCCAAAGTTTTGATTTTTTCCAAACTGATTCTAACGATTTTGATTAAAATACCATATATTAAAGATGTTTAATATCTTGAATTTTCTGGGAATAGCCTCTAAATACCTCTTTATTTGGAATTACTTTTTCTGAATTTTGCGTAACTGGTAAACCATAACAGATAGACAAAAACTTACAACACAAAAATGAAAATGCTGTTAAAACACACAATGTATATTACATGCGAGTTTTACGTTGAATTGGCCATTTCTGAGATATTCCTTGTTATCTGTTCCTGATTTAAAATACTTAAAACTTTTCTCACAGGGAAGGTTGTAAACTCCTGGCCCTGTATAGAAACGAATTTCAACCACATGGCAACCAGCTTTTAAAAGATTTCACCATCGTTTTAGCCTAGTGTATCCCTTTATTCACCTTCTACTTACAAGGAAGCATGTAATTAAGGAAAGTTCTGATAATGTTTATCTCGATTATCATAAAGATATATAAAGATGTCATAGAGAAAGTCATGTGAATGGAACACATCAGAGTTTTATGTTAGGATAAATTTTTAATTCTAACATAAGCTTGCAGTACACTCGTCGGATGTTTGTTTGAAGCAGGCGTCACTAATGGTTACCTTTGAATAAAGCATAGAGAACAAGTTTGCTCGATGCTCCTCCAAATCACCTACTGTGCACTGTGTACCAACTGCGTGAAAGGCAATATAGATAACTGCTTTAGTGCTGTGGCTTATACCTATTACGTCTCTTGCATTACTACATATTTATACATTCTTCAGATATGAGCATATACATATTTTCATAGGTTTGATAATAATTGGTATTTGTAGTATAACATTGCAAAAGTATGGCAATTATTGTGGTATTAACATAAAATAACAAACACCTTGATTTGATTAATTCCATTCCAATAGCATTATGTCACCACGGTATGAGAATTGATTTGTAGCGACACCTTTTATATTTATTTCAGCTAAATATGAACAGACTTTTGGTAATTGATTGGTATCTAACACAATTCGAAGGAACATCTTCTTTTTAACTGTCATACTCATTTTCATTGGTTGCGTAATAACGATGCAAATTGAATTTTCTGGGGAACTTTGCCACAAACCAAATACTTATTGCAATAATTTTCGGTTTTTGACCATATCCTTTGTATTCTTCTTAGGCATATGTAACAAAGAGAGCACCATTTACTGTAATTGTTCTTGTTACAAATGATCTTCTTCGTAAACCACTATTTATTTCTTCCACAATGTCATTCTGAAAGCCAGGATTTACCAAATACCTAAAGAGAATCCTCATTTTTTGTTTAGAATTTAGCACTTCTCCCGTCTTTCGTCTGTGTTGCCAATAAAACAATTATTTATATCACTCCACATTCTACTCATCAAATCGTAGAATTATTTGAAGATAGCTACTCCAGGCTGTTTTTCTTTAAACGCTTTTACATTCCAATCTTGAATAAATGAAACTACATTAATTTATTATGAAAATTTACTAAGCAAGCGAACTTATGGGAAAGGCAGACTATGTTTTCTCTTATTACTTTCTCTACACGTACTATGTACATAGTGTATAGAGAAGTATTGCACTCCACCAAAAAATTCGATACCGAGATTTCACCAGAAATATATGTTTTAAGGTCCCTTGTATCCAAAAAATGTATTTTCAGAAAAAGGTCCGTGTGTTTGTGTGTCCGTGTGTCTATGAACACGATAACTCAAAAACTAAGAGTCGGTAAAATACCAAACTTGGTATTTAATATTAGTATCTTCCAGGGATGCGACACAAAGCTTTTGGGAAAAATCCCCCATCCCAAACTACCCTTTACATGGAACTTTTTTCGAAAATTTTGATTTTATAAAAAATGGCTAACGATTTTGATTAAAATGTCGTGTATTAAAGAAACTTACCTGACAAACAAAATGAATTTTTGAATTTTCTGAAGACTACTTTATTCTGAGTGAATTTTACGGAATTTTGCATAACTGCTAAACCGTAAGGGATACACAAAAACTTACCACACAAAAAATGTAGAGCACATTAAAACACACAATTTATGTTATATTCATTTTTTTCGTGGAGTTGATCGTTTTTGAGATATTTCTTGTTTTTGTTTTTAGGTTCGAAAAACTTAACTTTTCTCATACAGGAATTTGTCAACTCCTGTCCATACAAACAAAGGAACTTCATGTACATAGCAACCAGTTTTGACTATCGCTTTAACCTATACTACTCCCTTATTTCCCTTCTACTTACAAGGAAGCAAGTAATAAGACTATTTCTGCCAAATTTTTGTCGATTAACATGCACAAAATAGAAGCATGAGCTTTTTAAAACTAATTTTTTGCAGAGATGTAGAGAAAGTCATGTGAATGGAACACATCAGATTTTTTTAACTACGAAGCAAATTATTTTCCTAGATTTTATGCATATTAATTATGGTATATTCTAAAGGTATAAGTAAAACCTATTAATCATACTGATTTAAGAGAAAAATCATTTACCACGCACTTTGCATGTTGATTGTAGTATTTCCTTAATGGTAGGAAAAACATTTATGTGTGCGGTTCAGTATGTTGCAGTCACGTTTAGAAGTGACATCAGTTTTTACTTTCTCTACACGTACTATATACATAGTGTATAGAAAAGGTATTGCAATCCACCCAAAAATTTGATGCCGGTATTTCACCGGAAATACATGTTTTGGGTCCCCTTGAATCCAAAAGAAGCATTTTTACAAAAAGGTCCGTGTGTTTGTGTGTGTTACTCTGTGTGTGTGTGTGTGTGTTTGTGTCATTTTTGAGCATAGCTCAAAACGAAAAGACCTTTGAATACTAAACTTGGCATTTAAATTTGGTATCTTCCAAGGATGCGAAACGAACATTTTCAACTACCCTTTACATGGAACTTTTTTCGAAAATTTTGATTTTCTAAAACATGGCTCTAACTAACGATTTTGATTAAAATCTCTTAATTTAAGACATTTACATGCCAAATAAAATGTATATTTTGAATTTTCTGGGAATAGACTCTGAAGACTATTATTCTGGGTGAGTTTTACGGAGTTTTGCGTAACTACTAAACCGTAATAGTTGTATAAAAACTTACCACACAAAAAATGTAGAGTACGTTAAAACACACAAATATGTTATATACTTTCTTTTTCGTGGAGTTGATCGTTTTTGAGATTTTTCCTTGTTTTTGGTGTCAGCTTTGAAAAACTTTTACTTTTCTCATACAGGAATTTGTCAACTCTTGTCCATACAAACAAAGGAACTTAATTCACATAGCAACCAGCTTTTGACTATCACTTTAAGTATTTTTTTCTCGATTAGCATGAAGTAAATAGAAGCATAAGCTTTTGAACACTAATTTGTTACAGAGATGTAGAGAAAGGCATGTGAATGCAACAAATCAGATATTTAGTTCAAAGTTTTCCTCTATAAGATGATCTAAGCTGTAGAGGTAGTTAAATCAGTATGCGAGTTATAATTGCTTTCTCTACACGTAGTATGTACGAGTGTATAGAGCAGGTATTGTATTCCACTCAATAATTCGATACCGATATTTCACCGGGAAATATGCTTTGAGGTCCCCAGAGTCCATTTTTTTTAGAAAAAAGTCCGTGTGTGTGGAGGGGGGCTACCTCGAAAACGAAAAGACCATTGAATACAAACTTTCAAGGGTGTGACACGAAGATTTAATGACATTTCTCGCACTCCAAACTACTCTTTACATGAAAACATTTTTTGAAAATTTTGTTTTACCTGAGAAATGGCTCCTACGACTTCAATTAAAATATTATATATTCAAGATATTTACATGAAACATAAAAAGTATGTGTTACATTTTCTGGTAATAGACTTTGAAGAACCTCTTCATTCAAATTATACACAAAAATGTAGATCACGTTAAAACACTAATTTATGTTATATACACTTTTTTTGTAGAGTTACAGTTTCTGAAATATTCTTTGCTATTCGTTCCTTTGTATTTCGTTTTATTGCACTCATGTCCATGCAAAGCGAACCGAATTTCGGTTGTTTCACATAGCGACCGATGTTTAAAGGATTTGATTATCGCTTTCGCCTAGTGCATTACATTGTTTCCTTTCTACTTAGAATGAACTAATACCATAATTTCTATTTATGCTTATCTCGATTACTACGATATAGTTGAAAGAATAATATTTTGTAACGAAAGCTTGTAGAGAAAGTTATGTGACTGGAACACATAATTTTTTTTTTTTTTTTTTGTATAATGGTGCAGATTTCAGAGTACAGAATAGCAGATGGAGTGCTATGTTTAATACTTATTATATATATTTAAAATATATTCTTCCTACAAAGTCAAAGTATATGCCAAGTTCTAGTTTACAAGACATCAGTTTTTGGCAATTCGCCAGCTAGTCTCCACTTAAAAAGAGGAAGGTACAAATACTTATCGCTATTAGTTACATAATGGCTACGTATGATAGAAGTTAGTTCGACAGCTGTAGATGTTAAAATGTTGTTTCCTGTATAACAGCTATGCGCAGCATACGATCATGAACTGCTGGTCATCTAACACTTCCGGCATCTGCTGGTTTCACGTCATTTCTCTTACCACAAGACGGTATCCAACTGAAGCCCGACAAGCGCTCGCCGCAGCAATTCCAACATCTGGATTTCAACGGGTATTTCACCACGGAAATCCGGCACGTCAACAATTCGTTGCAGAAGCTTCTGTCTTCCATATCACCGATAATCTTTTATTTGGTGTTACACACTACGGTTTTAGGGACATTTTGATTTTTGGATTAACAGATCTGATGTATTACTTTCACGCGACTACGTTTACGCACTATCGTTTAACTTTATATTTTATATTGCTCCAAACTTATCTTAGGGATCCTTTTTACTTTCTGTGCTTCGCACATAGAGGCAGAGAACGTGTTGCAGTGCACCCAAAAAATTCGAAACCGAAATTTCACTGGAAATGCACATATTAGGGTCCCCTGTATCTAAAAACATTTATTGAAAAATGCGCGTGTGTGTGTGCTTTTGTGTGATCAGGATAGAACCAAAATGAAAAGGAGGTTATATATGAAACTTTATGTATAAGTTAAGTATCTTCCAGAATGCATGACGTTGCCGTGGTTAAGTAGTTAGACCGCTCGCCTACCATCTACGTGGCCCGGGTTCGATCCCGTTTCCCCCGCCACTCATTCCACCAATTGCTCCATCATCTCTTTTCCAATCATCAATTTCACTTACATTTCATATCATCCAATTCCCCATGTTCATGCCTGGCTACGGTTCTCCATTCTGTGGTTTCGTGCCGTTGGCTCCCCGACAGGCTTCTGACCTCTAATCATTGCATTGTAAGTCCTAGGGGGGCATGTCAGTACTACAAATACGGGGAGGGTAAGCCGATTACAAACGAAACGAATTTTCCAGAATGCGACACGATGGTTTTCAGAAAAATCTCCAAACTACCCTTTTCAAATTTTCAAAAATTATGTTTTTATCAAAATGGCTCTAACGATATTAATAAAATAATGTATATTAATAAATAAAATGCATATTCCAAAATTCTTGGGAATACCCCCTTCATTTAAAAATGACATTTGCATAACTACTACACCATAAACGGGTTAGAGAAAAAAAATTAAATCTCGATAAAAGATAAAAGTTATGGCATATTTTTATGGAGTTAACGATCTCTAAGTTATCCCTTGTTAAAAAGATATATGAAATGATAAATTCCCGTTTGAGAAAAGTTGTAAGTATTTTAAAATTAAAACTGATATCCCTTGTTATCAGTTTTAATTTTAAAATACTTACAACTTTTCTCAAACGGGAATTTATCATTTCCTATATCTTTTGTTTTACTCCTGGCCATGCAAAGAGAACCAAATTTCAATTACATCAACCAGCTTTTAAAAGATTTGACTATCGCTTAAGCTATTGTATTCACTTATTTCCGATACTTATAAGGAATTAATTAATATTCCCATATGCTAATCCTTATCTCTATTAGCATGAAATAGATAGAAGAATAAACTTTTGTGAGAACATTTTGTTACAAAATAGGCAAAAGACAGGAGGACATGAGATTTTTATTATCACATGGAATTTATTACTCTGTGATTTATGGAAGAGTGCTAGGCTATTGTCGTATTTTGACATTATTATACAGTACTTTTTGCTTATTAAATATTGTTTCTTTTAAAGAGAGCTTTGAGATGAGAAGACCAGCGCCTAGCCTACTCGATTATCCAGACAGACTAATAATAATTCTTCTTGTATCTTCAGGAAGATATACAATATATCTTTTTCTGCAAATATTTGTCTCAATTAACATGAAGTGAATCGATGGAAACGTTTTTGTAAGAATAGTTGTTGAAGATAACATAATTATATTAGTATATGCTGATGACATTTACATTAGTATAGGAAAACATGCAATATACAGATTAAAAGAGAAGAAATGTCATAAAAAAAAACGAAGGTAATCTTCATCATGGAAAATATTCAACCCGAACAAAATTAATCACCTCGATTAACACCATAGAACAAATATTTAGGAAGTAACATAAGCTGTGATAAAGATATTCAAAATAAACCACTTGTATTTCAAGCAGTGTATGATTATAATAGAACATTGAAATATAAAGCTCGAAACTGTACAAGAAAGTTCGAGTTATTGCTTACGCAAGTGAATCCTGGATCATTAAAGAGAGACATAAAAGCAAAATACTGACAGAAAAATGGGATTTTTGAGAAAAATAAGGATCAGAAGGACCAAATAAGAAATAAAGTCAATAGAAATCGTATCTATTTATAATTTAAGTGATCAGTTGGAGGAACATAAAGAAAATTAGAAATAAAACAGTAAAAGAATGGATAATACTCCCTGCGACGTAATCGGCGAAAGTTTGTGAGCAACTAGCTTCGCAATCATACCCGATTGTTGACATTCATTGTTACACTGCGTTCATGGACACCGGAGGCAAGCTCTTAGGACTTCGTAGCTGCGATTGTTACACCTGAGTGAATTTGTGGCAGTTTGCACGTGCGAGCGTTGCACTGCTTCGCCGAGCGTTGAGTTTTTACTGAAAGTGCTCTGCGTGTAACAGTTGAGTGAGAGAGAAATTCGTAGCGAGCCATAATCGTCGCCGCAGCGAACGTCGAAAAGGAATTATACGGCAGAATTTTTACATAAGCTTTGATAACTATTTGTGAGCTGATCCTGTTTGTAATCAGTTTGTGGAAGATATGCGCAGTTTTTGTTGGAGAAAAAGAGAGATTTTATTAGAATACCAACTAAAATTATAATAATTTTAAAGTTACTTTTATTGCTAGGCTGTCGCATGGACAAAGCTTAACAAATACAAAATTATGAACAGTAATTGATATAAATGGTTGAATAGACAAATAGGAAATAGAATGACATCAAGTGTTCCATTCACACGACTTTCTCTAGCTGTTCCACAAATAAAATTTCTTAAACAAATTATTATTTTATTCACATTTGGTCTTACTACTTGCTATTTTGTAAGCAGAAGCGAAATAAGAAAATATATTAGGCTAAAACTTTTCGTTTTTCATTTATGCTGTCAACATTTTTCTTTCTTTCTAAGAGGACCCTAAAACTTGTATTTGCGGTGAAATATGGGTATAGAGCTTTCGGTGGAATACAAATATACTGCTTTTTTTTTAAACGACTCGTAACGATTTTAATTAAAATACCGTATATTAAAGGCATTTATTCCATAAATAAAAGGTATATCTTAATTTTATTGAAATAGCTTCTAAGATTTGTTCATTCTAGATGAAATTTCATGAATTTTGCATAACTGGTAAACCGTAAGAAATAAACAAAGCCTTACTATGGAAAAATATAGCTTTTGTTAAAACACACTATTTGTGTAATATAATTTTTATTGTATTACTGACCGTTTCCGAGTTATTCCCCCTTATTAGTTTTGCGTAAATTTTCTCAAACGGAGTCACTTTTCTTTAATGTCGCTTTTGTTTTACTGCTGCAAAGCTAACCGAATCCATGGACTTAAAGTACTTACAACAATTTACGTTGCCATTGAGGTATGTCATCTCAAAATAATTTGAGATCACCTTGTGGTTTACCAGGAAACATGCGAGTCAGTAGAGAAATTTAAGACTGTGCCGGCATGTTGTCCTGGTAGCTGAGTGGTAGAGCAATCGGCTAGAGACTGATAGATCCGTGGTTCAAAACCCAGCTATAGCATTGAATTTTTGTGTCTGTCTCTCTCAACCTATCACTATTAAATGAATCCGTTTTTGTAAGAATAGTTTGTTTCCATAACGGATAGGGAAAGTCATGTGAATAGAACTCTTTAGGTAGTCGTGTCGGTATGTGTCCAGGGTAGCTCAGTAGTAGAGCAACCGGCTAGAGACCGGGAGATTCGTGGTTCAAATCCCGGTTATGACATTAAATTTTTCAGTCTGACTTTACCTATCCTACACACGGCTTGTGTGAAAAAACAATTAAATCAATAATAATTGACCATAATACTGTGAGTCCTGGAACTTCAAGTACTTACGGCATTGTAATTCGCCATTGGGATTGTCATCTCATGATAATTTGAGATCACCTTGTGGTTTACATGGAAACATGCGGCTCAGTTGAGAGATTTAATGTCGTGCCGGCACGTTGCCATTGTAACTCTGTGTTAGAGCAACCGGCTAGAATCCAGGAGATCCTTGGTTCATATCCCGGCTGTAGCACTGAATTTTTCAGTCTGTCTCTACCTATCTGGAACAATTAAATGAATAATTTTTTGTAAGAATAGTTTGTTTGCAGAAGAGATAGATAAAGTCATGTGAATAAAACACTTTAGGTTGTCGTGTCGGCATGTGTGCATGGTAGCTCAGTGATAGAGCAACCGGCTAGAGTCATCTCAAAATAAGAGCGAATTTAGTGCCCTGCCGTCCAGTTGCAATGGAGCTCAGTGGTAGAGCAACCGACTAGAGATCGGGAGATCCGAGGTTCTAATCCCAGCTATTACATTGAATTTTTCAGTCTGACTCTACCTATCTAGCACCTTTTCTACACACGGCTTGTGAGAAAAACCAATTAAATCAATAATAATTGACCATCTACTATGAATCCTGGAACTTCAAGTACTTATGACATTGTAATTTGCCTTTGGGATTGTCATCCCATGATAGTTTGAGATCACCTTATGGTTTACCGGGAAACATGTGCTTTAGTTGAGAGATTTAATGCCGTGTCGGCCCGTTGCCATGGTAGTTCAGTGGTAGAACTACCGGGAGATCCGTGGTTCAAACACAAGCTATGACATTACATTGTTCAGTCTGATTCTACTTATCCAACTCCTGTCCTACTCACGGCTTTGCTGAAAAACAATTAAATCAATACTAATTAATCATGATAGTTTGTTACACCATGAATTGTGGACTTTAAGTTTTTAAAACATTGTAAGTCGCCATTTGAGTTTGTCATTTGAAAATAGTTTGAGAACACCTAGTTAACCGGGAAACGTGCGAGTCAGTGGAGAAATTTAATGCCGTGCCGACATGTTCCTTGGTAGCTCAGAGGTAGAACAATCAGCTAGAGAACGGAAGATCCGATGTTCAAATCCCGGCTATGGCATTGAATTTTTCAGTTTGACTCTACCTATCTTGCTCCTTTCCTACACATTGCTTGGGTGAAAAATAAAACAACTAAATAAATGCTTTTTGTGAGAATATTTTGTTTGCATGAACAGATAGAGAAAGTCATGAGAATAGAACACTTTAGGTTGCCGTGTCGGTATGATAGCTCAGTGGTAGAGCAACCGGCTAGAGACCGGGAGATCCGTGGTTCAAATCCCGGCTATGACTCTACCTATCTAGTTCCTGTTCTACACACTGCTTGTGCGAAAAAAACAACAACAATTAAATGAATACTTTTTTGTAAGAACAGTTTGTTTGCAGAACAGATAGAGAAAGTCGTGTGAACAGAACACTTGCCATGTCGGCATGTTGCCATGGTAGCTCAGTGGTAGAGCAGACGCCTAGAGACCGGTAGGTATGTATCTCAAAATAAAACACGAGTTAGTTGGAGAATTTAATGCCGTGTTGTTCTGCTGTCACCATAGCTCAGTGGTAGAGACCGGGAGATCCGTGGTACAAATCCCGGCTGTGGCATTGCATTTTTCAGTCTGGCTCTACCTATCTGGCTCCTTTCCTTAGCACGGCTTGTGTGAAAAATAAAACAATTAAATTAATACTTTTTTGTAGGAATAGTTTGCACAAACACATAGAGGTAGTGATCTGAATGCAACACATGAGATTTTTAGGGAAGTATTGACGGTGGCGCACCTTTTCCCTCGTGACATGAAATTGGTCAGGTGCTAGCAATAATAGTGTAGAGAGTAATATTTGTGGCCATGTTGAGTAGCAGCCCCGCGTCGGTGTGCTCGTCCCCTTCACTCTCTGTGCACCATCCAATACATCAAAGCGACAAGAGAGCAACCTCGCTAGATTGCTCTCAATAATTACTATGCAAAATTATTATTAGCATATTAATTAAAGAAAATGTAATTAAAATAGAGATGGGAGCAGGAGAGCGAGAGAGAGAGAGATGTATAGAGAAGTTGGGAGATGGAAAGAGGATGTAGTAACTTTGACATGTTATGGAGGGACGGTTCTAATTTCGAAAACCCCAGTAACAGTCAGCTAACCGACATATTATGTCAAGCATCTTGCTTCAGACATATAAACACACGAGTGGGGGGGGGGGGCATATTTACATGCTCCCACATTTTGTGATGTAACCGTGGTGAAGTAATGCTCATCTCGTAGTTGAACCGGAAACCGATCAGGATTACCAATATTGCAAAAAGGAATCACCATTTGTTATCGTAGGGTTTTGATTTTTGATGCGGTGAATGTAACTTTGTGACAGTTTATTCACAGAGTAAAAAAAAAAGTGATCAATTACAACACATTTTATGTGTACATTCATATGACTATCTCCACCTATTTTGCAGCAAGCTATTATTACAACAGGTTTTCATTATAATCCAGATACTTAAATATTAGCAGAAATAGAAAGATAGAATCAGAATGAGTGGCTGGGCCTCCCATCTAGGCGGCCCGGGTTCGATCCCAAGCGCCCGCATGTGGGATTCGTGGTGAACGAAGCGGCGTCTGGGCGGGTTTTCTCCAGGTCCCCCGGTTTCCCCGCCAGTCTTTCTGCGAATTGCGCCATCATCACCTTTCCAGTCATCAATTTCGCTTACATTTCATTTCATATCATTGACTTCCTCATGGTCGCCCTCTGTGGTGTAATGGTTACCATGCTAACTTCATATACCCAAGGATGCGGGTTCAAACCCGGCGGAGGACGATGGATTTTTTGGGGCGTAAAAATCTTTAGCATGGCTTCCGTCGGCAGGAAAGTAAAGCCGTTGGTCCCGTGTCGCAGATTTACGGCACGTAAAAGAACCTCAAGCCTGATAGAGAGGCCTCTGAGCAAAATTAAGCGGTCTTTCACGCCCAGTATAGAATGGAACGCTGAGAACCACAGCAGTTAAAGAGCGTCCAAAAATAAAACCCATTCTTTTTTTTTACTTATGTTTATGCATCGGTACGGGCCGACCCCTCGTAACAGATTCTCCATTCTGTGGTTTCGTGCCGTAGGCTCCCCGACAGGCTTCTGACCCCTGGGCATTGGCTTGTGAGTCCTAGGAGGGTGTCAGTCCTACAATTGCGGGGAGGGTAAGCCGATTACGAAATGAAATAATCAGAATGAAAAATTCAATGTCATAGCTGGGATTTTAATTACATATCACCCCGTGTCCATTCATTTGCTCTGAGCACTGAACTACATTGACAACATGAGTACACGGCACTAAATTCTCCAACTGACTCGTGTTTTTCCCGGTAAACCAAATGGAGAACTGAGGAATAATTCTTTTTATTGTTTCAGAAGTATTTTTCTTTGAATCATTTTTCTGAACATTTTATCATAGAAGTCTTGCTCCTGCTATTGATTTTGGATCTCTCTGACCTCCTATAAGAATTATTCCTTACTTAAAATGTCACAAGGATTTCAAGTCCCGGTCTTCATATTTTAACCAACTATTAGTTCAATCATTGTGAAATAATTGTTACAACCACACTAGCCGTGTAGCTGGTGTAGCTGAGCTTCATGTTGTCATGGTAGCTCAGTGGTTAGAATAGCTGTTTAGAGAACAGGAGGTCCGTGGTTCAAATTCCGGCTATGACATTGAATTTTTCAGTCTGACGCAGACTTTCCAAGTTCTGTCCTGCAAACAGTTAGCTCGCAAGAACATTTAATTCACATTAGAAAATATGGTTTTATTTCATATATCTTTCTAAGGGAAAAAGGAATACAATGAACTACGATAATCAAATCGTTTTACAGTTGGTCACTATGTAATGATATTAACATTCTTATTTGCTTGCATGGCCGAGATGAATGAAAGCGAATAACAACTTAGCATTTGAGAAAAGTATGTGTTAGAAAATTTAAACCAATTATAAGTTATAACTTGAAAATGGTTAACTCCAAACCTTTTTAAAAGAAATATTGGAGAAAATTCTGTGTCTTCATGAGATCTACATTTTTGGGAGTAAATTTTTGTCTAGTACAGTTTTATCTAAAGTTTTCGATAAATCTTCCAAGTAAAGGTTGGTATGAAGTGGCGGTTTTTCATGAAAAAAATTCGTGTCGCATCCTTGGACGTGCGTAACATAATATAATGGACCTTTCACCTTTGAGCAATACTGTTCACATACACATACATGAACGCCCACACACGCACACATATATGCACTCCTAAAATTTTATTTTTTATTCAGGAGATCTTAAAACATATTTTGAGCAAAATCTCTGTGTCGAATTTGTGGGTAGAGTACAATACCTTTTTACTTACTATTTGCATTATACATGGTAAGGAAAGCAAAAATGTCTAATACATGAAGGAAGAAGAATGAGAAAAATAAAAACAAGTGTTTTGTAATATTTATACGTTTTGAAGCTTTCCTGGTGTTGATTATCATAAATGATTTCACGTGATGGCAACCAGAGAAATCCAAGCTTTCCACTATCTTGACTCAGTGGTCACTTAATATTTATACGTACCTAAAATAAAACTGTGGTATAAATATTGCTCCCGTGGACCAAATAATCTTGAGTTTTTTTCTTGCTTTCTATAATAATAATAATAATAATAATAATAAAAATAAATTCCATGGCACGATAGCTCACAAGGAACCTACCTTGGCCTACCGTCCGGCCGCTGCGACCCCTATCTCGATCCATGACAAGACGTCATGGATGGTTTGCAGCATTGGAGGGTGAGACGTGGTCAGCGCCTCGAACCCCCTGGCCACTTAATGCGGTCCTCATGACCTGGAGCGTTACTTCACCATCAAGTAGATCCTCAATTGGCCCCCCAGGGACCTCACGAGTTTGGGTGCACCCCGGGCCAGGTCTCCTAGCGGGGGAAAGCATCCCCACGCCGGTACCGAGAATCGAACCCAGCTCTCCAACTTGGTAAGCAGCTGCGCTACCACCGCGCTAAGGACACCGTATTCTCTGAATAATCAAGGTAAATACCGGTTTGGATATTTAATACCATGATCTAAATTTCTACTTCAATCTACAACAATAGATATTATTAGATGTTAATATCGTCTGCTCTGCCACCTATCCATGTATAGTTAAAGGAGCCTTGGCTTCTCCGTAAATCTATCGCCCAAGAAAACGTGTGCACTTTAGTACAGCTCTCCCGGCCGCGTTTAAATCGCTGTTGCTAGGGTTTTAAATAATTTTTTGTTGCCATCGAAGTGTAGCGATATTAATTTCTTTAGTACGTATGGTAGATAGAGAAAATATTGTATTCCACCCAAAAATTTGATAAGATTTCGCCGAAAATACATATTTTGAGACACCCGAATGAGAAAAGAAGCATTTTAGACAGCAATACGTATGCGAACCTATGGGCAGCGTAGCTCAAAAATCAAAAGTCCATTAAATACCAAACTCGGTTTAAGTTGCGGCACGAAGATTTTCAAGAAAATCCTTCCATCCCCAACTACACTATACAAAGAACATTTTTCGAAAATTTAGATTTTCTCAAAAATAGCTCCAACGATTGTCATGAAAATGCCATATATTTCAGATTTTTTCATACAAACGAATGTATACCTTGAATTTCCTGGGAATGGCCTCTGAAGATCTTTTCATTCTGGTTAACAATTGTATAATTCGTAAACCGAAAGAGATATACAAAAACTTATCAGCACCAAAAATATAGATCTCATTAACAAACAACATTTGTCATATACATTTTTTGTAGGGTTAATCGTTTTCGAAATAATTATTGGTTTCAATTTTAAACCACTTAAAATCTCTCTCAAACGGAAATCATATTTTATTTCGTCTCTCTTTTGTTTTACTCCTGGCCGCCCAAGAGAAACTTTACATTGTTCACAGAGCGGCCAGCTTTTAAAATATTTGACTATCGGTTTATCCTAGTTATTTATCTTAAGCTTAGAAGGAAGCAATACTTTCTGTTAATGTTTATCTTGATTAGCATGACGTAGATAAAAGAATAATCTTTTGTGAGGAAAGCTTGTTTGTGGAGCAGCTAGAGAAATTCATGTGAATGGAACACATCCGACTTTTATAACCTATATTGGTAAAAGATTTTTTGAATGTTCTTGCATGCTATTATTGGTTATGTTACTGAATTTGGAACTTGAGGTCTACTTGAATGACTTCCACGTGTAATTTACAGATCTAGAAACTCATGCAAAGTTAGTGCGTTGCGCTTACTATTGCATTGTGAATGGTCCTTTCTCGCGCCTGTGCTTATAGCAAGGAGGAAACCTGGACATAAGCAGACACAGGACAATGTTAAATCTTTTGTGTACTTAGGACTCACATTTACAATGAACGGCATATGAAAAAAAAAACAAAAAAAAACACTTTGACATCACGAAAGGCAAGGGCAAAAACACCGGAAGCTCCCCGGATACGTTGCAGAATTCCGAATATATCCGTAACCTTAATGGAAATTGTATACCGAGCGACAATTAGATCCAGAAATAACAAGGAACAAACAGGGAATCTTAGACCAAGTAAGAACACAATTTTTGAAAGGAATTCTGGGAGTAGGGAGGGGTACGCCAATTACGGAATAATGAGAGAATTCGGGGCGCATAGTAAAACTAGAGTGCAAAATCAGAGCAGTTAAATATTGGATGAGAACCGTTCACGGAAATGAATCTCTAATGAGGGTATTCTGCTGATGTGAACTGTTGAGAATGGAAGGTAATTTGACGTGGGCATCAAAATTAAAGAAAGTTTTAGAAATCATTGGAATGGGATATATTTTGATGTTGAGGCAGGCAAACAGACGAAGTATTTGGAGAAAAATTAAGAACCGCCTGTGTGATATTAACAGACAGCAAATAATTGTCTAATGTACAGAGAAGGTTTCATTGGAAGTACAGTCTGGACTAAAATAGGAGTGGGGTATGGAGCAATACATCAAAACAGGTACCTAACTCAATAGCGAGGGGCTCGCGTGGATTAGAGTAGGAGCATATCGAATGATAAAAATCGCTGACGAGAAGAGAATCTGCCCCATAGACCCATATCTTGGCAAGATGTAGAGGGTACGGAGGAACGGAGGGAAAAATATTTACCGCGATCCTTTACCACCGCGAATATAGTTAGAAGCATGTTGGACGCTACTGGTAGGCACGGAAAACGCGGACGGGCTAGATAAATTTCTACTTAAGCCAAGACAGTTGAGATCTGAGAAGGCTGATACTAGGGAAGAGCTCCTCCCTCGATAAGAAGAGTTAAACAAAAGTGATTATAATGTTTTATATATTTTTATGACGTACTTTTTGGTCATTCATTTTTGTGGTGTTAATAGTGTGTAAATATATTTTTTCCTCTATTTAAATGCATTTGTCTACTATAATAGGGTACATTACTACATCTGAATACGTTTTATACTGTATTGTACATTTAAGTTGCTGTATTTGAATATCTTTGTCCTTTTATTTTCGTATTTACTCTTTTAATTTTTTGTTTTTTTAATATTGCTTACTATGTTGTGTATTGCACAAAACACGTATGGTCTGTGGTCCTGTGCGATTGATGAAGATCAATGTATGCATACCGTTATTTAAGTACACTCATTCATTATGAGTTACTTTATCAATGTGAATGTAACTTTATAAATGCTTGCTTCTTGCGCTACAAAAATGTTAAGAAATAGAATCTTTTTAATAGAATGGTTTTCCAGCTTTGTAGACATGTAGACGTGCATCTGAACCATTTGCTTTATCTCTTTTGCGGCAAAAGGAAAGGTAATGAAACAGATAAATCTGTTAAATATTTTTATCTGACGTGCAAGAATGACAGATCACTCGGTTGCTCCCTGCAAGACTGTTTCCGAGGATATTGAAAAATGATGGGACCGCTTGGGTTTTCTATTCGCCTGGGGACCCATAGATATCGGACGTCGCTCCCTCCCTGTCTTGCCGATAAAGTAGAGTGGTGTGTGATGGTAACTGTTCCCCCACTCTCTCCCTTATATATTCACCAACTTCTCTTCTTTTTACTGTCGATGGCTATTGAACTCTGATAAGAACGTCTACTTGTTTCTAGCCCTCACAAACACAAAGGAAAGAATTATCATGCCGCTCAGAAGATGAAGTCGGCTAGAGAGCTGGATTGCCATCCAAGTTCGAACTTCAGAACGGTGAGGCTTTCAGAACTTAATTTTTTTTCCATGCTGAGCAGCTAGTACTCTTCTGTTTACTTTCTCTACACTCTATGCACATAGAGTATAGAAAAGGTATTGCAATTCACCCAAAATTCGAATCTGTGATGTCAACGGAAATACATGTTTTAATGACCCTTGGGTCCAAAAAAGGAATTTTAGAAATAGGTCTGCGTGTATATTTGTGGCATTTTGGTATTCAAGTTTGATATCTTCCAAGGATGCGACACGAAGCTTTGCAAGAAAATCTCTCCACCCCAAACTACCCTTTTCATGGAACATTTTTCAAAAATTTTGATTTTCTCAAAAATGGTTCTAACGATTTTGATTAAAATACCTTATGTACAAGTTTTTTTTATGACAAACTAAATGTGTATCTTGAATTTTCTGGGAATAGTCTCTGAAGACCTCTTCATTCTGGGTGACTTTTATATAACTGGAAAGCCGTAAAAGATATATAAAAACTTGCTACACAGGTATGTAGATCTCATAAAAACACAAATTTAGGTCATACACATTTTTTTTGTAGAGTTAATCGTTTTCGAAATATTCCGGATTATTGGTTTAAATTTTAAGCCACTTATACTTTTCTCAAACGGAAAGACATAATTTTTCTCGTTTGTTTACTCCTCTGAGGCAAAGAGATTGCAATTTAGATTGTTTCACACAGCGACCGGCTTTTAAAGGACGAGACTATCGTTTTAGCATGTGCATTTTCTTATTTCCCTTCTATTTACAAGGAAATAAGACTAATTCTGCTTATATTTATCTTGATTAGCATGGCGTAAATAACAGATTAATGTTTTGAATAAAATGTTTGTTTCCGAACACCTAGAGGACATCCTGTGAATGGAACACATTAAATTTTTTACCATCTACTTACAAGGAACCAAGTAATAAGGGCAATTTCTGCTAATGTTTATCTCGATTGCCATGAAGTATATAGAAGAATAAGCTTTTTAACAATAATTTGTTACAGATATGTAAAGAAAGTTATGTGAATGGGACACATCAAATTTTTCTGATATGCAATATTATTTATATATTCAAATAGGTTAAGTGGTGTTTGAACTGGGCTATAAATTTGATAGAAGGGTTATCTGAATAAAGTATTATAGCTACAATAAACGATAAATACGTTTATCTGGTATCGACAAAATACACATTCAAACAATTTAACCAGCCATTACTTTGCCCGATTCATCTCCCATACTATATTATAGGTGGTGTACAGTTTCATAGTGAAAGACCCTCCTTATCTTTTAGCTCATGCTTTTAATGGCCAACCCGAAAGTTTACTTTTCTGTTTTCCGTTAATAATTATTACACTTGAGTTTGGCGAATTTGATTAATTTCCTTTTATTTTTAAGCCCTCTAAATAAGTGTGGTAGAGGTCCTTGCAGGTTTAAATATTTAGCCGTAATGTTAGATTATCTATCCAACATAATATCACAAGGATGCATTCTCTAAGAGAATGGTTAAAAATAAGGATGGGTTTGCTTTTGAAAATCACAATTCTAATTCGTATCTAAAGATTAAGTGCCTAAACGTTTGTCCGCATTGGTCATTTGATTCACATTTGTGTATAAGGGTTGACAATTTGAGTAATGATTTAAGTTATAAGGTACTTATACATTATATATAATGTATGCCATGATTGGCCAAACGTACTAGTTTTGTCTATAATAGGTTACACTTAAAGCTAAGTTTAGTTTTTTTATAAAAAACCCTGAGTACTTACGATTTAAAATAAAGAGTTCGTAGCGTTTGAAACCTCTAAGATAAATTATGACTTTTGCTAGATATTGAGGTATAAGTATATAATATTTTCACCGGCTGAGTTACTAAATAATACATAAGGAGTTGACAATATGAAAGAAGATTCGTAAGGTAGATTATACTTTTTGTTGAATCGCACAGTATATGTATATCAAGTGTAGATTGAAATGAAAATACGGAAATTTTGGAAGGTTGTAGAATATATTCTTATTTTATACTTTTGTGAGCATTATTTTGTCAAAATCCTATCGAAAAACTCCCTAAGTACAAATTTCAACCTTTCCAGAGTATCTAATTTATAGGTAGGAATAATAATAATAATAATAATAATAATAATAATAATAATAATAATAATAATAATTATAATATCATTTTCAAATACCCATCTTGCTAATATTTTGTAAATAGCAGTCTTTCAGAAAAAATTATGTTTATTAAGTTTTGTGACTTAAAAGTGTAAAAACGAAGAGAGATGGATATAGCCGGGATTTGTACCACGGATCTCCCGGTTCAAATCCCGGCTATGGATTTGAATTTTTCAGTCTGACTCTACCTTATCCAACTACTGTCCTACACACGGCTTGTGTGAAAAAAACAATTAAATCAATGAATAGGGATATTTGGTTTTATGATTTACAACCCAATACACTCTTTGAGGCAAATAATTGAGATGAAATTAAACAACTTTTTTCTGGATAGAACAGATGTATGTTATACTTTGTGTTTCATAATAATGGTTTTGGCAATTCTTATGCGAAAATGAAACAAAACAGAACTCACCAAGCGGGGCTCGTAATCGGGAACTTCCGGGCGACAACCAATTTGGCTGGGCTTTTATCGAAATTTCCCTCAGTCATCAAGGTGTCAATTTCACCTTCAGTCTAAAACAAAAGTAAAACCGTATGTAGATTGTAGCAGTGATTACAATGCCATCTATATACAGATAGTTAAAGCAGTTAGAGTGACTGGCGTCCTAACGCCATCTACTTGTGAAGCAAAAGTGGAATTGTACGGCGATAGTCCTGAGAAACTATTGTCCGCCAAATACCGTCAACGAGTTATCTTACGAAATTAGCGTGGCATGAAATAAAATAGAACAAAACAAAACAAACCCCTCATGAACTCAATTCTAGTCTTTAATTGAAGTCTAGTTAGCTTATTACTTTCTCTACACATACTATGTACAGTCATGGAAAAAATGCTTGAGCGCTGTAACCTTTCAAAGCATCGCTTCGGCCTCACGAAGTTACACAAGCTGGATTTACACGTGCACGTGCGCTATGCAACAAAACATGCTTTTATACAGTGAGGTAAGACGCAGTTTATTGCTTTATAACATAAAACAGCAACCAGAGAAAAATCATAATAACTGTTTATCGCTAATATGCACAGAAACACTAAAAAATAAGTCAAAGTTTGATAGTTGAGCTATCCGCTATAGTTCTTAATAAACAGGGAAAAGAGCACCCAGAGTAGAAATGGCTTAGTCCTAACGTGCTCCGTTTGAAACTCAGTGTGCTACATAGCATAGGTTCGAGGCCAATAACCCGCATAGATTTTGTTTATTATTATTTTGGTTTTTAGTTCACATTAGAGCTCTTTACAACAAATGCAGATTACGTTATTTAAATTATTTTATTTAAATCTTTAAATCTAAATTTATCTAAATTTTTTAAATAAATCTTTTATTTGCTGCTCTCGCAAACTAGAAGACAAAGAAAAACACTGCAACCTGATCTCCGGTTGCTTTTAAATGCAACAAAAGGCTAACAAAACAAGAGAAAACTAATTATAATATTTAGTATGGTCCCCATTATTTGCAATCACTGCTCTCAATCTTCGGGGCATGGAAGTCACTAGCATTTGAAGATAAGTATTGTCTTCTGTTAGTGAATTCCAAGTGTCTGTATGGCACACCATAGTTGTCTAGCATTATTCAATCTGGGATCCCGAGAAAGCCTGTTTTACTTTCGCCCAAACATATTCAATTGGGTTACGGTATCTGCTCTAAGATATTCGTGTGCTCCGAAAACCACTTTTGAACTTTGGCCGACTTGTGGACGAATGATTATCCTGTTGGAATTTAATAATACCTTCAGGATAACGGTCTTGGGCAGATGGAAACAGAACATGTTCTAGAGTCTCTGAATATGTTTCCCCGTTATTTGGCTACTCCTTGCACGAGTGGCCAAATAACGCATATCATATCCAGCACCACTAGGCCTGTAAACAAACGCATTCAAATTGGCATCTGCAGTACAGAACGTAGCTTCGTCGCAGAAAACTACTTCGCTCCAATCGAAGTTTTCGTACTGTACAGAAAATGCCAACCAGTCAATTTTGTGGGCTTCAGTTTGAACTTCCTTTACTACCACACGAATACGCCGGATTCCGGCATCTGTACAGTGATTGTTAACCGTCCGTGCATCACCCGGGAATAAAGATAAAACCTTGTATTCAGCGGCGGTCAGAAACCTCTGCTATGAGAGACCTGTCGGTAGATATACGCAAGCGACCAGTGCTCTTCCTTGCAGCAACCTGTCCTTCTTCACCTGCCCACCTCTTCGCAGTGGACTGTGGAACATAACAAATGCTACCCGCTCTGGTGGCCGCATAACTCTGTGAAACCAGGGTGAGAACAGCAGAATTATCAACGGCCTCTGTCATTGCTAAAATATGACTGAATGCGTCGTTGTAGTAGTGATTGAGGACTTCGTTCGGTGACCAATGAAACCAGGCACAAACATTTGACCAACATAGATAGAAACATAATAACGATAAAGGAATCAAGCTTATCACCAGTAGTTGCAAACTTTGGCTATAATACATAATATATACCTGTATATAATGTAATTATCATAAATTAAGAATATAGAAAATATGATAAAAGAAACAACATAAATGGGGGAAAAAAAATGTATGCTGTAGCAGAGGTTTGAACTTAGGCTCGGTAATATACAAAGTGCTTGCGTTACCTCTAAGCTATATTTGTTTGCGTCAACAAGCATCTGCTGACACATTTATATATGCTACTTAATACCTCTCATGGTTCTTATGGTAATGTGATTAATTTATCGTGTTCGGGGTACTTCATGGCTTCTGAACCAGCTCATTGGTTGATTCAGTTAATTGGGAATTGGTTGCTGCACCGATATGTATAGCTCCAATGAGCATACCAAAATTCAACTTTTAAGAATGAGGAGAAACATTGGTTCTATGTTATATGCTTTTAGTTATTTTTATACTCATAGATTACATTTTTTTAACTCTTATAAAAATGGAATCCTTTTGGGTTTGTTTTCTAATTGGCTAACGAAGAATGGGAAGTATGGCGCTTGTTGTCACATTCTTTATCAGGAACCAATACAAATGCGAGACACAGTACAAGACACAGCCAGTTAATGTGTTCGACAGGCGATAATGTATGTCGCAGACACTGCTAGGTAAGTCTAGCTGCATATTAGAAAAAACAACCAGTGTAAACTTCGTTGCGATACGAAGTGGGACTTTGAAATATTCTGCTCTCAGAGTGCACTCAAACATTCTTTCCATGACTGCACATAGTGAATAGAGAAGCTATTGTATTTCAGCCTAAAATTCGATACAAAGATTTCACCGGAAATACTTATTTTGCGACTACCTGAATACCAGAAAAAAACATATTTAGAAAATCGTCCCTGTGTGTGTGCCTGTGGGCAACATAGTTAAAAAACAAGAGGTCCGTTAAATACCAAATCTGATGTATGGGTTGAGCATCTTCCAAGAATGCGATACAAAGCTTTTCAAAGCTGCCCTTTACATAAAAAAAATGAGAATTTTGTTTTTCACAAAAATGGTTCCAAAAATTTTGATTAAAATCTCTTACATTTAAGATATTTACATGAAAAATAACATTTTATCTTGCATTTTCTAGGAACATCCTGTGCATAAAATATTTAGATCTCCTTAAAAACATAATTTATGTCATATACAGTTTTTTCGTGGAGTTGACAGTTTTCGAGGAGATATTCCTTGTTATTGGTTTCAGTTTTAAAATACTTAAACTTTCCTTATACGCGAACTTCTCAACTCCTGGCAAAGAAACGGATTTCAATCCCATTATAATCACATTTTAAATCATATGAATGTCAGCTTAGCCTAGTGTATTCCCTTATTTGCTCTTCTTTACAAGGAAGTAATTAATAAGACCGTTTCTGCTAATGCTTATCTGGATTAGCAGGAATTAGATAGAAGCTTATTTGCAATAATTTGTTACAGAGATGTAGAGAAAGTCAGGTGAATGGAACACATCAGATTTCTTTTCCCATCTATTTCAAATTAATAGAGAGAAACTTTTATAAAAGAGGTTTCGTTATATACCTCACTGTAGGCACAGAAGAAAGCAGCAGGTCGCAATATGGTGGATTTTTAACTTATACTCTTTTTTATGACTTTGTGAGAAACAAATGAACGGCAACTAAGAACTTAAAAATATGGAGTATCTAAAAGCTGAAAACAGCAGTAACGAATATCTCAAAAATTATAAATGCCACAATAAAATACAAATTGTGTACCTTAATGAGATCTACATTTTTACTTTATAACAACTCAATACTCAGATTTCTCTGGAAATATATGTTTTGAGACCCACTGAATAAAAAAAAAAAAAAAATTACAAAAACGTATTATGTGTGTGTGTGTGAGTGTGAGTGTGTTTGCATTACTAAAAAGTTAATATATCTCAAGGATGCGAGATCAAGATTTTCACTAAAGCTCCCCCCCCTGCTACTCATTACTAGGAATAGTTTTCGAAATGTTTGATTTTTTGTTGTAAAAATGGATTTTAATTAAAATACCACATATTAAATATACTTACATGACAAATAAAATACATTTTCTAGGAATAACCTCTGAATTTCTCATCAATATGAAAACTTTTTCATTACTGGTAAACCGTAAGATATAAAATGCATAGCTCGAAATAAAACACAATTTATGTTCTCTACGTTTTTGTCGTGGAACTGTTTCCGAGACATTTCTTCTTGTTGGTTTCAATTTTAAAATATTTATACTTTTCTAAAACAAGAAATCGTCCGTATTTATTTTGTGTTACTCCTGGTCATACAAAGAGACGAATTTCAATGCCAATCGTATAGTGACACTTCTAAAACAATTGACTATCGCTTTAGCATAGTGCATTCCCTTAGTTCCCTTGTACTTATAAGGAACTATGTAATATTCTGCTAATTATTATCTCGATTAGCATGGTGTAGAAAGAAGACATCTGTTTTGTAAGAAGTTTGTTTGTAGAACAGATAAAGAAAGACACGTGGATGGAACACATATTTTTCAGCAATAGGTGAACAGACATTTAAAACTATATATGATTTAAGTGAACAGCATTTAGAAAGATTTTTGCAGAGAATTAAAGATACCAATTTTATTAAAATAAATATTTAGTTTTTACCGTTTTAAATAAATGGTGTTTTAATCATAATCATTAAGGCTAGCTTTTCTTAGAAAATATAAAATAAACAAACAATTTTGGTTGGGAGTATTTTCTTGAAAATCTTAGAATCGATATGTAATACCGAGAGAATTAAACTATACACTTGGAGGAATAAGCGCGTTTAAAGAATTGGATCTCCTCCTCCCCCACTTCCTCGTCCTCCTCCTCCCCCTCGTCCTCCTCCCCCTCTTCCTCGTCCTCGTCCTCCTCCCCCTCTTCCTCGTCATCGTCCTCCTCCTCCCCCTCGTCCTCGTCCTCTTCCTCGTCCTCGTCCTCTTCCTCGTACTCTTCCTCGTCCTCGTCCTCCTCTTCCTCGTCCTCGTCCCCCTCGTCCTCGTCCTCCTTCTTCTCTTCCTCGTCCTCGTCCTTCTGCTTCTCTTCCTCGTCCTCCTCCTTTCTTCTCTTCCTCGCCCTCCTCCTCCCCCTCTTCCTCGTCCTCCTCCTCGTCCTCGTCCTCCTCCTTCTTGTCTTCCTCGTCCTCCTCCTTCTTCTCCTCCTCCTTCTCCTCCTCCTTCTCCTCCTCGTCCTCGTCCTCCTCCTCCTCCTCCTCGGGTACAAAGAAATATGTACTCAGTAGTACTCAGGATCGTTAGAAGATATAAATACCAAGTGACGCATTTACCCAACTGTTCTTTTTAGAGTTATTGTGTAGACACACTCATACACGCTTGCACAGCATACATACATATATACATACATAAATAAATACAATGCATTTTCTAGAAATTATTTTGAATTCAAAACGTCTTAAAGCGTATATTCCCGGTTTATCTCTATGTCTAATTTTTTGTGGAATAGAATACTACTTCTGCTTATTCAAAGTAAATGGTAGAGAAATTAAATATTTCGGTTGTATTTTTACTTTCTCTACACGTACTCTATATATAGAGTATAGAGAAGGCAAGGAATTCTACCCAAGCATTCGATACCGAGATTTCACCGGAAATGCTCGTTTTAGGATCCCCTGTATCCAAAAGAAGCATTTTTGGAAAAAGGTCTGTGAATATGTGGGTCCGCGTGTACATGTGTCTTTGAACACGATAACTCGAAAACGAAAAGTCGGATACTAAACTTGGTATTTAAGTTTGGTATCTGCCTGGGATGCGAGAAAAATCCCCCACCCCAAACTACACGTTACATGGAATAATTTTCGAAAATGTGATTTTCTCAAAAATAGCTTTAACAATTTTGATTAAAATAATGCATATTAAAGATATGTATATGGCAAATAAAATGTATATCTTGAATTTTCTAGGAATAGCCTCTAAAGACCTCTTTATTCTGAATGAATGTTGCTCTAACTGATAAAGCATAAGAGTTAGGCAGAAACTTAACACACAATAAATATAGATCACATTAAAACACACAATTTATGTTATGTAGTTTTTATCGTGGAATTTACCATTTCTGAGATATTCCTTGTTATTTATTTCAGATTAAAAATAGAAACTTTTCTCACACGAAAGGTTGTATACTCCTGGCCCTGCATAGACGCGAATTTCAAGCTCATGGCAACCAGCTTTTAAGAGATTTGACTATCGCTTCAGCCAAGTGTATTCCCTTATGTAGCTTCTACTTATAAGAAGGCAAATAATTAAGAAAACTTCTGCTAATATTTCGATTATATAATGTAGATAGAAGAATGATTTTAACAATGATTTGTTACAGCGATGTAGAGAAAGTCATGTGAATGGAACACATCAGAATTTTTTATATACGTCTACACTTAAATATACGCCTTAACTGCTGTTGTCCCGCTGGTTTTGTCTTCAGGAACAAATGGTAACTAAATTCAGTTTCTTACATAACCTTTCTCTGCTGACATGTATTCTTCCGCACTCAATTCCCTGCTCCTTTCCCTAGTCACCCTCCGTGGTGTAATGGTTGCCATGCTAACTTCATATACCCAAGGTCACAGGCTCAAACCCGGCCGAGGACGATGGTTTTTTTTTCGGGCGTAAAAATCCTTAGCATGGCTTCCTTCGGAAGGGAAGTAAAGCCGTTGGTCCCGTGTCGTAGATTTACGGCACGTAAAAGAACCTCAAGCCTGATAGAGAGGCCTCTGAGCAAAATTAAGCGGTCTTTCACGCACAAAATAGAACGGGACGCTGAGAACCACAGTAGTTATAGAGCGTCCATAAATAACACGCCATTTACATTTTTTCTCCTTTCTCTTAATTGGATAATTTATAACTTTGAATTACCGTATGCAATGCAGGTGAAGGAGATAAAAGTGACGTAAACACGTATATATATATATATATATATATATATATATATATGTGTGTGTGTGTGTGTGTGTGTGTGTTGATCAGAGTATACAATCATTTCCAATCGATGAACTCTTGTTTCATTATATGCGATATTTGATTCATACGGTTCAATTTGACAATTATCTTGATTATATTAACTTAATAATCATGCTATATAAGGAACTATTTTGTATGGCACAACAAGCTTTTCTACGACAGCAGACAAGAAGAAATGATATTACTGATTGTTTCAATGCTAATACGCTCTTTGGAGTGCTTCAAAAATAGAGGGCATGAATTCAGGTATGCATTCTTCATATGTAGGTAAATAAAAACAGTGAATTACAACATGTATCCGGAAATGCTTGGTTCCTCAGTTATGGCCTTCAAAACAATTGTTCATATTCATCAGAACGGTGATTTTTCCGCCGGTAAGTTTCTTTACAAAAGGTGTCCAAAGTGTTCACCTCCTGCTTGAATACACATCGGCGTCTCATGGCCATGCGAACACGACCCCAAATTCCAGGAGTATTACAAGTCTCCGCACAACCTGCCACAATTCGATTCTGACAGTATTCCTTGTCAGGCATTGGATACGAATACATCAACCTTTTTAAATGGCCACACAAGTAGAAATGGACAGGGTTCAAATCAAGTGAGCGTGGTAGCCAGGTAATTGGGCTACTTTTACCTATCGATCGATTCGGAAACCTTCGATCCAAGTACCGGTGAGTGGTCCGACTGAAATGTGCAGGCGCACCATCATGCAAGAAGTGAGTTTGTTGATGAATGCTCCGTGGAATGTCTTCATACTCGTGAGGTATGATGTTTTCCGGGAAGTTTGTGTATGCTTGCCCCATAAGTCTGTTTACAAGTTAATGGGGTCCAACTAAACATTAGTATTGATACCGACGCACATATTAAGAGTGAGTGGCTCTTAGTGATGAGGTAGAACAATTGCATGTGAGTTTTCATTTGCCCATACATACTGATTGTTGAGAATTGTAATGGTATCATGTGTGCTTCATCTATAAATAATGCTAAGGCAGGAAAGTTCAGATTTGTAGGCATTGCTGCATGAACCATTGGCAGCACATCAATCCAGCTGGATAATCCGCTGGTGACAAGACCTATACACGTTGCAAATAATGGGATAGAATAATCTCCAGACAGTCGCATGAGGAACATTCTCTTGCATACCTAATCTTCGTGCGCCGATAGGAGGAGCCGTGTGCACTGAATCAAACATCTCCTCTTCTATATCTGAAGTTGAAGATCCCAAATCAGGAGTTAAAAACTTCTCATTAGCTCACAGATGGCGATGATGACGTTCAAATGTCTTCCCACCTGGACATCTTCACTGAGGGTACCTCTATCTTGGTGCAATCGACGAGCACTGCAGTATGTACAAAACGTGCATTTTGCCAGCTGCTGACTTGAGTACATGTCGAACGCCAAACCACTCAAAATGCTCTTCGCCTCGAAATAACTGTAATTGTCCCGTTAAAAGCTTCTATTACGGCAACTATCTAGGGGAAATTAAACGTTTCGTTGAAATGTCGAGCATTTCCGGACACTGTTATGATGTACTGCTTTTATTATCTACTTCTGCGGAATGAATACCTGAATTTACGCCTCTATTTTTTAAACATCCTGTATGAGGTATAAGAAATGCAGCGAACGCGACAGCTAAAAGATAGTAGGCAAACTTTTACGGCACAGACCTTGGAATGCTTGCTTAAGGAAACATTCTTAGACCGTGCTTCCTCTTCATCGTTACGCAAAATTTAAAAATCGTATGTGAAGTACTGTTAAAACATATCGACCTTGTCCACGACTGGAATGGCTGAGCGACTGCTGATCCAATTCAATCAGGACCGGTTCATCGATTCGCTAACTAGTAAACACTAAACTGACTGACGAGATAAAGATAAGCTGGACATTATGCAACTTTCTGTCTAGCACGTGCCCATAACCGTCTGCAAAGGTATCTTTAAAAGGAGGCGCTGATCAGTTTAATTCTTTCTCTAATATTTTATGTGAGCAGCTTGTAAATATATGACTCATTCGCTGCTCAAGCACTAGCCTACTTTATTGAAGGTTTTAACGTTGTGAAGCAGGACACCGAGAACCTAATAGTGCGATATTGTTGTCAGATTGCTCGCGTGCTAGCAATGGAAATCAGGAGATTTGTGTGTACACCTCTTGCAGCAAGCATGTGTGCCACATATACAAGTACTGTGTTCCACTCAGGAGACTGTGGCTGTAAGGAAATGTTGAAATCAATAAAACACCAGCATTACTTGAAGATTACACTTCTACTTTCAACATAGACTTGTTGGGGTCTCTGAAAACATGCGTTATTGCGCTACCAATACTGAATACAATCTGGGATGATGACCTGGGAGATATTATTTAACATAAATAGTGACATCTTCATGAGCTATCATTAGGTATTGACACCCCTCCCTTACTCCTCCAGAAAGATGACCTCATACAAACATTTCGTAAAAAACAAATCGACTGCGTGAAACAATTCCCTTCTCTTATCTCAGACCCCAGTGTTCACCTTCTCGTTTCCCAGCAATTCTTAGCCGAACAGTATTTCATTCCCATGTGAATCTTTTATTTAAATTAGGAAAGACACTTAAAACACAAGAAGAACAGAAATTCATAATAGGTATTGCGAGAAAAATAATTGAAAGAGTATCAAAGTCATGTGGTACATTTGTCACATTTCGTGTCTCTCATTAAAGAATCAGCATAATGACAAATGTTCTTGTTCTTCTGCTTCTTAGATTGGGCCTGTTTCCAACCAAGAGAACTAATTGATACATATGACCATTGGTATTCCTTTGTTTCTGAATTATTTCGGTTTATAGTTTACAAAAACAGATGGCAGTCTATTAAACTCTATTATTTTTGTGTGTTCCAATCAGTGTATTTGTAATATATTTATTCTATATACAATGTTAAATGTATTATTTCTTATCTTTCTATAAGCATCCTCCTGCAACGTGAAGTAAGAATCTCATTTCTGCCGCCTCAATTCTTCTTTTCTCTGATCGATCCAATGTTTAATTTTCACAAACATTTTTTTAAATGTATTCTTAAAATCGCTTGAACCTATTGGTCACATCGCGACTCCATAAGGTTATAAACCATTAATAAATTTACGCTGTAAATGATCAGAAAACATTAGCAGAAAACAGCTCGTCGTATTTCTCAATTTGCGTAATATAGTATAATTTCTTGAGACATTGGGTTACTGATGACGTCACACATGCCCGGAACTTCACAATCTCGTCTTGCATTTGTATGATAATGAGACGCCAGAATCATATAAGGAACAGTGAGTGAAGAATTACAGAGGTTACACAGTGGGAGAGAATTATGAAATACGACTGTGTCCTATTCGTAATCATGTGAGAGTAACTTGGTTCTTGCGAGGAAGGAAATCGCTGGGTGTTTATGAGAACGAGGAGAGTAGACGTCATTAAGTTGTTCCAAAATTGCTTCTATATATCCGTGATTTTCTTATGGATATAGCTGAGGAGGTCACAGTGTGCTATTATTCAGTTCTTTGGAGTATTCTTGGTGGCCTCTTTAGCTGCGTCTTGGATGCCAACATGAGACGGAATCCACATAAGTAGATATGATTCCCAAATTGAGTTGCTGTATTATATAATATTATTAGTTCAGGCATACATTAAAACAGTTACAGTCTTTACTTTATACAACTGAAGTGATGTTCACAACTTTTGTTATATTAAATAATTTCTGTCTAATGTTTACTAAAATGACAATATTTCACTGGTCTGTCAAAGTTTAAATCTAAGGAAAATATACTTTGTGGTTGCTTCTTTTAAAAATTCAAATCGCACCGTGTATTCGATACCTATTTTGAAAAATCGTTAATATGTTTTGTCATCTATTGCTTTGGAAAAATGGAATCAACTGAAATTGAGAATAAAAGAAAAATTAGTTTAAGGCAAAAATGATTTGTTTTGGGAACTTTCCTGTATGAGCGATTAATGAAATATAATCTACTGTTTGCTCTTCCCGAATATTTGGGATGTTTGACCCCCAGTCAATAATTTATTAGCGCCCAAAAGGTTTGGTTTTAATCTGTTAAGCTCTGATCAACAATGTTAGTTATCAAGAGGATGAAAATAGAAATACATGAGGATAAAAATAATGACATGCACCAAAATGATTATTCCTTCCAAAATAATCATTAAAACAACACGTTATCTGACATTATTCTAATAAAGGTGATTAACGCGAAGGAAAAATCCTAAAATAAACTTTCTTGCCGTGTAAACATATCTCTAATATCTCAGTAATTGATTTTTTGTTTATATTAAATACATGGGCTGTAAAGTTTTAAATATATATTCAATATATTCATATGTTTTGTAATATATATATTAGCTGTGATATAACTTCTAATTTTTGCACCTTAAAATGATTTAACTTCTTTTAGCTTATCCGATTTCCATCTAAATAATAATAATAATAATGTTAATGTATTGTTTCATTTATACCGGAAGCAATGATTTGAGAAGCAACTACTATAATTAGGATATATTAAGTTCTTACTAGTGATCTTTTACTTTATCTAGTACGTACGTAAAATGCACAAAGTAGGTAAAGAAAATGTTGTTTGCCATCTAATAATTGATATCGATGTTACCAGAAATACACTTTGAGGACACCAGAATCCAAAAACAGCATTTTTATAAACATGTTGAGAATAAAAGAGAACGTCTGTGTGTCTACAAACCACAAAAACAAAAAGATGGTTAAGTACCAAAGTTGGTATTTGAGTTTAGTATCTTCCAAGGATACGAAAAAAATATTTTCAGGAAAATCCGACCACCCCAAACTACATAGAACATTTCTGAGAAAAGTTTTATTTTTCCAAAAATGGCTAACAATTGTGATAAAATGCCATAAATTAAAATATTTACATGGCATTCTATTTTCTGGGAATAACCTCTGAAACTCCCTTCATTTTGGAGAACGTTTGTACAACCGGAAAATCGTAAGAGATGCACCATATCCTAGTATATAAAAATTTACATTTAATTAAAATGCATAATTTAGTTCATATTCAATTTTTGTTGAGTTAATCATTTCCAGATAGTTCCTGTAATTGCTTTTTAACTTTCCAGTACTTATTTATCTCATATTGGAAGTCATTATTTCTTTTTTTCATCCTGGTCGTGCAAAGAACCAGCTTTTAAAATATTTGACTATCGCTTTAGCCTAATATATCTTCCCTCATTTCCCGATTACTTAGAAGCAACTAAGCAATAAAACCATTTCTACTGATGTTTATCTCAATTAGCATAAAGGAAAAAGAATAATACATTTTCATGAGAATAATTTTTTGCAGAGTAAATAGAGAAAATTCTATGAATGGAACACAGTAGAATTTTTCTAGTAATCTTTATAAAGAAATACAGGAGATATAAATGTTTGCACATTCTCTTTGGCTCTTATTATTCATTTATCCAAATTTGTCTAATTAGATTCATAAAATGTTTAGATTATAGTAATACATAATCCACTTGTATCATTATTCAACCAATTATGGGCTGAAATGGCGGATATAAAAGTCTGTCACTTCTTCCAATGCCAATAATTGAAACATCTTAAAATTGGTGCGCAATCTATAACCATAGAAAAATAATCTTCGCAGTGGTTAATTATAAACTATACCATTGAGTAAGCTACGCGTTACATGGAACATTTTAGAGTTTTTTTTTTCTCACTGCAACAATTTTGATTACAGCATCACATCTTAAAGGTACTTATCTCAGAATAACTGCAAACTCCTTTTCTTTCCGCAGGTGAATAACTGGTAAACGCTAAGCGGTAGACGAAAACCCAACCTACAAGAAATGTAGATCCTCTCAAAAATATAATTTATTTTAAGTAACTTATGTGTTATGAGAATTTTCCGTAATATCTAATATTAATTGTTGGATTTAACTCTGTTAGTGCATAAGTAAATTATATGTAGTGGATAGAGAAGGTATTGTATTCCAGGCTAAAAATTGGATGTCGAGATTTCATTACAGGTTTAGGGTCCTCCCTCCCCTCCGAGTACAAAAAAAATAATTTATGGAAATATGTCCGTGTGTGTGTGTGTGTGTGTGATGGCAGCATAGCTCAAAAACGAAAAGTCGTTTAAATACTGAACTTGGAGTTTCAGTACAATATCTTCCAAGAATGGGATACAAAGATTTTCAAAAAAAAAAAAAAAAACACCAGCAACTACACTTTACATAGAAAAGCTTTCGCAAACATTTTTTCCTAAAAAAATATTGTAAAGATTTTGATTAAAATGTCATATCAAGGTCTTGAAACTTTTCCGGCGCTGGTTAATGATTTCTTAGCGGGACGCACTTACCTGGCTGACATCCCCAGAAGAAAACATTAATAAAATGCCATATGTTTAAGATACTTACATAACATGTATCCCTTGCATTTTCTGGAAGTAGCCTCAGAAGATATCTTCATTCTAGATGATATATATGTATATTTGTAGCCTAACCTGGTTTGTCATATCGGATGATGAATGAAATTTGTGAAATGATGTTCGAATGACGGGGTCGACGGAGTTTAAAGTTTCTCCACATTCGTCTTCTCAGGATAAGGGAAAATCCCGAAAAAAACCTTATCCGGGTAACTGACCCTAAGCGAGATTTGAACTCACGACCTGTTGAATGTATGACAGACAGGCTACCATATCTGGATGACAAAAGTTTACTTCACAAATAATGTAGATCTCGTTAAAACACACAATTTATGTCATATACATTTATTGTAGAATGAATCGTATTCAGATATTCCGAGTTATTGGTTTCAGTTAAGCTATTTCAACTTTTCTCAAATGGGAAGTCATCTCACTTTTCGATCTTCTTTTTTTACACCGAGGAGAAAAAGGAAGCACATTTAACTGTTTCATACAGCGACTGGCTTTTAAAAGATTTGACTATCATTTTAGGCTCTACTTATAAAAAAGCAAGTAACAAAACCATTTCTGCTAATGTTTATCTCAATTAGCACAATAAAATATCTTTTGTAAGAAAAGTTGTTTGTGGAATAGCTAGAGAAAGTCATGTGAATGACGTATATTGTTCCGTTTATACCATGGTCCTATTGGCGGCATTTCCCTTTGGAATATGTGGTAGCAAATAACAATGATGTTAACCCGTTCTGGTGTTTATTTATCATTAATTTGAATCACAAGTTTTCTATCTCTCTCACTCATACACACAGACGCATCCATACTTTACTTTCATACTCGGGGGAGGACTGGGAATAATCGAAGCCAGAGAAAAGTTCCTATCCCCGCTGGTAATCAGCCCGGTAGGCAGATGCTCTACCGAATGAGCTACGGCGCCAGTCACTGGTTCGGGTTGTGCAATTGTTTATTTCTGTATTCAGTTGTTTCTTACGATTGCACGGAATGAGTAGGTATAGAATTTTAATGCTTCCAGTTAATGCTTTAATGCTTAATATAGCTTACAGTTCTTAAACATTTGACTATCGCTATTTTTTTGTGCGAAACGTGTAAAAATACATATTTCTGCTACCTAGAATAAAATGAACGTGATAGAAAACTAATATTTAGTAATAATAGTAATAGTAATGATATAATCATATTAATAATAATAATAATAATTTGTATAACCACTACAAACTATAGAAGGATGGGAATGTCATTGGTATGTAACACGTTAGATTTATTTTACATGCAAAAGTCAAATCCGTCTTAATATCCTTTTATTGTAGCTGCAGGGTCTTCTTATTCTAATATCCAGGTCTTGTAGATTAATTTTATTTTAGTGATTAATAAATTAAACAGTTAAAATTAGAAGCTCTGTAGCCTATGTACCTCGTGAACAGGAGACTGCAATTATGAAAGGATTATTAGTATTGGTTGAATGGTTTTAAACATGATACTATACACGCATATATACTTGCAAATCTCTTTTCTTTATGGAACTATACAGCTAATATTACTGTAGCTACTGCCAATTATTCTTTTAATTGTTGAATGCCCAGATAGGCCTGATGCATTGATGGGAAGGAGGTCGAAAAGCCGCTTCTACACAATCATGACTCACAAGGTGATCCAGAGCGCAGCCTTGTTTCCTTACGTGATTCCGCCTCATTTGTCATCGCCTTGATCTATGGCTAGCGAAGCCAAATAATGTAAACATTTTTCTGAACCACTGAACTGAACGTTTACCCCATTAGTCTGAGGTTAACATACTCGAGGCTTGGATTTCGTAACCAAGGCCACTTAAATTTTGTTATTTGGTATTTTACACGGACATGCTATGCGTGTAAAGCATGTTTTGAAATCGAAAGTTCCACCAGCACGCTCTCGGTTATGGTTAACACTCGTCCTCTAAATGCATTAACAGTGCATTCATGTGTTTAAAAATTGAGTGAGATTAAATTATCTGCTACATTGATGAAGTTATTCCGCTTTGCCATTTGAAACCACTGATCATGCTTGTTGCAAGCGTAGTTAGACCAATAGCCCACAGAATTGGATATACTTCTTTTGTTTTCTTTCTTTGTATACCTTTTGTTTTCTTTCTTTGTATACCCTCCTCGTTTATAGGACTACATCACCTTCCCAGAACTTCAAAGTCAACGCTTGGAGTCAGAACCTGTTGAGCAGAGACTTTGTGTCAGAGAGAGTATGTGTGTTCAACCCGATACCTGGTATGAACAAGAGGAAGTGAATGATATGTAATGGTAGTAATAGGGTAAAAGGAAGGTTGATTAAGGAGCAATTGATGAAAGAAATGGCGGGGAGAACCGGAGAAGCCTGAGAAAATCCACCCAAACACCACTTTGCCCATCACAAATCCCTCATGAGGGTCCTGAGGTTGAATCTGGGCCACCTAAGTGAGAGGCGAGCGTCTATCCACTCGGCCACGGCACGAATTGCCTATAAAGCAATTTAAAAACTTAAAGGTGGATTAGAAATACCATTCCGCCAATATAAAATCTATTAAATTCATGACGCGTTGTCTCAGAATCTATTTGATGATAATGATGTTGTGGATTATCAACTCGAAGTTTGGTTGGAACCAGGATGGTATCATGGGACAGAGCACAAACCGGCCGGGCTGACAAGCCACGATGATATTGCAGTGGTTTGCCAGTGTCTTGAAGGGAAATCCCCAGACCTGGGAACTAGCGGGAATCGAGCTCAGATCCCCCATACTGCTAATACTGCTCAACGGGCACAGAGAATCATCAGAAACCAGATATAAGGTTGAATTTGATCTGTGACTGAACAACAAAACCTGATAGAATCAACATTGAAGATATTAGGGACAAATTCAGAATAAAGAATAGTGTGACTATGCCTTGCGACCGTAATCGGCGAACATGTGTGCATGGCTTGCTTTGTAATGTCATAGCTGATTGTTGGCATCTATTGTTACTCACGTGCGTTGATAAACTCCTGTGCCGCAGTATCTCTTTTGAGATCACATTGTGGGAATGAACACGTTTTCTTTCGAAAGATTCTTTAATGTTGATACCGCGCATTGTTAAGTCTGAATGAGTTTGTGCCGCTGCAGAGGTTTTGTACATGCGGCTGTTTTCTAGAAGTTTCCATTGACATAACTAACAGATATAAAATAGGCACCGAAGACCTGTCTGCGCGTAGTTTTCACTGGAGATATATCGCTCGCAACAGTGAGTTCAACGCGAATTTCGTAACGAGCTGTTTTGTCGCCGGAACGAACTTTGAAAAGAAACTAATTGGCATAATTGTTGCGAAAGTTTACAATTATTTGTGAGCAAAATGTAATCAGTTTGTGGAAAAATAAAGCGGTATTTCTTGGAGAAAAAATAAACGACGTTTGTTACGATATTATAGAATAACAGAGAAAAGAAGGGATGATGATCATATTTCAAGAATGGCACGTGATAAATTTATTAGAATATCTAGAGCCAATATTCAGAAGGGAGGAGTTCAGAAAGGCCAAAGAAAACCTTTACACTCTAGAAGAAACCGAAAAATAATATATTTTAAGAGAAGAATAAGAAGAAGAATGGCTCTTTTACAGGTAGCGCACTAACGTGCATAAAAGGTGGGTCATTCCCCTAGATCGCAATAATGTTTTTCCCTCCGTAAGTTTTCCACCTTCAGAAAACCAACCTCTGACTCCACCTAGCCGATAACAGCTTTCTATATGAGTGGCTTAAAAAATGCAGAGGCACAAAAATAAACGGATGAACTATATTATAATTATTGTAAAATGAAGGGGTAGTTTGGAGACCGTCTCTATGAAGAAGTTTCCTACGACTGTTACAAAAGGAAATGCAGACCAATACCGCATTATTCGGTGTCCTATTTGAAGACATGTATAATTATTATTCGCAACAGTATTCAGATAGTGAGAAATATTATGTGTGTATAATTCGAACATATTTTGGGTGATTGAAATCCAACGGCTAGAAAATATGCTGGAGGGCCAGAATAGTCAGCTCTTAATTACAAAAAAAATACAAAATCGTATACCATCTTTTGATTATCATTATTACATCGCTTTTTTTAAAAACGTTTTTTATTCTTCTATCTACTTCATAATAATCGAGATAAACATTAGCAGAAATGCTTTGTTACACGTTTATTTGCTGGTAAAATGGGTTTAAGAAAATAAATATAAAGTGACTGCCAAATTTGTGTAAGCGGGTCACTATGTGATGGTATTAAAATCCCGTTCTCCTTGGATGAAAAAATGATTTGAGAAAATTATTGGGGAATTTAAATAAAAAGGGGTATTTTAGAGGAAATTGTTAACTCAAAAATGCAATCAACGTAAATTCTCTATAGTAATGAGATTTATATTTTTATTGAGTTGAGATTTTTATTATATCATAAGGTTTGTCAGTTATGTAAAAATCATCCAGAAAAAACAGGGTGTCAGAGACTATTCCCTGAAAATTCAAGATCAGCATTTTTGGTCTTATACATTTATTTATTGTATAGCATTTTAATCTGAACCATTAGAGGCATTTTTGAGAAATGTTCCAAGTAAAGAAGTGTCTCACAAACACGTAAAACCGTACGCGTACGAAGCAAGGTGCACAGATGCTGTGTATCTAAACTTATATAATCAATTTTATAATTAACCAACTTTGGTTTTTAAGTTTCTCAAAATTGCGTTTTAAATGCCACGACGCATGTACAATGTACACAACAAGTTGGTATTTCGCCGGAAAGAGGATTTGAGAGCTCCTGAATAAAAACGGAAATTTTAGAAATAAATTCGTGTCGTGTGTATGGTGTGGGTGTCTCAGGTAAGCAAAACTTCACCCAACATTACTCTAACTACCAAACTGGTTGTATAAGTTCAACATCTTTGGAAGATGGTGACGATGATTTTTGGGACAGTCACATAATCCAACCAAAGTTTTTTGAAAATTTTGATTTTCTCAAAAATGACTATTGATTTTGATTAAAATGCCATACGTTTAAGATATTTTCATGACAAATGTAATGTATATTTTGAATTTTCTGAGGAACTCTTCATTTTGAATGACTTTAGCATATTGGTGAATCGTAAGAGATAGAAAAAGTTACTACATCTCTTTAAAAACACAATTATGTCAAATATATTCTTTTATGAAATTAACCATTTCCGATACAACCGTTTAAATTTTATTATAGGTATACGTTTCTCAAATGGATAATCGGCATTCATTTTTATCTCTTTTGTTTTATTTCTGGCTATGCAAAGACAACCGAATTTTATTTACATGGCCACCGGCTTTAAAAAGCATGGAATAGAAAGAAGATGAATCTTTTGTAAGAAGTATGTTTGTAGAGTAGCTAGAGAAAGACATGTGAGTGTAAAACATCAGATTTTGTATTAGTAGGGAAATAAAATAACTAAACTTAAAAGGAAACATAAAACAATAGGTAATTATTTTGGCTTGCTTTTATGATTCGCTAAGTTGGCGTGAAGTGATTTTGAGTTCAAATATCGTGAAACTTCTACACCTAAAAATGTTTCTCTAGTATTGGGCTTCTAAAGTCTCTCACACTGGCGAGATCTTGCTCTGCAAGAGGTAGGTATACTTCCTGCTCTCAGGGCCCCTAGGGGATATAGTAGCCGCCTAACACACTGCTCCGCCAGAAAGATAAGATAAGAGCACTTCTCATACATTATTGTCTGCAACAATAAACATGAGACAGAAGCACTTTGCTACTGCACACGATTTAACACCGTGCTGTCCTACGGTTTATCGCTACTGATTTCTCTTCGGCTGATACCTCTCTCAGAAAAACACAAAAGAAACTGCTTCTTGCAGAATAAAGGGCTTGAGAGAACGCTGTAAAGGAGAAGGAATTGTTGCAGCGTTTGGTTTTTAAATAGGGCATTGTAAGTGTGAAAATAACGTAGAAATAAAATGTGTTAGACAAAGGACTACAGGAGAGTGTGCGATGGTAGGTGGGTCATTTGGTTCGAAATAGTGCTCGTGGTTGATGCGTGTGGGTTAGTGATTCATGTCTTGTAACTCGGTGGCCTGTAATTCTGTTACTATATGAAAGTTAAAAAAACATTAATTGTATTTTTCTCCAACAACGAACAGCCTTTTATTTCTTCCAAACTAATTACAATCAGAATCTGGTCACAAATAACTTTTTTTCTATGATTTTGCAACAATTCTCCCGTATAGCATCTTTTCCACGTTCGCTGCGGCGACAATTACTATTCGCTTCTAATTTCCCTTTGAAACTCGCTCAACTGTTGCATGCGATGCATTCCCAGTTAAAACTGAATTCTGTTCAGGGGTTCGATCTTATTTTTATACCGTTGATCGCATGTCTGGAAATTTCCAGAAGTAATCGAATATGCAAAACCACCACAGGTATCACAAATTCACTCGGGTGTAATAATGCGGCTTCGAATCCAAGAACCTTCCGACATAACACGTGTCCCCTCGTATAGGTGCAATAATAACAGTAGCTGTGTCAAAATAACTTGGATAGGTAAAGTCAGACTAAAAATTCAATGACATAGCCGGGATTTGATCCCGGACCTCCCAGTCTCTCCGCGGTCACTCTAAGCACTGAGCTACCATGACAACGTGCAGACACGTCATTAAATTCCTCAACAGATTGGCATGTTTTGCGGTTACCGGGTGTTTAATGCCGTGCCGGCAAGTTGCCATAGCATCGCTGTGGTTAGAGCGACGGACTATGTCTTTGAATTCTTTCAGTCTGACTCTACCTATTGCACCATGTCCTACATACGGCTTGAGAGAAAAAGAAAAAGATTAAAGTAACAGTCAAAAGAACTTGCCGCCGACACACTCCACTAACACACAGGTGTAACAATTGATGTAAAAATCAGCAATGAATTAGAAACAAGCCGTCACTCACATTTTGTAATTATGGCCGCAGGCCGGAGTCACGATAAGGTATAACTTGTCTGTTACAATTTTTACTTTTTCTCTATTTGTTATAACGTGCCATCAAAAATTTCGATAGCGTGATTTTACTGAAAATATACGTTTTAAGACAACTTGAATATAAATGTTCATTTTTACATTATTCACTTTGCACATAGCACATAAGATATTGGAGTTTTTTGATATTGTGTAACGCCCGCTTTTACAAAGGTGTAGTAGTAAATGTATGTCAAATGCATTTTTGTCGTGAAACTAACCATTTCAGAGATACTGCTTGTTATATATGTTGAAATTTTCCAATTCTTATACTTTTTTCAAATGGTAAGTTATTCATTATTTGTTATCTTGGGCAAACAAAGGGAATGAAATTTAAATATGTACCATCACACAGCGACCACTAAAAATTAATTGTTGCTTTAGCTTCTAGCATTTCCTTATTCCCCTTGTATTAGGCAATATTGTGCAATAAAACCATTCATGATAATACATGGAGTAGATAGAAGAATAAACTTTTATAAGAATAGTTTGCTCCAGCATATGTACAGAAACTTATGTCAATGTAGCACATAAGATCTTTCTCTTTCTCTGCCATCTACCTATACTGGGTAACAAAGGGTAAGTATCGTACTCCAGTACAAATTTCGACCTCGAGAACTTCACCGCAAAACAAAAGATCTATGAGCCCTGAACTCTAAAAGGGCACCGTCAGAGAAAAACATTTGAGCTGTTCGAGAGAGAGAGAGAGAGAGAGAGAGAGAGAGAGAGAGAGAGACAGAGATATACTCTGAACATTTTAAATGTGTGCTCGATAAATTCCAAATTTTGTGTTTAATGTTCAAGACCTTCCAAAGATGTAACACAAAAGTTTCATGAAAATCCCCATCCTGCATACTCGTATTTTTTCAAAATGCCTCAAACAGTTTTGATTACGTATCATTCATTTTTTTGTAATTTTGATTACAGCATTGTTAATCGCTCTTAGAACAAGTCGTGGGTTTTAATTATAACACTTCAGTCACTCACGACTCAGTTCAAATCACAACAACCGCAATGCACATCTTTATCCTTTTTATAGGGGGAAATGACGGCACAGAATTTCCTATAAGCTTCTAGAAGACGACCGGAAGTTGCGTTCCAGAAGGTTCTGGTTACAACCACAGCTTATTTCCTGTTTTGTTTACTCACTGTCTTCAACTGCAAACTGATGTCTCACATTCCACTCCACTGCTACAAACGAGAGCAGTAATGGGCGGATGGCATTGTCACAATATGGATCTGATTGTGACTTTAAATAATGATTCTTTGAGACATATAGAAATTGCTGAAGTGAAGTTTTTGAAATTTATAGCAGATTTTACTCTTGTGGACAAACAGGGAAATTACGATATAAAGTATGAATTAGAAATATTTAAATTAACAGATAAAATTACAGACTACAAGAAAATTGCTACACCATGTTCGAGGAATGGAAAACCTAGAGATCAAAGAAGTCCAGAATGGATTGAGCAATTCTAACTTGGAGTTGGAAGATCATTAGTGGTCTAATCCTGCTGTATGATGATAGTGATGATGATGGTAGTAGGTATATTGAATATATTTGCAAGACAAAACGAGTTTCTTTGATTTTCTGCCAACAGCGTGAATCGTGTCTTTATACTTGTTTATAGTTGGTAAACTTGGAATTTCAAAGCATGTTATGTTAAACATGTACATTTTAAAGAATAATTTGTTGAAAGGTAAGTGAAGAATTATATGTAATAATATCCTACTACATTACCGAGAAAGATGGCTCCGTGGTAATCTGCGAAGCTTGGATGCTAGAGACCTTATAGCTTTTTATTCAATTTTCTTTTCATTTTTCATTCAATTTTCGTGGAATATGAACCTGCTGGACATGTGGCGCGGATGCTTACTCAAAGGAGAGGTAATCCCTATGAAGGGCTGCTTGGTCGATGGGTCGTCCTCTTTAGACATCTCCAGCAGTGGGAAAAGGCCTTTAGCTGGAGCTCTTAAAGATTGCCACGCGTTTTATCTGCCTACGGGCTGTAGCCTCCTGTGGTTCTTTCCTCCTTCCCTTTCTCTTGGGTATCCTAACCTCAATAGAGAATATTCTATATGATAAGTGTAATGATCAATTCTATTTAAATTTTACTGGCTAAGACTGGTTTACGAGAAAAAAATATTGATACCACAGTTTTAGAACAGCCTAGCATGTCAGTGACTCAATGGACAGCTGGTAGTTGCAGAAATGAAAGCGTATCATTTTTGGTCAAATTTTACCTGCCTTTATTTTTCAGACCAACTTGGCGTGGTAAGAAGTGGTAAGACTTAACGATGACGTCATCGCACACCAGTAAGCGTAGGCAAGCGAAAGTAGCAAAGCTTGAAACACTTTTTGTCTAATGTCCTCGCGTAGGTAGTAGGCTTCAAAGCTTACAGAGCTTTCTGTTTATATTAAAGGTAAATGCACGACATACTTTGTTACTCCCTCCTCAGAATTGCCGATAACCAGCCGGTCGCTCAGGGAGCACGTGCCGATATCACTATTGAAGAGTCTTGTTGCCAAATAAGTAGCAATTTAAACGCTATTTTAATAACACAGGTAAAACATTACATAAACCATTATAACCATCTCACCTGTGTACCTATATTCTTTTAATTTGGTGCATAAAGTACCTTCCACCTGTATACGAGAGGTCGCAATGTGTGGCATTCCTCCCTCTCCATATTATAACCTATACCTATAACCAGCTCATAATCGTTTTGTTTTCGTGAAAGAGATCATAATGTTTTTACATGCTTTACTGTTTCTAGGATTTTAAAAACATACCTGCTGACATCACCGCACTGACATTGTACAAGTGTAGGAAATAATCCTCATTTACTTTTCCTCATTACAGTAAATCGTAATCCTCAGAATTCAGGACTTTCATTTCGCTGCCAATTATGATTTATCTGATGAGAAATAAGAATCTATTAGTAATATTTTCATGATCTTACAACATATGTATATGCGTGGGGAAAAAAAAGCTAGTCCACACGGTACAATGCTTTGTTTAGAGGTTGTGAGACGAGACGAGAGCAAAACATTAAATTGCGTAGTGGTAACTCTTTACCTCAAGGACTGATAGTGGAAGAAGTTGCGCCAACATTTATGCGCAGAAGTTATGAAGTTTCTGTCCACGAAGGAGTGAAGAACGCTAGCGCTAGTTGTTGTGAGCATCCTTTAATGTTTATACAAAGAAACTCTTATCACATTATTGTTAAATTGGAAGTAGATAGTGATGCAGACGACATCAATAGCGATGCTGGTTATGAGGACGAAGATGATGGTGCAATAAGCGGGATTGAGGAGCTGTAGAAACATATGTTGAGTACAGTAATATTGACTTTGTTTATGGTTGCCAACTCATTGTGAGATAAGCTGGATCGCAACTAAAATAAACATATCGAATTCCTTCAAAAAAACAAAAAAAAACAAAAACAAAAAAAAAAACAAAAAAAAACGCTCCGTCTCACGCTCTACAATGTAATTGCATATATATATTAGCTTATGCGAGTGTGTCAAGAATTACTTTTCTTCTTAACTGCAATAATTATTTAATCTGCACATTTTTGTGGTTGTGTTAATCGCGCCAAGCTGGCATCTCTATTAATCCTCTCAGCCTGGTACCCCCCTACGCGTAAGATTTGTTCGTGTCTCACTTCATGACTTATACACGATATGCAACATAGTTGTGTAGCAGCAGCAGGAGCGACAGTAGCAGAAGAAGCAAGTTGTACGGCATTCCATCTGAGTGAAAGTTGCAAAGTTCATTTCTAGTATGAAGCAAACACTTTTTTCTTCTCTTAATATTAAGTGTTCCTGAGAATATATGGGAGGATAGAGAAACTTCAGGACTGACAACACGAAAACAACAAACAAAAACGTAATACAGTGCCTTATTATTATTGCTATCCTCCTGTTATTGTTGCTAAATAATGAGTGATGTATCCTACTAGTCCAGAAAAGATGGAATATTAACCTTAGGTATAGGAATTCTTAAGCAGTTGGCTCCAAGTAATCTACTGTGAAACCTTTCCACTATAAAGTATATAAATAGGAGGGAAAAGCTAGTGAAAGTAATAGGTAATAATGGGTCAAAATTGTGGGACTGATTTGTTTTCTACGACACATTTGCCTATAGTTTGGTGACAGTAGAATCTTATTTACCTACTTATGTTCTGACTTTAGTGCTTAGGACCTCCTATTGTCAACATTCCATATAAATGGTAGTTTGAGATGCGGGATTCCCTTGAAAATCTTTGTGTCGTATCCTTCAAAGATGCGGAATTTAAATATAAAATTTGGTATTTGTTCGAATTTTCGTTTTTAAGCTATGCTGTTCAGACACACAAAGACAGACTGGTCTTTTTCTAAAACCATTATTATGTAAGGGACCTCAAAACACATTTTCATTGAAATATTGACACTGAATTTTTGGAAGGAACACCATTTCTTCCCTACCTACTATATATAGTAAAATAGAGGAAATAAAAATGAGACACAGACGAAAGAAAAATAGAACACATATTTCTAGGAGGTACTAACTAACCTGAAAATATACTACTGTTAATAAGCAACATTATAAGTCCTCAAATGAAACCAATATTTATGCAATGCTCTTAGTTAGCAGCATAAATATCTACAGTTATACTTCTAACGGCCTGTATATTTTTTTACGTATTGCACCAATGTAATGTTGTGGTTAGTTCTATTTAAGAAACAGTGACATATTCCTAAGGCTACAACTTTATGTTTATCAGCAAATGTTTATAACGATAACAATGGCGATGACTTAGTTCACCTTTCCCGCCCCCTTCAACCCCACTTTGCGTGGAAAACCGCCATAATGCTACTGTTTAGATTTCTATTTCCATTTTTATCAGAACTACCTTTTTATATACGTTTTGGGGTGTAAATAGCATTGGTCATGCGACAGGCTTACCACTGCATTGCACGATGCATATTTATGGTTTTCCTTCTCCTCAAACACAAGTAAATTTCCGCTCATTAGCTGTTATTGCTCGCGGAATGGTTTCCACGGGAAACTTAGTTTTCCACTTCGCTATCAATTATTCATGGCAGTTCCTGTAACTTTGAGTGGAAGGAAATTTCACCGGAGAGGAATACGAAACTACAGTTACGATATTCACTCTCATTTCGGTGGCGTATGTCAACTTACATTAACTCTTTGCGTGCAGAATGTTGAAATGTACCAAAGGGGGAGCTTTAAATGCCAATAAATCCTTTACCACATTTTCTTCAAGAAATTGCTGTCACTAAGCTCCTGATATTCCGCTTTCCTGGTTTTAAATTAAAGTTTTCAAGTTTTCCTTTTTGGTGTCTAAAAATGAGGAGAAACATTTACACTCAAACCCACGATCACTTTACATCTGATATTTTGCTTTCTCTAGTTCTTATCTAGAGTAAGTAGAAGACTTTTGTCTGAACAGCATAGCTAGAAAATCAGATGTTTTACATTCACATGGCATTCTTGTTCTTTTTATAACGAATCAATCTTACAAAACTTATTGTTCTATCTACTTTATGCTAATCAAGATAAAATTTACCAGAAATGGTCTTATTACTTAGCTCCTTTAAATAGAACGGAAATAAGGGAGCACATTAAGCTAAATGATAATTACATCCTTTAAAAGCGGATTACTATGTGATTGAATTTAGGTTCTATTTGCATGCCAGTATTTGACAAACCACCATTTGTGAATCGTTTTTAAGATAGACACCAATAACAAGTAATATCTTGGAAATGGGTAGCTCCACAACAATTATGTTTGACACAAGTTGTGTGTTTTGATAAGATCTTCATTTTTATTTTCCCTACTAAGTACGTAGTGTATAGATAAGGTATTGTATTGCACTCAACAATTAGATACCGAAATTTCACAGGAAATAATATTAGGAGACCCCCTGAATCCAAAAAAGCAGTTTTAATAAAATGTACGTGTCTGTCTCTGTGTGTGCGTCCGTGGGCAGCATAGCTCAAAAACAGGGTCCAATAAATACCAAACTTGGTATTTAAGTTGAGTATTTTCCTGATATGGGGCATGAAGGTTTTCAAGAAAATCGCCTCACCCGCTACTACCCTTTACATGGAAACATTTTCGACAATGCCTCTAATGTTTTTGATTAAAGCTAAATATATTTGCATGAAAAATAAAACGAATATTTTGAATTGTCTGGGAATAGTCTCTGAAGACATCTTTATTCTGGATGAGTTTTGAGGAATTTAGTATAGGCAAACCGTAAGAGATAGACAAAAATATACTTAACAAAAAATATAGGTCAACGGTATATACGTTTTTTCGTGGAGTTGACCGTTTTTGAGATATTCCTTGTTATTGGTTTCAGTTTTAAAATACTTGCACTTTTCTCATATGAGGAATTTGTCAACTACTGGGTATACAAATAAAGGAACTTCAATCAAATAGTGGCTTTCGCTTTAACCTGTGGTACTCCCTTATTTTCCCTCTACTTAACAAGGAAGCAAGTATGAAGGCTATTTCTGCTATTTTTTTTTCTCGATTAGCATGCATTAAACAGAAGAATAAGCTTATCAACAATAATTTGTTGCAGAGGTGTAGAGCAAGTCATATGAATGGAACACATCAGATTTTTTTTTTACTTTCCCTTGAGATTGCCTAGAGGAACACTGTTTGAACAACATAACCTGAAAATCGCATGTATTCCTCTTACGAATTATTCATATAAAGCTTATTCTTCTACCTACTTCATGCTAATAAAGATAAATATTACTTGAAATGGTCTTATTTCTTAGTTTTTTATAAGTAGAAGGGAAAATAAGAGAGTACACAAAGACAAAGGATAATCAACATTTTTAAAAGCGGAATAATATGTGATTGAATTTTGGATATATTTGCATGCCAATAGTTGACAAAGTTGAAATCAATAACAAGGAATCTCTCGAAGTGGTTAACTACAAAACAAAACAAAATATATGAAATAATTTGTGTGTTTTGACGAGAACTGCATTTTTATATAGTGCAACAAAAGCTCTTTTTTTTTTTTTTTTCTCCAACAACTTTTTATTTTTCCACAAACTGGTTACAAGTTGCTCAGAAATAACTGTCTTTGGCAAAAATTCTGCTGTATGGTATCTTTTCGACGTTCATTGCGGTAGCGATAAAGTTCGCTAAGAGTTCCCGTCGCACTCGTTCAACCGTTGCATTCTCGGTGAAAACTACTTGCCGGACAGGGCTTCGTTACCCCTTTTTATATAAGTTGGGCACATGATTGGAAATTTCCAGAAACCAAGGCACGTGCAGTACGCAGACATTCACAAAACTCACGCAGGCTTAATAATGCGCGTCTTTGACGACAAAAAACCTTCCGAAAGAATATACGTCCACTTACACAGAGACAGCCGTCACAGCTGCGATATAAAATGAACTTACCGCAGGTGTCCACTAACACAGTGTAACAATGGATGTTAACAATCAGCTATAATTTACAAAGCAAGCCGTACACACACGTTCGGTGATTACGACCGCAGGGACTAGTTGGAATAGTAAGTTTTTTGACCTCCAAAGCACAGTGACTGGTTCCACCTGGCGCGTGTGTATGTATGTGTGTCAATCACAACTACAGGCAAGGAGTGAAGGCGGACTCTGATCATAATTTGCTTTCGAGGCTGTTCCCAAGAAATTCAAGATATGAATTTTATGTGTCATGTAAATATCTTTAATATGTTTTCATAGTCGCCTTACCCTTATTACAACTATACTCCCTAGGACTTACAAGCGGATGCCTAGGAGTCAGAAGCCTGTCAGGGAGCCAACGGCATGAAATTACAGAATGGAGAACCTGAAACGAGTGGTCGCCCATACCTAAGCATGAGCGTGAGGAAGTGCATATATGAAATTCAAGCAAAATGGGCGATAGTGATGATGGACCAATTGGTGGAATGAGTGGCGGAAGAAACCGGAGGACCCGGAAAAAATCCGCCCAGACGCCGTTTCGTCCACCACAAATCTCACATGCAGACACTTGGGATCGAATCCGGGCCGCCTAGGTGGGAGGCGAACGGTCTAACCACTCGACAATACCGCCGTTTATAAATCTTTAATACACGGCATTTCAATAAAAATCAAGGGTCATTTTTAAAAACTCAAAAATTTCGAAAAGTTTTCCATATAAAGGGTAGTTTGGGGTGAAGCGAAAAGTTGATTAAAAACCGTACTTGATATTTAACTATCGCGTCTTCCAAAGTTGCAAAACTAACTTTTTCAACCCCTCCCCAGCACCAACAGCACTCTATCTCCAAACTACCCTTTACATGGAATAGGTTTGTCAAAAATGACTAACGGTTTTAAAATAAAATGCGTGTTTAAATTTTACATAACTCGTTAAAATACACAATTATCATCCAATGTGAAATTAACTGTTTCCGAGATATTCCCTGTTATTGGCTTCAATTTTAAAGTAATAAACGGGAAGTCATTATTCCTTTTTCTTTTATATTCCTCCTGGCCATTCCAACATAGCTTATTATAGCTTACGTCTTGTGCAGTCCCTTATTTCCTTTCAACTAAAAAGGAACCAAAAAAAAAAAAAAAAAGACTTTATATTAATGCTTGTTACATAACGTAGAAGGATACACTCTTGTAAGAACACTGCACAGAATAGGTAGAGAAAGTAAAGTGAATACAACACATCAGATTTTTAAAACTCTGGCAATTTCTTCAGCCCACTGTATTCATCGTATACCTACAACGAAAAATCTGATGTGTACCATTCACATGAATTTCTCCATATCACTGCATTATTCTTAAAAAGCTTATACTTTTATTTACTTTATACTAATCAGAAAAAAATAGCAAAAATAGTCTAATTACTCGCTTCCTTGTAAGTAGAAGCGAAATAAGGGACAACTGTAGGTTAAAGTGATAGTCAAAAGCTGGTTGCTATGTCAATGAAGTTCCTTTGTCTATATGGATAGGAGTTGACCAGCTCCTGTATGAGAAAAGTATATGTTTTTCATAGCAGAAACCAAAAATAAGGAATGTTACAAAAAAAAATGTATGTAACATAAATTGTGTGTTTTAATGTGCTCTACACTTTTTGTGTAGTAAGTTTTTGTCCATCTCTTACGGTTTAGCAGTTATTCAAAATTTAGTAAAATTCATTCAGAATAAACTACTCTTCAGAGACTATTCCCAGAAAATTTAAGATATACATTTTATTTGTCAGGTAAATATGTTTAATATACGAAATTTTAATCAAAATCGTCAAAGCCATTTTTGAGAAAATCAAAATTTTCGGAAAAAAGTTCCATGTAAAGGGTAGTTGGGGGTGGGGGTATTTTTCTCAAAATCTTCTTGTCGCATCCCTGGAAGATACTAAACTTAAATACCAAGTTTGGTATTTTACCGACTTTTCGTTTTTGAGTTATCGTGTTCACAGACACACGGACACACACACACACACACACACACACACACACACACACACACACACGCGGACCTTTTTGTGAAAATGCTTTTTTTGGATATTGGGGACCCTAAAACATATATTTCCGGTGAAATCTCGGTATCGAATTTTTGGTGGAGTGCAATCTTTCTCTATACACTATGTACATAGTGCGTATGGAGAAAGTAAAAATGTAATGCGTAATGTAAGTTAATCTCGATTAACAAACTACGTAGAAGAAATATTTTATAGAGAATAGTGGGTACATAGAATAATGTGTGTGCAATAGATCAACATGTTTTGTGTAATTTCTGAGTGCCTGTAACTGAAAGTAGCAATTTCTATTTCCAATTTCTATTTCAATATAAATTTTGCGATGTTAAACATGATAACATAAAATGTTAGCGAATGGCTATTAAGTTTAATACCACTTAATAAGAACCTTGTCTTCCTTCGTTAAAAAGATAAAACACGTGTTACACCATTCAACAGTATGAAGATGTAAAACTTAATCGATATATATATATATATATATATATATATATATATAAATATATTTATCGATTTCAACGATTTAGTTAGTTTTAATATTAACTTTGTCAATAATCTTTTATTATTAGTCCAAATTTAAGAAAAAAGAAACTGACAAGAGTCTCGGTTAGGGTGAATTATTCAGACTAGGTTTTTCCGGAGTTTTCTCATATACCAAGATGAATATCGGGTAAATTAAAATTTGATGGGCTACGGACTCTGAGCGTAATTTACCTACATGTATTGCCAGGTTAAAGCATTTTAAACGAAAAAATTAAAAAATTAAAAAAATAATTATTACGGAGGGGGGCATTTAGAAGAATGGTTCATATCTATATCATTTAGTCAATTCCATTTCTGAGAACTGAAAATCATACGATATTTTTAGTACTGTATTATTAGTATGGTCGTCTCTTTAGCGTGGTGGTACCGCAGCTGCTTGCCAAACGGGAGACCTGGGTTCGGCTCCCAGTACCGGCGTGGGGATTTTCCCCCGTTGGGAGACCAGCGTGCGCTCAGCCTCTTGAGGTCCCTGGGGAGCCAATTGAGGATCTGCTTGATGAAGTAGCGGCTCTAGGTCGTGAAGACCGCATTAACTGGCCGGGGGAAGGTGCGTTCGAAGCGCTGACCACGTCTTACCCCCCAATACTGGACACAATCCTTGACGTCTGTCGTGCACAGTGATGGGGGACGCAGCGGCCGGGTGGTAGGACTAAGGCTCTCTATGAGCTGTGCCATGGAGTTGTTAATTACTAGTATGCTAGAGTTTTAATCACTTCTAATCCAAATGAGTCATTTGGGGGGCGTCTTAGAGTCTCTTGAATTTGAGCAACTAAAGGGGGGAGAGCTGCATTTCAGCATATCACCTTTGGATGAGGATATCAACCGGAGGGTTTACAAGCTGGTATTTATTTCTTATTTTATACTTTATTTGCTTCTTTACTATTACTATTCCAGGTACTCCGGTTTCCCCCGCCATTCATTTCACTAATTGCTTCATCATCACATTTCCAATCAATTTCGCTTACATTTCATATCATCCACGGCTACGGGCCGACCCGCATTGATTTGTAAGTTCTAGGGGGGGGGGGGTTTCAGTCCTATGAATACGGGGAGGAAAGCCGATTACGAAAACTATTATTATTATTATTATTATTATTATTATTATTATTATTATTGGGTATATACTTCACTGCTTTTCAATTATTTGAATATATTTAAGCACCATTTACTATTGCAGATTCCGTCTTTGGTGTACCCTTTTTTGTAACAAAAAAAATAAATTCAATGTGTTCATGTTATATCGGAACTACATTCATCACATGTTTATGCCGAATATTATCAATACACTTTACATTAAACCACCACTTTGTTTTGAAGCAGCTGCCTAATATTGACATTTCGTTGATGTAGTTTGATTATTTTTTTATGTATCTATGTATTGATGAGGAAGATAAAGTAACATATTTATTTAGTATAATATGTACACTTGTTTTCCAATAAAACATCTATTATCTTAGAATAAATAATTCCACCTTTAGCTTTTATATCTATAGTTGTATTAACAATTTCCTTTATCGTAATAACATTAACTAATTTTTATCAAACAAGTTATTAAACGTGCTGAAAAAAAATTCTCAATGAATTTGCTGAACTATGCTATAAAAGAGCATAATTTGTATGATTTTGACAAAGCATGGTACACTTTCTAAACTTATGCTATACACACATTTCTAAGACTTTCTCTACCCTTATTTCAATCCCTAATATATACAGATTTAACATAGTCTACATATTAATTTTAATATGTATGATATATACATCTATTATATATATATATATATATATATATAATAAACTTATCGTTTATTTTCACCGCTTATATCTATGCACTTGAGTTATAGAAATTAGAGATATTTATATGAATTATTACAACTACATAAATTTGATATATTTAAATTCATGTTACTCTTTCTATCCATTCTACAACACATTCTTTAAAGATTAGATGTATTCCATTCACATGACTTTCTCTACAAATTTGTAACAAATTATTGCTAAAAGCCTTATTCTGTTATCTACTTTATGCTAATTGGGATAAACATTTCCAGAAATGACCTTATTACTTTCTTCCTTCTTGGTAGAAGGGCAATGATGGAGCACACTAGACTAAAGCGATAGTTTAACTGTTTAAAAGCTGGTTACAATGTGGTTGAAACCAATTTCTTTGCATGGCCACGAGTTTACAATTCCCGTATGAGAAAAGTTTATGTAATTGCATACCGAGATCTATATTTTTTGTGGAGCAAGTTTTTGCTTATTTCTTTCGGTTTACCAGTTATGAAAAATTCAAAAAGGTTATCCAACATGAAGATCTCTTTAGAGGCTATTCCCAAAAAATTCAAAATATACATTTTATTTGTCTTAAAATGTCTTTAATATATGGTATTTTAATCAAAATCGTTAAGAATGATTTTTGAGAAAATAAAAATTTCCATGTAAAGGGTAATTTGGGGTGGCGGGAATTTCCTCAAAATCTTCGTGCCGCATCTTTGGAAGATGCTAAACTTAAATACTAAATTTTAAATTTTACCTACTTTTCATTTTATAAGTTATCGTAGTCATCGACACGCGCGCGGACCTTTTTCTAAAAATCCTTATGTTTTAATTCATACAGCAGACCGTCACACGTTTATTGCCGGTGAAATCTCGGTATCGAATTTTTCGGTGGAGTGCAATACTTTGCTGCTTACGTGCCTGCTATGTGCTATATAGAAAAAGTAAACAGCACCCCAAGAAAACAAATTGATGTGTTCAAACCACATGACTTTGCCTACTCTGCAACATACTATTCTTGCAAAAAATTATTCTTCTGTGTACATCATCCTAACGGAAAAACAGTTTAATTACTTATTTTCTCATACGATTTTTTCATAAGAGAAATAAGGTAATGTGCTAGGCTAAAGCATTAGATAGAGCGTTGATCAGGAGGAAAAAATGGCTGCGCATTTGTTTGATAAAACAAACAAGAAATAAACCAGTAACAAAGAATAAACCAATAACAAGAACTAGTTAATTCCACAAAATATGTGTCTGGCATAAATTTGTGCTTTATCGAGATCTACACTTTTAGTGCAGTAATGTTTTTGTCTATCTATTATGTTTTACCAAATCCTTCTAAACGAAGAGGACTTCAGAGGCTATTCAAGAAAAGTTAATGTATACATTTAATTTGTCATGAAAATATTTTATTACGTTGTTTTCATCAAAACTGTTTGTGATATTTTAGAAATAATAAAATATTACAAAAGTATGCATTGTGTAGGGAGTCAGTTGAGGAATTTAATATCGTGTTGTCATGTTGTCACGTAGCTCAGTGATGAGAGCAACTGGCTAGAGACCGGGAGAATTTTTCAGTGGGACTTTACCTACAAGTATTTATGCCAATTTTCTTAAAGTTTCTTACATACGTGTATATAATCTTAATTTTACTAATTTGGCTTTCTCAAAAGTAATGATTCACATTTATTATTTTAATTTGATATAGCCTACTGTAAGTACAATTCATTCAATTCAAATAAAATATGTATTTTTATGTATTTTATTTTATTTAACCCTTTATTCAACACATTTTATAAGGTATTTTGTGTTCATCTTTGAACCATTTTACTTTGATTTTAACTTTTCAAAGCATTTATTTTAAACTTGGAGACTTCTGAGAGAGAGAGAGAGAGAGAGAGAGGGAGAGAAAGGCGGAGAGGGAGAGAAAGGCGGAGAGGGAGAGAGATAAAACCTTACTACTCAAACATTTAGATCTCATTAAAACATACAATTTGCATCATGGAATTAACTTATTCAGAATTTCGCTGCTATTGGTTTGAATTTTGTAATAAGTCACTCTTTATTTTTATAGTGCAACGTTACTTCGTTTCTTGCGATGTCACACAAAGAACATGGAATTTCCAAGTCAGCAAATAATAACGTCACTTTTAAAGATTTTACTATAGTTTCAATATACTTTATACTTTCTACAAAATATAGAATGACTCTATTTCTTTGAATATGATACTTAAAGGTGCAATTTTTATGTTGTACGATATAAAAATAGTTTATGGTGTAGGGAATATTATGTGAATTTAACACATTCCAAAATTGCATAAAAAATGTTACTGATTGACATGGCCGATAAGCTCTCATTTTTGTCATAGTCATAATTCTTAATTAAATGTTCAGATGGTATTTTGGTTTCGGCTGACTTTCAAATTTTATTTCAACGATTTTAGGCTTCACCTATTTCGACATTTCTGAGGTGGGTAGCCAAGAAATCGGTGCAGTGAAGGTTTATAAAATTGGCTCGCAAGCTGTTTCCGAGAAATCCCGGATTCGATTCCCGTTTGACGGGCTCATTGATCTTGGAATTTGTAAATTAAGTAATAAATTCCTGACCAACTTCTTTGTCAGGGTCCTCCAAAATAATGGACAAGTTTATTTATGAAACATCTATATAATTTTCTCCAAAACATAATAAAGTACAAGACAAACAGCATGGATTTTTGGATAGTAAAGAATGTAAATGCTAAATATGTCTACTAATATATACAATTTTTGCAATTTTTTAAATAAATTATCAAATAACTGAAGCTGTAAATGGACAGATGCATGCTTATTAATAGGCATTTCTAACTTTAAGCACACACAAACCATACGCTGTACATCATTTAACATGCCTACAAAATTAACTTTGATATTTTTCATAATTCGGTCAAATATACCGTTATATAATGTCTTTTTTAATTTTTTGTAGCTTAACGTTCTTTAGTCTGGTTGGTTATATTGGAAGATGAATAAAATCACTGAAAATATGCCATAATGATCTCAATGGAGCCTAAGGTTGCTCTTCATTCGTCTTCCCAGGAAAAGGAAAACCTCCCAAAAACCTTCCTCGGGTAACTCGCCCAAGGGCGATTCGAACACCCGACCTCTTGAATGTGAGGCAGACACACTAACCCCACACTACTGAGGCGGGCACAATGCCTTGTAAATTCATTCAAATAACGTATTTTTGAAGTGGAGTTTTATTAAGGTAATGCATAAGTATACTTTTAAAATTCATGCCAGTTTCTATACGAAATAATGCCGAGCGATAGTTTTATTATGGATCAAAATTTTAGTTTGCATGATTATTTGAATAGTAAGTTGTATTATCTAAATTCATTGTTATAATAAAATAAGCCAGGTACTGTTATTATACAAAAATATTGATATTTGTTCTCCCCAAAATTTAATAATTAATTACTTAAAATTGGATCATTATTTTAAAAATCATATGAACATTTTCTTGAATTACCTTGGAGAGGCAGTGTAAACATTCTGAAACAAATTAATAAAAATTGCATTGTGGTGGAGAACTTTTATTGAGTATGGAAAGGTGTTGAAAATATGTTTGTAAGAAAACATGGTTTAAAAATGGAGTTGCTTATTAGCAAGCAAGCGCCTGCACATTTGCAGCTTCTATTAGTTAGGTTAACTGCGCCAAGAAAAATGATATATTTCGTTACATTTTACAATTCATAATATTTTAATACCAAAAATTCTGATGTGTTTCATTCAGATGACTTTCTCCATCGCTGTAACAAATTATTATTGAAAAACATATTCTTCTATCTACTTTATGATAATCGAGATAAAAATTAGCAGAAATTGCTTTAATTACCGGCTTCTTTGTAAGTGGAAGGAAAATAAGGGAATACACTAGGCTAAAACAAATGTCAAATCTCTTAAAAGCTGGTTGCTATGTTGTTGAAATTCGTTTCTATGCGGGCCAGGAGTTACAAATTTCCGTATGAGAAAAGTTTAGTCTTGTAAATATGAAAAAAATAACATAAAATATCTCAGAAATGACTAATTCCACGAATAAAACGTATATGGCATAAATTGTGGGTTTTAACATGATCTACTTCTTTGTGTAGTAAGTTATCTATCTCTTGCGCTTTTAAGTTACCCAAAATTCAGCAAAATTCATTCAGAATAAAAAATTCTTTAGAGGATATTCCCAGAACATTCAAGATAAATATTTAGTTTACCATATAAATATCTTTAATATATCTACGGTATTTTAATCAAAATTGTTAGAGCCATTTTTGAGAAAATCAAAAATTTTGGATTTTCTTGCATGTAAAGGGTAGTTGGGGTGGGGGAGTTTTTCTTAAAACCTTCCTGTCGCATCCCTGGTAGATTCTAAACTTAAATACTAAGCTTGGTATTTTACCGACTTTTCATTTTTGAATTATCGTGTTCACACTTGGACATCTATCTAAAAATGCTTTTTTTTTTGTACAGAGGACCTTAAAAATGTGTATTTCGGATGAAATCTCGGTATCAAAGTTTTAGGTGCAATGCAACACTTTCTCTATATACTCTGTACATAATACATGTAGAGAAAGTAAAACATTGCATTTTCCAGAATGTTTTGTTAAATTTAACGGAGATGCCTAATTGTTTCCCTGAATTTTTAAATTAACATGTGTCTATTCTAGTGATAATCAATACATTATTATTTAAATTGGTAGTTTGAAATAAAGCTATTGTAAAATTTATGCTTCCATATCTTTTATCACATCTTTGTTTTTTTTTTCTTCCTCATATTTTGTGCTGAGGTGGTTTAGGCACAAAGAGGAATAGCTTTTTCGTCGTGCGAACAAGTTTTCATGTATTGGACGGCGAAGTCTACTCTTCCACACTGTTTTATACCAATTTTGCCCGAAAGTAAGTAGACCAGAAACCGTTTCAATCCATCCAATCAAAACGTTAGTCGCCGCTGTCCAGCAGAAAGGGGGGTAAATCACCCTGCGCATGATCACACTTTGTTGATGACTTCAATAGATAAGCCCCGAGTATGGCCGCTCGGTTGTTGGAGGTCCTAACATGCAAATATCCAACTGATTGCATACATTAAACTGGTCTCTTTTCCCTGCCTCATACATTCACATGAGTCTTCAAGTCCGAACAGTACGGTGCGCTCGCTCACTCTCACACGCACCGCAACATCAAACGAAATAGAAAACATGATGACGGCCGAGAACTGCTGCCACAGTGAACCCCCGACTCACTGACGCATTGCGTTGTTAAAATACAAATAGTTTTCCGAGTCAATTTAGTGACCCCCGTACGCTCGAAAACCAAATCAACTCCCCATTTCGCTGCCTACACCTCCACCCTCCGTCCCCACCCGCTTTTTCATTCTCACTCCATCCACACCTCCCCTTCACTTCCAACCCCTTTTTCAGAGATCATGCATCTCATTGTACACGCATGCGTGCATGAGTGTAAATACATTATTTTATATACATGTGTCTGTACTCATTGTTAGGTTTGTCGTTTTGACAAACAGAATTGCAGTTCGGAGCAACAGCCCCCGCAGGGCCGATCATAGATCTTGTTATGTCGGCTTTGTTGACCGTTTTACTGCTTCTAAACTGTAGGTGATACGTTTTCCGATTGCTGGAAAAAATTGCGCACCCCCAGCACATACTGCTTCCAGGGGCTAACTTCATTATATGTTCTTTATATGAAATACGATCACAGAACAAAATGCAGCACTTCGAATGCTCTTTCAGTTTTATATGGCATATTTGAAAATTTTACTAGGCTTGTTTGGTTATATTTTTATTTTCTCTACCAAGTACCGCGTACATATGTTATAGGAAGAGAAGGTACTGTACTCTACTAAAAAATTCAAGGATTCAATAAAGGACTCCAAAACATCTGAAGTGTTCCATTCACTGTCTCTTCATCTGTGCAACAAGTAATTGTTTAAAGCTTATTATTCTATTTACTTCATGCTAATTTAAAAAAATAGCAGAAATGGTCTTATTATTTGCTTTCTTTTAAGTAGAAGGGAAATAAGGGCGTAAAAATCCTTAGCATGGATTCCTTCGGAAAGGAAGTCAAGTCGCTGTTTCCGTGTCGTAGTTTTACGGCACGTAAAAGAACCTTAAGCATGATAAAGAGGCCTCTGAGCAAAATTAAGTTGTCCTTCACGCCCAATATAGAATGAGACATGAGAACTACTGTAGTTAAAGAGCGTCTATAAATAAGACTCCTTTTCCATTTCTACAAACCGTTGTTCGAAAAGATTATTCCTTATCTAAATCATGATAATCGAGATAAACATTAGCAGAAATGGTTGAATTAGTGTTTCTAAGTAAAAGGAAAATAAGGCAACACACTAGACTAATGCAATAGTCTAATCTTTTAAAAGTCATGTGAATATGTGAAACAATTGAAATTCGGATATCTCTTTGCACAGCCAGAGCAAAAAGCAAAAGAAACGAAACAAAAGATAAAATTGAAATCAACAACAAGGGATAACTCGGAATCAGTTAACTCAAAAAATGTATGACATAAATTGTGTGTTTTAACGACATCTACATTTTTTGTGCAGTACGTTTTCGTCTATCACTTAGGGTTTACCATTTATGCAAAATTTATTTAGAATGAAGAGGTCTTCAGAGGTTATTCCCAGAAAATTCAAAATATATATTTTATTTGTCATATAAATATCTTTAATATATGATATTAAATTAAATATATGATATTTTAATCAAGGCCGTTAGAGCTCATTTTGGGAAAACCAAAAGGTAGTCTGGGGTATAAGAATTTTCTTGAAATATTGCATCCTTGGAAGATACTAAACTTAAATACAAAATTTGGCATTAGACACTTTTTTCGTTTTTGAGTTATGCCGGCCATAGACATACATATAGTGTGACCTTATACTAATAAATTGTATATCTTATTTTCTGAAAATAGCATCTGATAACCCCTTCATTATGGATGGCCTTTGCTTAGTGGTAAACTGTAAAAGATAGTCAAAAACTTAATACTTAAAAGTGTAGATCTCTCGTTAAAACACACAATTTATCTCACACTTTTTGTGTAATGAAATATTTTCAAGATAGTTCTTGTTATTTTGTTCACTTTAATATACTTAAACTTTTCTCAAATGGGACTTTGCCATTGTTGTTTCTATAGTTTTACTCCTGGTCATGCTAAAAAACTGAATTTCATTCACCTAGCATCCAGCTTTGAAAACATTTGACTAGCTCAATGTATTTGCGCAGTTCTCTTCTACTTAGTTACAAGGAACTAGTATAAGAGAATTTCGCTAATTTTTATCTCGATAGCATGAATTGAATAGAAGAAAAAACCTTTGTAAGAATAGTGTGTTACAGAATAGATGGAGAACGCTACGTGAATGCCACACTTTGGATTTTTTTGTAACAAACACAACCCACAGCTATATTGCTTAAATGTGAAGATTCTCTCTGTGTGTTATTCTAGGTCTTTTCCATCGTACATTCTTTCCTCTTTGTGAGACATGAAAAATTCCTGATATATTTTATTCGCATGACTTTTTATACCCATATTTGCAGAAATTATACTTATCAAAGTTAATTTTTCTATCTACACCATATTCATCGAAACAAACGTTTGTACGTATGTTGGTCTAGGTAGCTCAATTAGCTAGGTGCTGGGTTTCGGATCTCAAGGTCGCGTGTTCAAGCGTTCCAGACCACACTTTTGGCTTTTAAGTGTGCTTAAAAGCGACATCCCCTAATCAATAGATTTACTGGTATGTAAAAGAAGTCCTGTGGGAAATAATTCCGACACATCGGCGGAGCAGATATGATCCTAGCAATTGAAAATATTGGATAACAAACTCAATAATTGTAATAATTAATTGTATCTATAAGGAAATTAGGAGAATACAGTAGACTTTAAGAGACAGTAAGCTTTTAAGAGCTGGTTTCAATGTAATTAATTTATTTCGTTCTATTTTAATGGCCAAGAGGATAAAATATAACACTTTCCAGCAGAGAAATGTATAGGTTTTGGTAATTCAAACCAATAATAAGGAATATCTCTAAAATCCTCATAGCATACACATATTTCCGCTAAAATCTCGGTATACAATTTTTAGTAGAATTCAATATTTGTCCTACTTAGTGCAAGTACGAAGTACATAAAATAAAATTACATTATATTTACAACTTTCCATAGCTTTTAAGTTAATAGTTTCAATTTTTCAGCGCCGTGGTATAGAGGTTAGAAGGCTCTCCTCCCACCTGTAGGCCCAGATTCGATCCCAGGCGATTGCATGTGGGATTTGTGCTCAACAAAGTGACGTCTGGGGAGTTTTCTCCGTGTACATAGTTTCCCCCGCCATCCGTTGCACCAATTGCTCCACAAACATAATTGCACTCATCTAATACGCAAAAATTTATATCGTCTTTCTCTTGTTCTTACCAGGCATTGGGCTGATCTCCCGCACCAGAAAACTCTACAAGATCTGTAGTTTGTCTGCTCCTCAAAAGACATCTGAACTCGGACACCGACTTGTAAGTCTTGAGGGAAGATGTAAGTCCTCCATATGAGGAGAAGTAGTAAAAATAGTGGTAGTCTTCGTCATTCTGGAGAATTTTTGCATAACTGGTAAACCTTAAAAGATATACAAAGCCTTATTACTCAACAAATGTAAGTCTCGTTAAAACACGCAATTTAACACGCACTCTTTTGTGGAGTTAAGCATTTCCGGGATATTAATATACTTATAAACATTTCCCAAACGGGAATTTGACAAAGTTTGACTGTCTCTTTAGCCTAGGTATTTCCTTCTGCTTACAAGGAACTAATAAGTCTATTTCTAACAATGCTTTTTCTTTTATATTTTATAGCTTTAACGTCCTTTTAACCTTATAAGTCCTGTCGGATGATGAATGAAATGACGCTCAAATGTGCCCGAGGTCCATGGAGCTTAAAGTTACTCAACGATTTTCTTTTCGAGATAAATAAAAACCCCGAAAATAACCTTAACCGGATAATTCACCCAGCCGAGATTCAAACTCGGGACATCTTGAATGTGAGGTACACGCGCTACCCTCACATTACAGGGGCGGGCTGCTAATGTTTATCTTGATTAGCATGAACTAGATAGAAGAATAAGCTTTTGTAAAAATAATTTGTTGCCGAATAGATAGAGAAAATCATGTGACTGGAACATATGAGATTTCTTTATTAATTTCTCTAGGACGTATGTATAATGATACAGTAGATAGTGCAGGTAGTTGACCCCACAATCTAAGAAGAAAGAAAAAAAAATAGAAGCGCGCGCGCTAGCCTGTGTGTGAAAGTGTGTTTAGGTAGCATAGCCAAAAAGTTCGTTAAATACCAAACTTGGCATTTAAGTTCAGTATCTTTCAAGGATGCAACGCCAAGATTTCCACACTACCCTTTATGTAGACCATTTTTCAAAAATTCTGATTTTCTCAAAAATGACTCTAGCAATATTAATTTCAATACCTTATGTATAAGAGATTTTAATGACAAATGAAATGTATATCTTGACATTTATGGGAATTGCCCCTGAAGACTTCATTCTGGATGACTTGTGTAAGTGGTAAACCGTAAGAGATAGATTAAAACTTGTTAAACAAAAATATAGATCCGTTAAAACACACAATATATGTCATATACATATGTTTTTTTTTTTGTTTTTTTTTAGAGAAAACCATTTTCAAGATATTCGTTGTTATTAGTTTCAATTTTAAACTATTTAAACTTTTTCAAACAGATGGTCATGTTTACTTTTATACCTCTGTTGCTTTACTCCTAGCTACGCAAAGGGAACTAAATTTCAATTGTTTCACATAGGGATAGCTTTTAAAAGATTTAGTTTCACGTTAGCAGAGTGTATTTCTTACTCTCCTCTACTTAAGGAAGCAAGTAATAAGCATGACGTAGATAAAATAATAATCTTCTGTAAGAAAGGTTTGTTTGCAGAACAGGTAGAGAAAGTTGTGTGAGTGGAATGCATCAGTTTTTTTAAGTAAGGATTATGTAAATTTAGAATATTCCTTTTGAAACCAGAATAAATCATGTGTGATTTCGGCTGTAGCTGCATGTACATTATTTGAGGAATGACGTAAAAAAACGTAACGCCATACGTATTTAGCTGTAATGTTAAAAGGGAGCTCTTCGACATTTTTGATTAATTTAATGTATAAAAACTTTCCATAAATAAGCCGCAACTTTGGTGGAGCTGTGTTTACCATCCTGATAAAGTTTTCACGTCAGACAAGGCAGCTGACGATTTATTTAAAAGTAATAGTCATTTTTCAGCCTCACAAAAATTGAAGGCTCTATCTAGATTGCATCTAAAATGCAACTGATATTTAAAATAGCTGACGCCGATAAGAATAATAATAAAAGTTGAAATTATTTTTAAAAGTATAAAACGAACGAAATATGAGTGGTGAAACTGCAGCGCTGCTTGGCTTCTGTGTGACACACACGGTATTAAAATGGAAAACAGAGCACACGTGGTGAAAAATTAATCCCTCTCACTCATCCATCAACTATCTATGTGTGTACAAACGTGGGTACATATGTATGTACAAGAGCAGATGAAATATGAACGCTCGCAGGAAAGCCATTCATTATCCATCACGACCCGAAATTTTTTGACACTTGAAAACGTGTGTGCGTGTGTGTATGTGTGTCGCTATTTAATTGGCTGTAATAATTAGTTGCATGCTCTGGCACACAATGGGCAGACAATAGAGAAAGGAGAAGGCGACGAAGTTCGGCAGGAGGGCGAGGAAGGGAAGTGGCGCTATGAAAATGGAGCTCTCTGCACGTCTAAGTCTTTTACTCCCCCGATACTCTTATTATTATTATTATGACAAAGTCATATAATAATAGTGAAGAACAAAAATTCTACCAAGGTTTGCAAATTACAAGTGGAGAGCGAGTCTCTCCAGAATACACTATGCAGATATTAACTATAGTCACTTGAACGTGATGAAAATCTTACCACCGATGCTGCTCAAGTAGAGAGGGACGAAAAAAAGAACATCACGCAGTTTGAACTCCTTTTTTCTCCCCCAGGTTCTCATCCCTCCTTCTCCTCCAACACCCGCATCTCCTATCTTCGTCTGTACTTCCTGCTTCTCGATTTTTCTATATAGTCTTTGTCAAATAGTGTCTGCTTGCAAGGTGAGTACTCCGGGTCTTTAATTAAAGATGAGGCCTGGCATAGTGGTCCACGAAGTCCTTCCCAAAAAAAGGTCTACATATATATTTTTGCCATCGCCGATGAAGAGCAGGGAGATGGTTCGGCGGTTTCGTGCCGAGGAGCACACGATGGTTTTAATCTTCTAGTGTGTCGTGAGAGAAAAAATGGATGGAAGGAGGTGAGAAAAACCTTGATATCTCTCACAGAGCGAAGGGAGAAAAATCTCAGGCACGTGGGAATACTTGCAAGCTTTCCGGTGGAGTGCTTACAAAGGCTCATTATCATAGCATTTCCGGTAAAAACAAAAAATGAAGATCGCTACATATAGGTGCACAGTGTAAACACAATACCTCCTTTCAAAATATATCATGCAGCATAAACTCGCCTAACCATTAGCACATGGATGAAGTTGTTAAATATGCTTTTATCTACTTCATGCTAATCGAGATAAGTCGAAATAAGCATTAGAAGAAATATATGCGTAAGCTTTCACAACCAGTGCCCGAGTATATATACCGGCTATAACCCGCACTGTTGCAATTCTTTCCGAGTTAACGACGTGAGCAAGTTGCCTCTGAAGATGTGCCTCACAGACAGGGACGAAACGTTGGGTAGAAATATTTTAACTAAACACATTTTAACCTACTGACCACGGCAAAACAAACCCGAAAAATTCTAAATTTTAAAACTATTAGAAGAAATTCTTTGTTGTAAATAGAAGATAATTAAGACCCGCCTGGGTAGCGTGGTGGTAGCATGTCTGCCTCACGTTCAAAAGGTCGTGAGTTCGAATCTCGCTTAGGGTGAGTTACCCGGGTAAGGTTTTTTTCGGAGTTTTCCCTTATCCTGAGAAGATAAATGTCGAGTAACTTTAAGCTCCATGGACCCCGAGATCATTTGAGCATCATATCGATATCATCAATTGCATTCATCGTCCGATATGACCAAACCAGGTTAAAGGACGTTAAGCTAAAAAAAAATAACAAAGGGAATACACTAGGCTAAAACGACAATTAAATATTTGAAAAGCTGGTTGCCATGTGGATGAAATCCGTTTCTGTATATTCCCGTATGTGAAAGTTTTAAGTATTTAAAAACTGAAATCAACAACAAGGAATATCTCAAAAATAGTCGACTCCACGAAAAAAATGAATATGACATAAAATGAGTATTTTAACGAAATTTGCATTTTCTGTGGTATGTTTTTCTCTGTCTCTTACGGTTTACCAGTCATGCAAAATTCCGCAAAGTTCATCCAAACTAAAGATGTCTCCTAATGCTGTTCCAAGAAAATTCAAGATATATATTTTATTTGTCATGAAAATATCTTTCATATACAGCATATTAATCAAAATCGTTAGTCATTTTTGAGAAATTAAACAATTTCCATGTAAAGAGTAGTTTGGATAGGAGAATTTTCCTCAAAATCTTCGTGTCGCATCCTTGGAAAATACTAATTTTATATACCAAATTTGGTGTTTTACCGACTTTTCTTTTTTGAGTTATAGTGTTCACAGACACACGGACTTGCGGACAAACACACACACGGACGTTTTCTAAAAATTCTTTTTTTGGATACAGGGACCCTAAAATGTCGATTTCGGGTGATATCGGTGTTAAAATTTTTGGTGGAATGCAATATCTTCTCCACACACTATGCACATAGTACGTGTAGAAAAAGTAAAAATATTCTAATGCATAGGTTCTTTTAAAATCATTTCAAACTTGAACTCAGGTTTGAAATGTTATCATATTTGAGTTGGGATAAAAATAAAAGAAGTCACATACCGGGCAAGCAATGGGGTTTTAGTTTTCTTTTTTGTTCCTTTTTTCAGTTCACCATTACCATGGGTACACTTTAGTTTAATAAAGCATTAGTAATTTTGTGGATACTTGTTCTTCCATATCAGTCGTGTGTGAGTTGGAAAGGTGTAGTCATACTGAAAAATTAAACGTCATAGCCGAAATGGAAATGCAGTTTTATTTATGGACGCTCTTTAACTGCTGTAGTTCTCAGCGTTCCTTTCTATATTGGGCGTGAAAGACAGCTTAATTTTGCTCAGAGGCCTCTCTTATCAGGCTTGAAGTTCTTTTACGCCATAAATCTACGACTCGGGACCAACAGCTTTACTTCCCTCCCAGAGGAAGCCATGCTAAAGATTTTTACGTCCGAAAAACTCCATTGACCTCCACTGGGTTGAATCCGCGACCTTGAGTACATGAAATGTTATAGCCAGGATTTGAAGCACGGATCTCCTACTTACGATTAATTCACAATGATTGACCTAATAGCTGGTTAAACCAAAAAGTCCGGGACTTAAGTACTTACGGAGTTTGTATGTCGCCATTGAGGTATGACATCTCAAAATAATTTGATATCTCCTTGTGGTTTACCGGGAAAAAGCGAGTCAGTTGGAGAATTTAGTTGCCATGGTAGCTCAGTGGTTAGAGCAACCGGACGGAAAGCAGGAGATCCGTTGTTAAATCCCAGCTATGGCATTGAATTTTTAATTTTGTCACTACATTTCCAATTAGTAATTTTATTCATACTGCTATAATAATTTTTAACTTACAAACCATGGCTCTGTCACAAAATAAGAAGTTCTTCATGATTTAAAAGTTACTGTTCACAATTCATCATTGGCCCTTGTTTTTTCGAATAAGACAGATTATTACTGCAAATGGTGAGCGCTTAATGGAATGCTACAAAACGTCATCCTTAGACCAAAGAATCGTGATATGGCAAACGTCTACATGCAAAATGATGCTCTGCCCCATATCCTAACCCCTGTAAAACAGTTAATTACCCACATCTTTAGTGATTGTATGATTAGTAGACATTTTCCAACAAAATGGCCACCGTGATCTCCTGATCTCAATCCGACCGACTTCTTGTTGTGATGTTACCTTAAAGAATGGGTGTTCTTGAAATATGCATTTCTTGCAAGAAAGCACTAATATTGCTGTGAATGGAGTCGCAGAAAATTTGGTGCACGTTGAACAAGAGAACAGAAGACATATTCCCAATGTTTTATAAAATCCAATTTTATGCACAGTATGTGACTCTCTTGGTTTTCTTTACACTTTCTCACACATTATAATATTTAAAATCGTTTAAAGTTTGAAGTTACTTTTGAAATAACCTAGATGAAACCAAAGGTTACTTTATAAAGTTAAGGGGATATTATGTGTCAAAATTTCCCACAAAAGGACAATTTAATTTGTTGTGCAGTCTTGTGGAATTAATTTTCTTTTTAATTTATTATTTTAACATTTAGGCACAAAGCTTAATTTTAAATTTATTTTTACTTTTTGTATTATACATAGTAAATAGGGGTTGGATTGTTTCCATCCAAAAAGTCGATGACCTTGTGTACATGTGTGCGTGGGTATTTCTACGTGTGTATGTATGTATGTATGTATGTATGTATGTATGTATGTATGTATGTGAGTGTGTGTGAGCAGCATAACTCAAAAACGTAAATTTAGTTGAATACTGAACTTATAAAACCTACAGGTTGAGTAGCTTCCAAGGATGCGACACTAAGATTTGCAAGAAACTCCCCCCACTTCAAGCTGTACTTTACATGAGATATTTTTCCAAAGCTTTGTTTCGAATACTGTATGTTAAGATCTTTGCATGAACAATCAAATGTAATCTTGAATTTTCCGGGAGTAGCTTCTGAAGTATGTTTCATCCTGAATAACCTTTGTACAGCTGTAAAAAGAGAGAAAATCCTAATAAATAATACATATTTTGTTACTTTTATAATTTGTTGTGGAATCAGCATGATTCCAATCTCAGTATTGTTGTTATTGGTTTGAATTTCCAAATATTTATATCTTTTCACAAATGGTAAAATGTCGTTACTCGATTCTGTTCCTCTTGGCCATAATAGAGAATGAAGTTTAAAAATCACTACACATCGAACCGCTTCTAAAAAGATTTGACCATAGCTTTAAGTCTTGAAGTATTATTTCCTGATACTCTTGTACCAACAAGGAAATATGCAACGACACAGTGGACACGAGCGGTTGTTTAGCAACTGTGAATTGAGATATCATAGGTCAGCTTGCATTAAATAGTTTTGTAATTCCATTTCGTAATGCAATAAAAACGTTTGATTCACTTAGTTTACACAGGTTATGCAAAAATGTATTGTCAATAGTCTATCGCTTCAAATTTAATGACCTTCTACCAAGTCCAGTTAAGAAAATATTAATCCAAACACTTGCTATTGTGCCTCTGTTTATACAAACTTATCCGAAATTTGGACTTACGACTTCATTGGGCAGAATACGCGTGTATGCCTTGAATGCTATCTCCCTGGATTCGCAAATGTCATACCATGATACAAAATACTTCATTTGGGAAAAAGAGCATTGCTTTCTTTATCACATCTTTATCATCTGCTTCTGTTACGCATTCCAAACTATCTAAATATTCGCTGTAGTATCCATTCTTGAATTCACTCCCAGACTAAGGGGTAGAAGCATCTCAAAGTTGACAACGATCGTGGGATCTATAAATAAGCAGGCTAAACACTAGAATCTAAGGAAGCCATTATCAAAACATTTGAAGTGATACATTCCGCATGAACTGTAGTTGCATTTGCACATTTCTTCTTCATTTTATAACTACATATTCTTCAGCACTGTTTCTATTTTATGGAGTCATGAATATAAATCCTGTTTTAAAACTTATTCATTAAACTTGTTACAAGAAAATTGCCTTTTTAATATTTGTGTTATACGTGATTTGAAGCATATTTGGCAGAATTTAAGATGTTCTTAATTTGTTATACTATGTATTGGACAATAAAAAAGTAAATGCCTGACTTTAGATAAATATTAGACAGAAACATAGTGTTTCGTTTGAATTAATTCAACTTCCGATTTTAATTTCAAGTCATAAACGCAGGTAGCCGGAAAGAAAGTATATAATACTTAGATAGGTTTTATCTTGTCTTTAAATTTGTTTAAATAGCAAGAAAACAAAACAAAAATACTCTTTCTGTGATCTGTCTATTACTAATTAATAACCATTAATAGTATTCCATTTATTTTTAAATTGTTATTTTAAGTTATTTTTATAAACTAAACTGGGTGTTCGTCATAAGAATAGTGTGCACATGAAAGTGTGACTCCTTTAATATAATTTCAGCTCTCTCGTTACCATCATTCCCTGTGAGGATGGAATCCGCTCTATAAATATACATACAATAGATATATATTGGATAAAGTTGAAACTTAACCTCAATTACAGAAACAATTGTTTAAGAATCACAAATTACACATGTAGCATATGAAGTATGTTCACACTAAAACTCCATTTCCATTTCTTAAAGTGATGCATCTCAGAAATTTGGAAAATATGCACTATGTAATATATCCTGTTTAAATTGATAGCATTTATTCTACACAATAATAGTGATATTTGTGCCAGGTATCAACATTCCAGCTTGTATGGCTATTTAAATAATAGTTTTATTGTTAAAACTCATTGTTAAAATAAAAATAAGCCACGCGATGCATTTCTAGAAGTATTCGCATAAAAATTCAAGTTCTACAATAAATAATTTTAAAAATAAAACTGTCATATTATGTTTTTTTAATAACACTAATAATTGTAAAAGCAATCTTACTTTCCCGGCTCTTCAAAATTGTATTACATTTTTACTTTCTCTACACGTACTATGTGCATAGTGTATAGAGAAAGTATTGTATTTCATCCAAAAATTCGATATCGAGATTTCACCGGAAATATATGTTTTGGTGTCCAAGAAAAGTACTTTTAGAAAAAGGTTCGTGTGTGTCTATGGACAGCATAAATCAATAACGAAAAGACCGTTAAATACCAATCTTCTATTTAGGTTTAGTATCTTCCAAGTATGCAACACGAAGATTTTAAAGGAAATTCTCCCACCACAAAAATGGCTCTAATGATTTTGAATCAAATCCCACATATTAAAGATATTTACATCCCAAATATAATATATATTTTAAATTTTCTGGGAATAGCCTCTAAAGATCTCTTTATTCTGGTTAATTTTGCCGAATTTTGCTTAAATGCTAAATATAAGAGACAAAATCATACTACACACAAAATCTAGATCTCGTTTAAAACGCACAATTTATGTTTTTTGTTGTTGTGGAGGTAATCGTTTCCGAGACATTGCTTGTTATTGCTTACAATTGTAAAGTAGTTATACTTTTCTCAGACAGGAAGTGTCCGTTTTTCTTTTGTTCTACTCCTGGCCAAGCAAAGAAGCGATTTGCAATGACATTCACATAACGACAGGTTTTAAAACATTTGACTACCACTTTACCCTAGTGTATTCCCTTAGTTCCTTTATAATTATAAGGAACTAAGTAATAAGAACATTCTGATGATGTTTATCTCGATTAGTATTGTGTAGAAAGAAAAATAATCTTTTTTAAGAAGTTTGTAGAGCGGCTAGAGGAAGTAATGTGACTGTAACACATTAGATTTTTCAAAATGTAATATTTTTATTTCTAAAAATACTATTTCGGAAAACTATATCAACATTTTTATTGTACTTTTGAAAGGTAATATATACATTTTTAATCAAATTAGTAAAAACTTCTATCGTGTGGAGCATTTTGACAATGGGAAAGTGCTGGAAAAAGGTTTTCAAGAAAACAAAGCTTAAAGATTAGATTACTGTTAATAGGTATACGCATGCACATCTAAAGCTTAAGCTAATTCGTATTAATTTATTATGAAAAACTGAATTTTTTATTTTTTCACAATTTGAGTCTAATTTCAGAAGCATTATCTTAACAGCTTTCTTAAGTGCTAGTAATTCTACTTGAATGATCGTCACGTTGGCGAAACATTATCTTCATCATTATTATTATTAAATTTTTAAATAGAAATTGACGTAACATTTGTACATATAGTGACAAAAATGATAAGGGTATTAAAAAGCCTGGCCCATGACTTAAAACTGGGTGCGGTTCAACGCTATAAAATTTGTATTCAACAGGGAAAGTAAATGCTGCAATAAAAATATTTAATGGCTGCACAAATGAGCCAAGAATGTTTAATACATTCTTTTGTATGCAGATCGTCATACTGTATGCAACATTCAGCGCTTTACTTTAATAACAGAGGTCATATAAGTATTTTAAAACAGGATTTTATATTCATGACTCCATAAAAACAGAAACAGTACTGAACAATATTTGGTTATAGAATTATTAAGGAATGTGCTAATATAAACTACAGTTCTATCGAAATAATATAAAATAAATGTTTTTATAATTAACTCCTGATTTTTATAAATCTAAAGATCTCACGTTCACTGCCAACTTTGAGTGATTCTGTTCTAGAGTCTTATGGGTCAATTCGAGAATCAATACTTCCATGCCCGTCGAATGACTAGGATTTTTAAAACTTCTCATAGAATGGAAAGTATTAACACAAAAACAAAGCTCTAAGCAGTCTTTAAACATTTGTTACAAACTTTAAAATATTACAAGTATCATAATATTTAGAATTAAAGACAATAACAGCAAAAAAAAACAAAAAAAACAGAAACTTAGGATCTATTTTATAAGACTTGGGAATGTGCGCGACGTGGTCTCATTAGGCATTCAATTAATGTATTTGCAATGACCAATAACAATACAGTTATCATTTTTTGTGGCTATAATGTTGCATTTGATATTTAAGATTTTAATTAAAAACAAGGGTTACTACATAGTTTGAATGTTTAAATACGCTTGAAAGGCTTTGAGATTTAAAGAAAAAGTATTAAATGGTTTCATAAAATGAGCTTTCGTCAGTTTAGCATTGCTGTATGTGTCTCGTTTACGGCCTAATTTTACGTAAGCTGCTATAAATATTTCTAACCAAGCAAGCATTAAAAACATCTTACTTGATTAATTTATCCTCTATACTAAGATGATATCGTGACATGTAACATTAAAAATAATATGTAACATTACACAGTTATCTTTCTTAAAACCATAACTGCAATACTTTTAAATCATTCACTACAGAACTCTTAAAATGCTTAGATTTAATGTAAGCATGCAAAAAATCTGTTTAAATCTTCTACAGTTATATAAAAGACTTAATTAGTACTGAAATTTTAAATCAAATGTAAGGAAAAGGTAACAAATCCTAATGAAGGTGCAGAATGTTCATCCTTAGAATTTGGAATTAGCTTGAAACTAAATCTCTAATAGTTTCTGTAAAATTTTGAAAAATAATTGATTCTATGCAGTTTCGTGGAAACAGCTTAAGTAAGCATGATGTATGGAAACATATTATAGTGCGTAACGCTTAAAAAAATACCCTGCGCCATCCCATAACGTGCTCAAATACTTTCAATTTCGTCTGAAACTAGTTCCACGTAGGGTAGATACCTGTCTTTTTGGCAAAATTACTATCTTCATTCACGTTTGAACACACAGGTGCCTCTTTCCTCCAGGAAATGGAGTCTTATTCACCAAGATTACATTTTTTTGAGCTTTATCTTGCCATTAACTAGCCACATAATAGCGCTAATCACAGTATTATGGGATAACAAAGGCTTAAAAATGAGGTATTAAAATACTCTTTATAAAATGTATTTTGACCAAATGAGAACAAGCAGGACTAACTATAGTTTTTAATGATAGTTCTAAATGAAATGTTAAGAACTCATAGAAATCAGACATTTTCCAGGATATGATGGTATCTAACAATAAACTAAACGCATATGCTGCATCTACATACCAACAAAGACTTTAAAATTTGATAAATATATAGAAAGGTGTTGATGTGCATGAAGAGTGGATTATTTCAATAGTGATACCAATTTATAAGAAAGAAGACCATATGAAATAAAACGGTTAGAAAGCGACAAGATTGCTAAAGTTTTGTATTAGGTGTTTACAAAACATTTAAAATATTACAATTTATATAAAAAAACTTCATAAATCAAAAGGGATATAAACAAAAGAAATGTGATGAGTTATACTTTTCATTATAACAAATACTTGAAAAAATATATAATTTAATAGTCTTAACAGCCTCATACAATTTATAGCCTTTGGGGAAAACTTCTGGGTGAGTTTCTTGAAAGCTACCTAAAAAGAGTTTTAGAAAAAGGAATTCGAGCTACCTAGTAAGACTAATCCAAGTTTGTATATTAACGTTACTAAAATTAAAACTGCAATGGGCTGTTATGACGAATTTAGATAATATATCACATGGAGCAAGGCATAGATGTTCTATTTCAGCTCTTTAGTTTGTATTTAGAACATGTTATTAGAATACCTGATTATTTTAGTGATTTTTTCACACAGTTCGTGTGTAGAACAGAGTTAGATAGGTGGAGTCAGACTGAAAAATTCAATGCCAAAGCCAGGATTTGAATCACGGATCTCTCGGTCTCTAGTCGGTCTCTACCACTGATCTACCATGGTAATATGCCGGCATTGTATTAAACTTCTCATCTGACTCGTATGTTTACCGGTAAACCACAAGGTGATCTCAATTTATTTTGAGATGACATACTCCAATAGCGACTTAACAATGTATCCCTATGCTATGAATCCCTCCATTACAGGATAGGATAGGATTTGGGTGTGTGGAGCAGGCTGAAGGTACACAATTTACGTCAAATGCATTTTTTGTACAGTTAAGCATTTCGAGATATACCTTGTTTTTGGTTTCAATTTTAAACTAAGGCTTTTCTCAAACAGAAAGTACATTTTCGTTTCATTTCTCTTTTTTTTCTGGCCATGAAACGAGAACCAATTTCAATTATCTCCCATAGCTCTCGATTTTTTAAAACATTTGATTATTCTTTGGCCTAATTTATTACCTTATTCTCCTTCTACTTAGCAGGAACTAATACAATCATTTCTGCTAATGTTTATCGCAATTATCACTATATAGAATAAAGAGTAATCTTTTATGACAATAGTTTGTATAGAAAGTCATGTGAATGGAACACATCAGATTTTTTTTATCTTTAATGTTTGGAAACAAGAATAAATCACAAAGCCGTATGATGGGCATCCAAATACTCAGATGTTATTACTTTCTCTACACGTACTATGTTTATAGTGTATAGAGAAGGTATTGCACCCAAAAATTCGATACCGAGATTTCACCGGAAATACGTGTTTTGAGACCCCTGAATAAAAAAAAGGCATTTCTAGAAAAAGGTGTGTGTCTGTGTAATAGCTCAAAAACGAAAAGTCCGTTAAATACCAAACTTGATATTTAAGATCAGTATCACCGAAGGATGCGATACGAAGATTTTCAAGGAAGTCCCCCCAACTCCAACTACCCTTTTCATGGAAAAAAAATCGAAATTTTAATATTCTCAAAAACGGCCCTAACGATTTTCATTAAAATGTCTTATATTTAAGATATTTACATAACTTTTCTCAAAAAGGAAATTGTCAACTCCTGCCCACGCAAAGAAACGTACATCAATCCTATAGCAAGCACATTTTAAAGCATGTGACTGTCGGTTTAACCTAGTGTATTCCCTTACTTCCCTCCTACTTATAAGGAAGACCGTTCCTGCTAGTGTTTATCTAGGTTAGTATGAAATGGATGGAATACTAAATTTACTAACAATAATTTGTTACAGAGATGAAAAGAAAGTCATGTGAATGGAACACATCCCTTTTTTGCAGTGTGCGACATCATTGTCATGATGTGAAATCATTTTCGGGTGTTTTTCAGAAACTTTTTTCTTCAAAAACTTACGGTAGAAAACATTTGTGTTCCATTCGGCAATAATGATAAGTCTATATTATAATGTTATAGTAACAATATGACCGATTTATAAGAAAAAAAAACCAGCAAGCACATTCTTAGCAGCACTACAAATTTCTCAATGTTTTGCAGGCCTTGGTTCTGTTCGAAATACCCATTGAGCCGGTTCACTCATCTCTTTAGGACCATAACAATGACATCATAATTCATCATCAATAACGAAATTTCAAGCCAAATTTAAAGTGCTGCCTTGGAATTTTCCCTGGGTTTTTCTGCATCAATCAATGAGTTGTTTTCGATCACGAATCAGTTTTTGTGGAATCCATTACAATAACGTTTTCTCAATGTTTATATAAAATATTTGGATTTGACTAATACCAATGCCTAATGTGACCCTAACAAATTCATAAGGTGTGTTTCAATCTTCAGTAATTGCAACGGCTATATTGTATCAGTAACAGAGTTCTTGGGCGTTCTTTACGAATCTCAATACCAAGAAAAAAATCTGATGTGTTCAATTCACATGACTTTGTCTGAATCACTGTAGCACATTATTGTTATAAAGCATATTCTTCTACACACTATATAGAACATATACTGTATAACATTAACAGAAATTGTCTTAATTAATTGCTTCCTTTTAAATAGAAGGAAAATAACGAAATACACTAGTCTAAAGTGATAGTCAAATATTTTAAAAGCTGCTTACCATGTGGTTGAAATCCACATCTATGCTTGTACAGGAGAAGAGTGTGAGAAAAGTTTAGTATTTTAAATCTGAAACAAATACTTGAAATTTCTCAGAAATGGCAAATTTTACGAGAAAAACATGTGTATATGATATAAATTGTGTGTTTTAACGATATCTACATTATTTATGTAGTAAGTTTTTGTCTAACTCTTGCGATTTACCCGTTACGCAAAATTCACAAAATTCATCCACAATTCATCCCAGAAAATTAAAGATATACATTTTATTTCTCATGTAAATATCCTTAATATACGGCATTTTAATCAAAATATAGCATCTATTTTTGAGAAAATCAAAATGTTTTAAATGTTTTTCCATGTAAAGGGTAGTTTGGTGTGGGGGATTTTCCTCAAAAGCAGCATGCTGAGGAAATACCAAGTTTGCCGACTTTTCGTTATTGAGTTGTGTCCACAGACACGCGGACACACACGGACCTTTTTCCAAAAATGTTTTTTTTATACACGGGACCCTAAAACGTACATTTCCGGTGAAATCTCGGTTTCGAATTTTTGGATGAAATTCAATATTATGTACATTGTACGTCTAGAGAAAGTATAAACCGAACACTCTTGAATTTTTGCAACAATTATAAAATGTTGCCTTAGACGCATCTTATTCTCTAAATGCATTTATCAGCTGATATTTATATTATTTAACCATTAAAATCGATTTAAAATAGTAAAACCTTATATCCCAAAAATGACTTCTAGTTAAATTCTTTGTCATATAAATCTTTATCACAATGTTTTCTAGTAACTGAAATCTTTAAATGTGACAATTATTTAACTATTAGAACAAATGGAACAAACCACACTATAATGAATTCGTAAAGCGTTAGAGGGTAGCTGTCAGATATACATATATTTCATTTCTGTTTAGACACATGCCATTCTATACATTTTCAGAGTCGCCTTCGTACACATTAAGATTCTCTAATAAATAAAAGTCTGATAATAGGCGCATTCATTTTGGGATTCTTCCTTGGAACCACATATATTTATAAAACACTAATGAATAGATTTAAAACAAATGATGTGTTACATTCACAGACATTCTATACAAACCATTTGCCAGAAAAGATAAAAATTGTATCCACATCGTAGTAACCGAGATAAACATTAGCAGAAATTATCTTATTACTTGCTTCCTTGTAAATAGAAGGGAAATAAGGGAATATACCAAGCTAAAGCTATATGAAAACAATTGTAATTAGGTTCTCTTTTGCACGTTCGGGAATAAAACAAAAGAGATATGAAACAAAAGTTGAACTCACTCTTGAGAAATGTTTAAGTTGTTTCAAAATTAAAACCAATAACAAGGAATATCTCGAAAGCGGTTAACTCTACAGGAAAATGTGTATGTAAAATTATGTATTTTAAAGAGATCTGTAATTGTTGTGTATTAAGTTTTCATCTATCGATTACGGCTTTCGGTTATAAAAAGTCGTCTACAATGAAGAGCTCCTAGGAGGCTCTTTGCACAAAATTCCAGTTTGACATTAAAATATCTTAAATGTATTCATTTTAATCAAAATCCCAATTCGTCAATCAAAATTTTCAAAAGTTTTATGTAAAGGGCATTTGGGGATTTTTCTGAAAAGCATGTCACATCAATGGAAGATACTGATTTTAAATACAAGTTTCGTACTGACCCAACATTTCGTTTTTAGCTATGCTGTTCACACGCACTAACAAACGGAGCTTTTTCTAAAACTGTGTTTCTTTTGGATACGGGGGACCTAAACATATTTTCGGTGAAATCTAAGTATGGAACTTGTAGGTGGAATACAATACCTACACTTACCTATGTATATTGTACATGCGTGCTAGATAAAGTAAAGCATAATTTCTTGGGGAAGGTAGGCCATTTACAGCATCGAAAAATAAACAAACACTTATACAGTTCGCTCTCAATCTCTGTATCGAAGTTTGGACCAACCAAAAAAGAACATGGAGAGGTTTGCCCACGGACACGTGCTGTTTCATCACGCTAGCCAATTCGGCAAGGCAAGAATGGGTTTCCGTGTCCCGAGCAGTTAGGAAACACCCTACACTGAGCGTGTCTGATGCCTATTCGGTTTCAAGTGTATTACCAGAGCTGGAGGGATGGTTGACGATGACGAGAAAAAAAATCGACTTAAAACAGAAAGAAGAAGGGTGAAGAGGGTGGAATGAAAATACCGCAATAGCCCCCTCTTGTGAACTTTCGCTCGGTAACTTCGCTGACACCGGAGAATTTCCAATGACGCCGTCTCAGTACCTACTTCTTCTTGCATGAAGTCATCAAGTTTTTGTTATTTTCGCGAGGTCGTATCACAAGTCACGATTATCTTAAGGGATATTCTCTTCTTCCTTCTTTCTATGTGTACTTAGGTGTGTTTCCTCTCATTCCCCTTCGCACCATCTCCTCCTCACTCCCTTCCCCCACTTGTGTTTTTGGAAAGATGGCAGTGAGGCAAGTGACACGTGATGTAAAGTATAGGATGTTCAAACTTCCTGCTGCAAATCATAACCCAATCTCCGAAATATCTCAACAATATCTTCTGAACTGTGATGTTCGTTTTGAGTTCCATTTTGGATTGATGGCCATACATGAAATGACGTAGGGCCATGCTTGCATTATTTTAATGAAAAATAGTTACACAACAGTATCAATAGCTGGAATCCCACACCCTTAAAACACCTGATTCACACCTTATTGTTCGTACTCATTTTATAATTATTGGTCTTACCAGTTTTTCACGCTTTGGGACTTTAAAATAAAATAAAACTTCATGAAAGTCCTCATATTTTTACTTCTACTACCACTACACAGTAGGTAGAGAAGGTACTGTAATCTAACTAAAAATTTGACAGCAAGATTTCAGTGAAAATATATTTTAGAGGGGCCCTTATAAAAAGAAGCACGTTTTTAGATAAAAAAGCTCTGTATATCTGTGTGTGTGTGCATGTATAAGAGGGAAATAATTGGTTTAAATTCCTCTTCGATCGTTATAACGTTATTATTAATTGGATATCATTGTGTGTCTGCAGGTCTGTATATGAACAGCAAAACTCAAAAACGAAAACTACTTTGAATAGCAAGTTTGATGTTTAAGTTCAGCATCTTCCAACGATGCGCCAAGATTTTCAATAAAATATTCCCACCACTAACTATCCTTTATTTACATGGCATATTTTTACAAATTTTGATTTTCTCAAAAATAGCTCTGATTTTTACTTAATTCCGGATGACTTTTGTATCACTAGTAAACCGTAAGAGATAGACCGAAACGTACTGCACACAAATTATAGATCTCATCAAAACCATTTCTTTGGTAGGGTTGACTATTTACGAAATATTCCTTGTTATTGGTTTCAATTTCCATACTTAAACATTTACCAAATGCAAATTAATTCTTCTTTGTTTCATTTGGCCAAGAGAAGAGAGAGGAATTTTGAAGCATTTTCATAGCGTCTAGGTCTTTAAAGATTTAACTCTCGCGTAAGCCTAGTGCATTCGCCTCATCCTGTATATCTGTAAGGAAGTAAGTAATAGGAGCATTTGTATTAATATTTGTATTCACTAGCATGGAGTAGGTATAAGAATAAGTGCTTTAAGAATAGTTAGCTGAAATAGGGAGAGAAAGTTATGTGAATGTATGCATTATTATAGTTTATGATGGGACTAAAATTATTGGTCTTATATTTCACTATTTAATTCTTCCATTATGGATCCAAAATATTCTTCAAAAGAATTTTGACTATTTTGGATTTTGAGGCTTCTGATTGCTTACTTTTTGTGCTGCAGCAGGTGGAAGAAATAATGCACCTATTCCATTCACCCCAAAATATGCAGTTCCCCGAAAAGTACATTTTAGAGGTCTTCAAAATTAGAATTTTATATTAAGTTATATATAAATAGTATACAATCAATGCTTGAGGATAATTCTGTCGTGTAATATTTGCAGTTTTTCTGCTATTTTCTAAACATTTCACGATGTTTTTAGGATTGCTATTATTCCCTATCTCAGACGTTCGGTTGTTTACGTAACAAGTCACACGGTTGACTCTCTCTACCCTGTGTCCTGCCCGATTATTGGCGGAGTGATGTATGTAAACACAGCAGAGACATATCTTGGAGCTGTTCAAAACACATTAGAGCCCGAAATTTGTGTTTCATTTATGGCAATACTATTAGTAAGCACACAAATGAGATACCTTTATGTGTTATACGCATTGTTATCTCTTAAATATCAAATTATTTGCACTTATTCACCTTCCATCCAGTATAACGAAGTGTAACTAAATACCTCATTCTAGTTAAATCTAGCCTCTTACAAGAATTATATCTGCAAATGGTTTCCATTTCTAGAATAAATCTGCAGCCTTTTATATATATAGTATCATATTTGTGACATTTCTATTGGAATAACATTGATTTCATTGACTGCCTCTGGGATCAAGTAGTCAGCGAGTTGACTTCACACCCGAAGGTCCCGGGCTCGATTCCCGGCTTGGGGAATTCTTCTTTAACCAGAATTATTCCATATACCTCGCAGAGTGTAAAAGTATGTATGAGAGAGTGAATGTGTGTGTTGAGAAAAATAAAACAATTTCACCCAAATTAAAGAACCTGCAAACGAGTTGTTTCTAATGCAAACCCCCCGATATGACCTTATATGTTAAATGGGGCTATAAAAATTAAACAATAAAAAATAACATTGATTTCTCTGCAAATAAGGTTTTTAAGTTGTACAAGACTTCGAAGGATTGCAATAAACACAACTCTTTAAATATCACCATGTGAAGTAGACACAATTAAAGAAGCCTCGGACTATCGTATCTTGTCTCCTTTTTGATTTTATCTAGCACAAATAAGGCAATGCATTTCATCCAAAATATCGATACCAATATTTCATAGGATATACATGATTTGAGGATCTCTGAATAAATACATTGTGAGAAGGTGATCAACATAACTCAAAAACAAAAAGTAGGTCGAATACAAAACTTATTAAGTTCAGTATCTCCTAAGGTTGGGAAAAAATATTTTCAGGCAAATTCTCCATTTCTTGGAGGTTTTTCCTGAATTTTCGATTGTCTCAAAAATGCTCTAAGTTATTAAAATATCATATATTAAAGATATGCATATAGAAATAAAATTTAAATTAAATATATTATGGTATATAAATCGCTTTATTTTTGTAGTTGTTTTTCTTTTGTTGTTATAGCTTTTGTTGTTGTTAGTGTTGCACATCTTTTATAATCTTTGGTACAATTTATTCTCATAGCTTAATTTTATATAACTATTATAACGTATAATAAACTATTTTTTTGTAAAACTCACTTATAATTTTTTTTGTAAAATTCCCTAAATGTATATTTTATTCTGTGTCACTAGGCAAACTCATTTTTGAGTCACACTAATAAATAAATAATTAAAGCTTATGAATCCCTCTTGAATCCGAATGGCTTTTGCATAACTAGTAAACGATAAAAGTAAGACAATCTTGGTACACAAAAATTTAGATCTCGTTACAATAAGCAACTTATATAGGGCAATTTTCTGAGTCAATGATTTCGGAGATATTCCATGTTACTGGTTTAAATTATTTGATAGTTATACATTGCTCAAATGGGAAGCCGTCATTCGTACTCACTTTATTTCTTTTCACATTAGAACTAGCACTTAAAAGATTTGACTATTGCTGTACTCCCTTATTGCTGTACCTAGTGTACTCCCTTATTTACCTTTTACCTATTACGGAATTTTAGGAGTGTGCGCTACAGCGACATCTTGCTGGAAACATTTTGGCAGCTCCTTGTATACCTTAGTAAATATTAGGAACACATTAATGTTTGTCCCTTGAATTATGAGAACAATCATTTGACACTGCGTCATAAATAGGCTGTCTAGTTTTCTTTTTTTTTTTTTTTTCGTTGCAGAAAAGGAGGCCATATCCGGAACACAATTAAAAATATGTGTTCTATTCATATGACTTTCTCTACCTATTATGTAACAAACCTTTTTAACAAAATCTTATTATTCTATCTACTTCATGCTAATTAAGATAGGCATTAGCATAAATACTTTTTTTTTTAATTACTTAGTTCCTTATAAGCAGAAAAGAAATAAGGGAATACACTAGATTAAAGCAGTAGTCAAATGTTCAAAATTTGGTTGGTATGTAATTAAACTACTGTTTAGTCAGTAGTAGAAGAAAAGAAACAGGACCCATCTTTGTAATGTGGTTGTAGCGTGTCTGCTTCACCTTTAAGTGGTCCCGAGTTCGATTCTGTGTTAGTGTGAGTTACACAAATAAGATTTATTTTCCCAGGATTTTCCCTTATTCTGAGAAGACGACGGTTGAATAACTATAAACTCCGTGGACTCCAGGCTAAAGGACGGTAAACTAAAATAAAAAAAAATAAGCAAAACAAAACGGAATGAAAAATTGCCGTATGAAGAAATTTTAAGCATTTTAAAATTGAAACCAATTACAAGGAATATCTTGGTTAACTCTACAAAAATGTGCAGTACATCAATTGTGTGTTTTAACGTGATTTACAGTTTTCGTGTGGTATCTCTTACAATTTTCCAGTCATGCAAAAGTGAGGACTTCGGAGGCTATATCCCGAAATTTCAAGATATACGCTTTATTGCTTATGTAAATATATTTAACGTTTAGTAGCATTACAGTCGTTAGAGCCATTTGTGAAAAAATAAAGTTTTAAAAAATTTTCCCTGTAGGATAGTTTGAGGTTGGGGATTTTCCTGAAAATCTTTATGTCGCATCTTTAGTAGATGTTGAACTCAAATATTAATCTTAGTATTTAACTAACTTTTCGCACGCACATGGAAACATACAAAAACACGCACCTCCATGGGACTTTTTTTTTTTTTTTTTCAAAAATGCCATTTTTTGGATTCAGAGTACCCTAAAACGTGTATTTTAGTAAAATCTGTAGCGGGTTTTTGGAAGAAATGTAATAACTTCCTTACCTATATACTATATACGAAGTAGAGAAATTTAAGGCTTGGTTTTACTTGTTTCATTAAATGATAACATTATTGACATTTTGCTCATAATTTAAAAAAGGAAAAAGAATGTATACAGTGCAGTTATAAAGTTTAAGTTTAATTTAATCATCCTATATTTGCATTACTGTATGACTTGTATTTATTGTGTATACTTGCCTATTTGTTTTAAATTCTTAACGCTTCAGCAATGCATTTAACTCTTTATATTTATGTACTGTAAGGTATTTATTTATACATATGTATTTATTCTGCTGAACTCTGAAGTGTTCAATCTAATTTGATTCTACGCAATGCTTAATTGTTACATGTGTTCTAATCCTAGTAAGGAAAAAAGAAAAAAACATGTTTACTTTTTTTTGTATAAAATAATTTACTGAACTTCCTAATTTTACATTTACTCTTTACCTAGTCAAATTGTAGGCGAATTTATTGCGATATTTAAATAAATAGAAAGGTTAAATGTTAATTTTATATAGAATATAATAGCATTCTAAATAAATCAGCATTTACGTTGACTATACTAAAATGCATTAAATATTACAATTCTTTTATTTTTGGTTGATTTTTGTCTGAGGGAACGTGAAAACAACCGAGCCAGCTGAGGCATGATTATGCAGCACGCTATATCCAATAGCTTGAGCAAATAAGAGCTTCACACTTGAATTTTCAAGAAGCCTGGGAGAAGAGCAAGGAAATAGTAGGTGAAGTGGGTTAGAATAATGTCCCCCACCCTCTCCGTTCCCCATGTCGATGATGGCTGTATCATAAAGGGATATAAAATAGAATGATGGGAGGAGACAAGGGGAAGAAAATAAGATGGCATTTCATTGGTCACGGGATAAGGGCAAGCCAATGTAAAAGAGATGGAATTTGAATGAAAAGGGGATAAGAAGGCATATATATTTTTAAAATCATCATTCTATAACCACTGTGTGATAAATTGCTTTAAGAGTCTATTTCTTTTGCTTCATGCCTTTTTAGATTTACCTTTACCCTCGTGAGCGTCTCTTGCTCCCTTCCTATAATGCTGATATTTTCTGTACTTGGGGAATTGAAGAGGAAAATGTTGCAGAACTATAAGATTTATTTACACCTACATTTGTCTCTCGACAGATTTCACTTAGAAGTCCTCTCAGATAACCGAACTATAGATTCTTTCTGAATATATACATTCGAATATAAACTGTCATGTTCGGCGTTCAAGGGATGCATTTCGTAAACAAGAGTTGAAAATATGGACAGGAGAGGTTTTGTAAGTAGCAAGTCGCATATTATTTTTCGGTGACATGAATAGCTAAAAGTCCAGATTGGTCAAATTGCGCAAATATGTACAGACGAGTGCATGGAATCGTGCAAATATAATTCGCATTAGTGTCATGTAAAACACGCTATGTTCGGTTCATGTTTTTCAAGTGAGTCCGCAACCAATGTTTGCTTCTTAGAGAGGAGGTAAGCTACGTTTGTTCGACTTTGCCTTTATTTATTCGATAGATCTACCTCTCTCTCTTTCTCTCAATAAGTCACCGGTAGAATTTATCTACCTTTCGGAGAAATGGGTAATCAAGCTTCCGGGCTACCCCATATATTTTTAGTACCTAACACACTTTAGTGGCCCTATTTACGGAAATTAAATACAAACTAGATTGTTCTCTCTACTGGCCTTACTAAATATTATTTTATATAAATCACGCATAAATTCATGAAATTACTAAATTATTAAGTCCTTATAGCACATCAATACAAACAAACGTGTCAGCATTAACAATAAAAGTCCAAGCATATCTAAAGTGAAATAATGTAGAGACACTACGTCCGAATAGAAACGATTACAAAGTAATTACTAATTATCAATAATGTTGCCAATTAATAAAATCGCCTTTAACTTAGTCTGTGTTAAACACATCCATCATCCTTATATCCCAATACATTATCGACCTTTGCTATACTTAGTAAACAAGGGATTATTCAGCTTAGAATGAGCTACATCGCTTGGAACATCAATAAATCTAGAAAGGCTATTCATTCCAATAAGGAAATGTCGCTTCAAACAACCTTCTTCGAATGTATTTCACTATGCTCGGGCATTTTAGATTACACACTCGGCTCACACACTTTGATGGTTGCATATGGGGCAAGGAAGTCGCTGCGCTTTCTTGGATTTGCCGTCTCAAGTTCAAACATTGCATGACACTGTTCCGCAACGGTTTATATTTGTAAGCAATAAACCTCTCCTTACATGGTTTCAGCACTACTTAATGAAGAAAAGTGTAATGCCATAGTCGGGATGTTAACCATAGATGTTTCATTTCATTTACGATTGCTCTAAACAGCTGAGCTATTATAGCAACACGCGGAAGATCATTACATTTTTTCATCTTACTCGTATTTTTACTCTATTTACACGCATTTTACATAGTGTACAAAGAAGGTGCTTTCCACCCGAAAATTGGATACCGAGATTTTACTGGACATTTACATTTAAGGTGTCCCTGAGACAAAACAAAAACAAAAAAGTATTTGTAGAAAAAGTCCATGCGCACGTGTGTGTGTGTCTATGAAGAGCGTAGCTCAAAAACGAAATGACTGTTAAATACCAAGCTTGGTAATTAACCAACAGTACTCAAGGATGCGTCAGGAAGATTTCAATAAAATTCTTACACCACAAACTCTCCTTACATGGAAAAATGTTTGAACATATTATGTTTTTCAAAAATGGCTCAAACGATTTTATTTAAAATACAGTACATAAAAAAATACATATCTTGCATTTTCTGAAAATAATCTCTGAAGACCTCTTCATTGCTTATGGATTTTAAATAACTGATAACCGTAAGAGATGGACAAAAGCTTACTGCACAAAACATGCACATTTCGTTAAAACACACAATTTGCGACATATATGTTTTTTTATACATGCGATAATTTCCGAGAAATTCGTTGTTATGTAGCCTTTCTCAAACGTAACCTCACCTGTCGTTTCATCTTTCTTTTTTTTTTCCTTTACTGCTAGCTATACAAAGCTATCCAAACTTCAATGCTTATTTTCTCTAGCACTTATGTACAATGTACATTGCGGATGGAGAAAATATTGTATTTCACCGAAAATTTCGATACCGATATTTCACTGGAAATACATGTTTTGAGACCCCCTGAATAAAAACTCTTTTTATAAACTTGTCCGTGAGGGTCTGCCTATGTATAAGTGTCTTTCGCCAGCCTAGTTAAAAACAAGAAGCCTGTTATACCAAATTTGGTATTTAAGTTCAGTAGCTTCCAAAGATGCGACACGAATATTTTAAAGTGTTTTGCTCCACCCCTATCACATATAACATCTTTTAAAATTTGGATTTTCTCAAAAATGGCTAATTTTGATTAAAATATCGTATGTTTATAATAAACAAAATATACATCTTGAATTTTCTGGAAATAGCCTCTCAAGACCTCTTCATTTGATAACTTCAGTATAACTTTCGATTAACTGATAAATCAGAAGGGATAGACAAAAACTTATCACACAAAAAGCGTGGATCTCTTTAACACACAATTTCTGTTGCATACATTTTTTCGTAGAGTTAATTGTTTTCGGGATATTCCGAGATATTGATTTAGTTTTAAGGTACAGAAAATGTTCTCAAACGGGAAGTATCTTTCTTTTCGACTTTCTTTTATGCACTCCTAACAAGCTAAGAGAACTGAATTTAAAGTATTTTACATAGCGATTGGCTTTTAAATTTTTTTTTCTCTATCGCTTTATCCTGTGTATTCCCTATTTCCCTTCGACTTAACAGATATGGAAGCAATAAGGCAATTCTGCTAATGTTTATCATGATATAGATAACAGAATAATCTTTCGTAAGAAAAGTTTGTTTCTAAATAGCTAGAAAAAGTCAAGTGATTGGAACACTTCATTATAAGCACATATAGTGTACATAGTAGTTAAAGAAGTTTTTGTATTCCACCGAAAATTTCGATGCCGAGATTTCACCAGAAATATATGTTTTGAGGAACCCTGAGACCGAAAAAAGCATTTTTAGAAAAGGGGGTGCGTGTCTGTTTGTGCACAACATAGCTAAAACTGAAAATATCGTAAAATGCCAAACTATTTATGTTTAATATCTTTCAACATTGCGACACGGAAGATTTTCAAGAAAATCCACATCCCTAAACTACCCTTTACATGAAAAAAAAATTGAAAACTGAATGTTTTTCAAAAAAGTTTCGAGCGATTATGATTAATATGTTAAAGATATTTAGCTGATAAATAACAAATTTGTCTGGAATTTTCTGGAAGTATCCTCTGAAGATTTCTCCATTCGGCATGAATTTCGCATAACTGCAAACCGTAAGAGAAAGACAAAGGCTTTCTCCATAAAAATGCAGAACTCATTAAAACGTAACGAATAGTTATTTATGCCGTATACATTTTTATAGTGTTACTGCTTAGAGATATTTGTTTTTATTCGTTTCAACTTTAAACTACGTAACTTTTCTCAAACGAGAAGTCATCTTTTGTTTCATCTCGCTTTTGTTTTACTGCTAATGAACCAATCTTCAATTTTCCGCATTTTGATCAGCTTTCAAACGTTTTGACTGAAGCTTTAGCCTAGTGTGTTCCCTTATTTCCTTTCTACTTAAAAGAAAGCAAATAAAACACCATATCTGCTAATGTTTACCTCGATTAGCATGATATATAGAAAACTATTTTATAAGACTAATTTACTTTCAGAACAGGTAGAGTAAGTCATAAGTATGGAACACATCAGATGTGTCTTGCTAGATCTATATAATTTACAGAGAAATCTTCATTTTAAAGTATACCACATATCGTCATCTTTTTTTTTTTTAGCTTAACATCCTTTAACTTGTCTTGTCTTGTCTTAACGGATGATGGATAAAATCAGTAAGAAAATATCTTATATAGGTAACTCACCCTAGGCAACACTCAAAATGGTGATTTCTTGAATATGAGACAGACACGCTACTCCAATGCGAGGCGGGCTTCGTTTAGTTAGAAAACTAATTTTAATCACTTATGTGTAACAAGTGAATATTTTAATGATGATTACATTATCTTCTTTCGGAACAACATAGACAAGCCAGTTAAACGTCATGAACAATTTTAACTATAAAAGAAGTACACTGGTCATAAATGATGCACCGTTGTAACGTTTTATTTATAATTCAATTATTGCATTACTGTTATTAAGTTATTATTTCCAAACGTTTAAACACATTTTTGGGAATCTAAAACCGACGTTTTTAATGCTTTAAAGATTTGATCTGGACTCACCTATATTTAAAGATAGTAATCCACAGAAATATGGAAATGATGATAAAATTCAGAACAACTGATAGTACCTACCTAGGAAATTAGGTAGAGAACGCTATTTTACAGAATTTACGAAATATGTGCATATTTCTGTAAAGCCTTTTCCAAGCATTTATTCTAAAATAATGTGTGCTTAACCTGCCCAATGGAAGCAACTAAATGGAGGAAACACTATCTTATTCCTTAGATTATTCTAAGCATTTGGGAGGTCACTGGTTCCATCCGGTGGCCGATCTACCTGACCCATGGGTGTTTTGTCCAGATCATTAGTGATTGCCCGAAGTTCCAGACTCTTAATGTCATTTCATTTATCCTTCATTCCGTTGGTTTCTTTCTGGGTTGAAAGTGTCAGTGATGGTGCTCGGTGCGGCGTGGCAAGGGGAATGAATGCTCATTGTGACAAATTCCGTCCCCCGACTTCGGCTGGTTACTGGGATGAGGACCGCCACTGGCGGGTTCGTTGGATCTTGTGTGTTATGGGGTCCTCGGTCTGCCTGTCCGACTGTCGGGTGCTTCAGTCTGGATCCTGTAATGAGTCCCTTCCGAAAGGGAACACTGAGGTTTTGATTGGACACAGCGGGGCAGCGGTTCCCAAAACCCATGAAAGATTGGGTATGTCTGAACGGTGATGCTTGGGCGGGGTTGCAGACACCTTAATGTCCTTCGGCCTCTAACCAGAAGAGCTTAGTAGACAGTCACTGGTAAGTCGTTCCTACCGAGGTCTTCGGTAGTCATTCTCCTACAGCGTTGATGCGCGTAAGTGGCGTATTTAGTGAATAAAATTGGTGTCGGCCTAATGGAAAATCCCACGGAGATTTCCGGGGTGCCAGTATGACACCTGATTGCCACATCACTGCCGTATGTTTTTTTTTTTATGTCATTGCTGTTCTACTCGCATCTGGATCCGGCCACCCGGTGTATTCTCTCTCTATGTTAGGCCTTCTCGTGGGGCCTATATACAATTATCAGCTAGGTTCGGTGCCGAGACCTCACCGTCTGTATTTTCATCCTATAACGATATTAGGATAGAAATAAGAGGAGTCGTACAAAAGGATATGTACCATACAATGCAATTTGCAACCAATGTTGTTGGACTTTTAAGTAGAAACTCAGATAATGAACTTAAACATTGGTGTATAGTTTTTTCTGTATTGTGATACGGATAATTGATCACTGACGATAAATCATAAAAATGTGGCATTTCTATATTATAGTTTTGTGTGTTATTATTATAACAATGTGGTAGTATTTTTGCCATTACAACCACAGTTTCTGTACCACGTGCGACACCTGATTATTATTATAATTATTATTATTATTATCATTATTATTAAATAATATAAAACAATAATAATAATAACAATAAAAGTAAAACCAAACCTTTTTAGATAGCTTGCACTAAAAGTGCTGCTTTTATTGAAAATCTCTCTATAAAAAAATTAAAATTTAAACATTTAGTAGAAAAATCTTTTATAACACTCACGTTGCTTCCTGCGAAGGGAATTAATTATATGCACATTATAGTTGAAACTTGAACAAAAATTGTGAAAAATAGAAAAAAAAATATATTAATTCTAAAATTTAAGGAAGTATAACGTTTTTCCTACTTGGCAAATACTAAATACCAATTAACTAAAGCGAAGCTATAAATGGATACGTGCATGCTTATTAATGGTTACTTCCAAGTTTATACTTTATTTTCTCGCAAACCTTTTTTTCCAACATTTTTCCACACTCAAAATGCTCCGTGGGATGCAATTTTTCTCTAATTTGTTTCACAATTTTTATGCTGCCTCTCAATTGGACACCAAATTAAATGGTCATGGTAGTTTTTTTAAAATAATGCTCCAATTTTAATGAATATGTTATTACAGTTTTAAAAATAATGAGTTCTGAAAAGTAGAAAAATAATTTTTTCACTAATTAGGGCTAATATAAAACAAAATAAAAATATCAATATTTTTAAACTCATTTACTGTAAAACTGGACTTTTTTATGTGAATATTTTTAAAAATTCATGGTGTTGCTCAAGTGTATTAGACCAATAAAACTGATCACTTATCAAAACCATGCAAGCTAGAATTCTGATATATGCCAACTGGTACAAATTTCAGTAAGATATCTTAAAAATTGTAAATTTTCCAAATTTCATGAAGACCTTATATCAATTTATATAATGCGGATTATTTTAATGACTCAAAAATGAATTCGTAGGACCATAACAAATATTGTAAGCAGCAAACACGGTAACTTTTTATAAAGTCGAGGAAACCGTATGACCTCGATATCTCAGTGGTACGCGGTAAAATAAGACTTATGGTTGTATCAGTGACATAGTTCTCAGCACTGGTGCTAGGAGGATCAAACAACAAGAGACTTGTCAATGTACATGTCTGAAAGTATACCGGTATTTTCACAAACAAATTCAGTTGCAATATTTTAAGGCAATAGTTACTTACTTTAAATTCCACGACTTCTCGAACATCAAAACAATAAAAAAAAAATAACACTGATATCGTGCATTGAGGCAGCACTAACGAATGCAGAAGAGGTAAATAATTGATAAGTAATATAATGCAAATAAATACATGTAATATAGAAATGAGATTATATTATTAGAGAATGCTAGCATAAGCTTAGTTATAAGAGAGAGCTGAAACTATATATGGTTCCTAAAAGAGAAATCTTTCACAAGACTTTTGCAGATGATAGAAATATATAAAAGAATGTCTTCCTATAAAAAGACAGCGCAAGCTTTAAGATATTTTGAAAGATGCTGGAAAGTTAGTGAGAGTTAGCAGCCTAATTGCTCATGATAAGAGACGCTATTGGGAGCGGGAAAAACAAGCCAATTAGAGCATAGTTTAGACAGAAAAAGTGTTCGATATATATCTCACACAGTTCGTCCTTGTTTATTTACAAGTCAGTTCTTCTTTAGGTTGAACTGCAGTCGTTCTCCACAATACGTCGGACTTTGAGATTATTTACGTAAGAAATGTAATATTTATTTGTAAATGAACGGGTATAATACAGTTTCAGGTAAGATCTCAGAGAATTATAAAGTGTATATACATTGTGAATACTATTGGCAAAGTTTAAATAAAACATTCAAAATAAAAGTTACAAATGCGTTATCACTGAAATAGTTCCTTTTGCCGTTGACGCTTTGATAATAGATACCGAAGAACCAACTAGTCGGAGCAAATATATTGAATAAGAATTAAAAATAAAAAATAATCAGAGTTAATGTGAAGAAGGTATAACCATCGCAAAATAACTATTAAATATAGCTTCATGAAATTTGAAGCACACTTATATCAGCATGCGTCAACGTTTTGAAAATATTTAGATAAAACTGCAGCATTTAGAAAGTTTTCCCTTAAAATGAAACGTTAAAGGATCCTGAAAAAGAAAAAACAATTCCTTTGTTTAATATTAACACAATAAAAAGTTCAACTTTAATGATGAACACTGCTATAGGAGCGGGATTGTTACGAAAGTTAGAACGTGTATATCACTGGCTTAGCCATGTAATAATACCGTAGTTTGATAATCCCTGTTATCTTGAGCAACAGCGCTGCAAAGTCGTTGATGGTTCCTGTACCTCCATTGAAGATCTTATAGAATAGCTCCGACCTTCCACCAGCATTCATCTACCACCACAATAATTAACTGAAACGCAATTAGGTGTAATTAGCAATTAGGGTCACTATACATTCGTCTTCCTTGGACCAAGCAAGCAAGCTAGCAAGGAGGAACGGAGTTTGTATGATGGGGGTGGGAAGAGAAGGGGATGTAAGAGACGGGGAGTGTTATACAACTTGAAATGTAGCAGTAACTAAGTTGCTAGTAGAAGGAGTAGGAAGGGAGAATGATGGACTACCTCGACAAGCCACAACAACCTATGTGCCTAGCACAGAAAATCTCTGTGGCAAGATACAACTCAACAGGTCATCAGCAACTAAAGATGTAATTACGTCAACTTGCTGCCCTTAGGCTTTGGTATCTACTGAGGATTCAGCTCTCAGAGGAGTGGGCTTGAACTTTTGATACGAGAAGCGGCGTAAAGATTTGTTTTCCACTTCATGATTTCTAATCTTAACCCCTAAATGCACTGTGCAGTATATTCTTCTGAAAAAGCTTGAAATTGTAAACTGAGTTTTTATTTATGGACGCTTTTTAACTGCTATGCATAGAGACTTCTTTATAAGGCTTGAGGTTCTTTTACGTGTCGTAAATCAGCGACACGGGACCAACGGCTTTACTTCTCTTCCGAAGGTAACCATGCAAAGGTTTGATCCCGCGACTTGGGTATAAGAATTTAGTATGGTAACCCTTACACCTTGGAGGACATCGAAAAATCACGATTTATATATCACTCTTCTATAAACTTCTGAGAAAACCCCGAACCACTTGACGCGCGAGTGGTTAGACCACTCACCTCTCACCTAGATGGCCCGGGTTCAATCCCAAGCGACCGCAGGTGGACAAAGCGGCGCAGGGGCGGGTTTTCTCTGCATTCTCCGGTTTCCCCCGCCATTTCATTCTACCGGTGCTCCATCATCATCATCATCAGTGTCCTTGCCTGCGATGCCACAAATAGTAAAATCTATAAAAAAACTTTACCCGCAACACCACAAAAAAGTACGGTAGATGGAGATACAAACCTACTATGAGAGTAGTAATAATTGCTTGTTTTTAAATAGTACCGATTTGTTTCGTTTACAATTTAGTGTCTTAGTAAGAGAGGGAGCTAAACCACATGCACCTGAAAATTAGATAAATAAGTTTTTGTTAAATGATCAAAAATTAATTAATTATAATAAATAGTATGGCATTTATTGCTTCAGTATCATAGTAATCTAGGTAAAATCCAATTTACTTACAGCCAAACAAATTTTTTGCTGCATTGAAGTGAAAAATTTGAAAATAGGATTATTAAAACTTATTGACTTTTGTTTTGCAAAATACACCAGCAAGTTAACATTATTTTTGGAATTACGTTTTTCTGTTTCTTTATTTTTTTTAATTTTTAAAACCCAATAGAAATTACAAAGGATTTTATTTTCAAATTATTTTATTATATGCTCCCTCCGTTCCAAAATATGGCATAGAAAAGACTTCAAAGAGTGGGATGATTGTGCATGCGCTGTTGTACAAGGGTATGATGGTCCCAATGTTTTCAATAGTGAATGTGGACGTGACAGATGTTCGTGTATTGTGGAATGAAAACAAACATTGAAGCAGACGTATAATATGTTTGTGCACTGTACACTCTGAAACTATATACCTTATATTACATATATGTAACTATTTTTGTCTGTGTATTAAATGCAGGCATTATGAATGTTCCCTACTCTGGAGTGCTTTTCATATCTAAACAATAAATTAAAACAACATAAATGACAGCTTTCTATAACACATTTTGAAACGGAGGAGTATACAGCAGGAGAGTGTATAAACTATCTTTATTTGTTGATAGAATATATTGCAAAATAAAGTTTTTGTTATGTGCAATATGGAAATGTATTCTGCTGGCGACAATGCTTGATAAGCAGCATTGCAGGATAACTCTTTCTTTCGTCAAATGCTTGAAGTTATGCCACTTTCAAAGATACATTTTATGTTAATATGTTATCCCACATTGATATATTGTACAAATAAAATCAGAGATGCCCCTAGCAATCTGTTGCTGTATGTAACTTTTTTTTCTCATTTTTATGAATTAGCTCACACTCTCGCTGAGCCACTCAATTGAATTTATTTTGAATTTTCTGGGAATACCCTCTGAAGATCTCTTCATTCTGGATGACTTTTGTGTAATTTATAAACCGTAAGAGATATACAAAACTCACTACACAAAAGTATATATCTAGTTAATACACATAATTTATATCCTTTACATTTTTGTTGTGAAGCAAGCCGTTTCCAAGATATTCCTTATTATTGGTTTTCATTTCAATTGCTTTTTTTTTCTTCCTGAGCTGATAAGGAGCAACAGCCTTTAAAATATTTGACTATCGCCTTAGTAATAGTAAAATCTTGATTAGCATGGAGTAGAAAGAGGAGTAATCTTTTAGGAAGTTTGTTTGCAGAACAGATAGAGAAAGTCATGTGAGTGGAACGCATCAGATTTGTAAATGATAAACATGAATATTTATCAAACAGTGCATTATATCGAATTATATAGATTTATTTTGAACTTTGGAACCTAATATAAACAAGTGTTGTAAGAAATTGATTAGTTTTAATTTGTGTAACCTTTTATATATATAATTTTCAGCTTTTTTCCAATATGAGTTATATCCAATTGATAATGGTTTTAATTGCTTAAAAGGCGATTAAAAAGGCTTGAGATAAATAAACTTGAGTTGAATAGTGTGCTTTACGACAAAGACATTGGCTTATGCAGCTTTAAGATGGCCATGTAAGAATGCCGTCCGTGAACAATGTGATTGCTCTCATATTCGCTCTGGTATGTGGCGGGTGAGGGGAATATGGGACATCGCAGTTGGATACGTAAAAACAGGAAGAGCGACGCAACGGTAATCGCAACCTTGGGGAACGCAACTCCCAATTCTTCCTGGTTTCCAGAAGCTTCCAGTAAGTTCCATGACGTTTTTTCTGGCTATTGCAGCGCATTCTGTTGGGTGGTGTGAGTGACTGGAGTGTGAGCGCACAGAGGTGCGAATCATGCATGGCGTGCATCCTTAAACTGTCTACGCCTCAAACGTAGAGTGAATTATTTCAGCAGGGAATTTAAGACTGTATTTGTAAACAATTTTTGAGTCAGAACAGACATTTTTAGTAGATCAAGATATGAGTACTAATTATTTACTTTCTCTACCGCTTTTCATAATGTACTTTTATTTCACCCAAAATCCGCTACTTCACAGGCAACAAACTTTGAGGCCCCCTGAATCCAAAAAAGAAAATCATGTGTGTGTGTGTGCTTTTTTTGTGTCTGTGAGCAGTATAGCTCGAAAACCTAAAGCACTTTAAACACCAAAATTTGTATTTGTATTTGTATTTGCGTAACTTTCAAGGATTCGAAGATTTTGAAGAATATCCCCCATTCCAACTACTCATTTCATGCAGCATTTATACAACATTTTTATTTTCTCAAAAATGGCTCTTACGATTTTGATTAAAGTACCAATTGTTCACTATATGGTCATGACATGTGAAATTTACCTAAATCTTGAATATTATTGGAATAGCCTCTGAAGACCTCTTTATTCTGAATGAATTTTGCGAAATTTTGCGGAATTTTGCATAACTGGTAAACCGTAAGAGACAGAAAAAATAGTTACTACACAGGAAATGTAGAGCTCGTTAAAGCACACAATTTATGTTGTATGGTTCAGTTTAAAATACTTGTACTTTTCTCATATGGAAACTTGTCGACGCCTGACCACGCAAAGAATTGGATTTCTATACCATAAAAGTCACATTTTAAAACATTTTAAAATCCGTTTAGCCTAGTGTATCCCATTATTTCGCTTCTACCTATAAGGAACTAAGCAATAAAACCGTTTCTGCTAATGTTTTTCTCCATTAGCATGAAATAGATAGAGGAATAAGACTATCAAATAATATGTTACAGAGAGATAGAGAAAGCGATGTGAATGGAGCACATCACATTTTTTTACAATAAATAGCGTTAAAAGTTTAGATTCAGATTACACAATTTAATATCATATCCGAGATTGAACCATGGCTTTTCTATCTCTGCTTGGTTGCTCTAACCAACTGTGCTAACATGGTGATGTGCCGACACAAAATTAAATTCCCGCATTTTTCCCGATAGACCACAACGCGATCTTAAATGTATCTCGTATCCCAATCTCGACTTTCAAGGCCATAGTTTCTGAAAGTCGGGCTTCCTAGTTTAAGAATCTATTAGATTAAAAATGTTAATTAATTGTTCTTTCATACAATATCAGCTCAAAATGAAATTGAAATCTTGTGGTTTACTGGAAAAAAATCTGATGTGTTACACTCACATGGCTTTCTCTAGCTGCCCTGCAAACTTCTTACTATGCTAATCGAGATAAACATTAGAAATGTTCTTATTACTTAGTTCCTTATAAGTAGAAGGGAACTAAAGGAATGCGGTATGCTAAAGTGTTAGTCAAATCTTTTAGGCTATCGTTATGCGATTGTCAATACAAATCGGTTCTTTTCTTGGACAGAAGTAGAACAAAAGAACAACGGACACTTCCTGTCTGAGAAAAGTATGAATGAATGAATAAGTGTATTTATTGACATAATAATATCATACATTGGACGTAAACAATAGCACGGGTCCACAGACCGTAAGTGTCTTTGTAATACACAAAACAAAACAAAATATTAAAACAACAACAAAGAAATAAAAGAGTAAACACGAAAATAAAAAACTGAGAAAAGTATAAGTAATTTACAATTGAAACCAATAACAAGAAATATCTACGAAACAGCTACCTGCACAACAAAAACGTAAAGGACATAAATTGTTTGTTTTGATGGGATCCACAATTTTTGTAGCAAGTTTTTGTCTGTCTCTTACAGTTAGTAGTTTAGGCAAAATTCGTCTAGACTAAATAAGTCTTCGGAGACTATTCCCAGAAAATTTAAGATATACATTTTATTGGGGATGTAAATACCTTTTATATGCGACACTTTAATTAAATTCGTTATAGCCAGTTTTTAGAAAATCAAAATTTTCAAACATTTTTCCATGTAAGATGTAGTTTGTGCTGGGGGGGGGGTATTTTTTAAAATCTTCGTATCGCACCCTTGGACAATACACGACCTAAATATCGAGTTTGGTAGTTAACGACCTTTTCGTTTTTTGAACTATGCTGTACAGACACACAGACACGCGGACCTTTTTCTAAAAATGCTTCTTTTGGACTCAGAGAAATCCAAAACATATATTTCCGGTGAATTTTCAACATCGAATTTTTGGGTGGAACACAATACCTTCTCTATCCTATGTTCATTGTTCATACAGGGCTAGAGAGAATAAAAATGCGAGTCAGTTGGGGAACTTAATGTCGTGCCCGTTTGTCCGTTTGGTTAGAGGAATTGGACGGGAACCATAATACCCGTGCTTCAAATCTCGATTATTGAGGCCTAATTCTATAGAATGTTGAATGAATAATTCATTATCAGTATTTATTGTATTTTTACATTGTACATTTTTTAAGTTTCATTTGATTTTATTTGTTAATGGTGCAAATACAATACAATCTTTCCTACCTACATCTATGATTCAATAAAGAAACTCTCCAACGAAGAGGGAGTAATGGAGAAGAAATGAGGATACATAATGCCAAGCAACTGTGTGTCTAAGAAATAAAAGCGATTACGAAATTACAAAATAACGCACTGTGTTACATTCTATATATGTTAAATCACATTCTATTGAAATACAGCACACATGTATATGTATCTTACTTTCCAATTGTCACTGCTTTTTGAGAAACTGTGTTAAAATATAATTTTTGTTATTTTTAAATGTTGACAATGTTCACTTTTCTCAATATCCGGTTCAAGTCCAAATAGAAGCAATTCCTTAATGCAGAGAGGAGCTCATTGATGGGTGGATATATGAGGTACGTCCAGAAAGTAAGTTCCGTTTGGTAATAAAATTAAATTCTGTACAGATACAGAATAATTATTTATTGCACCAAATTCTACAACTCTTAAACTACTTTTCCATATAACTGCCAAAATTTTGCAGGCATTTGTCATAGCGTGGCACAAGTTTTTGTATACCTTCTTCATAGAAGTTTGCCGCCTGTACCCAACGTGAGCAATGTTTACGAAATTTCAGTTTTTCGGTAACAATTTCATGAATTAGTGAAAGTGAGCTTTGGGGAAATTCCATTGTAAACTTGCGGTTTTCCTGGATCTTGTCATCAATCGCGTGTACCAGTTCTTCTGTAACCAAAGATGGACGCCCACTTCGTTCTTCATCGTGCACTTCACTACGTCCTTCATTGAACTGTCGGACCCATCTTCTCACCATTGAATCACTCATCGCATTTTGTTCATAAACTTCTCAAATGTGCCGATAAATTTCAATTGGTTTCACTTTCCTAGCATTCAGAAAACGAATCACAGATCTGATTTCACAAGCGGCGGGATTTTCAATCAACACCGACATTGTGAACAAGCACAACAAAAGCGTATGTGGCTGACAGCGATCTCAAAATGGCGCACGTTTCTTCTCCTTGATACAGAGCGTCTACCGCGCATGTGCGGAACTGCGATCGCAGCGCTGCAGCGGAGATAAATTGAAACGGAACTTACTTTCTGGACGTACCTCGTATTTTCAGGGACTCCCTCACTTAATACTCAACTTAAACCACACAAAAGAACAAATTGGGTACAAGATCCAGAAATCAGAAATACCGGTTCAATTGCAAAGAAAAAACCCTCTCATTAAACTGCGATAATACAATAGTACAATAACAATGAATGTCATGGTAGCTGTAGTGTAACCAGATAGAGAGCGGTGGTTTAAATCCCGGCTATGGTATTGAATTTTTCAGTCTGACTCTACCTATTCAACTCCCTCCTACACGGCTTGTATGAAAAATAATTAAATTAACAATGAATATATAGCTTTCTCATATTTAGGCACAATATAGGTACAAAAGGACCAAATTAATAATTCCAGGAATGTAGAAACAGGTTCAAAGTTGTAAAGAAAAACTGTTCTTAAACTGAGTAAAATATTCTTATAAAGCTCACAAACTTGAAAACAATTTAGTGTAACAGGTACAACGAGTACATTACAGAAATGCACACAGAACTGTCCAATATAGAACTTTCCAGGTTTCACGGATGTCGGCCATAGAGGTACATTGAACATATAAAAACCTAGGTACCTTTTTAGGTTCTAAGAAAATATGTCCAATATAATGAGGTGTCTTAACATACAAGGGTGTCCAAGGTGCTTTATTGTATCGAATTATAACACAAACATAATTTTTTTTCTTTCATTATACAGCCCCCTTTAACAAATAAGGTCTTTACACTAGAAACAACTCGTTATCTGTAGGTTCTCTAGGTTGGATTTAAATCGTTTTCATTTTCTTCACACAAATTCACTCTCATAAATACTTCCAGACTCTTTGGGGGATAGCGAATGATTCGGGTTAAAGAAAAATTTCCCGCCCCAGCTGAGAATCGAACCCGGGACCTCGCTGACCACTCGACCACGGAGGCAGTCACAAGCATACTTTGTTGTATTGTGTTTATGCTATATAATTATTTTGACGGTGTAAGAATAAGATCTAAACAATAAATATAGTATCCAAAGTTATCTTTGAGCCATTAACCAGAGAGAAGAGAGAAAGTCGTGAAAGTCTATCCCTCCCACTCTCTATCTCTCTCACCAATTGGTTTTCAACGCGATACTATAAAGAGATAAGCCCAGCTGCATAGTTAGTCCACACAACAGTTTTCGGAGAAAACAAATTTGGAAAGCAGTCTTCATTTAGTTCCACCTTAAGAAATCGTGCAGAAAGGCTGAATGACAAGCGTTGGAATAGCTCGCTTTTGCACGGATGTTGATCTTCTTGCAGTATAATACTAAAACATCTTCAAAGTTTTCCTTGTGAACCTGAGGAGCGGAGGGGGGACGAAGTGTGGACAGAAACATGGTCCTAACTATGAGCTAGATAAACCGATTAATCATTCTGTGCAGCAGCAGCTTGAAGGAGGCCGTGAAAGGAGGGAAGGAGAATATCTCATTATGGGTGGCCACGCACGTCGCCTTATTTAGTCTTAATGGACATCTTCCTTCCGAAATGCGATGCTTACTGGCTTTAGTCTTCGTGTAAAGGGCATCGCAAATTATATATTCGTCTTGCTACACTCCTTGGATGGTTAACTTGGAGTATTTCTCAAGATTCTTACACCACTGCGTTTAACTTGTGGTCAAAATAATTAATTTCGTTTAGTAATCGGCTTATTTGTAGGACTGACACACCCTTAGGACTTACAAGCCAATGCCTAGGGGTCAGAAGTCTGTCGGGGAGCCAACGGCACGAAACCACAGAATGGAGAACCTGTTACGAGAAGTCGGCCCCTAGTCAGGCTTGAGCATGAGGAAGTGATATGATATATAAGCGAAATTGATGATAGGAAAGGTGATTATGGAGCAATTGGTGGAATGAGTGGCGGGGGCAACCGGAAGACCAGGAGAAATCCACCCAGACGCCGCTTTTCCACCACAAATCCCACAAGCGGGCGTTGGGGATCGACCCCAGACCGCCTAGATGAGAGGTCTAACCTGTAAACCACAGAGCCGTCTAGTTCCAAATAATACAGTTCTCTAACCTTACCTTCAATATTTAATATCTTTAGTACTATTCATAAAGTACTACAAAAAATTAAGGATACCTGAGTATGTCAACGAATTGTATTTTGCCTTAAACTATATTGCCAGCTTATTGAGAGATACATTTAAAAAATCTGATGTGTTCCATTTACGTGACTTTCTCTACTAACTATTGTTATAAAGACTATTTATTTATATAATGTAATCGGAATAAAATTAGCATAAATCGTCGTATCTGTTCCTACTAAAGTAAATAACATAATACACTAGGCCAAAGCTACAGCAATATCTTTTCAAAATTCGGTCTTTTATAAAGTACATTAAAGATATTTATAGGGCAAATAAACTGTATATATTGAATTTCCTGGGAATAGCCTCTAAAGCCTTCTTTATTCTGAAGAATTTTGCTGAATTTGGCGTAACTGGTAAACCGTAAGAGATAGACAGAAACTTACTACATAAAAATGTAGATCGCGTTAAAACACACAATTTATGGATTTGACGATTTTGATTCCTTGTTGTTTGTTTCAGATTTAATATACTTTTCTCACACGGAAAGTTGCATAGAAACGGATTTCAGGCACATGGTAACCAGTTTTAAAAAGATTTGACATACGTTTTAGCCTAGTGTATTCCCTTATTTTCCTTCTACTTACAAGGAAGCAACTAATTAAGAGTATTTCTGCTAATGTTTATCCCAATTATCATAAGATAGATAGAAAAATAATATTTTTAACAATAATTTATTAGAGTGATGTAGAGAAAGTCATGTGAATAGAACATATCAAATTTTATTATTATTATTATTATTATTATTAGTTTTCTAAGCCTTTTTGTGTTCATTCCAGAATTAAGAGTTTGTCCATCTCTTTCTCGTTTTCCAGGTGTTCTTTCTACATCGGCTGGTAAATTGTCTCTTGTAGTACATAATATTCTGTCTGATGTCATACTGGATATACGAATTTAAATACTTAGTTTTCATATAATATCATTCGTACATCCATCAACTCTTGCTACTTTATTTTGCACTAAATTATTTCCACAGCTAGTTATTTCTGCACCTAATTATTTAATTACCATTACCTATTCATTTTTATTTCTAGTTTAAATTTATATTTTAAAGTTGCTTTACTTATTTCCATATTATATTTGTTAATGATGTTTTCATGTAAAACTTTCGGCAGCTAATATAAAATATATTTTGTATTAATAACTCTGAATTATTAATATATCTACTTGCGTTTTGCGCGGTAGGAATTTTGTGTAATTTTGTATCGCTGGTAAACCACAAATTATTTTCAATAATAGTGTTTATGGCGTTAGTCGATTTCGAAAGTCTGCAGTTGTTTAGAATTTTTAGTTACGCTAATCATTTGTTTCTTGCGATGTCATAAAAAGAGTATGAAATTTCTAGGTCAACATATAACGACCTGGTTTTTAAACATCTGACTGTCGATTCGCTTTCCTATATTCCCCATTTTCCTTAAACAAAACCTGTATTGAAATTATTGCTGCAAGGTTTCTATAGATTAACATGAACAGTAGACTTTTGTGGGAATAACTTTTAGTCCCTATATAAAAATCTGATGTGTTCCATTCGGATAATCTTCTGTAGCTGTTCAAAATACAAACTTATTTTTACAAAAGATTATTATTTTATCTGTATCACGCAAATCGAGATGAACATTAGCAGAAGTGGTCTTATTAGTTATTTACTACTTGTAAGTAGTAGGGAGATAAGGGAATACATATATTATGCTAAAGCGATGGTCAGATATTTTAAAAGCTGGTCGCTATGTGAAACAATTGAGGTTCGGTTCGCTTTGTATAGTCCTGTTTGCGAAAAATTAGGTAGTTTAAAACTGAAACCGATAACAAGGTGTATCTAATAAATGGTCAGCTCTACAAGAAAAAGTATAGGATATAAATTATGGGTTTTAACGATATATACATTTTTGTGTTCTAAGTTTTTCTTTATTTCTTACGGTTTAACGCTATGCAAAATTTTGCAAAACTCATCCATAATAAAGAGGTCTTTATCGACTGTTCCCAGAAAATCCAACATGGCTTTTAATCAAAATTGTTAGCCATTTTTGAGAAAATAAAATTTTCAAATATTTTTCCATGTAAAGGGTAGTATGTTGTGGGGGGATTATTTTCAATATCTTTGTGTCGCGTCCTTGGAAAATGCTAAACATACGTACCACATTTGGTTTTTAACAGTATTTTTGCGTCTGAGCTGAGCTGCCCAAGGACCTTTTCTATAAAAATACTTTATTTGGACATAGGGGACATTAAAACATTCATTTTCGGTAAAATCTAGACTCGAAATTTTGGGCGGAATACAATACCTTTTCTAGTACTATGTACATGGTTTATACATACGTGCTAGAGAAAGTAAAAAGCTAAAGGAAACTGGGTATAATAAGCATGTGAATATATCACAACAGATTTCTAAATGTTAGTTTATTGTGGGTTTACAGTAGTAGAATACAATTTAAGTATTATTCTCACATTAGTAAATTAACACTCGGTATTAAATGTACGCAGTAAGAGGGTGACACTAAAACATTTTAAAAAATCAAACAAGGTAACTTAAAAACTAATGTGTTCCATTCACATACCTTTCTCTACATCTATTAAATAAATGTTAAAAAGCTTATCTTACTTCATGGTAATCGAGATAAACATTAACAAACCTCGCCTTATATTTTGATTTTGTGTAAACAGAAGGACAATAGGGGAATATCTTAAGCTGAAACTGTAGTCAACTTTTTTAAAAGCTACAATTAGCTTGATTGAAATCCATTTGATTGCATGGCCAGAAGCTGACAAATTTCCGTATTTTGGAATTAAAACAACAATAAATAATTAACAAATGGTCAAGTCCACAAAAAATGCATCAGACATAAATTGGGTGTTTTGACGAAATCTACATTCTTCTGTATTACATTTTTGTTTATCTCTTACGTTTTATGAGTTATGCATCATTCAGCAAACTTTATCCAGAATAAAGAGGTCTTCAGAAGCTATTCCCTGAAAATTCAAAATATACATTTTATTTTTGACGCAATTGACTTTATTATGCATATTTTAATAAAAATCATTAGGACATTTTGAGAAAATAAAGCTTTTCAAAATTGTTTCGATGAAAAGAATACTTTGGGTTAAGGGGAATTTCCTCAAATTCTTCGTGTCACATTCTTGAAAGATATTAAACTTAAATAAAATTTTGGTATTTTACCGACTTTTCGTTTTTGAGTTATTGTTCAGACACACGTACACAACGGACAAACATACGTACCTTTTTCTAAGAATACATTTTTTAGATACTATGGACCCTAAAACATGTATTTCCTGTGAATCTCGCTATGAATTTGGGTGAAGTGCAATACTTTCTCCACCTACGTAGCTTGTATTGTGCAGAGAAAGCAAACTTTAAATTATCTTATTGTTTTTCAAAATAGTCCCCTTTGGCAGCAATAAATGTTTGATTTCAATGAAACTAATACTTAAAGGAATGATGCCACTCTTCCTGAGACACTTCCGAAAGCAGGTTTTTATTATGTTACAATGCTGCATCGTATGACAAGACTGCCAAAGTCATGCCTTTTTAGAAACAAAAATAACACACACGATCAAAAAAGACTTGATTTTGGATTAAGGGTGTCTCAAAACATGTATTTGTGGTGAAATCTTGGATTCGAATTTTTGGGCGAAAAACAGTATCTTCTCTGGATTTAAACCACAAATCTCCCGGTTTCTGGCTGATTGCTCTACCACTGAGCTATCATGGCAACATGCCGGCACAGCATTAAATCCTCAACTGACTCCCAGTAAACCAAAAGGTGAGATCAAATTATTTTAAGATGGAATACGCCATCTGAGTCTGGTTCTACTGTCCAGCTCCTGTCCTATACACGGCTCGTATGAAAAAAAAAAACTTTAAAACTTTAATTGCTCTAATTGGCTAATGGTTGGCTAAACTATGAAGTCCGGGGCTTAAAGTACTTACGGGTTGTTGGGGAATGCCATCTCAAAATAAGTTGAGATCACCTTCTGGTTTGCCGCGAAATATGCGATCAGTTGAGGAATTTAATGCTGTCCCGCATGCTACCATGGTAGCTCAATGGTAGAGAGACCGGGAGATCCTCGGTTCAAATCCCGACTATAGTATTGACATTTTCAGTCTGACTCTACTTAGCCAAATCTTGTCTTATGTGAAACAAAAAATTAAATGAATAACTTCTCTATACACTATTACATATTACGTGTAGAGAAATAAAAATATTCGAGTAGTTATAGCTCTTAGTGGTGGAAGAGCTAATTAATGTAAATTAAGTACCCTTTAACTTTGTTAGGTTATAACATGTTTTTAAAATGCCTTAACATAGCTGGGATGTCGTATAGTACTGTCTTTTGAAGCACCCGGAGGCATCTCTACCCTCTGGCGAACAGCTAAGGTTTGATTCATGCGCGACGACTTTCTGGGTGAAGATTAATGGGTAGAAGGAAGTTATCGGATCAGTACCTCATAGTTATCATTTTATTAAATAACAATGTAGTGAAACCACAAGAAGAATTTTAAGATATAAACATATGCACGGGCATTATCATTAACTTTCTGAGTTCTGCTAGGGGCACCGCGCTGAAGAAGCCAATGAACGCCAGAACAGAAACAAAGAAGCAACGATCTTCCATTTTATCTAGTCAAATTAATAAAACTGATTAGTTCACTTAGAATTCTGCAACTGCAGCATGCCTGGTGGTCCACAATAGTGTTATCGTCACTCTAGGTAGCTCAGTTGGTTAGACGGTGGGCTACTGAACTCAAGGTCGCAGGTTCTAACCCGACCCAGACCAATAGCTTTTAAGTGTGCTTAAAAGCATTAGTAACAGCAGCGAAAAGTCCGTGTGTGTGTCTATGGACAGCATAGCTCAAAATACCAAACTGGTATTTAAGCTCAGTAAGTAATACGAAGATTCTTATAAAAACCCTCCCACCTCCAAACTACCCTTTACATGGGAAATTTTTCGAAATTTTTGATTTTCTCAAAAACGGCTCTAACGATTTAGATTAAAATACCGTATATTAAATATATCACATCACAAATAAAATGTATATTTTGAAATTTCTGAGGATAGCCTCTGAAGACCCCTTTGTTCCGGATGAGATTTGTAGGATTTTACATAACGATTAAACCATAAAATACTTATGATAATTTAATTGTCTTCTCCCACAGAAACCTTGTGTAGGACAGGAGTTGGATACGTAGAGTCAGAGTGAAAAATGCAATGCCAAAGCCGGTTTTTGAACCACGGATCTTCCGGTCTCTATCCGATTGATCTGCCATGAGCTACCATGGCAATATGCCGGCAGGGCATTGAATTTCTTAACTGACTCGCATGTTTCCTGGTCAAAAGTTGTAGATATAAGTAAAGCACACAGTTTATGACATCTACGTTTTTCTTACAGAGTTCGCCGTTTTTAGTTATTCATTGTTATTGGGCTCAATTTTAAGCTCATTAACGTTTCTGTAACTTTTCGCAAAGCGAAAATTGTTTCACATAGCGACCAGTTTTTACAAGGAAGGAAATAATACATCCAATTCTGCTAATTTTTATCTAGATTAGCATGAAGTAAATAAAAGAATAAACTTTTGTAAGAAAAAATGGTTTGTGGAACAGCTAGAGAAAGTGTTGTGAAGGGAATACATAATATTTTGTTTGTAGAGCTAACCTTTTGAATATTCAGAGTTATTGGTTTCCATTTTAAGCTACTTAAACTTTCCTCAATTGGGAAGATATCTTTCTTTTCGTCTCTGATTTGTTTTTACTCGTAGCAAATAAAGAAAACTGATTTCAATTGTTTCACTTAAGACCGGCTATTAAAAATTTGACTATCGCTTTAGGCTAGCGTATTCTCTTATTTTCCTTCTACTTTCAAAGAAGCAAGTAATACTCTAAAAGGCAATCTTGTCTTGATTAGCATGATGGGGATAAAAGAATCATTTCTGTATGAAAAGCTTGGTTGTGGAACAATCACAGAAACGCATGTGAATGGAAATATTTCATATTTTTACTTTATCTACCAGGTATGAACGATGTAATTCATTGACACAAAAAACGAATCATCCCCAGATTCCATCTGTCGATCGAAGAATCGATCTTTGTAAAAGCAAAAAAAAAAAAAAGAAAACTACAATGGTCTGAGCTAAGTACATGATACTCAGCTTATGAGTACTGAAAATAGGTCACAAAATAAGTTCCAGTGTCCGAGAAGTTAAGAAGGCCTTGCTTCCACTCATAAGTTCCTAGGTTCAAATCTTGCACTGCTTGTCATTTTCTTTATATTTCTTAATTTTATGACTGGATATGTAGAGCATAATATTGCATTAATATAACTTTGGCTTTTGAAGTTATAGACCTATCTATGCATACAAAAACATAATTAGACTAACACTCGTATTAAACAACTAAAAATGTGTAAATAAACTAGTGTCTTCTAAAACTAAAACACACAAAATAAACATACTTAATATCAGGTTTATGACCCCTCAGCCCGTATAACTGCTCTCAATCTTTGGGGCATAGAACAAAGTTAAGTGCCTGCGGTAATTTGGAAGAGAAGCTACAAGATCCCAGGCTTCCTAACTTTGATCCTAGAAGTAAATTGGAGCCCAGCTGCCTTTTCATCTCAGCCGACACACACTCATATTCTACAACTCTGATATCCTGCCTCTCTGAAAACCAATTTAAAATATTCCGAGATGTATGGACAGGATGATTATCCTGTACAAATTCAACAGTTTCACCAAAATATCTAATCCTCACGGGAATCAGTATATTATCGAGTGTACCGTTCAGTGTATCGTCAAGCTGCCACGGCACACCTAGACCGTCCCTTGATATCCAGCCCCAACACGAGACAGATACGCGACATGATTGAATGTTGTGAAGCCATGTACTTTTCAGGACCCCTTTCCCTTACGTGTGGAAGAAAATGTTATCTCGTTTGAGAATATCACGTTATTACAGTTGTGATTGGCATTTTTCTGTCGGGTCGGTCTGTGAAGGGTGTGCTCAGTGTTATACACATAAAAGAAAAGACAAACAGAAAGGTCTTACCTTCCAAAAAACAAATTTGCCATAAATTGGATTCCTAAAAATGTTTCAAAACATTAGTTTTCTTATCAATACTTTTAGTCTGATTTTTCATATCGTACATATTCCATTTTTTCATTGAGAGAGAACTGTTTGTTCCTGATGCGTTTGCGTACCATTCTGCGCACCGCGTGCTTTCGTGTGCAGCATATTGCCGTTTGGTAGAATAAACCCTTAAAGAAGCATCATAATCACTATCATAATATTAACCTACCGAATGTTATGTATGAAATATGTATGTCTAAAATAAATAGCCGCTGCGTGTTGATTCAACATCATTAATAGAAGGCTGGGGGGGGGCAGTTTGCCACATGCGAGAAGCGAACCTGTGAAGTTTTGCTATAGTGAACACATATGAAAGGTGAAAGGTTTAGAAATGCCGTACAGTGCAAACTGTATCATGTTTTGCGTTGTTAATATTTTTAGTTAATATTGATAGTTTGTTGTTGAAGATGCCTAAATTGTGTATTTGGTTACGATTATTGACCATATGTGTTAGTAATATTAAGATTATGAAGTTGTGGCACCTTGCTGCCGCTACACATCTTTTATCGTGGCTGGTGTAGAAAAGGCGTTGCGCTGTGTAGAACTTAGACAAATTTGGTGTTCCAGGCTCCCCTTTTTTTTTCCTTATTCTTTTTTACTTTCTGTACACGCACTATATACATAGTGTATAGAGAAGGTATTGTATTGCTCCCAAAAATTCGATACTGAGATTTCACCGAAAATACATGTTTTGGGTCCCACTAAATCCAAAAAAAGCATTTTTGGAAAAAGGTCCGTTTGTGCGTGTGTATGTGTCTGTGTGTGTCTATGAGTCTGTGGACAGCATAGCTCAAAAACGAAAAGACCGTTAAATACCAAGAAAACCCCCACCCCCAACTACCCTTTACATGGAACTTTTTTCGAAAATTTTGATTTTCTCAAAAATGACTTTAACCACTTTGATTAAAATATCGTATATTAAAGATATTTACCTGACAAATAATATGTATATCTTGAATTTTTTGGGAATAACTTCTGAAGACTACTTTATTCTGGATGAATTTTGAATAACCGCTAAACCGCAAGAGATGGACAAAAACTTACCACACAAAAAATGTAGAGCACTTTATAAAACAAAATATTTATGATATATAATATTTTTCGAGGAGTTGATCGTTTTTGAGATGTTCCTTGTTTTTGGGTTCAGCTTTGAAAAACTTGTACTTTTCTCATACAGAAATTTGTCAACTCGTGTCCATACAAACAAAGGAACTTCAGTCACCTAGTAACCAGCTTTTGACTCCACTTTAACCTATGATACTCCGATATTTCGCTTCTACTTACAAGGAAGTAAGAAATAAGACTATTTCTGCTAATTTTTTCTCGATTAGCATGAAGTCAATAGAAGAATAAACTTACTAACAATAATTTGTTACACAGAAGTAGAGAAAGTCATGTGAATGGAACACATCAGATTTTTTTGCTACGGGTGTACATAATAGATACAAAAGGTATTGTATTCCACCCGAAAATTCGATACCGAGATTTCTCCGTAAATGTGTTTTAGGATCCAGGGAAACATAGAAAGCATTTTTAGAAAAATGTTCGTGTGTGTCTGTATATGTGCGTCTATGTGTGTGTATGTGTGAGGGGGGGGGGGTTTAGCATAGTTCAAAATGGAAAAATCCGTTAAATAACTTGTTATTTAAGTTCAGTACCTGCCAGGAATGCTACCTAAAATTTTTCAGGAAAATTCACCCACTCCCAAGTATCCTTTACATGGATCATTTTCCCAAATTTTTATTTTCTTAAAGATAGTTCTAACGATTTGGATTAATATTGTACATGTTTAAGACATTTTTATGCCAAACGAATGTATATTTTTAATTTTCTGGAAATGACCTTTGAAGACCTCTTCATTATTGATGAATTTTGAATAACTTACTACACAAATACACACAATTTATATATTTTTTTAGTAGACTCAACCGTTTTCGAGATATTCCTGGTTATTGGTTCCAATTTTAAGTCATTAAAATATTTCTCAAAGGGCAAGTGAACTGTCATTTCATCTCTTATTTTTCCTCCGGAATTTCAATTGTTTCACATAACGATGCGCTTTTATGAAATTTGACTTACGCTTTAGCTTAGTGTATTCCCTAATGTCCCTTCTAATTTCTAGGAAGCAGTCAATAAGATCATTTCTGCTAATATTTATCTCGATTAGCACGAAGATAAAAGAATAATCTTTTGTAAGGAAACTTTGTTTATGGGATAGCTAGAGAAAGTCATGCGAATGGAACACATCAGATAATTTGTCTTATTATTCTTGCCAATGATGAAAGCTCTCATGCAAATAATTTGTCAGTGGCAGAAGCAGAATCTCTATCATCCCGTCATGTCACATCAATTATAAAATTTTTCTTTGAATAGTTTTAGAAGATATTCACTTAAAAAGCTGCCTGAGCTTGGTTATCTGAATGTGGAAATCTTATGAAGAGAAAAGCACTATTGCGATCTAGCTGAATGGCCACTTTTTATGCACGGTAATGTACTTGTCTGAAAACCATTGTACTGGAAGTAATGGCTAGCCTGCTAACTAAGGATATTATTTCCTACTCACGAGATATTAATTGGGCTCTTTAACCTCCTAATTTATGAGTCGTAAAATGCTCTTCACGGACTCTGAAAGCAAATTCATAGTTCCAATAAGATGCAATGAATAAAAAAATGCTTACTCTAACTGAAATAATTACTCATGCAAAAGTGCAATAAAACGACATTAACATAATTATCTATAATATAATATCGATGGAAATTTGCGATCTCCATGGGGCTCAAATAAATATAATCTTTGCATAACTGTCAGACTCTACGGCAGTATATGCAATGTCTACGATGGAAAATAAATCATTAACGTGTTTTAAATTAGCATTGGCGTCTTTCATTTAAAGCTAAATATTCTTCCCTAACTGTTTAATCAACTGCTAACGAGCTTTTAGATGCCGTCGCAGTAAATTAACAATTCGCCTTAAGGTTTCAGTCTATGTTATGGTATTATATTATTGATTTATTTCTTCCAGTCAGAGGCTACCTGTAGGAAAAACCGTAGATTTATTTTACCTATTTTGATGTAATGAATTTAATAATATAAAATAAAGGGGCTCGCTCATTATTATTATTATTATTATTATTAAAATACTCCTGCTATTCCTATAGCTTATAATACCACACTATAAAATTGGAACGAAATTGAATAAATATTATGTACTTCTGAAGGAATATTTAACGAAATATTTTGATTTACTGTGAGCGCTTAAAATGTCTTTTGTTTGCATCTGTTTCAGTTGTTCATAATTAGTTATACGAGTAATTGTAAAAATATGAGGCCTGTTTTGCAATACTAAAATTTGAGTTTAAATGCAATATAGGGTTATAAATTAAAGGATAAAATTACAAGTAGGTGTAACTATTACTAAAATAAGTAGTAACTAAAAGTAAATGGATATTTCGTACCAGTATTATAGGTAACTATTTACAAAGATTTAAATATTCTATTGAGAAAGTACTGAAATTGTGAGTAGAAACTGTGTTCGAATAATTTTATTTAATGATGATAAAATAGTGTTAGACATGCTCTAGGTATTGAACAAATTAAGTTCGTCTTCTTTCTTGTAGATAATTGTTTACGCTTATTAATAAAAGCTAAAGTAAATATATATTTTTTACTTTCTCTACATGTACTATGCACATATTGTGTAGAGAAGGTGTTGTATTCCACCCAAAAAGTCGATACCGAGATTTCGCCGGAAATACGTGTTTTGGGTCCCCCTGAATCAATTTTTTTTTTTTTTTGGAAAAAGGCCTGTGTGCGTGCATATGCATGTTTGTGTGTGTGTGTGTGTGTGTGTGGACAGCATAGCTCAAAAACGAAAACCGTTAAATACTAACTTGGTATTTAAGTACAGTATCTTCCAAGGATGCGACACGAAGATTTTCAAAAAAAAATCTCCCCACCACCAACCACCCTTTACCTGGAACTTTTTCGAAAATTTCTCTTTTATTAAAAATCACTGTAATGATTTTGATTAAAATATCGTATATTAAAGATATTTATCTGACATATAAAATGTATATCTTGAATTTTCTGGGTGTAGCCCCTGAAGACGACTTTATTCTGGGTGAATTTTACGGAATTTTGCATAACTGGCAAACCTTAAGAGATAGACGAAAACTAACTGAAAAGAAAATGTAGACATATTTTTTCGTTGAGTGGATCGTTTTTCAGATATTAATTGTAATTCGTTTAAACTTTAAAATACTTAATACTTTTCTATACGGGTATTTGTCAACTCCTGTCCATACAACCAAAGGAACTTCAGTACATAGCGACCAGCTTTTGACTACATCTTTAGCTTATGCTATTCCATTTTTACTTTCTCTACGCGTACTATGTACATAGTATATAGAGAAGGTATTGCACTCCACCAAAAAATTCGATACCGAGATTTCATCGGAAATATATGGATTAGGGTCCCCTGTATCCAAAAAAAGGTCCATGTGTGTGTGTCCGTGTGTCAGTGTGTCCGTGCATCCGTCTGTCTATGAACACGATAACTCGGAAACGAAAAGTTGGTAAAATACCAAACTTGGTATTTAAGTTTAGCATCTTCCAGGAATGCGACACGAAGATTTTGACAAAAATTCCCCCACCCCAAACTACCTTTTACATGGAACTTTTTTCGAAAATTTGGTTTTCTAAAAAATTGCTCTAACGATTTTGATTAAAATATGGCATATTAAAGATATTTACCTGACAGTTAAAATGTATAATTTGAATTTTCTGGGAATAGCCTCTAAATACTACTTTATTCTGGGTCAATTTTACGGAAATTTGCATAACCGCTAAACCGTAAGAGATGGACAAAATATTTTTGGTTTCAGCTATGAAAAACTTATACTTTTCTCATACAGGAATTTGTCAACTCCTGTCCATACAAACAAAGAAACATCAGTCACATAACAACCAGCTTTTGACTATCACTTTAACCTGTGGTGCTCCTGTATTCCGCTTCTACTTTCAAGGAAGCAAGTAAGAAGACTATTTCTGCTAGTTTGTTTTCTCGATTAGCATGAAGTAAATATGAGCATAAGCCTTTTAACAATATTTTTGCAGAGATGTAGAGAAAGTCATGTGAATGTAACACCAGATTTTTATTTCTTATTTTATTATATACATTTTTACTTTCTCTGTATGTACTATGCACATAGTGTATAGAGAAGGTATTGCACTCCACCCAAAAATTCGATACCGAGATTTCACCGGAAATATATGTTTGAGGGTCCCCTGTGTCCAAAAAAAAAAAAAACATTTTCAGAAAAAGGACCGTGTTTGTGTGTGTGTGTGGGTGTGTGTGTGTGTGTGTCCGTGTGTCTGTGAACACGATAGCTCAAAAACGAAAAATCTGTAAAATACCAAAGTTGGTATTTAAGTTTAGTATGTTCCAGGGATGTGACACGAAGATTTTGAGAAAAATACCTCTACCTTGAACTACCCTTTACATGGAACTTTTTTCGAAAGTTTTGTTTTTCTCAAAAATGGCTCTAACGATTTTGGTTAAAAATTCGTATATTAAAGATATTTACCTGACAAATAGAATATATATTTTGAATTTTCTGGGAATAGCCTCTGAAGATTATTCTGGATGAATTTTACGGAATTTCACATTACTGCTAAACCGTAAGGGATGGACAAAAGCTTACCACACAAAACATTTAAAGCACGTTAAAACACGCAATTTATGTGTGGTATACATTTGTTTCGTGGAGTTGATCGTTTTTTAGATATCCCTTTCCTTTGTTTCAGCCTTAAAAAAACTTACGCTTTTCTCACATAGGGATTTTTCAAATTCTGTCCATACAAACAAAAGAACTTCAGTCACATAGCAACCAACTATAATTTTAATCTTTGGTACTCCCTTATTTCGCTTCTACTTACAAGAATAAATAAGAATAAGACTATTTCTGTTAATTTTTTCTCGATTAGCATGAACTAAATAGAAGCATAATATTTTTAACAATAATTTGTTGCAGAGATGTAGAGAAAATCATGTGAATGGACCACATCAGATATTTTGTCGATCAACATGAAGTAAAAAGAAGCATAAGCTTTTTAACAAAACATTGTTGTAGAGATGTAGAGAAAGTAATTGAAATTGGGTTCCCTTTGCTTACTAGGAGCAAACAAAAGAAATAGGAAAAGAGATATATTTCTTGTTGAGTGCACCGTTTCTGAACCTTAAAACTGAAACCAATAACTCGTAATATCTCAAAAACGGTTAACTCTAATAAAAACTGTGACATAAATTGTATGCTTTAATGGGATATTCATTTTTATATGGTCACCTTTTGTCTATCTCTTACGGTTTACCAGTTATACAAAAGTTCTACTCATCAAGAATGAAGAGGTCGTCAGAGGCTATTCCCAGAAAACTCACATCTCGTTTGTCATGAAGGTATCTTAAACACATGACATTTTAATAAAACTCGTTAGAGCTATTTTTGAGAAATTCAAAATTTTCAAAAAAATATTCCATATACGGGTATTTTGGGTGGGGGATTTTCTAGAAAATCTACATGTGTATCCTTGGAAGATACTGAATTTAAATACCAAGTTTGGTATTTAATTGACTTTTCGTTTTTGTGCTATGCTGCCCCCCCCCCCCGCACACACGGACATGTTTCTAAGAATAATTTTTGGGGGGATTTAGGGGGTCTCAAAACCACTGAAATCTCCACATCGATAAAATGCTTTGGGTGAGTTAAAATACTTTCTCTATCTTCTATGTGGATTGTATTTATAGGCTACAGGGAGTAAAAAAACTTATAGCAGCATGAATAAAATTACTAATGTCTTATTAAACAAAATTGTAACCATGGTAACGTAAACTGAGAAACTTGCTTTGCTCAGTATGAGACTTATTTTGTTGTTATCGTGTTTCAAATATGATTTATAGCGGTTTAAAGTATAACGTGATTTTCGAAAAACTCTATATGATGAACATTTTGGAATCTTAATATGATTTTTAGCGGTTTGAAGTATAAAGTGATTTTCGAAGGACTCTATATCATGAACATTTTGGAATCTTAATGTGAGCTGCATTCATGATCCCTTTTCGGTACTTCAGTTCAGTGAAATTATTTATTACATAGCGTCTCTCATTTCAGAAGTATTTGCGATAAAGATGTCAGGAAATAAAATACTTCATAAAGGTAGTTTTTAAAAGAATCAAAGAATATAAAGTTGACTGTCTCCGTAGTTGAGTGGTCAGCGAGCTGACTTCTGATCCGGAGAAACCGGGTTCGATTTCCGGCTGGGGCGGGGAATTTTTCTTTAACCACAAATATTCCCTATCCCCCACAGAGTCTGGAAGTATGAATGTGAGAGTGAATGTGTATGTGTGTGTATTTGAGAGAAGTAAAACTAAATAAACCCAAGTAAAGAACCTACAGAAAACGAGTTGTTTCTAGTACAAAGCCCCCAATATGATCTTAGATGTTAAAGGAACGACGATGTAGACCTTGTTGGTCATACCGTACGTGATACATGAATATAATTTTCTGCTCTAAATTCGGCACGTACAAAAACTGCCATAAAACCACCATGAATTAGGCAGTCGTACATAACCAAATGGCACGTGCCTGGCCCACTGAAAGAGAGATGCCGGTTGGTAGCGAATGTCCCAATTACGTGGTGTAGGCGTGTTTTGATATACATGCCGGCATGGCACAGGTCACCTTAGTAATAGAAAAATTAGCATGTGGGTTTTGTTATGTTTTTCGTATAACACGTTCTGAGGTTGTTTACGTGGCGTATGACAACCGTTGTTCCTTCGCTGCCTAATCCCAAATGTGTGCTATTTTTAAACACACATAAAATTTTAAATAGAAGAATTTGAAAGTTGCGAAATCAAGTTTTGGACAAGTCAAAGTGTAAGCTATCTTCGATTGATGTCGTTTTGAAAAAAGAAATATATATAAAAGGTTGAATATGCAATAGCTTAATTAAACTTTATACTTTTTAGGATTGTAGTTAAATATAACATTTGATTTGAATTTAAAAAGTGTTGAATTGTCCTTAAGTTAAATAAAAGTCCTATATTACGCTAATCAACCCAACGTATTTATTGATCTTTCTTGTACCAGGAATAAAGTGCTATAGAAGTAACACCAGCACCCTGTTATTTGCTATTCTTTTGTATTATGACTCAGCCAGTATTTCGTTTGTGTTTCTTTTACCCTTATGTTCCGGATTGTCTTCTGTTGCGGTGTGTAACACTGAAAAAATAAGCTTCCCTTGCCATCACATGATGGGAAGAAAGAAAGAAAAAAAAACTCCATCTGCATACAGAACGAAACAGTCATGCCTAGATATATAATAAAAAATAACAAGGGACTATATGGTTTGCCATAATGGAGGCAAAAGTGCATAATGGCAGTTGTTTAGGTGTAAGGTCGGCGAGAAAGAAATATATATTCACATGTTCGTATTGCTGTTAATATGCAAATGTTCTTTTTTAACTTGATGCCGGCGAACAACTAGAGGGAAATAGAGAGGGGAGGGGGAATATCCCTTCAGGGCTCAGAAGCTTTAGTCACCATTTTGTGTGTTCATTTTTACTGCGTCATAACGCAACAAGATCTTCGACATACAGCAGCGCTACTATTTAGGTGCGTTCGATAATCCATATAAAGAATTCCTGCTGAAGTAAGTGTGATGGATTGGAGCGCCATTACTTTATTCTATATTTTTCCTGTGCAGACATAGATTAATTAATGATATTTTCTCTAATTTAACAATATAAAAAAGATCGTATTTGCTATAATCACATGCATTTTCTATCCATTATAACCTATTTCATACACTTGCTTAAAATTATTATCATTACCTTGTAATACAGCTAGCTACCCGTACTGTGTATAGAGAAAGTATTGTATACCACCCAAAAATTTGATGGCGAGATTTCACAACAAATATATGTTTTGAGGCCCCCTCAGTCCAAAAAAATCATTTTTAGAAAAAGATCCCTGTGTGTCTGGACAGCATAGTTCAAAAACGAAAAGAACATTAAATACCAAACTTGGATATAGACACACACACAAACTTCCGCGCGCTTACCTTTTTCTAATAATGCTTTTTATGGTCTCAGGAGCCCTCAAAACATGTAAATCCGGAGAAATCCCTTCATCAAGTTTTTAGGTGAAATACAATACCTTCTCTATATACTATGCACATAGTACGTGCAGAGAAAGTAAACATGCTCTTTTGGATTCAGGGAATCTCAAAACATATATTTCCGGTGAAATCTCGACATTCCATTGTTGTAATACAACACCTTCTCTAGCTATGTATATTGTATATACATACGGGCTAGAGGATGTAATAACTCTCGAAGACTTGCATATATCATATCAAATTAAATATGACACTGTTGTTAAAATGCATACTTAGCATCTATGTTTGTGCCTGTGTGTGTATGTGTGTGTGAATTTAGAGGTGTAGGTGTGAGTGCGAGATTGATGATGTGTGTTATCATAGTGCTTGTTTCATTGTTGTAGCATATATATATATATGTGTGTGTGTGTGTGTGTGATAGTGTTCTGAATAAAAAATAAAGGTAGGTAATATTTCCAAATCTAGTGTGTGACTACACCCTCCAGAGGTAATCGCCGAACATGTGTGTACAACTTACTTCAGGAGTCATTCATTGTTATACATGCATTAGTGGCCACCTGTGCCGCCGCAAGATCTTTTGACATCGCAGAGAGTTTTTGTTACACTATTTCATTTTTGATCCATTGTCCACGCTAGATTTAATTTTTTCCTCAATCTTCTCAACCATGAAATTCTCAGCCGTTATCTCAATTTGGATTCCATCTTCGTGTCCATCCTTTTCATTCCTGAGTTCCGTTCCCTGAATTCGCCAAATAGAATTTTCATTATCTCCTCCATCGTGATATCAAATCCCACTCGTGACACAGAGTAACAAGAACTACCTTTTCCCTAACTCTTTATCTCCTCCACAAACTAATTACAACCAGAATCTGCTCACAAATAGCTTGACATTTCTAGTGAATACTGAACTCTGTATAGGGCTTTGTTCCCCTTTTTATATCTGTTGATTACGTGACAGGACATTTTCAGAAACAGTCGCACATGCAAAACCGCCACAAGCGTCACAATTTCACTCAGGTGTAACAATGAGAGCTACGACGTCCATAAACCTTCTGATAGAACACATGTTCACTCGCACAAGCGTAACAATCACAGCTGAGATGTTAAAACAACTTGCCGCCGGCACACATGTCCACTATCGCACATATCACAGTGGATGCCAACAGTCAGCAATTACTTACGTAGCAATCTGTACACAAATGTTTAGCGAATACGGTCGCAGGGTGTATTCATAGTATTATTCTAAAAATCTTGTACAGCCTTCTGACCCATGGGAAGGAGTGATGCAAATAAAGTAATACTATGCACTCAGTAAGAACCACTGTATTGGTTAAATATTTTGCATTCATGAATATAATTAACTTAAAGATTGGGGATATTACATTTATTACAGTGTGCCTTGTATTGTGAGTTAGTTCATTTTTCACTGTTGCTTGAGTTAATTGATTTAGTTCACTTCTCATTAATGTGACCTAGTTCATACTTCACTTTTTCTCGCGACGAAGCGACGTAATGAAATACGCACGGAGCAACTTCTACCTTCCATTCCAGGCATGGTCGTCGAGCCCAAGACTTCGCTAATCGCTCTTATACTCTATGAGATATAATCTGTCAGATTTGGTTCTGTCCTTTTCTTTGGGACAATTTACATGCTCAATTCTTGGAAACCACGGGTCTGTTAAATTCCTGCATGCTCTTAGCACACACATCCGTCACCGTAAAGAGAGAGACAACACGAGGTTATGTGTTCCTGTCTCTTTCTTTTCTTGACAAGTTAAATTTCACATATTCTAGTGGTAGCACTCGCTGAACTTCATAACTACAGCTCGGTCCGGGGTCACAAAATTGAGGATTACTTAACTCAGAGTACAACTATAGCATGATGGAGTAAGCATGGCTTAACAGCCCGTTTAAAAATGTGCTGCAGTATCTATCATTGCTTACTGCCTGGCCTCGTTGAGTTCCAGTAAATGAACCAGTGAACACTGAAAGAGATCTCAGATTTAGAATATGTCGAAAATACCAAAGGGTAGCTTCAACATTGAACAAACTTGATGATTCAAACATATTTTGAATGACAGGAGGGGAGCCTTTTCTTTCGATACAGTAAATATGTATCTTGTAATTCACTGCAATAAATTTTGAGTGATTTTTGGTTGATTTATGTTCTTGTCTTTTCAAAGATTTGCACATTTTTATCCTGAATTTTTTGTATTAAGCGTTATACTTTTGTTTGTAAAAGTGTGTTACTGTGTTACTTTAAGAATCAGAACGTAGCAGATGTCAATGCATGTAATGAGCTTCTTTTGGAACAGATTATACCTCCATGTGTGCATGTTAACGCCTCAAATACCTCGACACTACCCTCTCATTGTTCTATTGGCTGCTCTATGTGTTCGAAATGGTGTGCGCTTTGGAACCCCAAACCGAGCTCTAGTTGTAACTTTCTTTGTAATTTCACTTGTAGAACCAGCCCTTTTATGTCGCATCAAGCACTCGGTTATTGAATCCCACGCGAGCTCGTTCGCTTTTATGCAGGTACGGGAGTTTCAGGAATGTACACGGGAGGCAAAACACAAACTTCCGAAGTATCCTGGTACCTCCAGATAGTGTTTATGAAGTTGGGAAGAACACACTCCTATTTATCTCTCCTTATCTCTTCAAGCGGTCAACTGATCAGTCGGTCGACTTCCTCACAATAAACTCTGATATAGGCGCTGTGTCATTGTCTGTACTTGACAGACTTTCTAAACAAATCATGTTTGATCTTAAAAAAATGTGACTCAAAAAATGTGTTTCTGGACGCATACAATTAGCTACTTTTCCTAAAAGAAAAAACATCTGATGTGTTTCATTCACATATCTTGTTCTGTCTGTTCTGCAAACTATTCTTTGTTTTAGAGCTAATCGTTTCCGAAATATTTCTTGTTATTGGTTTCAGTTTTAAAGTACTTATCCTTTTCTCAAACAGGAAGTCGTCCGTGTTTCTTTTGTTTTACTCCGGGGTATGTAAAGAAGCTAATTTAAATGAAAATCGCTTAGCGACAGATATTAGAATATTTTTCGCTTTAGCACAGCTCATTTCATAAGGAATTAAGTTATTAGACCATTCTGCTAAAGGTTATACCGATTAAATAGAGTAGGAAGAAGAATGGTCTTTTGTAATAATCTGTTTATAGAACGGGTATAGAAATTCATGTGAATGGCATACACCATACATTTTTTTCTCGAGAATTTTGTTTTATAACAGTTCGTATGCAGCTTCTGAAAATGTATGTTCCAAAGCTGAGATTCTGTTTATGTTTGCTTACAAACGTACAACCACTTGACCTCTGTATGTGAGCCCTTCCAGCATTTCCCCTCTTAGACTGGAGTCGGGGGAAACGACGTTACCTATGGACATGTCTGTTTCAAATTATTCAGCAGGTATATTATATGAGAAACTGTTCACCGCACTTTTTAACCAAAGTTATTTGGTATAAGCAAATGCCTGCTTTTAATTCTAGAATGCCTGCTGATATGTTGGTGGCATTCTGAAAGCGCTTGGATGAGAATACGCGCTCCTTCTGAGATACTGTTTTGTGGGATTTGTTGGCAATGGCAGAGTTAACCTTCTGCAACTAATTGACTCGTTCAAGGTGTGCCTTTTTGTTAGTAAAGAGACAGGAAACTGTGGCGTTAAATGCTGATATGTATTTCCTTAATTTGTATTAAACACATAGCTATGGCGGATGCTTGAAACTCTTGCCTGGAATTTCCAGGTCACGTACTACATAAAACGTCAGCAACATGATTGTATTTCTTCCCAAAATTGGATACCGAGATTTTACTGGAAATAAATTCTTTCTGTATAACAATCTTATGTGTTCCATTCACATATCTTCCTCTAGCTGTTTCACTAATAAAATTTTCTTGCAAAATATTATTATTTTATCTACGTCATCCTAATCTAGATAAACATTACAGAATTGGTCTTATTGCTTGCTTACTAGCAGAAGGAGAATAGGGGAATACGCTAGGCTAAAGCAATAGTAAAATAATTCAAAAACTGGTCGCCATGAGTAACAATTGAGATTCGGTTCGCTTTGCATGCTCCCGTTTAAGAAAGGTTAATTAGTTTAACAATGAAACCAATAACAATGAATATCTCTACAAGAAAAACGTATATGACATAAATTATGTGTTTTAACGAGATCTACATTTTTTGTGGTATACGTTTTTGTCTATCTCTTACTGCTTAAACATTTGGCAAAATTATGCAAAACTCTACCAGATTAACAGCTCCTCAGAAGCTATTCCTACAAAATTAAAAATATATTTTTTATTTGGGTGTGCAAATATCTTTGATATACAATATTTTTATCAAAATCGTTATATTAGAAAACCAAAATTTTCGAAAAAAAATGTTGCTTGTAAAGATTAACTGGTGGTGGGGAATTTTGTTGAAAATCTTCGTGTCGCGTCCTTGTAAGATACTGCACTTAAATACCAAGTTTGGTATTTACTTATGTAAGTTTGTGTGGAATGCAACACCTCTATCCATATGTTCATTGTACATATGCGCTAGAGAAAATAAAAACAATAATAATAATAATGATAACCGGATGTTAAATTAGCATAACTTTCTCTGCACATTCATGAATAAATTGTTCTTAAAAAGCTTATTCCTTTATCTACTTCATGATAATTACCTTAGACAGACGTAGATATTTCCCTGTAGATCCCATGTGTATTGGAAATTGAGTATCGCTTAAACGGTATTGGCTTGAAATGCCATTGCCTTTGCTTGACAAGCAGAAAGAAAAATGAGTAGCGACTTCTCGCTTAAGAAAATATAAGGTGTTGCAAACTTGGTGCGAATAATAAGGGTTATCTCAGAAACGGCTGACTTCGCAAAGTTTTATGACTGCCATTTTTCAGCTGCTCAGGGTAAACCCTTAGAAAATGGTAGCCAAAGTATTTACTGAAACGTAGGGTTTAATAATTTTACACATAGACCACGGCCTTCAGCTCGAAAGATTTTGGTATTTCAACAATCAAAATCGGCCGAGAAAGTCTTCCTATATTATTTAAATACCTTTTAATTGGCATACCAATATCTAAAAGAAATTAAAATCATTAATGTTGTTTTTGATGAAATAAAATAAAACTAAAATTCTTCCATGCAAATAGCCGTTTAATTTAATACTCTCACCATCTGTGGACAGTCTTCCCAATAGCGTTTACTTTCCAGATTTTGTTCAGTCCCCATTATTGGCAGATGCAGGGTAGTACCCTATAAACTTAGCTAAATGAAAATCTTCCAAATTATGGCACCTTTTCGAGAATTATGATTTTATGAAAATGGTTCTAAACGATTTTGATTAAAATACCACATGTTTAAGATATTTTAATCCCAAATAAAATTTATATCTTTCATTTTCTGGGTATACACTGCGAAGCCATCTTTATCCTGAAAAATATTTGCGTAACTCGTAACAGATAGTCAAAAACTTATTACACAAAGATTTCCATCTCGTTAAAAGTCGCAGTCTATGCTATGTGTAAATTTTATTTGGAGTTCACAATTTCTGAGACATATTATTGTCGGTTTTAATTTTACAATAATTTTAACTTTTCTGAAATGGGGAAGTCGTTTTTCATGTTTTCTTTTACTTGGTCAAGCAAAAAGAACGGAATTTCAATACCATCACACAGCGATTAGTTCTCTAAAGATTTGGATTTCGCTTTAGCATAATACGTTTCTGTATTCACATTCTATGTACAAGGAAATAAGCAGCAAAATATAACTCAAATACGCGAAGAATAAGCTCTTCAAGAATACTTTATTCCAGAACGGGTAGAAAAACTTATGTGAATGTAACATAAGAATCTTTACTTTATTTAGCTTATATGTGCATTGTATGTCATAGGTGGCATTGTGTTCCACCAAAAATTCGATACTGAGGTTTCTCCCTGGATCCAAAAAATGCAAGTGTGTGTATGTGAGTGCCCGTCCGTCTGTCTGTGGTCACCATTGATAAAAAACAAAAGTGGCTGTTAAATACCAAACTTGGTAATTATGGTCTTCAAGAATGCGCTCTGAAGATTTTTCGAAAAATCTCCCACCGTGAACTGACATTTTATGGAACTTTTTTTAAATGTTCCATTTTCTAAAAATGACTCTAGCGATTTTGATTAACATATTAAATATTTTTCATGTATATCGTGAATTTTCTGGGAAAAGCCTCTAAAGACCTCTTCACTCTGGATGACTTTTGCATAACTGGTAAACTGTAAGAGATAGACAAACACAGCACAAAAATATGCATCTCGGTAAAACATAAAATTTATGTCATACAGTTTTTTGTAGAGTTAAGCGTTTCCGAGATATTTTTATTTATTTCTCTAACAGGAATTCATCTTGCGTTTCATATTTTTTGTTGTACTCCTAGCCACATAATTGTTTCACATAGTGCATTTTCTTATTTTCCCACTTCTTACAAGAATATAAATAATAAGATCATTTCTGCTAAAGTTTACCTCAATTAGCATGAAGTAGATAGCATAATAATAATCTTTGCTAAGAGTAACTTTATTGCGAAACAGGTAGAGAAAGTAATGTGAAATCAATACTTTTTCCATCTATTGGTAGGGAAATTAAATATTGTGAACCAAGTTCTACCAACGCTTGAAATTCTTACACATATCTGCGGCTTTTCTAAGCGATCTTATCATTTACAATAGATTTTCTCAAGAGCATGGAACGTTAATAATTATGGTTACGCATTTTGTGTTTAGGTAAAAGGCAATTGCAGAGAGAGTATTCTTAATAACGTTTACATGAGAATTCCACAGGAAGAAGACTACTTTAACATTGTATTACTCTTCATCAACCGAAACAGATCTAGATTAAGTTAAATTTACTTTTTAGAGCAACATAAAAAGAAACTTATTTTAATGGCTTCCGTCATGTAATTTGGAAACCTTGAGACTATAACGAGCAACGCAAATGTGCAGGAAAGAAAAAAACACATCTAATAATTAAAACTTCCGTGCTGCCATGTTTGTTAGCCAACATGGCTTTCGTTGTTTCAATAGATGCCTGCATGTATTTTCCGATGTTACGTTGCGATAATTATAATCGATTGTCGTTTATTTGCTGTTTTATTAAACTGTAGGCTTAGTAATGGTTTTTGAGCCTTTCAGTAGATGAGCAGGAGATAAGAATTGTATTATTTCTTATACATGTTTGGAAGATACATTTAGCAGTGATGATAATACAAAGGATGTTTAGAAATCGAATATAAGTAGAACTCTTTATAAACAAGTTTGCATATAATCATGCAAAAAATTGATGTAGTTAATAGCCGGTATCTTTAGTAATTTCCTATATATTATTCAATAATTTTGTCACAAAATCTTGGTATCCAAAAACCAAACTATCCTTTCCAAAAGCTCTGAAGTGTTGCACTTACTTGGTATTCTACTCAGTCTATTGTTACAAACAATTACTGCTCTATCTACTTCATGCTAATTGTGTACATATTTTCAAAAAGTTATTTTATTGCTTAATTTTGTAGGTACAAGCGAATTAGGGGAATACAGTAGGTTTTAAATTATCCACATTCTTTTAGCGCTGGTCGCTATATGATGGCTTTGAAAATCCTTTTTCTTTGCATGATTAAGAGGAAAACAAACAAAAACTTTCCCGTGATAAAAGTATGAGTATTTGAAAATTTCAGCCAATAATAATAAATATGTCGAAAATGGTAGCTACCTAAAACTACATCATTAGCTAGATATAGATTATATGCTTCCAACAAATCTACATTTTTATGAAGTAGGAATTTGTTTATCTTTATGGTGAACCAGTTATACAAAAGCTATTCAGAACAAAAAGGACTTCAAAGGGTATTCCCAAAAAATTCAGGAATTTATTTGTTATGAAAATATCTTAACCATATGTTACAACATTATTACCCATTTTTAGAAAATTTAAACTGTCAAAAATTCTCCCACATAAAGGGTAATTTGGTGGGGAATTGTTACTTTCTCTAGCACGTATGTACAATGAATGTACATAGTAGTTAGAGAAGGTTTGTATACTGCCCAAAAATTGGATGTCGAGATTTCGCCAGAAATATATGTTTTGAGGTCCTCTGAGTCCAAAAAATAATTTTTTTAAAAAAAGGTCTGTGGGCAGTATAGCTCAAAAACGAAAGCACCGTTAAACAAAAAACTTCGTATTTGTGTTTAGTATCTTTCAATAAAATTCTGGAATATCAAACTACCCTTTACATGAAAAAAATTTGAAAATGTTGTTTCTCTCAAAAATGGCGGTAACGTTTTTGATTAAAATAGTCTATTAAATATTATATCACAAAATATATATTTTGAATTTTTTGGGAATATCCTCTGAAGACCTTTTTAATATAGATGAGTTTTGTAAAATTTTGCATAATGGTTAAACCGTAAGAGATAGATAAAAAGTTACCGAACAAAAAATGTAAATCTCGTTAAAACTCAAAATTTATGTTATACACTTTTTCTTGTAAAGTTGGCAGTTTCGAGATATTTCTTGTTATTGGTTTCATTTTTAAATTATTCAAATATTCTAAAACAGGACCATGCATAGCGAACCGAACCTATGCCTCACAAAGCGGTGAGCTTTTAAAATAGTTTACTATCGTTTTAGCCTAATGTATTCTCTTATTTATCTTAATTTACAAGGAAGTAAGTAATAAGACCAATTCTGCTAATGTTTGTCACGATCAGTTCGAACATGGATAAAGGAATAATAATTTGTAAGAATAGTTTGTATATGGAAGAGCTAGAGAAAATTATGTGAATTGAACACATCATATTTTTCTCTTGTGTTATGATCTCGCATACTCAACATTTCATTCTATAGACATTAGCTCTGATGCAGTAAATGCCTCTTGGTACAGGGTGACAACAGAAGCGATAAACTCAGTCGGTAAGAGCTATGAGATATTCTATTCAGTGCGTTTTCAGAAACTTACGGATTCTAAATCCAGGTCTCAAATGTGGAAAGATAACTCTTCAAACAGTTCATAACTAAAATTCCCTCTGTTTTCTCGAACTGAAGTTTATTTCAATTAATTTTGACAAACAAATTATGAAGTCGCAATTACGCGAGCTATTTTGTGCGTTTCGTCAATGTGAAAATCTTGCGATATATCTATTCTCGTCAATTCCGACAAAATCTATTATTCACTTTCTCGGACTAAAAGACTGAATTACTTCCAGATTCTATCTTTATATTAACTCCATGGCACGACAACTCACGGGGAACCTTGGCCTACTGCCCTGCCGCTGCGTCCCCCATCTCGGTCCACTACAGACATCATGGATGGGGTGCAGTATTGGAGGGTGAGACGTGGTCAGCGCCTCAAGCCCTCCCCGGCCAGTTAATGCGGTCCTCATGGCCTGGAGCCGCTACTTCTCCATCAAGTAGCTCCTCAATTGGATCCCCAGAGAACTTACGAGGCAGAGTGCACCCCGGGCCAGGTCTCCCAGCGGGGGAAAAATCCCCCACGCCAATACTGGGGATCGAACTATCTTTATATTAGTGGATATGTAATCATATTCATTTGCAAATATTCTCGTATTCTCCAATCAACGCGTAAAATTAACTGCACGCGTTGCTTCCTATTATCCCCTGCCTAGGAACTATCGTCCATGTGAACACACGATCAACCTCACTCGACCCAAATTGTCCTCGAATGCCTATTTACTTTCTCTACTATGTACATAGTGTATAGAGAAGGTATTGTAATGCATCCAAAACTTCGATACCGAAATTTCACCGGAAATACATGTTGAATCCAAAAAAAAGCAGTTTTAGAAAAAGGCCCGTGTTTATGTGTGTGTGTGTGTGTCTGTGGGGACACGAAAAGACCACTAAATACCAACCTTGGTATATAAGTTTAGTAGGTATCTTCCAAGAATGCGACAAGAAGATTTTGAGGAAAATCCCCCCACCCCAAACTACCCTTTACATGGATCAATTTTAGAAAATGTTTATTTTCTCAAAATTGGGTGTAATGATTTTGATTAAAATACCTTATAATAAATATATTTACACGACAAATAAAATGTATATGTTGAATATTCTGTGAATATTGAAGACCTCTTTATTCTGTATGCATTTTGCTGGATTTTGCATAACTATTAAACCGTAAGAGATAGACAAAAACGTACTATACCAAAGATATAGATCTCCTTGAAACACACTATGTATGTCATATACATTTTTTTCGTGGAGTTGGCCATTTTTGAGATATTTTTGTTACTGATTTCAGTTTTAAAATACTCAATTTTATGGGAATTTGCCAACTGCTGGCAGTGCTAAGAAACAAATTTCATCCACATGGCAACTAGTTTTTGTAAGATTTGACTATGTTTTATCCTAGTGTATCCATTATTTCCTTTCTGCTTAAAAGAAAATTATTTCTACTAATATTTATCTCGGTTAGCTTGAAGTAGATATAAGAATAAGCCTTTTAACAATAATTTGTTTTAGAGATGTAGAGAAAGTCATGTGAATGGAACACATCACATTGTTATTGCTTAGCCTCTTTTATATTTTCTGGCTTGAAACCAAGAAGAAACACGTTGCTACGAAACTTGTTTAGAACAAACAAAATCGCAATGAGAAAATCAAAACACTTACAACGAAATCACACACAATAATTTACTTTGATCCAGTGATTTTGATTTCAGTATGAAAAACAAAATCTGAATGACAAATGTATATAAAATGGAGTACAGTTTACAAAATGTGGTAACATGGGTTAGGGGCATGAATATTATATTGGAATCAAAATGTAAAAGTAAAAAGAACAGCTCTTCAAAAGGTATAGCTCCTTTATGGGGTGAGTCAAAAGGCATAGGACATCTTGGGGTATGGAAATAAGAAATATGAGTTACTAGTATGTGGGTTAATTTCTCCTAGTAAATCATAGACATGGATACGATGTTGGGGGGAAAAATAGGATGCTCAGGGACAGCTGATTCAGCTTTGTGAAAAAGCAACTCTAATTCGGGAACGCCACCCCCATATTGCAAATAGATAAGCAGTATGTGATTTTTGCCACTCCAATATGGGTTACAGGGCTACCTCCTTAAAATAGGTAGTTCATGTGCAGATACGTATATTTAATGGTTATAAAAGACATAGCTTCCAACATTAATATGTTGAACACTGAGGGTTAGAGTACGACATTCAAGCCCTAATTGTCGTAACTAATTTTGCCATAAATTTGCTAGAAAATTTTTTATATAAGATAATACATAGAATAATAAATCCACGTACTTTCTATAGGAGCCGTATTTGCCATTACAGCCGGATTTGTACATTGATATCCACAATTTATTTGATAATTCTGTATTTGCAAGCTTGCAATACTGCGTACACCTTGCGGCCGTATTCGCCGCACGTATGTGAGCGGCTTACTTTGGAAGTCATAGTTGATCGTTGCCGTGCATTGTTACTCCAGCGTGAGTGGACACGTGTGCCGTCCGCGATTAGGCACCTGCATGAGTTTGTGACACTTGCAGTGGTTTGCACGTGCGACTGCTTTTGGAAGTTTTCTGCCACGTCACCTACAGGTATAAAAGGAGAGAACAGGCCCCGACGCGCGTTCGTTTACAACTGGGAATGCACCGCGTACAGCTGTTGAGTCAGTTTCGGTGGCGACTTTGGATCGTGCAGTAGTAGCCGCCGTAAAGGAAACTATATGGCAGTCTATTTTTTTTTTTTTTTTTTTTTTTTTTGTCATATCGGACAATGCATGACATCGATGAAATGGAAAAGATACTTAAATGATTTCGAGGTCCATGGAGCTTCAAGTTAATCGACATTCGTCACCTCAGGTTAAGGAAAAAACCCGTAAAGACGCTTATGCGGTAACTCATCCTAAGCGAGATCCGAACTCGAAACTCTCACACCACCAAGGCGGCCTACGGCAGAATTGTTGCTAAAGGATCGAAGAAAGCTATTTACTTGAAAACAGAATTTTATTGGTATTCAGTGAAAGGAATAGAGTAGTTGTTTGAGTAATATCGTTACAGTACTGTTGAAAGTTCAGTCAAAAAAGAAGAGAAACCAATAGTTACACTTCGTTTTAGTAATTTAAGTTTATTTTCTGATAATTTTACCAGGAATCTAATCTTTAACAATGCTGTAACGTTCTCTGACAATTTAACAATCCTGTACATTGGATATAACACGTAAGTAACGTGGTGTATAATGTGCTTGTAAGATAATTTAGTTGTAAGAGCAAGTAAAGAAAGCTACAACATTTAAAAGTACAAAGGCAGGAGGAAGAATAACTCTCCTATGGCTGCCGACAGAAGTTGTATGCTCTCCCGGAATATGAAACAAGAGAATGCTGGAGGGCATTACCTCAGCGGCTCACCTAGCTTACCAGTGAACATGGCTATTAGGGAAGCATGAATAAAAATTAATTATATACGTAATAGTTCTTTTTTATTCAAGAATCTACAGCTGCTTTCTTGTGGTAAATGCACGAAGCCGTCGTTGTAATACATTTTAATACAGACCAATGCTGGAGTAAAAAATGTACATGCTATTTGTTTCGACTCTTTCTAAATTATGTTTACGTATATTCTATGTCATACTTTTCGGTCATTGTTTTTTGTGGTGTTAATATTGTGTGTATATATTTCTCTTATGTGTATTTGTCTATTAGAATACGTCGAAATACGGTTTATTCTTTATTTTAAATTTAAGTTTCTCTATTTGAATATCTTTGTCCTTTTATTTTTGTGTTTACTCCTTAATCCTTTTGTTTTGTAATATTGCTTACTGTTTTTGTATTGCAAAAGTACATAAGGTCTGTTGACCCGTGCGATTGATGAAGATCAATGTATGATACTGATATTTCAATAAATACTCTTATTGTTTCATTCAACTTAAGACTACTGTTGTTTACTACTTAGAGTTTCAAACATTTAATACATTTGCTTCCAAATTGAATGTAAAGGACGAGATAAATATGGTTATAATACATCAAATTGTGAACTTTATTTATCAAAAATACACCAAACAATTATATAAAATATTCATTGCACCTTCGCATGGTCTTAACTGCACGGCGAAATGAACAACGGTAATTATTATAGATTATTCGTTTTGCTTCTGCGTTTTCATTCTTCAATAAGTGACCTACTGGCCTAAGAAATGTGGGAGCATTAGTCAATGCAGCACTAGAGTTACTTAATGTTAAATTTCACGATGGACTCGAATAAATCACTTAGTTTATTAAAATAATGTTTGTGATATTTTAGTTCCTTTAAATTTCAAATTTGCAATTATAAATGCTTTTGGAATATCTGTGTGCGAGAGTGTCAGATGTAGAATATTATATTTGACATACGATCCTTTCCATCTTTCTAGCATGCAAGAACTCTGTGAAACTCAGGATGACTGTCTCACAAACTTGCATTTAGCTTTCTCTGGCATCTAGTAAAATTTCGTCGTATAACTCGCGGATGTTTCTTTTCTTTTTTGGTATATTTGTTACAAAACAAAGAAGAACTCGAGGGGTTAAATAGCATGAGCTTGGTGGTCATCTCTGGCCATCACCAGAAGTTGCTGCACTCAGAACTCTTGAAGATATATTGGGCGCAAAACAAATGTCGCATCACTCTACGCTACTGGTCTCAATTGACTGTTACAGCTTGTTATGCTTCAGCTTCAAAAAGTAAAGATCGACCTCTAAATTCACAACAGTGTATTTAGGATATGCGTCTGAATGTTCTGGGAATACTCTCTGAAGACCTCCAAATTCTGGATGACTTTTGCGTAACTGATAGTAGTTAGTAAAGGTGTAGAGAATTCGGACCATAAAAATTTCTCTATTTCGTGGTCCAAAGTTTTGACAATTATTTATGCGGTATTATCTTGTAGCTGTAATTATCTTTGATCTTCTAAAGAGTTTTAAATTATTATTATTCATATTTTTGAAACTATAACTGCGCAATTCCAAAATTTGTTGTCTTGTATTTGGACAGTTTGGAGATTAATAGCTTTTTCCAAATTTTAAACAGTAAAAAACCTATTATATTTTTAAGTATTCTGTAAAAACTGAAATATTATGTAATAATTTAAAAAACTGCTAATTTCCTATGATAATAATTTTGAAAAACTATTAGTCTCTAAATACAGAAATAACACTGATAAAGCTTAAGAGATGGACAAAAGCTTACTACCTAAAAATATATATTTCACTAAAACACACAATTTATGTCATATATATTTTTCCTGGAGTTAATCATTTTTAGATATTCTTGTTGTTGGTTTCAGTTTTAAAATATTTCAACTTTTCTCACACGGGAACTTGTCAACTCCTGCCAATTCAAAGAAACAAATTTCAACTACATGGCAACCAGCTTTTATAAGATTTTGATTATTGTTTAGCCTAGGGCAGTCCCGTAGTTCCTTTCTATTTACAAGGAACAAAGTAATAAGACCATTTCTGCTAATGTTTAAGCTTTTTTGCTATAATTTGTTACCGAGATATAGAAACAAGAGAGGAACACAAAAAATTCTTTTTTAATTTGTTGCTCACAAAGCCAGCACACAACGATATACTGTCTAAATATTTTACCATCGTTTTAGTTTCCTGTCGATCTTCTACAGAGGCGTAACAAATGTGCATCGAGGGTAATATATTTATTCATTTAAATGTAATATTTCTGGTGTTGTAATAGCCTACATTGAAATGTACTTAATTTTCCTCATGATTAATAAAAAGTAGAAAGAAGAAAACGAACTTCTTAGCATTAATTTTACAATACAGTGAGCATAAATATTAATGGTTTGAGAAAGTTGTGTGATTGCAGCATATGGGTATTTGTAATTAAATTAATATACACATAATTATTGTCTAAACATTATTTTTATATAAGTGTCATAATATACACACTGCTTACAGCCACTGGTACCCTTTTCCTTGGTTCTGCTTCTAGAAATCCTCTTTCCCTTATTTGTTTACTTCTACCTGTTTTAACGAGGTCTCATAAAAACCCGCAACCCCAGTCCCAGTGCAGTTTTATAGCGTTAATTTCTCCGTTGCGGGACTGGCAAGGGTTACAAATGAAGAAAAGCAAATTAGAAAAGAATAAAAGCGGCATTTGTACCGTGGTTGTTTTCTGCACGACAAAATTGTGTTGTAAACAGCTTCAAGGACGTTAAAGCAATCTTGGTATTGATTGGCGGATATAATTTACTTAAATGATCTAGACTAGGTTATTGCTGTCCAGCTAGTCTATGAGCTCGGGCACATTTAACTCGAAGCCATTACAACTACCAATTGTTTTATCATCGTCCCACCAACACCTCCACTACTAACAAAAATATCTGATGTGTTCCATTCATAAGACTTTCTCTACACCCCTACAACAAATTATTGTTAAAAATCCTATGCATCTATTTAATTTATGTTAATCGAGAAAAACAAATAGCAGAAATAGTCTTATGACTTGCTTCGTTATAAGTAGAAGGGAAATAAGGAAATGCAGTGGGTTAATGTGATGGTCAAAAGCTGGTTGCTGTGTGACTGAAGTTCCTTTGTTTGTATGGACTGGAGTTGACAAATTCCTGTATGAGAAAAGTATACGTTTTTTAAAGCTAAAGACAATAATAAGAAACATCTCAAAACAGATAAACTCCAAAAAAATATGTATATATATGACATAAATTGTGTATTTTAAGGTGATGTACATATTTTGTGAAGTAAGTTTTTGTCTATCTCTTACGGTTTAATAGCTATGCAAAATTCAGCAAAATTGATCCAGAATAAACAGGTCTTTAGAAGCTATTCCCAGAAAATTCCAGATATACATTTTAATTGTGAGGGAAATGGTTTTAATATGTGGCATTTTAATCAAAATCGTTAGAGCTATTTTAAAGAAAAACAAAACTTTCGATTTTTTTCCATATAAAGGATAGTTAGGGCTGGGGATTTTTTTTTTAATTTTTCATATCGCATCATAGGAAGATATCAAACTTAAATACTAAGTTGATATCCTTTCGTTTTTGAGCTGTACTGTCCATTGACATAGACAGACACACACACACACACACACACACACACACACACACGGACTTTTTCTGAAAATGCTTTTTTTTTATCCAGGGGGTCCCAAAACAAGTATTTCCGGTAAAATCTCGGTATCGAATTTCTAGGTGGAATACAATACTTACGGGGCTAGAGAAAGTAAAAATCTGGTATTTTATTCACATGAATTTCTCTATCTGTTCTGAAAATAAACTATTCTTACAAAATATTATTATTTTACCTCCATAAAACATTATCAGAAATAGTCTTATTATTTAGTTCCCTATTAGTAGGAGTGGAATGAGTTCACTAGGCTAAAGGGACAGTTATTACTTTTATACGATGTCACCATTCGATTATTATTGAAACTAGCTTCTTAAAAAAAAAAAAAAAAAAAAAAAAAAAAAAAAAAAAAAAAGAAAGAAAGAAAGAAACGCGTGAAAACTTCCAGAAAGAGAAAAGTTTTAGTACTTTTAAATTGAAACGATAACAATTACTTTCTCTGAAATGGTTAGCTCAAAAAAATGGCGTTTTAAGGAGATACATTTTTTGTGTAGTACTTTTTAGGTCTATCTCTTACGGTCTATTAGTTATATAAACTTCATTCAGAATGAAGAGGACTTTAGAGAACATTTCAAAGAAACTTAGGATATACATTTTATTTTCTATGTAATATATCTTCAATATACGGCATTTTAATCAAAATCGTAGGATGCATTTTTTATAAAATCGAAAATATTCGTGTAAAGGGTTGGAATGTAGTAGGTTTCTAAAAATCTTTGTGTCGCTTCTTTTGAAGATATTAGAATTAAATACTAAGTTTGGTATTTATTTGACTTTTACTTTTGGGGGTTTTACTGTCACAATACGCAAACATACATGCGGACACGCACATACACATAGACTGCCCTTTTTCTGAAAATGTATGTTTTTGGATTTATGGTTTCTCAAAACAAGTATTTTCGGTGAAATCTCTGTATCTAATTTTTGTGTGGAATACAATACTTTCTCTACCTATTGTGCATACGTTCTAGAGAAAGTAATATATGACATAATTATAATTTTAATTCAATATAATATAATTGATATTAACAGAAATTCCTGTTCCTTCCCAAAAAGTATAAGATTAAGCGTTCTGCTCTTTAGTCATTTAGAGAAAATACTATGTCTAACAGCTCCTGAGATTGATGACACATCTCTCCGAAAGCTGTACAAAACTTATTTTTACCTGTGACAAAGTTATGGTGTGAAGGAGGGAGTGAGACACGGCGCGAGGTCGAGGGAGGGAGTCCGCCCAGTAAACAAGGGGGCAAAGTCCAACAGTTGTATTTTGCTTCCCCTCAAAGAAGCAAACCTCGGTAGAGGTCACACTCAACAAACATGACTCGAACACAGAGCTTCTTGAGTGCCACTAGTAGTTAGCATTCTTGTGAGAAGAGAAAAGGAAAGGACTGGTATTGCTTGCTTAGTGAAATAATTAGATGTTTGGAAGGAAATTGATTTATATTGAAATTTGAAGCAGCATTAAACATCGTTAGAATAACATTTTGTTTATGAAGGACGGTAGGAAAATACATGAGCATAATGAACAAGACTGTCTAAACAAACTTAAATGGGAGGAAAAAATCTGTCCTTGTCGTTAATGCACATTCCTCAACAACATTTTTTCATGTCTGCTTCAGAAAATGTAGTACCTCATTCCATTTTTTTAATGTTAAAAATGTGTTATTTTGTCTTGGAGCACAGAAAATAGAAGCCTTTTGCTTCAGCTGATCAACTATGAATTAAAAATTCCCTATTTCGGAACTTAAGTTACACCGAGAGAGAGAGAGAGAGAGAGAGAGAGATAGAGAGAGAGATAGAGAGAGAGAGAGAGAGAGAGATTCCAACACACTTCTCATTTGTTTAAGAATGTATTCTGTTCTGCGACTGAAATGTCTACGCCCTCCCATTTCATTCAGACTTCCGTGGTGGCGCTCTACTTCTGGTGATTCTGCATTCATATGTTTGTCAAGTTAAAGTAGGTGCATTTCAAAACAACATGGAACGTGACCGATTGGGATGACTCAGGCGGTAACACCTGTGTCCCACATTTGGGATGTTCTGGGCTCAAAGTTCGTGGGCCGACCAATACGCCTGAAGCTTTTTTCGTGGCTTTTCTCAGTCGCCAAGGTAAATACCGGATTGGATATTTAATACCAAGATCCAAAATTCCAACTGCAGTCTAAAACAACAGTGAAACTGAAAAATCTGATGTTCCATTCATATGACTTTCTCTACCTCTGTACCCCTCCATCTTGCCTAGATATGGTTCCACGACTCTTCGCAAATGTGGCAAATTCTCTTGCCATTCTTGTCAGTTATTTTTTTCATCCGCCATGCTCCTAGTCTAAACCGCGCGAGCCCCTCTCTAATGAGTTTGGTACCTGTTTTGATGTATTACTCCGATTTTAGCCCAGACTGTAATACAACACAGTGATCCAGTAGTTGAGAGCATCCACTTTCAAGCGTCTAACTTGCTACCATGCTGCATCAACAATGCACTTTACTTTCTCTACACGTACTATGTACGTAGTGTATAGAGAAGGTATTGCACTCCACCCAAAAATTCGATACGAGATTTCACCGGAAATATACGTTTTAGGGTCCCCTGTATCCAAAAAAGTATTTTCAGAAAAAGGTCCATGTGTGTGTCTGTGTGTCTGTGAACACGATAACTCAAAAAAGAAAAGTCGGTAAAGTTCAGCGTACACTTCTTACTGCGACTCCATGTACAGCATTTTCCATATTATGTTTTGCAATATTAGCAATTTGTTGCGAGTTAGCATCTTTCAGTTGCTGTTGGGCTGTTGGATGCGTCAGGAAACTCGTTCTTTAAGGTAGCCCACAACTTAGTCGGATTGAGATCTGGAGATCGCGCGGCCATTTGATGGAAAGTGTCTACTGATGACACTATCGCCAAAGACATAGGTTTTACACTATATATGAGGAGGAGCATAATTTTACATATTTCCACCTGTCAGCAACAGAACCAGTTTCCTCAATCTTTCTGAGTCCCCATAATTACGAATGGAATATGGGCCTATTCTTAAATTTTTAAGAGTAATAGATGTTCACAGACCTTGAAAAAGACTACTCTTGCTTTCATAATAGCATCGAATCAGCCGTATTTTATAATTTAGTGATACAAATAGATTTTTAACTTAGGTATAAATTCTTATAGCAGTATGAAAAAAATTACTAATATTTTATTCAACAAAACTTTTCCCATGGTAACGGTGAAATGAAAAAGAAACCAAACCCTATTGCTTGCCCAGTATGTTTTTATCTTACCTCAAATATATATAGAGTTTAGAGAGTTTTTTGAAATATCTTAACTTCAATGATAAATGTAAACTTTGACTAATAATAGCTTTAGTTAGGATTACACATTATCTGAATTTCAAGAATTGAGACATAAACTGTGCAACTGTTAATTGTATTTCTGATCTAATTTTTCTGGGCTTAAAGAAAGACTGTTATAACGTTTTTCTACTGAAAGTCATAGTCCAACAGTTTGGCTAAAGGTGTCCCTTGTTTTCTGGGAGATCTTAATTGGAGACTTTAAGGGGAAAAATAAGAGACGGGGTAGGAAGTTCTTTTTTTAAATAGGGAGTTTTCACCCTCCTGGCCGTGTAGATGAGGCATGTTTTAATTGCTTTGATGCAAGAAACCCGCCCACTGCCATAGTTACTTTTCCCCCACTCCCACACCTTTTTTTAATGAATCTAATATTTGCGAGCTTTGGAACGGTTTTCATCATGTCTTAAGGAACTCTGAGGGTAAAGAGATTTCTCCATGACCACCTGTATTATGTACTCTAGCTTATAACTTTCAGATGCTGATTAAAAAATCGGGAAAAGAAGAAGAGGCGTAATTGCAAGCAGCTTATAAAATGTTTTTCAGCTTCTCTTTCGTAGTCTTTGCTAGTTTTTATTTTTTCTTACGAGAGTTAGTGTTGCGTAAATAAATGGATTTTCTTTTTTGCTCTGTTGAACCAAGGAATCGTTTCATTTTTTCGTCGCTAGTCTTCCAGAGTAATAATTAAAGGTCTGATGCTCCTTTGCTACGGAAAAGTAAATATGCTCATCAAAAAGTCTCACCTAAGACTTGCTTTTTATCTGTTCGTCCTTCTGTTTATTATACTTGCTTGGCTTATTACCTCTTACGCTGAGAGCTAAAAGGATGGGTTTGCTTAATTTAGATTCTGCACGGAGGAGTTGAGTGTTACGTAAAAAGTACCTTCCTTGATCATTTATTTCCTTAAAAGGGGGAATGGAAACGTCATATTGTTCTTAGAAGCTTGAAAACATAAATTTGTCTACTCACTCTTGTAGAAACTATTCTTACAAACCGTTATTTTTGTATAGAAATTTGCACATAAGCCTTAGTGGATGTCTTCTTATACTAAGGCTATCCAGAGAGCAACGATTTATCATAACTAAATAATAACGAAAGATATCAACACAAAAAATGTATTTATACCCTGCTCTATTTATCAAGGTAATCGCCATTGCTATTACTGTCACGTGGTAACGGATTTTCAATGCAGATGTTATACCCTTCCAGCGCTAAAGATTTGAGCTAAGATGTCACTGCCACATTGAGGTCTTCATCGTTTGGGAAATCATTTCCACCTATCTAGTCATGTACCGCGTCCAAAGTGAAACACCGGTTTTTTTCTGAATTCTTTTTTCAACATCTGCTTTCAGATCCTTTATAATTATTGATGAACTTCAACCCCAGTCATTGTCATGCATATTGGATCTTCCTTGTTCACTCGTAAATTATGCGCTATTTCCTCATTGAAAACTCGTTCATCACCATACACTTGTATTATTTGTTTATAAAATTCGGTTGACCTAACATTTTATGCCTTCAGAAAGCGAACAGACTCTTTGGTGGTAGAAAAGTAAACTATCAGCAACGGAAAACTCGTACCAAGTGAAAAATATCTTGAAATAATGAAGATTACGTTGAGAAATAAAGTAAGATACTGTAACTTTGTAAACAAAGTTCTGCATTTATATCTCTCGTTAGTATTTAGTTATGCCAAATCATTCATTAGTTTCTGGATAATCCTCGTACATATAACGGGGTTAGCTTTGTATTCTGTTCTCTTTGCCAAGAGGGGCGGAAAAAATGACGACTTTTCATTTGAAAGAAGTAAAGGTACTTGAAAATTGAAACCCATGAAAAGGAATACGCAGGAAAAGTAAATTCATAAAAAATTGTATTTGATATAAATTGTGGGCTTTAACGATATATTTATGATGTAAGGCTATCTATTTCTGATGCGTCTTCTTAGCTTCCGGATGCATCTATTTATCTATTTCTTATGGTTTACCAGTTTTGTAAAATTAATTCGGAATGTGTAGGGTTTCAGAAAAATTTAAGGTTTAGCCTTAAAATAACTTAAACAAATGCTTTTTTAATCTATATTATTAAAATAATTTTTAATAAAATAAAATATTTTAAATATACTCCATATAGCGTCTAGTTTGGAAAGAAGGGTCGCAGTTTTGGATAATGTAGAACTTAAATGCAGTATTTAACCAAGTTTTTGTTTTTAAATGACACTGTTAATGCCACATACTAAGCACACCTGTTGAATTTTATAGAATGTTTTTTGGGGAGGTTTATGGAGTTTATAACGATTTAATATATATATATATATATATATATATATATATATAATATTCCAGTCAAAGTTGACCGAGAAGTTTTGAGTTAAATAAAATATTTCCACAATTTGCTTTATATGATAGAGAAAGCGTAATGATGGTTTAGTTAATAAGATAAACGCTTATTTCAACAGAAGCAAAGTTTCCGTTGTTTTCGTCAGGATTCACATACGGATCGATTAGAGACACCGATTTTTTTTAAATGTTAGACACACATTTAGTTGTTAAGGTATTACTAACAATTACCAAGGGGGGTGACTCAGATGATTTCGTTTTTGGCTCACATTGGGGAGTTCGTGAGTTCGATCTTACCTAATCAATGGATTTTTTCGGGGTTTCTCGGATACACCAGGTGAATACGGGTAGTTTTCTTCCAGTCCCTGTTGGTTCCTATCCCCCATGTCATTTCCGTGCCTTCTCAATCGTCCTTAATACCATTGGTTTATTTCAGAATTGGAGGTGTCGGTGATGATTCTCGGTGCGGCGTCGCAGGAAAAAAGGAAATCGTTGTGATTCTCTCCGTTGCCCCACTATAGCTGGTTGCCGGGATTAGTACCACCCCAGGTGGGAGAGCGGGATTAGACCCTATGTGGGCTGGGGTCCCTCATCTGCCTTTCCGACTGTCAGAATGCGTTAATCTGAAAGCTTTAGGACCCTTTCATTGCTGTGCCATAATTTTATTAGCCAATGACTTAAACTATCTTCTCCGAAGGATATTGAAAATATACGTGCTTTTTATTTACATTCTTTATACTGTGTTACAAAATTTCTATGGAAACTTTTGTATAAGTCAATAGTTAATTTTAAACATTTTATACCATAAAGGTAACAAAAGTAATAAAATCAGCACTATGCCATGCCAATTATTTTCTAACATGAAACTTACCTCAAAATTACAATCAGAATTTTATTACAAACACTTCAAACTAAACTTTGGATATTTTTAGACCTTTATCTACACTTTTGTGATAGAAGATATGATTTGTATCAAAGAAAATGAGAAATAACTGAAACTTTATAAAATGACACTTCATTTGCTAGGACAGAACAGAACGAGATGGTTACATCGACCGCCCATTTCGACCTTGGGTTTTTATTTGTTTGCTCTGGTCGGAAGATGAATGCTGGGTTGGTTTCTCCGGTAACACGACATACTTTCCATCATTTTCTCTTATATTGTTTTCTTCTCACTTTTCAAATGTGTTTCTAGATTTCGCAGCGATTAGCATTGCCGGACAATTCTGAGCAGATGCCATATCAAACAAAAGAGAGTTCCCCAAAACGCTAACAAAGCTGCTTACTGTTCCAGATGGACTTGAATGTACAACATTGTATGAAACTTTGCTTCGTTTGCGGACTTACAATTTTAGTCATTAAGAGTAGTAGGTTTTAGGTCGATTAGTACCTCTAACTAGGCATGGCGCACATAAGACATATGTGTTTATTTTTCCTGATACCGTGGTTCGGAAGACATAACCTTGAGTGGGAAGTCCTTAGCGAATATTGCATCGGAACCGACTTTGGATATGGCAGCGCAGTTGAAGACCGTGAAAACACATCAGGTAGCAAATAATGTGATTAGTTTGAGAAAACTGTTAGATGAAGAGGGTAAAAACTAAGACACTAAATTGATACACTCGAGTTAACATTTATCAACATATCTGAATCTGTCTCTCTGTTTACCAGGCCACCGAGTAGTTTAAACAAACTGGAGTCCAAACATATAATGTTACAATTTCCTAGGGGGTCAAAACCTCGGTAAATTTCTAGTATGATGCATGATGCCTTTTGTGCACCAAAAATACAAGAATCCATTTTCTTTTTACAACCTTATTTTGGCACTTCCTACACTTTTTGCATCTCCACGCTCTTCTTCGTGCATTTTCTTTTGTCAAGAATGAACATTTTTATTTTCTCTACACTTACTATATACATAGTGTATAGAGAATGTATTGTAATGCACCCAAAAATTCGATACCGAGGTTTCACCGGAAATACATGTTTTGGGACCTCCTGAATGCAAAAAAAAAAAAAAAAAAAAATAGAAAAAGGTCCATGTGTGTCCGTATGTGCGTGTGTCTGCGGACAGTATGGCTCAAAAGATACGATACTATTTAAAAAAAAAGTCCCCCACCCAATAGTAACCTTTACATGGAACATTTTTTAAAAATTTTGATTTTCTCAAAAATGACTCTAATAATTTGGATAAACATATCTTATGTTTAAGACATTTTTATGACAAATGAAATGTATATCTTGAATTTTCTGGAAATAGCCTCTGAAGACCTCTTCAATTCTGGATTGAAACCAATAATCCAAATCAAATTTTAAGCCACTGAAATGTTATCACACAGGAACGCATCTTTCTTCTCGTTTCTCGTTTGTTAACTCATGGTAAGCAAAGAGATTGGAATTTCAATTGTTTCACAGAGCTACCGGCTTTTAAATCACGAGACTATCGCTTTAGCTTGTGCATTTTCTGATTTCGCTTCTACTTACAAGGAAACTAGTACTAAGACTAATTCTGCTTATGCTTATCTTGATTAGCATGATGCATTTAACAGAACTAATGTTTTGAATAAAAGGTTTGGCTACCGAACAGCTAGAGGGCATCACGTAAATGAAACGCATTAGATTTTTGTCCTTCTAGTTACAAAGAACCAAGTAATAAGGGCAATTTCTGCTAATGTTTATCTCGATTATTATGAAGTAGATAGAAGAATAAGCTTTTTAAGAATACTTTTTTACACCAAGCTACGACTGGATCTATTTCTAAGATGAAGGAACCCAAGAGGGGTGTTCGTTACCTCTGATAGTAGGTTGTTGATGAGGATGGCAGTTTTTCAATGTCGACTCTGAAGCATATTGGACCTTGGGGATTAGGACTGACTTAAAATTACCACCCCAGAGCCGGGAATCGAACCACCGACCATTAGCACTGACAACGAATTCACTGCGCTACCCTGGCGCAGTAGGGTGGTTCATCTTCCACCTCAACTTTGCTGTCCATTATTTCCTGTATCCATCACTTCGTTGTCATATATTACAGGGTTGAAAGACCAGCGACGTTGTTCGGTTGGTTACGGTTGGGCGGTGGTGACTTGAGGGAGAGTAGATGCGTTCTATCCGAAAAGTTAAGGACCCCATCCTTACTTGCCTCGTCTTTCGGATCCGGTCGTCCTTTGTGTCTCTCTCCTTACAACCCTTCCTCCCAGGGATCACACAAATCGCGAAAGGACACAATGTCCTGAGTCCGGTGCTCTGCACCACTGGTTTGGTTCCGATCCGCCTTAATCCTACGTTGGTTTCGGAGGCCCCTCATGATATATACTCTTACTCACCTATTCTGTTATAGGGGCTGTGATATTGTCGATTCCTGTCAGTAACGACCTTTATTCAGCTTAATTATCAAGAAAGAAATTGTGACAATATCGCCTCCATTCAATAAACTATAAATAAATGTTAACAAATTCTAAGTATTTTTTTTGAATAAGCAATAACATGGGATCATCACATAGCGGATGCTTTAACATGAATTGTACTGCAAAAATAACAAACACTGAGGCAAAAAAAAATTGTCTACTTGAGTTAATTTTATTGCATTGCGTAAGAAATTATCTATCACGAAAGTGTCGTTGTGGCAAACAATATTTAAAAAAATCTGACTTGTTCCATTCACATGACTTTCACTACCTTTCCTGCAAACTCTTCTCACAAAGAATTATTCTCTTATCGACACCAAGGTAATCGAGGTAACCATTAGCAAAAATGCTCAGATTACTTTTAAGTAGAAGGAAAATAAGGGGGTACAACAGACTAAAGCAATAGTCAATTCTTTTAAAAGCTGACCATGTGTTTGACAATGGAATTGAAATTCAGTTCTATTTTACATTTCCGGGAGTAAAACAAAAGAGCTGAAATGAAAATGGTCTTCCCTTTTGAGAAACTTGTATTTTAAAATTGAAACCAATAACAGGGAATATCTCGGAAATGGTTAGCTCTATGAAAAAAGCCTTACATGACAAAAGTTGTGTGTTTTAATAAGGACTATATTTTTGTATTGTATTGCTTTGTATATCTCTTTCGGTTTTCCAATTAAGAACAAAGTGGACGTCAATGACTACTCCTAACAAATACAGAATATACGTTTTTTTTGGCATGTAAGTCTATTTAATATACAGCATATCAATCAGAGTGGTGGCGCAATTTTTTGAAAAATATTCCATGTCAAGTGTAACTTGATGTGGAGGAATTTCCTGAAAATCTTCGTGTTGCATCCTTGGAAGATTTGTGTTTAAATACTAAGTTTGTTATTTAATAAACTTCGTTTACTTTATGCAGTTCACAGACAGATGAAAGCGGACCTGTTTTTATAAAAACCTGACGTGTTCCATTCACATAGCTTTCTCTATCGGCTCTGCAAACAAACTATATCTACAAAACATTACTCATTTATATAAATAGGTATGGTTAATCATTATACAATTTATCATAAATGGTGTTATTATTAGCTACTTATAAGCAGAAGGAAAATAAGAGAATACACTAGGCTAACGCGACACTTAAATCCTTTAAAAGATGTCGATATGCGATAGTCATTAAATTTATCTTGTCATGGCCAGGAGTAAGACAAAAGAGGGATGAAACAAATAAGGATCCTGTTTAAGAACAATTTTAATTATTTTAAAACTGATACCACTAACAGGAAATATCTACAAAACGTTCAGCTCTACAGATAAAAATGTATATAATATAAATGGTGAGTTTTAACCAGATCTACGCTTCTCGTGCAGTAAATTTTTCTATCGCTAACTGTCTAGCAGTTCAGTAAAAGGGGCTATTCTTAAGAGATTACCAATATGCAGTTTTTTCCTTCCCTGAAGATGAGAGCGACGTTAGCTCTTGAAAGCTTGGAAATTATTCCAGAATTCACCTGGCTGATAGCCTGAGAAAAGTTATTTTCATATAAATATATTTAATATACGGAATTTCAATAAAAATCGTGAGAGCATGTTTTACAAAATCGAAAATTTTGAACGGTAGTTTGGGAGGAATGTTTCTGAAAGACTTAGAGCCACATTTTTATTAGATGCTAAACAAAGTACCAAGTTTGGTATTTTACTAGCTTTTAATTATATTTGGCGTATATTTCCGCTGAAATCTAAACATCGAATTTTTGGGTGGAATACAATACCTCCTCTACCTATTATATGAAAGAAAGTAAAAAGAAATATGTAACCGATGAGGACTTACCGTTTGAGACAAACAGGTGTTTTAAAACTGAAACAAAAAAACAAAACAAAAAATCTGATATGTTCCATTCACATGCCTTTCTCTACATCTCTGCAACAAATTACTGTTAGAAAGCTCATTCTTCTTTTTACTTCATGCTATTCCAGAAAAAATTACAGAAATAGTCTTATTACCTGCTTCCATGCAAGTAGAAAATATGGGAGTTGCATAGGCTAAAGTATCAGTCCAAATCTGTTTGCTATGTGACTGAAGTTCCTTTGTTTCTATGGATAAGAGTTGACAAATTCCCGTATGAGAAAAGTATAAGTTTTTTAAAGCTGAAACCAAAAACAAGGAATATCTAAAAAACGATTCACTCCACGAAAAACATGTATATGACATAAACTGTGTGTTTTAGTGAGCTCTAAATTTTCTGTTTAGTAGCTTTTTCTCTGTCTGTAACGGTTTACCAGTTATGCAAAATTCTGTAAAATCCATCCAGAATAAAGTGTTCTTCAGAGGCTATTACCAGAAAATTGAACATATACATTTTACTTGTGATGTAAATATATTTAATATACCATATTTTATTCAATCGTTAGAGCCATTTTTCAGAAAAGAACCATTTTGAAAAATGTTCCATGTAAAGAGTAGTTGTGGGGGGGGTTCTTGAAAATATCCTTGTCGCATCGTTGGAAGATAAGAAACTTAAATACCAAGTTTAGTACTTAACAGTTCTTTCGTTTTTGAGTTATGCTGCCTACACACACACACACACACACAGACGGACATGTTTCTAAAAACGCTTATTTTGGACCCGGGGAGTCTCAAAACATGTATTTCCGGTGAAATCACAGTGTCGTATTATTGGGTGTATTATATAATACCTTCTCTATACACTATGTACATAGTAAGTGTAGGTAAAGTAAATATAAATCACATAAATTGTGTCTTTAAACTAGATCTACTTTTTTGTGTAGTAAGTTGTTTTCTATCTCTTACGTTTAACAACTATGCAACAGTCATTCATATTGAATAAGATTTTAGGAATGTTTCCCAAAAAATTCAGGATATACATTTTATTTGTTATGTTCATATATTTAATATACCACATTCTAATCAAAATCGTTGGTGCATTTGTGAGAAAGTCGAAAATTTCGAGAAAAACAAATTTCATGAAGGTAAATTTTTGGGTGTGGAAATGTTTCTGAAAATCATCTAATCTCCTTACTATGTACATTGTACATTTGTGTTAGTTAAATGATAGGGTACTTAGAGTGAAGAGGTTTTCTTGAAAATCTTCGTGTCGCATCCTTGGGCGCGATACTGAAATGAAATACCGAGTTAAGTTTTCGTTTTTGAGCTATGCTGCTCACACACACACGCACACACACACAGTCAGTCACACACACACGCACGCAGACAAAATTTTTGCGAAAATATTATGAAGTATACTGCTTAAAGATGGTAAAGTGAATGTAACACGACTTATTTTTACAAGTACATGGTACATACATTTAGAACATATTGCATTCCACCCAAAAATTCGATACCGAGATTGCACCGTACATTTTGGAGTTCCTTATATCAAAAAACACATTCTTACTTTCTCTACACATAGTGTATAAAGAAGGTTCTACAGTGCATCCAAAAATACACCGAAAATTTATGTTTTGAGACCCCATGAATCCAAAAAGGACATCTTCAGAAAAAATACCAAAAGATACCAAACTTCGTATTTTAAGTTCAGTATCTTTCAAGGAGGTAACACAAATGTTTTCAAGGAATATCGCTACTTCCATTAACCTTTTCATGGGAACATTTTCGAAAATGTTGATTTTCCCAAAAATGGCTCTAATAAATATGATGAAAATACTCTATATAAAGATATTTACATGAACAATAAATAGTACATCTTGAATTTTCTGGAAATAGCCATTGAAATCCTCTTTATTTTGGACGCATTTTCCTAAATTTTGCATAACTATTACACCGTAAATATAGACAAAAACTTACAAAGAATATATTTATTAAAACACACAATTGATGTAGTGTACATTTTTTCGTAGAGTTGACTATTTTTTAGATATTCATTGTTATTTGTTTATTTGCTTCAGTTTTAAAATACTTGTACTTTTCAAATACGGAAATGTGTCAACCCCTAGCAATGCAAAGATACGGATTTCAACCACAAGACAACAAGCTTTTAAAAATTTGACTATTGCTTTAGCCTACTGTGTTCCCATATTTCGTTTCTACTTACAAGAAAAAAAGCAATAATACCATTTCTGCTAAAGTAGATAGAGAGATATACGCTTTTTAACAATAATTTCTTACAGAGGTGTAGAGAAAGGTATGGAAATGGAAGACGTCAGATTTTTAGAAAAAGGTCCGTGTGTGTCCTTGTATCAATGTGTCTGTGAACACGATAACTCAAAAACGAAAAGTAGGTGAAATACCAAATTTGGTATTTAAGTTTAGTATCTTCCAAGGATGCGACATGTTGTGAAAGATTCCTTACCCCAAACTACACTTTGCATGGAAAAAGTTTCGAAAATTTTGATTTTCTCAAAAGTTGCTATAACAATTTTCATTCAAATACCGTTTATTAAATACATTTACATGACAAATAAAATATAGATCTTACATTTCCTGGGAATACCTTCCGAAAATCTTTTAATTCTGGTTGAATTCTGCTTAATTTCACATAACTAGTAAACTATAATAGGTAGACATTTACTACACAAAAACTGTAGGTTTTTTTAAAACAAAAAATTTACTTTTTTCGAGGAATTAATCATTTCCAAGATATTCCTTGTTGCTAATTTCAGTTTAAAATGCTTAAAACTTTTCTCATACGGGAATTAGTCAACTCCAGCATGCAAAGGAATGAATTTCAATCACATAGCAAAAGATTTGACTAACGCTTTAGTTTAATATACTACGTTATTTCTCTTCTAGTTACAAGGAAGCAAATAATAAGACAATTTCTGCTTATGTTTATCTAGATTAGAATGAAGTAGATAGAAGAAGAAGATTTTGAACAATATTTCGTTAGCGAGATGTGAATATAACACGCCAGATTTTTTTTTTTATAATTATTGGCAGGTATAGATTAGCCAGCTATGCTCATTTAAAGTTTTATTTTCTGAAGACCTCAGAAGAAAGGATTGTTAATAACTTGGATGGAACAAAGGAACCTCAGAATTGAACTTGGAAAACTACTTAGAGTTGCAAAGTATACGAAAGCCTCTTGTAGAGTTAATACTTGACTTCTTGACTTTTATCCTGCTGCACGTTAAAGGTTATTGAGAAGGCTCTCACCAAGGCGTATGTTTATTGTTGGAAGTTTTCATCTCCAGACACCTTTCTCCCCTTTTTATTAATGCTCCTCTTTTGCTTCCCCTTTCATAATCCCGACCACTACAAAGAGCAGATTCCACCTCATAACAATGTGTATTAATTAATGTATTGATTGGTTAATTAAGCACTCAATCTACTCCCTTAGATGTGCTTTTCTTGTAAGAAAAAATTTATGATTAAAATATAATTATAAGCGAGAAAATAAGAAGGTAGCACTCAGAACTCCGGGACTAGTAATTATTCATTTAATGACGTAGCTTCAGTCTCACTTTTTAGAAATTAAACAAATTTGTGGGTCTGTCCTGTTGCAGCGTCTTTTTAGTAGGTGTTAACAAACCTTTGTTTATCTCTTTTTAATTCACAATTCAAAAAGGAAAGAAAAAAAGTTGATAAATTTATTTTCTCACAGAAACCATATGCAGGACAGAGTTGAATAAGTAGAGCCAGACTGAAAAATTCAATGTCATAGCCGGGATTTGAACCACGGATCTCCCGGTCTTTATCCGGTTGTTCTAACTCTCAGCTACCATGGCAAAATGCCGGAATAGCATTGAAGTTCTCAACTGACTCGTATGTTTCCTGGTAAACTACAAGGTGATCTTAAATGATTTTGAGATGACAACCCGAATGGCGACCAACAGTGCTGTAAGTCCCAGGATTCATAGCATAGACAACTATTATGTACAAGTGTAATAATTTTAATTGTGTAGAACAGAAGTTGGATAGTAGAGTCAGAGTCAGACTGAAGTTGTGGTTTATCGGAAACATGCGAGTCAGTTAAGAAATTCAATGTAATAACAAATGCCATTGAATTTTTCAGTCTGACTCTACCTATCCAAAAAAAAAAAAAAAAAAAAAATATATATGCAGTAATAATGGGAAAGATAACAATAGTGTTCATTCAAACGTCTTTCTCTATCTGTTCTATAAGTAAACTATTTTCTTACAAAACATTATTCTTTTGTCTACATCACTGGTCCCCAACTGGTGTGCCCCGGCACCCTAGGGTGCCGAATATTGGCTAAGGGGTGGCGCGAGATATTGAGATAAACCAAAATAAATACCGTCTACTTAAGCCTAAAGTTTTGTAATAAAATAAGTCAAATTAATCATTTTCATGCACAGCAGATGGCGACAGTGGTCGATTCATTTCGATTATTCAGTTATACTAGTACTCGACAGATGCCGTTACAGCTAAAACCCTGTCGTACATTCCCGAGACTACTTGCTTCCTCAAGAATATTCTCGACATTTCGAAAGATCAAGATATAAAAGTGCACGCGTTCTGACGCCGCTTTCAGTTTTTTTTGGGTTGATTTATAGTGTTTAGCCATGGTTCATTGATAAATGTAAACGCCAGGCAGTGAAAGTGAACAGTCGGCTTCCACTTTAAGAAGAAAAATTTTACAGCTTCTAACAGATCGTCGAATTCAACACATAAAGAAGAAAAACCAAAGAAAAGAACATATCAGAACAGATATTTAGCGTTTGGATTTACATGGAATAAGAACGAGAAAAGTCTATCCCTGGCGAAACACTTAGCAACGAGGTCTTGGTAGCTAGTAAACTGAAGCGACATCTTACAACAAAGCATCCTAGTGTATCACAGAAAAGTGCTATGTATTTTTCGTGTATTCTAGAAGGGAAGAAGAAAACAGCGTGCGAATGACAAAAAGAATGACTATAGGTGATACTGCTTTTGAAGCCTCACTTAAAATTGCAGAACTGATAGCTAAGAAAAATCTGTTGTGTTCCATACACATGATTTTCTCTATATCTCTGCAACAAATTATTGTTAAAAAGTTATCGTTCTATTTACTTCATACTAATCGAGAAAAAGTCAACAGAAATAGTCCTATTACTTGCTTCCTTGTAAGTAGAAGAGAAATAAGGGAGTACCATAGCTTAAAGTAATAGTCAAAAGTTGGTTGCTATGTGACTGAAGTTCTTTTGTTTGTATGGATAAGAATATTAAATTCCAGTACGAGAAACATATGTTTTTTAAAGCTGAAACCAAAAACAAGGAGTAATTAAAAACGATCTACTCTACGAAAAAAAATGTGTATAATATAAATTGTGTGTTTTAAGGTGATCTACATTTTTTATGTTGTGAGTTTTCTTCCATCTCTTACGGTTTAGCATTTATGCAAAATTTCATAAAATTCAATCAAAATAAAGTCTTCAGAGGCTATTCCCAGAAAATTCAAGATATACATTTTATTTGCTAGGTAAATATCTTTAATATACGAAATTTTAATCAAAATCGTTAAAGCCATTTTGGAGAAAATCAAAATTTTTGAAAAAGGTTCCATGTAAAGGGTAGTTTGGGGTGGGGGAATTTTTCTCAAAATCTTAGTGTCGCATCTCTGAAAGATACTTAACTTAAATACCAACTTTGGTATTTTACCGACTTTTCGTTTTTGAGCTATCGTGTTCACAGTCTCACGGACACACACACACGGACCTTTTTCTGAAAACGCTTTTTTTGGATACAGAGGACCCTAAAACATATATTTCCATTGAAATCTCGGTATCGAATTTTTGGGTGGAGTACAATACCTTCTCTATACACTATGCACTTAGTACATATAGAGAAAAAGAAACCTCATACTCTTGGGGAGGAAATCATAGGCCCTCCATGTAAAGTTACAGTTTCAACAATACTTTCAAACGTTCCTCTCTCCAACAACACATCAGACGCAGGATATGTGAAATGTCATGCAATATTAAAGAACAAATCGTGGAGAAAATAAAAGGTGACAGAATTGATTTAATTGCTTTTCACACAAGGCGTGTATAGGACAGGAGTTGGATAGATACGGTCAGCCTGAAAAATGCAATGCCATAGCCCGGATTTGAACCACGTATCTCCCAGTCTCTAGCCGGTTGCTCTACCATTGATTCTTGTGGTGGAAACTAGAGTCATCCTCTGAAGATGCCCACCGGAGTCAACGGCGAAACGTCAGATGACATTTCATCTAAATGACCACGGCCTACGAACCCGGAAACCTCTACATTTTACTGGACTAATCAAACAAAAATTACAAAAAGCTTCATGCGTTCGAGCGCATGTGTATGTATATTGTGTGCCTGTGTATTTGTGAACAGCATAACTTAAAAACGAAAAGTCGGAACCAAATTTGTTATTTAGGTTCAGCATATTCCAAGAACGCGACATGAAGATTTTCGGTAAAAATATCCTCCACAAACTACCATGGAAGATTTTTTGAAATGCTCTATTTACTGAAAAATACTTCTAAGAATTTTAATTAAGATGCCACATACTAAAGATATTTACATGACAAATAAAATAAACTCTGAATTTAATGGCCATAGCCTCTAAAGTACTCTTCATTCTTAAGATTTGTATCACTGGTAACCGTAGGGAAGGATAGAACACTTGGAGCGACTCGGCACCGGACCTCAGATTATTGTATCTGCGCCCGACGAGGAGACGCCCTCAGGAGAGAGGGATGAGGAGAAGATATACCGGGAGGCCGGAATCAGGAACGACGGCAATGCAATGACAGGTTCGCAACAGTTTCCAGATTGAAGCAACTCGACAGTCGGACAGGTGCACCGGAGCCTTCCGCTCCACGTAGGGTCCAACGTCCTCGTCAGGAGCGCCATCCTGGCAACCATCCGTATTTGGGGACGGAGATATTTACGCTGAACATCCTTTTACCCTGCCACACGCACCGAGCACCATCACTGACACTTCTAAACCTGAAAGAAGCCAACAGGATGAAACGTAGGGGATAAAAGAAACCTACTCAGCATTCGCCTGGCATGATGACTACTCCAATATCATTTAAAATGTCCTTAGCACTTTAAATTAGCACTAATTGACCATAATAGTTGGCCTCGTTATGAAGCACGGGAAACTATGAAGCACGGGACTTAAAGTACTTACGTCATGTATGTCACCATCTCAAAATAATTTGAGAGCACCTTCTGGTCTGGCAGAGCAAATGACGATAGACGGGAAATCCGTGGTTCAAATCCCGGCAAGGGCATTGAATTTTTCAGTTTGATTCTGCCTATCCAACTTTGTAAGAATAGCTTGCTGCAGCATAAGAAGAGAAAATTATATGAATGTAACACATCATACTTTTTAATTCTCTGTCGCTCTTTTGAATATGTAGTGGCTTTTCACGATTGTAGCTAACTAGGATGGACTTTTAAAGAGTTAATTTTTAAATATTTGAGAGTCCAGTTCCTATTGTATTTATAATTTAGACCTACAATTTTTTTTCCTTGGTGCCTGGGATTTTATAACTGATTTTAGGTGTATACTTTATTATTTAATATTATTACTTTAACTACATCATGCTAATCAAGATAAATACTAGCACAAATGTTATTACCAATTTTCTTTTAAATAGAAGGGAAATAAGGGAATACACTAGCCTAAAGCTTTTAAAAGCTGTCGCTAAATAAAGCAACTGAAATTCGAATCTCTTTTGCATTCCCGGGAGTAAACCAAAAGAGAGAAAACGAAAGTTGACTTCCAGCTTGAGAAACAATTAAGTAATTTAAAATTGAAACCAATAAGGAGGAATAGACTGCCTCCATGGACGAGTGGTCAGCGAGCTGACTTCTCACCCGGAAGTCCCGGGTTCGATTCCCTGCTGGGGCTGTGAATTTTTCTTTAGCCAGAATTATTCCCTATCCCCCACAGAGTCTAGAAGTTTGTATGTGCGAGTGAATATGTGTATGTGTTTGAGGAAAATAAAATAATTTTGATTTAAATCAAACGTAAACAACGAGTTGTTTCAAAGTGCAAAGCCCCTGATATGACCTTACATGTTAAAGGGGGCTATATAAATGAAATAAAAAAATAACGAGGAATATCTCGGAAACGGTTGTCAAAAAATGTATGACAAGGTTTGCGTGCTTTAATGAAATCTACATTTCCTTACTTCATTTTTGTCTAACTCTTACCATACTACGTACGAACTATAAAAAAATCCTCCAGAATGAGACCTTCAGAGAATATTCTCAGAAACTTCAAAATATATATTTCGATTGTCATGAAACTATCTTAAACATGTGGCATTTTAATAGAGCCATTTAAAAAAATCAAAATTCCAAAAAATATTTATTTAAGTATAGTTAGGGTTGGGGCGATTTTCCGGAAAATTTTCGTGACGCATCCTTGAAATAAACTAAACACCCACTCCCACACCCACATACACCATACTCGCACACACGCAGACACACACACACATACACACACTCACACGGACATTGTTATAAAAATACTCTTTTGCTTTCGATTCGCTTATTTCCGGTGAAATCTCGTTTCGAGCTTTTGGGTGGAATAAAATACCTTCTCTATCAGCTATGCTCGTTGGAGGTATGTCTTAGAAAAGTTAATAAGCTTTCATTGAATAATGAAATAAACCATAAAGGGTAAAGATAGTATTTTGAATGTAACAATTAACATTATTTAAATGTCTAACCACACCGGATGCAGTTTTCTTGGAGCCTCATTTTAATTTATTCTCACAATCTCTCCCAGAGGTGCTGTTTTTAAAATAACAGTAGCCAATTTGACTGAGTTTGCCTTTTCACTCTCGAAGACACCTTTCTTATATATCATCACCAGCATATTTTATATTGTAATTAAATTTACACGTCACTTTATCAAGAACTAGTTAATTCCAAATTTTCTGCATAAAAGGAATTTTAAGTCAAACCTTAAGATAGCTATGGTACCGATTCCCAAACTGGGATTATGCAGTTTACGTAAATTCTCGAATTTCTTGTTATTTTATGTTAACATTTGACTAAATTTATTAATATACAATTATTTGCTTTAACCAAGTAAAATAATGTTTATTATCCCTGAAATGATTCTGATTATGTACGCCTCGTTTTCAATTTCAATATGTGTTTATCAAAAAAAAAAAAAAAGCCACAGTTGTTCTTACTGGATATACTTTGATCTAGATTTTTGACAAGCTTCTAACACAAGGCATTGGATGGATGTCCTTGGGTGTATGTACTAAATAAGAGAAAGAAGAAGCATAACAATTCTGAAAAAGGAAATGAGAAAATGCAGTAACAAAATGAATATGATGCTTAAGCTTAATAGTATAAGACGAATAAAATTTTCCTTTATGAATTTAAAATCCTTTATTTAAAATTACAGTTATACTATTATAATAATAGTAATAATAATAATAACAATAATAATAATAAATTAACATGAAAATTTGATTTTTAGTCTATTCAGCTTCCAGAAATTGCTCATTCCATCTTCTTAGTGGTCTTCCCAAGTTTATTTTCCCTTTTGGCAAATAATTAATATTTCCATTTTTAGTTTCTTTAGCATGTATACACAATGTACATAGTGGATAAAGAAAATTTATATTTCACCCAAAAATTCGATATCGAGGTGTCACAATAAATGCATGTTTTGATACCCTTAAATCCCCCACAAAATTTATAAACATGTCTGTGTTTATCTTATGTGTTTGTGTGTGTGTATGTGTATGTATGTATGCATGCATGCGCGGGCAAATGCTTCAAAAACAGAAAATCGCTAAGATAGCAAATTTATTATTTAGGTTCAATATCTTCCAAAGATCCGTTACGAAGATTTTGAGCCCAAATTACCTTTAACATGGAAACATTTTCGAGAATTTTTATTTTTTCAAAATTGGCTAAACGATTTTTATTAAATCCCGTATATTAAAGATATTTACATGGCAAATAATATATATATATATACACACCTACTGAATTTCCTGGAAATAGCCTCTGAAGAACTTGTCATTCTCAATGAATTTTTACTGAATTTTGCATAGTTGGAAAACCGCAACAGACGAAAACTTACTATACAAAAGTGTAGATCTTCTTAAAACACACAATTTGATATATAAAATATTCTCGTGGAATTTATAATTTCCAAATTATTCTTGGTCTATGGTTTCAGTTTTAAAATAACTTTTCCCATAGGGAATTTGTGTCAACTGCTCGCCATGCAAAGAAATGTGCTTTAGTCACATGACAACCAGCTTTTAAAATATTTGAATATCGCTTTAGCTTAGTGTGTTCCCTTATTTCCCTACTACATACAAAGATGCAAGTTATAAGACAATTTCTGCGAATGTTTATATAGATTAGTATGAAATAGAAGAATAAGCTTTTAAACAATAATTTGTTTGGGAGATGTAGAGGAAGTCATGTGAATGTAGACATAAGGTTTTTACCTAGATTATTTAATAATGCCATTCATAGTTCAATTTGGAGACCTATATACTGTTTGTGGATCACATAAAAGCTTTTGAGAAATTAATAGACAAAAACTATGGGATATAATCGCTGAAAACGGATATCCTCAATACCTAAATTTGATGATAAAGACAGTGTATTAAGCAACTCTTATTAGTAGAACGTTTTATGACAGAAGCTATCATACTAGATGTAAGACATCTACCCGAGTAAGCCCTGCCCAACTCTCCAACATATGTGTATAACTATAGGCGCAGATGTTGCCGAATGGCAAGCGCAGTTGAAAACAAACTTTAAATTACGCCGAGCCGTCCTAAATGCAGTCATATTCGCAGTCGTTCTGGCTGACACTGATGAGAGACTATAACTAGCTTTGTACCAGGTCGATAAAACAATGCTGAGGTACAATTTAGTTCTTTCACAGGGAAATCAAAGGTAATGAATGACCTTTATTGGTAAATATTCATCCTGATCAAAAATATTTCTAAAAATCGAAGAACTAGAGATATATTTCAACTTTCTATAATGTGACTTTTCAGAAAAACTACATACATATGTGGGTGGCTCTATAAAACAAGCATTGAAAAACATAACAAGAAGAGATACTATATTAAAATTTTATAAACCTTATGGCATTTTCCTTTATATCCTATAGAACCAAGATCAGGGCCATGACAGGAATGTTAAAAGAATAAAGACAGGTGGTCGAAATGAAGTTTTCGAGGTACTTGGCTGTTTATAGTGTTAAAACATCACAATAAAAGTGAAACAATAGGTGAACATTTTTTTTTAAATATTTAATATAGATGAACAAAATCAGACAATATATAATGAAATGGAAAGACCATATTTCTCGAATGTCAGAAAAAAAGATTGACAAAACAGGCTTTGCAATATAAACAGTTGTACCAGTAAGTTGGAGGACGAGAAAGACGCTGGGAAGATCCCTTCTGAGCCGAAGGAGGAATATTTGACCTATCTTGAAGGTTTATGATGGCGAACTTCTAATTTTTCCCAATTTCTTCATTTCTAATATGTATCCGGCTGTACAATTTAAACTTCTTATTAGAAAGAAAAAATTAATAAAGGATCCACATTTATTTTCATTTCTAGCTCTAAGAAATTTCATTTCTGCCGACTCTTTCCTTCTCATTTGAACTTGGGTTAATGTTCAGCAGGATGGGTAAAGCCGTTGTTTTATATGTCTTAATTATAATTTCTCGTCTAACTTTAATTTTTCAACGCACGTACTATTGTAATTCAACGCGTCTATTTCTATTTAGCTTTACTTCCAGGCCATTATTCTTCGTGTATGTTATTGTATTACACAGGTGATTGAATGCCTTACTTCTTTCTATTACATTATTTTCAAGCACCATTTTTATTACATATCCTATTTTCTTATATGGATATTGGTATGTTTTATTATTTAGCCAGTTCTTAATTTATATATTACTTCTGGGACACTATATTTTGAAGAAACCACTATGGTCATCCGTAAATAATAATGTAGTACAATTAATGTACTTATTATGTCTATTTAAAATAGTCATTCGTAATGAATTCTCCAATATAGTATTAAATAAAAATGATGACAAAGAACACCCTTGTGTTATCCCTTCATCTACTGTAGCTCTTACACTATTTTTGTTTTCTGTGTATAAGTATACATATTTTTTATTCAACATGTTAGTTTTCTCCTTACTTTACCAAATGCCTTGTGATATCAATAAAAAAATAATATGATTTTGTTCCCTTCTTTTCACTGTTAACTGAGTAATTGTGAATACGCAGCCCTTATAGGATCTTCCTTTCCTAAATCCATGTTTAGCTTTCAGTATTTTGGTTTCGTTAGTACCTTAGTCTTCTGACAATAGCTTCAGCATAGATTTATAGCTTTGTTTAACAATCTTACAGTATAATAACAATAAAAAGTTTCTTTCCAAAATTCAGAAATAATTCTGACATTTTTATTTTTTGTTATTTTTCTCTTCCTCCCTCTCCTTTTATCACTTCATGGAATTAACCTTATTGTTACGCCTGTTTCCACATGCAGTAATTAGTGAATCCTTCCATCTGTTCAAAGGACGGCCAACTTTCTAAACGTAAAGAGTATTCTGCCAATTATACTATTCCGGTAATATAGTATTCCGGAATTATGGTCTATTCAAATAAATTAAATATATTTGCGTCCCTTCTTATGAAATCACAAAAAGGTTTCATCCATTGAAGTATAACCAGCTACTGAACACAGCAACATTTATTCTGCTACTTCTATCCTGTGCTTCTTCGATCTCTATAGTTTTCGTTTCCGTACATCAATTTTATCAATGTTCTTTATAAAATTGCATTCCTTATTATTCCTTTTATTGTTGCATATGTTCTTTAAAATGTGTTTAGATATTATTTCTTGTAATAGTATATGTTATAATCTGAACTATTGAACTTCTTTATTTAATGTATTTGTCATTTATCATACTTTTATACTTATGTGGGTTGTTCCATTAAAACTGCCACTTTTTTATTTTTGAAAAGCTTTTTTTGGATGCTACGTTTGTACATCGTTATTTTTGTCGACTTCTGACATTACTTTAATCATCTGCAATGAACGTTGTTTTAATATTAGAAAGCTCTACACAACCAAAAGAGTTTTGTTTTTGCTTAAATTTTTTTTTTGGGGGGAGGATTATCAAAGGCCTACAGCAGCAGGGCACATAGAATATCTGTTGGCAATTTTGCAAGTCATGTGATTTTCTTCTGATGCGAGAAATGACAAGCGATAGCCGCTCGTCTTTTGTTGTTTAACCCCAGAAGCTGCCTGCAGAGGCGCTCGTATCAGTGTGTCAGTGCGAGCAATCAGTTGGGCGTCACAATAACGTCAGCACTCCGTCACCTTGCAGGCTAACGGGAGGTAAGGGGACAGTATCCAGTTCGGAAATTCTGTTTGATGAAATATGCAGAAGACACCGCGCGAACGTATAATAGGGGGGCGGTTTATATCGCTGATATGGCGCTGACATGCATTGTTGGGCATCAATACGGCTTGCTGGATTGTGGACACACATTTCACTGCTCCAGAGGGGAGGGGGTGTAAATGAACGGCGGTAAGCCATGCACACTCGCCCCCTCCCTGCTCTCCACTTTATAATAATAGTTGACATCAAAATACAACACCCCCACTCCTCCCATTGCCCCTTTCTCTTACAACGTCCCCTTCTCCGCTACCTTCACCACCCCTCTTTGCTTTCTCTGTAGCTTTATGTCGTTTGAATATTGCAGGAGCCATCTTGGTTATAGTAACTTCCTGTCTATATATATTCCAGTGGTGGTTAACTTGACATGTGCTTCTAATTAACTTACCTGCTGCTGCTGCTGCTGTTGCGATTGGAAACTTGTCTTTTGTGTGCCGGCAAACGGGGTGGAGGTACAATTACACGACACCTAACTCCTGCTCCTGTTGTCAGAATACAGTTTAATTAAACGTGCTTGCTCACACGGTGTCCATTACGTCCATATCTCTTTAGCTCTTACAAAACTAATTTCTACAATATACTCCTAGCTTTTTCTTAACTTTTCTATGAGCGAAATAACAGCAGATGTGATAACTTAAAAACCAATATATTATTTTATCTACCAGATAATTTACACATGTATATATAGTTTATAGACTATACCAACTAGGAAAAATGTATAATTTAAAAATATCAAAGAACAAAACAAAATGGAAAATTTCCTCTACGTTCTAAAAAAGTAATAGAACATTAAACGTTAGAACAAGTCTCGCACTTTGAATATTAGGATGCAATGTAAGCTGGGATGTTGATACAGAGAGAGAGAGAGAGAGAGAGAGAGAGAGAGAAAACTTAATAAATTTCAATCAATATGTGGAACAATAAACAGAACGCTGCAAAATAAAATAACAAAAGATACAAAAATGAAGTTTTATAAGATAATGGCGGCTCCAGTGTTGATGTTTGATAGTGAATCATGCACCAAGGAGATAAAATAAAAATACAATCAGCAGAAATGAGGTTCCTCTGTAGAGTTAAAGAGTGTAAAAAGAGATCATTTGAGAATTGGAAAGTTACAATATAAATGATAAAATATAGGAATATAAAGAAAACTGGATAAGCTATGTATACCGCATGGAGAAAGGAAGAATACCAGCTTCGGCAAATATCTATTAGCCTAGAGGGAAGAGAGGTTCAGGACGTGCAAGGAAGAGATGGAAATGGAAGCATGGTTGTGAAGATGGAACATGCATTATTGCCTAATCCCTAAAGTCAGAACAAGTGGACGTAGTAAAAAGATCAGATACTGCATTCCATCCAGAAATTCGATTTTGAAATTTCACCAGAAATACTATTTTTGAGGACCCTCTAATCCAAAAGAAAAATAGAATAAAGGTCGTTATATATATATATATATATATATATATATATATATATATATATAATGTGTGTGTGTATGTTTGTGCCTGTGTGGACAGCATAGCTCAAAATGTAAATGGCATGTTGTTTATGGACACTCTTTAACTACTGTGGTTCTCAGCGTGCCATTTTAAATTGGGCGTGAAGGACCGCTTAATTTTGCTTAGAGGCCTCTATATCAGGCTTGAGGTTCTTTTACGTGCCGTAAATTTACGACACGGCACCAACTACTTTATTTTCCTTCCGAGTGAAGCCTTGCTAAAGATTTTTACACCCGAAAAAAGCCATCGTCCTCTGCCGGGTTTGAACCCGCGACCTTGGGTATATGAAGTTAGCATGGTAACCATTTCACCATGGAGGGCGACGCATAGCTCAAAAGTCGGTTAAATGCCAAACTTGCTTTTTAAGTTCAGCATCCTCCAAGAATGTCTCAAAATTGTATTCCAACCAAAAAAAAAAGTATAACATGATTTCACCGGAAATACAAGTTTATAGGACCTCCGAATAAACAAAAAGCATTTTAAGAAAAAGGTTCGTGTTCTTATATTTTTGTGTCTGTGGACAGTAAAGCTCAAAGTCGGATGAATACTAAACTTTATGTTTAAGTTCAGCATCTTTCAAGGATCCGACACCGAGATTTTCAAGAAAATGTCCCCAACCCCTATTACCCTTTACATAGAAAATGTTTCTAAATGCTTGAATTCCTCAAAAGTGACTTCAACAATTTAATTAAAATAAAATATTAAAGCTATAAGCATGATAGTAAAATGTGTATCTTGAATTTTCCAAGAATATCCTCTGAAGACCTCTTTATTCTGGATGACTTGCATAACTGGTATTTGTTCCTACAGGTTGCATACGGCATTGCTTAAATCCTCCTCTGCCCCTTTCGAGAAAAATAACCTCATTACTTCGTCATATTTCTCTAGATCCTCTTCAGAAACCTACAACCTTTATTTGAAATTATCTTCATGATGTCTTTTGTGTTCCCTCCAACTCTTTATAACAATAACTTAACTGTTAGCCCTGCAATGAGCATACAAAACATAAACTCTACGAATATATCCAACATATTATATCTTGCAGAGTTTAACCAATAGACACATTATTTCGACACAGTATGAATCCAAAATATTGTACGTAATCAGGAAAGTGGTAATTTATATTTTACGAATGTTATTCGTCGTCAAAAAACAAAATGTTCTATACAGTAAGTATAACTACAATTTTCAATGAGATTCTACCTTTCTAACCTTAGTTTATACAAGAATATGTGAACCATAATTATTATTAATTATAGTTACGCCTGGGGATTTAAGTGCGTACGACATTGTAAGGCATCCTCGCAGTATAGAATATCAAATGAATTTGGGAACGACTTTTGGTTTGGAGCAAAATGTGGGTCAGTTAAGGAAATTAATATTGTACCGGCATATTACGGAGGTGGGTTAGAGAAACGGCACAGAAAACAGAAGATCGTGGTTCAAATCCCAGCTAGGGCATTGGATTTTTCAGTGTGATTCTGTATTTCCAAAATATATATTTATTTCTTCTCATAACTGACTTTTGGTCTAAATATTTCTATTGGTACTTTGATATTAAATATTTATGCTCTTTTTGCCAGAAGTGAATATTTAAGAGCATAAATAGTTGAAAATTGAACAAAATTCTACATACTATATACTTAAATCTAATTTTACATGTTATAATGAGTGTGTGTGTATGTGTGTGTGTGTGTGTGTGTGTGTGTAGGGAGGGACATTCTGTTGATTTTGATAATCTGTATATTATGAATAGCTTCTAACTTAAACTCATAAGGAACTAAAATACCAACGATCTCTTGTGGGTTATCGTTTTATAAACTTCTTTAAAACATTTACTTTCTTATCTGATTTATGTTTATCGAGAATCATGTTTGGAGTTTTTCTTTCATTATAAATTTCATTGTAGGTGCAATGGAGATAATGAAGGGTGAAACAGTTCTCTAAAAAGTGGATCCCTGTACACTGATTTCAAATTCCATACACTCTGATAGCTTGCTGATAAACATAATTGTTATAAATATTAATATAAATTATAAATATTATTTAATTGTTTTGTTTAATTGTTTGTTTTCTTTCACACAAGCCGTGTGTAGGTCAGGAGCTGGATAGTGACTCTACCTATGGATTGAATTTTTCAGTCTGACTCTACCTATCCCACGTAATCCTTGAGTGTAGAAGAAGAAGGTAGAAAGTGAAGGCATATGGGTATGCATAAACGGTCTACGCCTCAAAACCAAAATGTTTTTGATTAGTGCTGCCATCTCTTGTTTGGAAAAAATACTAATACTTTATGCATGGTCCAATGCCAAAAAAGCTTGATTGACAGTAAATATAACAATTTTATTTCTTGCGATCATGTCTCGTTACAAAATGAGTATGAAAAATCCAAAATCCCCAACTTCATCAAATCTGAAATATGTACCTGAATTACTTAATTATGTGTCTCTAAGCTTTCGTAAATATTAGAGAGATCCTTCATTTATGTCTGGTGAAGTTAATGATGTTAATAAAAAGAGTTACTGTTTTGACTTACCTAATTTTGATTTAGTGTCTCAAATAGGCCAAACAGGTATTTTTATAATTAATCTCTCATAAGCACTAATTCAATGAATCTAAACTTAATGTGTAAAATAATTAAGATATGTAGCCTAAGTTATGCTTCATTGAAAACAAAGAATATTAATAATATAATATGATTGTTAAACCATAAGTACAATACAATAAATTGAAATATCTTAGACCTACATAAAATAATTTGATGTGTTCCATGCACGCGACTAACTATTGTTACAAAGATTAATCCATTATCTGTATCGTGGTAATCGAGATAAACATTAGCATAAATGGTTGTATTAGTTCCTTCTTAGCTGAAGGTAAATACGCTAATACATTAGGTCAAGCCATAGTCAAATCTTTTGAAAAGGCGGTCGCTATGTGAAACAATGGAAATTCGCTTTGCACGGTCAGGAGTAAAACAAAAGAGATGAAAGGAGAATTTTTCTCCCGTTTGAGAAACGTTCAAGCAGCTTAAAATTGAAACTAATAACAAAGAATACCTCGGAAACGGCTAACTATACAATAAATGTATGTGACCTAAATTGTGTGTTTTAACGAGAATTACATGTTTATGTAGTAAGTTTTAGTCCATCAGATGCAGAATAAACAGGACTTCGGATGATATGCCCAGAAAATTCAAGGTCATATAAATATCTTAATATACGGCATTTTAATAAAAATCGCAAAATTTATAAAAAGAATAAATCAAAATAAATAAATGAACTAAGTTATATTTATAGACGCTCTGTAACTACTGCGGTTCTCAGGGTTCAATTCTATACTGGGCGTGAAAGATCGCTTAATTTTGCTCAGCGGCCTCTTTATCTTTTATGTACCCTAAATCTACGACACGGAACTAAAGCCTTTACTTCCCTTCCGAAGGAAGCAATGCTAAAGATCTTTACGCCCGGAAAAATCCACCGCTCTCCACCGACCAGAGACTAGCATGTTACACCTAGACCACTGATTTCCATGTAAAGGGTAATTTTGGGTAGGAGAGATTTTCTTGAAAATCTTTATGTCGCATCCTTGGAAGATGGTACATTTAAATATGTATCAAATGTACCTAACGATCTTATAGATTTTAGCTATGGTGTCCACAGACAGACACATACTGACATTTTTATAAAATTGCTTTTTACTTTTTCTACACTTACTATGTACAAAGTGTATAAAGAAGGTATTGCACTCCACCCAAACATTCGATACCGAGATTTCACCGGAAATACATGTTTTATGGTCCCCTGAATATTAAAAAGTCTTATGTGTTACACTCACATGACTTTCTCTAGCTGTTCTACAAACTTCTTACATAAGATTATTCTTCTTTCTGCACCTTGCTAATCGAGGTACTCATTAGCATAATGTTCTTATTATTTAGTTCCTTGTAAGTAGGAAGAAAATAAGGGAATACACTAGGCTAAACCGATAATCAAATGTTTTAAAAGCTGTCGATAGGCGATTGTCATTACAAATCGCTTCTTTTCTTGGCTAGGAGTAGAACAAAAGAAAAACGGATACTCCCGTCTCAGAAAAGTATAAGTATTTCACAACTGAAACTAATAACAATGAATACCCCGAAAACGGTAAGCTCCTCGAAAACGATAATGTATATGACATAAGCTGTGTATTTTAACAAGACCTACATATTTTGTACATTAAGTTTTTGTCTATCTCTTACGGTTTACTAGTTTGCTAAATTAAGCAAAATTCATCCAGAATAAACAGGACTTTAGAAGCTATTCCCAGAAAATTCAAGATATACATTTTATTTGTCAGGTAAATATCTTTAATATACGCTATTTTAATCAAAATCGTTAGAGCCATTTTTAAGAAAATAAAATTTTTCGAAAAAAGCTCCATATAAAGGATAGTTTAGGATTCTTCTCAAAATCTTCGTGTGGCATCCCTGGAAGATACTGAACTTAAATACCAAGTTTGGTATTTTAGCTACTTTTCGTTTTTGAGCTATCGTGTTCACAGACACACGGACCTTTTTCTGAAAATGCTTTTTTTTAATACAGGGGGTTCTAAAACATGTATTTCTGGTGAAATCTCGGTATCGAATTTTTGGGTGGAATACAATACTTCTCTATCCCTATGTACATTGTACATACGGGGCTAGAGAAAGTAAAAAGCATTTTTAGACAAAATCCGAACCTGTGTGTCCGTGTCTTCGTGAAGACGATAACTCAAAAACGAAAAATCAGTAATATACTAAACTTTATATTTAAGTTAAGTATCTTCCAGGGATGCGACACGAAGTTTTTGAATAAATTCCCCATCCCAAACTACCCTTTACATGGAAAAATTTTCGAAAATTTTGATTTCTTCAAAAGTGGCTCTAGCGATTTTGATTAAAATCTCTTATATTTAACATATTTACATGCCCAATAAAATGTATATCTTGAATTTGCTGGCAATAGCCTCTAAAGACCTCTTTATTCTGGATGACTTTTATTGAATTTTTTATAACTGGTAAGCCGCAAGGGAAAGACAAAAACTTACTACACAAAAATGTAGATCTCGATAAAATACACAATTTATGTCATAAGCATTTTTTTCGTGGAGGTGACCGTTTACGAGATATTCCTTTTTATTCATTTCAGTTTTAAAATACTTACACTTCTCTCACCCGGAAAGTTGTAAACTCCAGATCCTGCATAGAAACGCATTTCAACCACATGGCAACTAGCTGAAAAAAGATTTGACTTTCGATTTAGCCTAGTGTATTCCATTATTTCCCTTCGGTACATATAGTAGTTGGCACATATAGAGAAAGTAATGCGCTTGAAGTGAGTGTTGTAACACTCACTAATAAAATATACCTCGGTGTGAAGTAATGCTTATTTGTTGGTATGTAAAAACTATTTTTACTTTATCTACACGTGCTATTTACATAATGTATAGAGAAGGTATTGTAATGCACCCACAAATTCGATACTGATTTTTCATCGAAAATACATGTTTCGAGACCCTCTGAATCCAAAAAAAGGCATTTTTAGAAAAATGTCCGTGTGTGTCTGTATGTGTGTGTGTATCTGTATGTGTGTGTGTCTGTCTGTCAGTTGGCAGCATAGCTCAAAAACGAAAAGTTCGTTAAAAACCAAACTTGGTATTTAGGTTTGGTATCTTCCAAGGATGCGACACGAAGATTTTCAAGAAAATACCCCACCCCCAACTACCCTTTACATAGAACTTTTTTGGATTTTTTTTATTTTCTAAAACATGGCTCTATCGATTTTGATTAAAATATTGTATATTCAAGATATTTACCTGACAAATAAAACGCATATCTTCAATTTTCTGGGAATAGCCTCTGAAGGCTACTTTATTCTGGATGAATTTTACGGAATTTTACATAACTGATAAACCGTAAGCGATGGACCAAAACTTACCACACCAAAAATTTAGAGCACATTAAAGCACACAATTTATGTAATATATACTTTTTCGTGGAGTTAATCGTTTTTTAGATATTCCTAGTTATTGGTTTCAGCTTTGTAAAACTTATACTTTTCCATACAGGAATTTATCAGTTCCTGTCCATACAAACAAACGTACTTCAATCACGTAGCAACCAGCTTATAAAAGGTTTGACTATTGATTTAGCCTATGCTACTCCCTTATTTCCCTTTTACTTACAGGGAAGCAAATAATAAGACTTTTTTCTGCTATTTTTTTCGATTAGCATTAAGATAGTGGATTAAAGTTTTTAACAATAATTTATTGTAGAGATGTAGAGAAGGTTTTGTGATTGGAACACATCAGATTTTTATTTTTCACTTGCCTTCAATTTATTTTGGGAAAATGCGAGCGCACATGTATCCTCACGACAAAAGAAATGAAATCGAACCGCCGATTAAGACCACGCAAGAAGACTATGGGCAATGAAAGAGGAATCCTGAGCGATGGAAATGTAAATGGCGCATGTATGAAGTGAGAATAGCACACCTGGTGCTTCAGCCTAGACATGACCCATCCCACCACGACGGAAAGCCAACAAACAAGAAGACCCAGCGTTCTGCAAGTAGTTTATACATCCGCTTAGAGGCGTGGAAGCTGCCTCATGAATGATTCAGATCCGTGTGTTGCGGGTCACCGGATACCTCAGGATGAGGTCAAGACCAAGGCAACTTGTTTACATGGCCTTCCTCCCACTGGTAATTTAAGTGTAGATTTCCTCCCCGGCTGCAGAGTAACAGCCACCCTTAATCTTTGCTTAACTAATGTTGCGCAGCGACATTTTACGAGACGCTACCTGTGAAGTTTTAACACGAGCGCAGTTAGATTTATGCTCTTCTTATTAATAACTATTATTTTAAAGTACTTAAAATGGACTACTGCAAGGGCATCACTGTATTATTATCTTTAGAAATATATAACATAATAACAAGTATTATTCAGTCAGTTTTCAATGTTATTCACATCTTCTGTAAGCAAAATATTAATTGAAAGTCATTCGTGAATTTTCCGAATCCTCTCCTCCAACCACCATTCTTCAATTGTCTTCTCTCCATCGCTTTCATATTTCACGTACATAGTAGGTAGTTTTCCTACCTTCTCTAGCACAATGTGCCTAGGGATAGTGGAGATATTGTATTCCACCCAAATATTCGATGTAGAGATTTCACTGGAAATACATGTTTTAGGGTTCCCTGAGTCAAAAAAAAAAAGTTTTAGAAAAAGGTCCTTGTGTGTGTCTGTGGACAGCTTAGCTTAAAAACAAAAAGTCCGTTAAATACCAAACTTGGTATTTAAGATCAGTGTCTTCCAAGAATGCAACGCGAAGATTTTCAAGAAAATCTCCCCACCCCCAGCTACTCCTTACACGGAAAAAAAATTCGAAAATTGTGATTTTTCTCAAAAATGATAAGGACATTTTTGGTCGTAAAACTCCTTAGCATGGCTTTCTTCGGAATAGAAATAAAGTCGTAAAATTTAAAATTTTCGGGCTGTTTTGCCCTAGAAATATTTTAACTGAACATATTTTAACCTACAGACCACGGCAAAACAGCCCGAAAATTTTAAATTTTACAACCATGGACACCGGCCGTGAAAGCTTACGCATATATAGAAATAAAGTCGTTAGTCGCAGGTAATGTTTATTTGTACGTAATTAAGCTCCTACATTTTAAAAATGGTTTCTGGAATAAAGGGCGCCATTTTCGCGTCCGGATGTGGTAATTTATTCCTACATGCCATCTACGGGCAACGGATTGATTCCTGATCACCAAGACGCATAATGGTGAAATAAGCGTCCCCCTGCTCCATTTAGGAGTTACAGGAGCTAACTATACGTCCGCATCTTGTATTCATATGATAAGGTTTCCTTGTTAAGTGTTGGTACAGTTCATAGCGTAGGATTCAGATGGCGGTGAGAATATGTCAACACGACGAAGAAAAATTGGCAGTGAAGATGATGCCTGTTATACAGTGTGTTCATTTTTGGCGTGATTTTCTGCGCGCCGATAGAGCAAGAGGAACGTGATAGTATTAATGCCATAGTGCTTTCTCTACCGAGAAAAAACAGTGGTTGTTTGTGGAAGAGAAATAGCAACCTCTACCTAGAAAGAGCGCAAAAGCGAAATCAAACCACAGAAAGCACGTAACTAACCACAATGGTTGCGTTACTAATAACGGCGCAGTAATGTATAACATTAAAAAGTTGCTCTGTTCTTTTTTGACAAGTTGAATATGAATATATCTTGTGAGAATGGTTGAGTGTTGTTCTGCTTTACAAGGAGCGACCTATAAGTATGATTTATTCACTACATAGATACTCCTACCATCAAGCATGAACACCTACCCCTAAAGAACAGTTCTAGTTTCCTCACCAGGATAACAACATATTAAGTGGGGTCTCCTGCCACTAGAAAAGCAGTAAACAACACCCCGCATCTGGAGGGCATTCATTACATTAATGCAACACATTCTGTCACTAGAGGACAATACATAAACTTGCTTCATGGGCGATGGTATTTACGGGCGGGAAATCACAGTTAAAATGAATAACCAGTACTTATAGATTACACAAATTACACTTATTTTACTTAATATAATTTAAAGAGGTTTATTTATATATCCGCCACTCGGCTTACCTCTCTTTTTAATATTTAACGATAAATGATATTAATTAAATGGAAAACATTATGTTACTGACCGGGATACACTTATAACACTATAGGGTTAACACTTTGGTTTCCATCAGATGTGCAGATTATTATGCAAGAGGATTGCACTAATGTAATGAATTATTGAAATGCAGTTATTATGGAATTTGATGAACCATCCTAAATATTGGAAGTAGCGGAGAGTATAACAGAATTACTACCAAAGAAGTCAAGGGAACAGAACAAAGTATCATGTCAGTGGCTTCTTCAATGGTACAAGTATCACAACCCCTTAAATAAATAAAATTATATATAAATATATGTGGCGACCCGAAACAACAGCTAGGTTAAACAACAGGAAAATATTTATTTACAAACGCAACACAGACGTGCCGGGATTGTCATAATAGATATGGTAGCCGGAAGACTGATACAGATAAAAGTTACATTACAAATTAAAGTATTAACACAATTCATTCCGCTACCAAGGCATCCTAAACTGATGGTTGTTAACAATGTAGCATCGGGCGACCAGTACGTACGTCCTAGCAGTGATTCAAAGACTCCTGACTCAAAACACTGACTGTGGCTAGTTTTCTCTATCGTCGCGTTCGCCTCATCTGAGCGTGGCGATAGAAGATGCTAAACCACGTCAATGATTGGATGCTTAATCTGGCATATATTGTGTCAACCCACCTATTTATATTAAATGGCATTAAAGAAACAAACAATGCTTACACGACAGCCCCCCAAATAATAAATATATTCACACTAACAACCTCCAATTTACTACAAAAGATAAGAAACCAACAAACAGATTATAGTGAAGCGCTGCCATTAGGACAACTTTAATATAAAGCAAAAACATGTGGGGAAATTCCATCATGACCAAACTATGCCTCACATCAACAGAAACGTTATTGAGCACCACTAACTATTAGTATACTTGAAACCGATCTGTAAAGGTTAGAAGCCAATACGATCATCAGAAGCATACCGACCACCACAAATACGAAATAGTTTTTAAAAATCTGATGTCCATTCACATGTCTTTCTCTATTTATTATGCAAAAATATTACTGAAGTTTATTCTTCTATATATTCATGCTCATCGAGATAAAAATTAGCAGAAATGCTTTAATTACTTAGTGCCTTGTAAGTAGAAAAGAAATAAGGCAATATATTAGGTTAAAGCGATAGTCAAATATTTTAAAAGCTGGCCCCCAAGACCACGGCTTTAAACACGAACCACTCGTAATATATTAAAAAATATATCACTCAGCAGAATATATAACTCTGCTAGTATTCCATTGACCATCACCTATTTTATTGTATTTTTATTGTAGTTTAACGTCTTTTCTTAGATCATATCCGACGATGAATGAAATGATGGTCAAATGGCCCGGGTCGGTGGAGTTTAAAGCCACAAAATTCGTCTTCTCAGAAAAGGGAAAATCCCGAGTAACTCAGCCTTAGTGATTCGAACTCGCGACCTTTTGAATGTGAGAGAGATACGCTAACATTACAGTACTCAGTATCAGCTTGTTTGCATACGTAAGCAGAGGTTTAATTTAATGACGGATTATGAAATTACTTGTAAATAGTTTTGGGAAAACTAGAAGAAATTTTACGAGTAGCAGACTGGATTAACTTGGAATTGTTGCAAGGAAACATATGATACATCAGATTTCTTCAATGATGCAAGGTGAAAAACCTGATGCGTTTCATTTACATGGCTTTCTCTATTTTATAACAAATATTTTTACCGAGCTTGTGTTTTATTTATACGTATATTAATGTGTAATTTTTCTTGGTTCTGATTTGAATTCATTTATATTTTATTTGAAATTGATTTTTATTGCTTTATTGTAACTACTTCATGCTAATCCAGGTATTATTACTTATTACTTAGTTCCTTATAAGTAGGAGGGACATAAGGCATTAGGCTAAAGCTATAGCTTTGTGCTATGCTATTGAAATTCGGTTATTTTTGCATGACCAGGAGTAAAACACAATAATTATGTCATTTACGTTTTTCTATAGAGCTGACCATTTCTGAGATATTCCTAGTTATTAGTTTCAGCTTTAAAATACTTTTCTCATACGGGAATTTGTCAACTTGTAGCAATACAATCATTGGAATTTCAATCACATAGCAACCAGCTTTTAAAAGATTTGACAATGGCTTTAGCCTATAGTACTCTTATTTCTCTTTTGCTGTCAAGAATGCACATAATAAGACAATTTTTGGTAACTTTATCTCCATTAGCATGAAGTAGATGGAAGAAAAAGCTTTTTAACCGGAAGTAGAGTTTGTCATGAAATAGAAAAAAGCCATGTAAATGAAACTCTCAGTATCGAATTTTTAAGTGGAATGCAATACTCTCTCAATACACGTACATAGTATACAATCTGATGTGTTCCATTCACATTAATTTTTCTAAATCGCTGTAACAAACTATTCTTACCGAGCCTATTATTCTATGTTCTAAGATAAAAACATATTCCCATTTGAGAAAAACATTTTAAAATTGAAACCAATAGCAATAAACATCTCGGAAATGTTAACTCCACAAAAAATCTATAGGTTTAAGTAAGGTTTGTCTATATCTTGCAATCTACCATTATGCAAAAGTGAGTTAGAATGAACAGGTTTTCAGAGGCCATTGTCAGGAAATATAAGATATAAGTTTTATTTGTCATGTACATATTTTAGTATACGGTACAGCCATTTACAGCCATTTTTGAGAAAACGAAAAATTTAGAAAACATTTCCAACTAAAGGATAGCTTGGGGTAGAGGTTTTTATCTAAAATCTTCGTATACTAAACTTAAATACAAAGTTTGGTATTTGATGGACTTTTTGTTGTCGAATTATGCTGTCTAGATACACTCAAGTATACACATAGACTCAATTTGGAACTTTTATGGAATATTGGTATCAAATTTTGGGTGGAATAAAATACCTCCCAACTTATATACAAGTATATACGATTAGGTAGAAAAAGTAAAAAATCTGATGTGTACCATTCACATGACCTTCTCCATATCCCAGCAACAAATTATTCTTAAAAAGCTTATACTTCTATTTACTTCATGCTAATCAGAAAAAAATTAGCAGATATAGTCTTATTACTCGCTTCCTTGTAAGTAGAAGCAAAATAAGGGACAACCGTAGGTTAAAGTGATAGTCAAAAGCTGGTTGCTGTCAATGAAGTTCCTTTGTTTATATGGATAGGAGTTGACAAGTTCCTATATCAGAAAAGTATATGTTTTTCATAGCGGAAACCAAAAATAAGGAATGTCACAAAAACGACGAACTCCACGAAAAAAATGTTTATAACATAAATTGTGTGTTTTAAAGTACTCTACATTTTTTGTGTAGTAAGTTTTTGTCCATCTCTTACGGTTTAGCAGTCATTCAAAATTTAATAAAATTCATCCAGAATAAACTACTCTTCAGAGGCTATTCCCAGAAAATTCAAGATATACATTTCATTTTTCAGTTCAATATGTTTACTATCCGAAATTTTAATCAAAATCGTTAGAGCCATTTTTGAGAAAATCAAAATTTTCGAAAAAAATTCCATGTAAAGGGTAGTTGGGGGTGGGGGGATGTTTCTCAAAACCTTCGTGTCGCATCCCTGGAAGATACTAAACTTAAATACCAAGTTTGGTATTTTACCGACTTTTCTTTTTTGAGTTATCGTGTTCACAGATACACGGACACACACACACACACACACACACACACACACGGAGCTTTTTGTGAAAATGCTTTCTTTGGATATTGGGGACCCTAAAACATATATTTCCGGTGAAATCTCGGTATCGAATTTTTGGTGGAGTGCAATACTTTCTCTATACACTATGTACATAGTGCGTATGGAGAAAGTAAAAAGTTATGATTGTGAAGTGATCATGTTTTCACTGGTGCTATGAAGGTAAACAAACAAAACAACAAAAGCCAAACACTAAGATACTAGAACTGACGCTTTCACTTGTGCAAATATATTCCCATAATGCTATTTCCACATAAATTCCAAATTATACTTTATGATTTAATATTAAAATCTGTGTAAAATAATATACGATAGACAAAAATTCTCATTATTTTTACTTTTTCTACTCGTACTATGTAGGTACATAGTGTATAGAGAAGGTATTACATTCCACCCAAAAACTGATACCGAGATTTCACCGGAAATACACGCTTCAGGGTCCCCTGTATCCAAAAAAAGCATTTTTAGAAAAAGGTCCGTGTGTCCTTGTGCCTTTGAACGAGATAACTCAAAAACGAAAGGTCGGTAAAATACTAAACTCGGTATTTAAGTGTAGTATCTTTCAAGGGTGAGACACGAAGATTTTGAGAAAAATCCCCCACCCCAAACTATCCTTTAGATAAAAAAAAATTCGAAAATTTTAACTTTCTCAAAAATGGCTATAAAGATTTTGGTTAAAATACCGTATATTAAATATATGTATATGGCAAATAAAAGGTATATCTTGAATTTTCTTGGAATAGCCTCTAAAGACCTCTTTATTCTGACGAATTTTCCTGAATTTTGTGTAACTAGTAAACCGTAAGAGATAGACAAAATTTTACTGTAGAAAAATGTAGATCACGTTAAGACACATTTTATGTCATATTAGTTATTTTCGTGGAATTGACCATTTCTGAGATATCCGTTGCTATTTGTTACAGATTTAAAATGCTTAAAACTTTTTCTCACAGGAAAGTTGTAAACTCCTGGCCCTACATAGAAACGGATTTCAATCACATGGCAACCAGATTTTAAAAGATCTGACTATCGTTTTAGCCCAGTGTATTCCCTTATTTTTCTTATACTTACAGGAGGCAAGTAATTAAGACAATTCCTGCTAATTTTTATCTGGATTATCATAAAGTAGATAGAAGCATAAGCTTTTTAACAATAATTTGTTATAGCGATTTGACGAAAGTTATGTGAATGGTACACATCAAATATTTATAGGAGGATTACGAGCACTATACTCGGATTTCAGCCTCGCACCGCAAACACAGCAATACCTTTAACACTTTTACTACACATATTTAAATAGTGTCACAGTTCAGTTTGATTTACCAATACTTTGCACCATTGTTTGAGAGAGCTCTTCAATTATAAACCTAGTGCGACGGCAGTAATGACATTTGTAATCTAATTCTTCTTCTTTTTATCCTTTCAAGAACTAGATGTTATACTCAGCTGTTTATCCATCACTTACGAGGTCTATCCAGATATCTCTTTATAATCGGCTGATACTTTTTTTGTATTGTCTATTTTCTATCATTCTGTCGACGTGCTCTTTCCATTTCATTCTATTTTCTTCTAGTTTATCATCAATTAAAAGTTACATAAATACCTATAGTTTCACACCGGCGTTGTCAGCTTAAATATATATAGTAGCAGGGCTTATAGGCCGTGGTCCAAATGATTTCATTACCAGCGTTTCGCCAAAATATGCGTCCGGCATCTTCAGGAAATAGTTATTAGTCCAGCTCCGGACTCCAAAGGACTGGCTTGTTCCCTGAAGATGTCGGACGCATATTATGGCGAAACGTCGGTAATGAAATCATTTGGACCACGGCCTACCAGACCGGCTACCATAGTCACTCAAGTAATTCAATTAAAAGTATTTTAATGCCTGTATGCCAGTTTTGTTTTGTTTTTTGTTTGTTATTGTCCATGATTCGGAACTTTATACAAGAATAGGCATGCCATAGCCTTATAGTTTAAAATTTGGGTTCCCTTTTTACTTTCTTTACTCATACTATGTACATAGTGTATAGAGAAGTATTGAATTCCATCCAAAAATTCGATACCGAAATTTCACTGGATATATATATTTTGAGACCTCGTGTGTGTGGACAGCATAGCTCAGTAACGAAAAGTCAGTTAAATACCAACCACTGTATTTAAGTTGCCAAGGATGCAACAGGTAGATTTCCAATAAAATTACCGCACCCCCACTTCCCTTTACATGGAAAACTTTTCGAAATTTTGAGTTTCACGAAATAGGATCTAACGATTTTAATTAAAACTAATTTATATTGGTATATATATTTATACCTGCATATATTTATAATACTTGTATATTAAAGATGTTTACATGACAAATAAAATACATACATTGAATTTTCTGGAAATAACCCTTGTAGATCTCGTTATTCTGGATGAATTTTTCACAACTGAAAGTAAAGGATAGACAAAAACTTACTAAACAAAAATGTAGATCTCGTTAGAGCATTTAAATTATGTCAGATACGTTTTTACTTTCTCTACACGTACCATGTACATAGTGTATAGAGAAGGTATTGTAATGCACTCTAAATTCGATACCGAGATTTCACCGGAAATACATGCTTTGAGACCCACTGAATAAAAAAAACATTTTTAGAAAAATGTTTGTGAATTGTGTGTGTGTGGGGGGACAGCATAGTCAAAAATGAAAAGGCCGTTGACTACCAAACTTGGTATTTAAGTGTTGTATCTTCCAAGGATGCGACACAAAGATTTTCAAGAAAATCCCCCCAACCCCAACTACCCTTTATATGGAACATTTTTTTCGTGGAGTGGATCGTTTTCGAGATATTCTTTCTTATTGGTTTCAGTTTTGAAAAACATACTTTTCACATACAGGAATTTGTCAACTTCTGTCCAAAGGACCTTCAGTCACATAGCAACCAGCTTTTGATTATCATTTTAACCTATGGTACTCCCTTATTTCGCTTCTACTTACAAGGAAGCAAGTAATAAGACTATTTCTGATAATTATTTCTTGATTATCGTGAAGTAAATAGAAGCATATGCTTTTTAATAATAATTTTTGTTGCAGAGATAAAGTCATGGGAATGGAACACATCAGATTTTTTTCTATAGAACTGATTGTTTCTGAGATATTCCTTGTTTTTGATTTCAGCTTTAAAATACCTTTCTCATACGGGGATTTTTCAACAAGTTTCACTGTACCTATCCAACTCCTGTCCTACATACTGATTGTGTGAAACTCAATTAAAACAATACCAATTGATCATAATAGTTGGCTATGCAATGAATCCTGGGACTTACCATTGTAAGTCGGCATTGGGGTTGTCATCTCAAAATAGTTTGAGATCACCTTGTGGTTTACCGGGAAATATACGAGTCAGTTGAAAAATTCAATGCTATGCCGGCATGTTGCCATGGTAGCTCAGTGATAGTGTGCAACCGGCTAGAGACCGTGAGATCCGTGGTTCAAATCCCGGCTATGGCATTGAATTTTTCAGTTCTTCTTTCTTTCTGCGTAATGTCTTAAATTGTTCCACAGATAGCTTGTAGTCCATCAATCGGCTTCTCAATGTCTTTGTCATATATAAAACTAATATCACATTCTATATAATTGCTGTGAGGTACTTGTTATAAAATGTTCTCATCTAATTATAGAGGAAATGCAAGTTAATACAAGAGTAAAATTGTGCAGTTTGTGCCAGAAGAAGGGCTCTTCTTATGTACGTATTTCGCAATCCCTTTGATTGTTGCTCGAATCGGCGGCGCCGAGGAAGAGATGTGTGCAACAAACCGTCACCAATTTTCAATGTCGAGTGGACACACTCTGAGAGAATGCCCTCAGAAAAAAGGATGTCTATTACGCTCAATTCTTAGACCTCCTCTGAGGCAAAGACAAAGTGGGATTGGCTCCGTGGAGCGTGAAGTCACTGTGTGTCATTCAACCACCGAGGCGCTAACTCTCCCCCCCCCCCTCCTCTGTTTTTCCTTGGACACTGGTCTCTTCCTGTAATTACTACTGTATTCAGTGAATTGCTGCCCCGTCTTGATTAGACTACAAAGCGACGCGCTGTCTCAGTCCAGTGGCTTCGCTTGGAGAGTCAAATTCACCAACAGCGATATTAAAGCGCAATTAGTCTCAGGGAGCTGTTCAAGTGGGAGGCGATGGCTACAATTTCATCTGCTTCTCCTGTCCACAGAGACCGCAAACTGAGAACATGTTACAAAGGATGCTCGTTGTGTGTAACGGCGCTCAATTTTATTTGCTGGCTGTGATAAGTTGCATGCAACAAAAGCTTCGGAAGCGACTGAAAGAACTTCACCATCTGATGTTGAGAATATTCACTTTACTCAGCGGGGTGGCTCAGGCGGTAACACCCATGGCTCGCATCCAGAAGGTCCCGGGTTCAAATTCCACGGCCCAGGCTCTCTAACTGGACCTTTACTTTCTCTAACTTGTATGTACAATGTACATAGTGGATAGAGAGAACATGTATTCCACCAAGGTTCAATACCAGGTTTCACCGGAAATAAATGTACTGAGGTTCTCTGAATCCTAAAAAAGCATTTTTAGCAAAAAGTTCGTCTGTGTGACTGTGTGTGCGAGCGAGAGCCTGTCCAAATTTGATATTTAAGCTCAAGAATGTGACAAGAAAATCTTTAAGAAAATCCCTCCAACTCCAAAATTCATATAAATGTTACCATACATGAATAGTAGGGATATTAAACCTATTTTTATTTCCTCTAGCCCCATATGTACAATGTACATAGGGATAGAGAAGTATTGTATTCCACCCAAAAACTCAATACCGAGATTCCACCGGAAATACAAGTTTTAGGGTCCCCTGTATCCAAAAAAAGTATTTTCAGAAAAAGGTCCGTGTGTGTGTCCGTGTGTCTGTGCACACGATAACTCGAAAACGAAAAGTCGGTAAAGTACCAAACTTGGTATTCAAGTGTGGTATTTTCCAAGGATGCGACACAAAAATTTTCAAGAAAAAACCCACCCCCAATTACTCTTTATATGGAGCTTTTTTCGAAAATTTTGATTTTCTTAAAAATGCCTCTAACTATTTTGTTTAAATTATCGTATATTAAAGATATTTACCTGAAAAATAAAATGTATATCTTGAATTTTCTGGGAATAGCCACTGAAGACTACTTTATCCTTGATAAATTTCACGGACTTTTACATAACTGCTAAACCGTAAGAGATGGGAAAAAACTTAACATACAGAAATGTAGAGCACATTAAAACACACAATTTATGTTATATACATTTTTTTCCTGGAGTTGATCTTTTTTACATATTCCTTGTTTTTGTTTTCAGCTATGAAAAACTTATACTTTTCTCATACAGGAATCTGTCAACTCCTGTTCATACAAACAAAGAAACTTCAGTCACATAGCAACCAGCTTTTGATTATTAGTTCAGCCTATAATACTCCCTTATTTCTCTTCTGCTTACAAGGACTATGTGCTAATTTTTTTCTCGATTAGCATGAAGTAGATAGAAGCATAAGCTTTTTAACAATAATTTGTTGCAGAGAGGTATAGAAAGTCTTGTGAATGGAACACATCAGATTTTTATTTTTAGCAACAGCATTTATACCATGTGTATTACCTTGAGGAAAAATATCTTTATGAGGGGCTACAGTATTTGCTACGGTTTACACGGAACATTTTTCGAAAATTTTAATTTTTTTTCAGAAATGGCTCCGACGATTTTGATTAAAATACCGTATAGGTATTAAAGATATTTATGTGGCAAATAAAATGTATATTTTAAATTTTCTGGGAATAACCTGTAAATATTTTACTCTAGTTGATGTTTACAGAAGTTTACATAATGGTTAAACTGTTAATAGATGCACAAAATATGTAGAACTTGTTAAAACACATCATTTACGTCATATACGTGTTTCTTATAGAGTTGGCCGTTTTCGATATTTTAACTGTTATTAGTTTCAATTTTAAACTAATTAACTTTCTTTAGACGGGACCATGCTAAGCGAACCGCACATCAATTGTTTCATATACCGACCAGCTTTTAAAAGGTTTAACTATCACTTTGGTATAATGCATTACCTTATTGCCCTTCTGCTTATAAGGAAAGAAGTCATTAGGCTAATTATGCTAATGTTTATCTAGGTTAGCATGATATAGATAAAATAGTAATATTTTGTAAGTGTATTTTTTTGTGGAATAGCTAGAGAAAGTTATGTGAATGGAATGCATAATATATTTTATTTTCATGGTTTGCCTCAATTATCAAGGTAAATATCGGATTGGATGTTTATTGCCTCGACCCAAATGTCTACCTTCAGTTAGAAGAATAGCAAAACTGGCCCCAATAGCCAATTGGGTAACGCGTGAAGGCCAATATGTTAAATTAAAAAAAAGTCGAGCAGTATTTAATCCCATTTGTAGTCAGATAACTAAAATAAGAACGAATATAACAACTGCAATAAATGATACAGTATTTCATGCGGTATAAGCATCTGGATAATTTGAATATCGTCGAGGTATACGGGCTATTGACTACGATAATAGTGGAGCTAGACTGGACGACTCCCCAAGCGAAGGTCGTATGGAACGGGGATGGGACCTTTAGAAAAATTAGCAGAAATGGTATTATTACTTGCTTCCTTGGAAGTAGAAGGCAAATAGGGGAGTATCATAGGTTAAAGTAATATTCAAAAGCTGGTTGATATGTGACTGAAGTTCCTTTGTTAGTATGGACAGAAGTTGACAAATTCTGTATGAGAAAAGTATGTCTTTCAAAGCTAAAACCAAAAACAAGGAATCTCTAAAAAACAATCAACCTCACGCAAAAAATGTATGACATACATTGTGTGTTTTAACGTGCTCTACATTTCTTGTGTGTTAAAGTTTTGTCCACCTCTTTCGGTTTAGTAGTTATGCAAAATTCCGTAAACTTCATCCAGAATAAAGTAGTTTTCAGAGGTTATTCCCAGAAAATTCAAGACATACATTTTATTTGTCAGGTAAATATCTTTAATATATAACATTTTAATCAAAATCGTTAGAGCCATTTTTAAGAAAATCAAACTTTTTGAAAAATGTTACATTTAAAGGGTAGTTGGAGGTGAAGGGATTTTCTTGAAAATCTTCGTGTCACATCCTTGGAAGATGCCAAACTTAATTACAAAGTTTGGTAGTTAACGATTTTGTCGTTTTTGAGCTATGGTGTCCACGGACACACAGACACACACGCGCACACACGCACGGACCTCTTTATAATTTTTTTTTGATTCAGGAGGACTCAAAACATGTATTTCCGGTGAAATCTCGGTATCGCATTTTTGGGTGGAATACAATACCTTCTCTATGCACTATGTGCATAGTACGTGTAGAGAATGTAATATATATATTCACATCTCTCTAAATTTTTACCTAATTTGGTACTAAACTAGTGATTTGTTTAATACAACTACATAAGTTTCGAGCAGAGTGACTAGACCGTAACCTCTGTGGCCCGCATTCGGGTGAGTTTAAACCCCACGAGTTTATATTTCTAGCTGAATTGAACTCCAGTCTGTTAAAAATTCTAGGCAAGTTCCCTCATATGTAATTTTATGTAATTCCATCCTGACTTATAGCCAACAGAATTATGAATTCGATCACAATAACTTAACCTACAGTTATTTATATTCAGTTTTTCTAAGCAAGCACATAATAGCGTGTCATTTATTGAGGTTTTAGGTTAGGAGGAGAAAATTAAATTGTGCGCTTTAGTTGTTTTCATTATCTCATTACTAGAGAACCACTGGTTACACCACATAAACTCCTTAAACTTTATTAGGTTATGTACCACCCTTGCACCTAAAACATTATAGCTTGTGCACACGATAACATACACACAAGAAAAGACTCGTTTTTTACTTTCTCTACACGTACTATATGCATAGTATATAGAGAAGGTATTTCATTCCACCCAAAAATTCGATTCCGAGATTTCACCAGAAATATATGTTTTGGGTCCCCCTGAATCCAAAAGAAGCATTTTTGGAAATAGATCCGTGTGTGTGTGTGTGTGTGCGCGTGTGTGTCTGAGTGTGCGTTTGTGCACATCATAGCCCAAAAATGAAAAGACCGTTAAATACCAAACTTGGTAATTACCCCCAATTACCCTTTACATGGAACTTTTTTCGAAAATTTTGATTTTCTCAAAAATGGTTCTAACGATTTTGATTAAAATGTCATTTAAAGCTATTTAGTGACAACTAAAATGTATATCTTGAATTTTCTGGGAATAACCTCTGAAGACTACTGTATTCTGGATGAATTTGACAAAATTTTGTATAACTGCTAAATTGTAAGTGATGGATAAAAACCTACCACACAAAAAATGTAGAGCACATTATATCACACAATTTATGTTATATACATTTTTTGTGGAATTTATCGTTTTTAAGATGTTCCTTGTTTTTTGTTTCAGCTTTACAAACTTATACTTTTGTCATGCAGGAATTTATCAAATCCTGTCCATACAAACAAAGGAAATTCAGTTACATAGCAATCAGCCTTTGACTATCCGTTTAACCTTGGTACTCCCTTATTCCGCTTCTACTTACAAAGAAGCAAGTAATAAGACTATTTCTGCTAATTTTTTCTCGGTTAGAATTAGGTAAATATAAGCATAAACTTTTTAACAATAATTTGTTGCAGAGCTGTAGAGAAAGTCATGTGAATTGAATACATCAGATTATTCCGTATGCGGTCATGATTTCCAATGCACACACAATATTCCTTCAGAAGACGCTGGTTGTTATGCCATCCAAAAACTTTGACAATTTCTAGGGCCTATTTTTGTTAGAGTTGGGAATTACGATCGCATATGGAAAAATAGTAACACAACCCATTTTCGAGCCTTGTCCTCTTAGCATTAGTTTTAATACACTTAAACATGTTCAGAGAACAATTTTCCTATGAGGCCAAGAACAAATGTTTTACGACACGCTCCTTTAGGTTAATGTTGCTTCAGAGGTTATCCCATATTTATGTTAATATGAGATTCGTTTGCTATTAGATATATAGGTGCTTCATTTCTCTGCTTAGGGCATGGCCCGGTAGCAGCGCTGTCAATGTAATAATACAATGAATAACATGATTAAAATAAATAAAATTAGTTGTATGCTTTTATATCAAGTCAATGTGTAGTAAAATATTTACATAATACTCATAATTTCATTTGTTGGTCAAAACATATAAAAGTATTCTTTATTCATTCTTAAATCGAGCGTTATAATTCACCATAACATATCGCAATACTAAGAACCACTCTAATTTCCAATGACAATGAACAATTAACAATAACCGCTTCAGCATATGAGCACAGGCACATTCCTAACATTTTTATTTAGCTTGGTGATTTATTGGAAGATACACGTTTGAGAACCAGTGAATTAAAAAAGTAAAAAACAGAAAAAAAACAAAATAAAAAAAAAAACAGAAATTTGAGAAAAAGTTTCGTGTATGTCTTGTGGGTCTGCCTGTGCGTGTGTGTATGTGTGTGCGCTCGCGCGCCTGTGTTTGTGGATAACACGAATAAAGCTTTTAAACACCAATCTTGGTATTTAAGTTGACTGTCTTTAAAAGTGCGACACGAAGATTATCCGAAAAATCCCTCCACTGCAAACAACCTGTACATGGAGAATTCGATTTCATCAAAAATGGGTCTAAATTTTTTTATTAAAATACCATATATTAAATATATTTAAATGGAAAATAAACTGTAATACCTGAATTTCTAGGGAATAGCCCCTAAAGTCCTCTTCATTTTGAATAATTTTTGCATAGCTGGTAAACCGTAAGAGATAGACAAAAACTTACCGATTTACATTTAGTAAATATATACAGGGTGTTTCAAAAATACGGGGCATAATTTCAGGTATGTATTTCCCACATGAAGATAATCAAAATAGTTCATTATAACATGTGTTCGGAAATGCTTCATTTCCGAGTTATGGCCTTTACAACATTGAAAGTCCCACCTGTAGACAATCAAAATAGTTCATGTCCGGAAATGCTTCATTTCCGAGTTATGGCCTTCACAACATTGGAATTCACTGGAACGTTTTTCTTTCCGCAGGTCTTTGCCGTCAAAGGAGACATTAGGAGGGCGCTCTGATAGTTCATTCTGAGGAAGGTTACATTCAGTGTTCTTTAGGCGTTAAGACTGTGCGACATGTATTCAAATCAAGAGCTGGCAGAGATACACTTCATGTACGATAAGGCGGACGGCAATGCTGCGCTGGCTCGTCGTTTGTACCAGGAGAGGTACCCACAGCGACAATGTCCAGATCGGAAGACATTTGTACGTCTCCATTCCAGTCTGTGCGAGTATGGAACATTCACCTCTCCTGGTTTGGGAAGGGGACGACCAAGATCTACAACTCCAGAAGTGCAGGAGGAGATTCTGGAGGCTATGGACAGGACTCCTTCTATCAGCACTCGGCGGTTAGCGTTGCAAGTCAATGTTCCTCATACGACTGTCTGGAGACTGTTGAACGAGTATCAATTGTATCCTTATCATTTGCAACGTGTACAGGCCCTGTCACCAGCAGATTACCCTGCACGAGTTAGGTTCTGTCAGTGGTTCTTGCAGCAGTGTGGTGTAAATCCGAACTTTTCTGCCGTCGTATTATTTACAGATGAAGCACAGTTCACAAGAGATGGCATAACAAATTTCCTCAATCAGTATGTATGAAAACCCACGTGCAACTGTTGTATCTCATCACCAGGTGCGGTTCTCCCTCAACATGTGGGCCGGTATCATTGGTGATCGATTAGTTGGACCCCATGTACTTGTAAACAGACTTACGGGGCAGGCGTACACAAACTTCCTGGAAAACACCATACCTGACGTTTTCGAAGACACTCCGCTGATCAATCATCAACGCATTCACTTCTTGCATGATGGCGCTCCTGCACACTTCAGTCTTACGGCTCACCGGTACTTGGATCGAAGGTTTCCTGATCGATGGATAGGTAGAGGTGGCCCAATTGCTTGGCCTCCACGCTCACTTGATCTGAACGCTCTCGATTTCTACTTGTGGGGCCATTTAAAATCATTGGTTTATTCGTCTCCGGTGCCGGATTTGGAATCCCTTCGGAATCGAATTGTGGCAAGTTGTGAGGACATACGCAATACTCCTGGAGTTTGGGATCGTGTTCGCAGGCCAATGAGACATCGATGTGAGGTCTGTATTCAAGCAGCAGGTGGACATTTTGAACATCAACTGTAATGACAACAACCTGCGGAAAGAAAAACGTTCCAGTGACTTTCAATGTTGTGAAGGTCATAACTCGGCAATGAAGCATTTCCGGACACATGTTATAATGAACTAATTTGATTGTCTACATGTGGGAAATACATACTTGAAATTATGCCCCGTATTTTTGAAACATCTTGTATATATATTGTATTGTAAATGATTTAATTTTAGTTTTACAATCAAAATGTAACATTTCTTTAAACCATATATTAAATATAAGATGTAAATAGGGTTAAATCTCTAATGGTAAGATATAAAATATCTTACTTATTATAAATTAAGTAAGAAGCAAATTGTTTGTAATCAATCTCCACTGATGGTTTTGTTTCGTAATCGGCTTCACCCTCTGTATTTGTAGGACTGACACTCCCTAGGACTTACAAGCCAATGCCTAGGGGTCAGAAGGGGAGCCAACGGCACGAAACCACAGAATGAGGTCGACCCATAGCCAGGCGTGAACATGAAGTGGATGATATGAAATGTAAACGAAATTGATGATTGGAAAGGTGATGACGGTGCAATTTGTGGAATGCGTGGAGGGGGAAACCGGAGGACCTGGAGAAAACCTGCCCAAGCGACGCTTCGTCCACCACGAATCCCACATGCGAGTACTTGGGATCGAATCTGAGCAATCTAAATGGAAGGCGAGCGGTCTAACCACTCACCCGCGTATCGTTAATCACACAATGTATGTCAGATATAGTCTTTTGGTAAACCTAACCATTTACAAGATATCCCTGTTATTGGTTTTAAAATTTCAAATACCTTTGATTTTACTCAAATGGGTGCGTTATTCACTTTATATTTTCTGTATACGTACTATTTACATAGGTGTAATTCACAAAAATTTGATTCCGAGATTTCACCTGAAATATATGTTTTGAGACCCCCTGAATAAAAAATAAAATTTTTAGAAAAATGTTCGTGTGTGTGTGCGTGTCTGTGGATAGCAAAGCTCAAAAACGAAAAGACCGTTAAAAACCAAACTTGGTATTTAAGTTTGGTATCTTCCAAGGATGCGACACGAATATTTTCAAGAAAATCCTCCAACCCTAAACTACCCCTTACATGAAAAAAGCTTCGAAAATTTTGATTTTTTATAAAATGACTAACGATTTTGATTAAAATCTCATATTTAAGATATTTACTTGTAAATAAAATGTATATCTTGAATTTTGTAGGAATAGCCTCAATAGACCTCTTTATTCTAGATGCTTTTTATTGAATTTTGTATAACCAGTAAACCGTAAGAGAGAGACATAAACTTACCATACAAAATATGTAGATCACGATAAAGTACACAATTTATATTATATACATTTTTACGTGGAGTTGGTCGTTTTTGAGATATTCTTTATAATTGGTTTCAGCTTTAAAAAACGTATTCTTTTCTCATACAGAAATTTGTCAAATCCTGTCCATACAACAAAGGAAATACAGTTACATAGCAACCAGCATTTGACTATCACTTTAACCTATGGTACTCCCTTGTTTCGCCTGTACGTACAAGGAAACAAGTAATAAAACTATACTGCTAATTTTTTTCTCGATTAGCATGAAGTAAATAGAAGCATAAGCTTTTTAAGAATAATTCGTTGCAGAGATGTATACAAAGTCATATAAATGGTACACATCAGATTTTTTGCATTCTGGTCCTGAAAAAGAGACAAGAAATTCAATTGCACACCTAGCGACTAGCTTTTAAAATATCTGACAATCGCTTTAGTGTGTTCCCTTATTTCGCTTTTACTTCGCAGGAACTACGTAATAAAATTATTGTTGCTAATGTTTATCTCAATTAGCATGACGTATAGGGAAGCATAATGTTTTTTAGAATATTTTGTTGCAGAATAGGTGGAAAAATCTGATGTGTTCCATTCACATACTTTCTCTATATCTCCGCAACAAATTATTGTTAGAAAGCTTATGCTGCTATTTACTTCGTGCAGTTCGAGAAAGAGTTAGCAGAAATAGTCTTATTACTTGCTTTCTTAAAAGTAGAAGAGAAATATGGGAGTACCACAGATTAAAGTCATAGTCAAAATCTGTCACCGTATGCGGTGCCATAAGTAGTTAAAGCGGGCGTTAAACACTACCCAAAAAATAGTCAAAATCTCGTTGCTCTGTGACTAAAGTTCCTTTGTTTGTGTGGACAGGAGTTGACAAATTCCTGTATGAGAAAAGTTTGTTTTTTGAAACCAAAAACAAGGAATGTCTAAAAAACAATCAACTCCACGAAAAAAATATATATAATATAAATTGTATGTTTTAACATGCCCTGCAGTTTTTGTGTAGTAAGTTTTTATCTATTTCTTAAGGTTTAGGAGCTATGCAAAATTCCATAAATTTCATCAAAATAAAGTAAGCTTCAGAGGTTATTCCCAGAAAATTGAAGATATACATTTTATTTGTGAGATAAATATCTTTAATATACGATATTTTAATCAAAATCGTTAGAGCCAGTTTTTTGAAAATCAAAATGTTCAAAAAAAGATCTATGCAAAGGATAGTCTGGGGTGGGGGGAATTTACTCAAAATCTTCGTATCATATCCCTGGAAAATAATAAACTTAAAGACCAATTTTGGTATTTTACCGACTTTACGTTTTTGAGTTATCGTGTTCATAAACACACGGACACAGACACACACCCAGACAGACAGACACACACGGACATTTTTCTAAAAATGCTTTTCTTGTATTCAGGGTGTCTCAAAACATGTATTTCCGGTGAAATCTCGGTATCGAATTTTTGGGTGCATTACAATACCTTCTCTATACACTATATACATAGTACGTATAGAAAATCTGATGTGTACCATTCACATGACTTTCTCTATATCCCTGCAACAAATTATTCTTAAAAAGCTTATACTTATATTTACTTTATGCTAATCAGAAAAAATTAGCAGAAATAGTCTTATAACTTGCCTCCTTGTAAGTAGAAGCGAAATAAGGGACTACCATAGGTTAAAGTAATAGTCAAAAACTGGTTGCTATGTCCTTTGTTCCTTTTTTTGTATGGACAGCAGTAGACAAATTCCTGTATGAGAAATGTATAAGTTTTTCATGGCAGAAACCAAAAATAAGGAATGTCACAAAAACGACTAACTGCACGAAAAAAATGTATACAACATAAATTATGTGTTTTAACGTGCTCTATATTTTTTGTAAATGAAGTTTTTGTCCGTCTCTTATGGTTTAGCAGTTATTCAAAATTTAGTAAAATTCATTCAGAATAAACTACTCTTCAGAGGCTATTCCCAGAAAATTCAAGATATACATTTGTCAGGTAAATATGTTTAATATCCGAAATTTTAATCAAAATCGTTAGAGCCACTTTTGAGAAAATCAAAATTTTCGAAAAATGTTCCATGTAAAGGGTAGTTAGGGGTGGGGGGATTTTTCCCAAAATCTTCGTGTCGCATCCCTGGAAGATACTAAACTTAAATACCAAGTTTGGTACTTTACCTACCTTTCGTTTTTGAGTTATCGTGTTCACAGACACACGGACACACACACACACACACACACGGACCTTTTTCCGAATATGCTTTTTTTAGATAAAGGTGACCCTAAAACATATATTTCCGGTGATATCTCGGTATCGAATTTTTTGGTGGAGTGTGATACATTCTCTATACACTATGTACATAGTGCCTACAGAGAAAGTAAAAAAGTAAAAAGAGACAAGAATTTCAATTGCACACATAGCGATTAGCTTTTAAAATATCTGGCTATCGGTTTAGTGTGTTCCCTTATTACGCTTTTACTTAGCAGGAACTCGTAATAAAATTATTTCTGCTAATGTTTATCTCAATTAGCATGAAGTATAAAGACGAATAATGCTTTTTTAGCATATTTTATTGCAGAATAGGTGGAAAAATTCATGTGGATGGAACATATCAGATATGCTTACTTGTATTTTGTGCGCCATGTAATTCTCAACAACAGATGTTCATAAAGAGAGAAACATTTCTTGGATTAAAATCGCTACTGGAACATCAAAATGAACGGAACAGCAGTCCAAGTTGAGGACAAGAGAGGAAGGACTTGTCTATTGCCCCACGAGGAACTTGTGTGCGTCGTCTTAATGCGGTCGACTTGCTGTTTGCATGAAGATGGTAGCCTCGCAACAACTTCCGGCATCAAATATTAAGATGTTAATATTGCGCCGGAGTGCAGCGGGAGGGCGAACCCGCCTGGGGACGCCGCCTTCCGTTGCCTTCCTTTCTTAACCTCAGTGGCGGTTTGTTCTGCTTCCTGCTCCAACCGGCCAGAGGAAAAATGAGGCAAAGTTTCAAATTTACGAGCTAACCCAGAATGGTCGACGAGGACATTCTTTCTCGAACATGTAGCCAATTGAGCGAATCTTTCTTTATATAGTTTTGAAAATTTTTTTAATATCCTTACAGTAAAAGTGTGCTGGAGCGGACGTTGTATTTTTACCGGAAAGAGGTTCCTTGGGTTTCAACAACAATAACATAGTTACCATTTTTATTAATATCATTATCATTTTATTAATATTATTGTCATTTTATTAATATCATTATCATTTTATTAATATCATTATCATTATTATTATCAATATCATTTTTATTACTTTCTCTACACGCACTATGTACATAGTGTATAGGGAAGGTATTGTAATGCACCCAAAAATTCGATACCGAGATTTCACCGGAAATAAAAGTTACGGGTCCCCCTGAATCCAAAAAAAGCATTTTTACAAAAAGGTCCGTGTGTGTGCGTGTGTGTGTCTGTGGACAGCATAGCTCAAAAACGAAAAGACCATTAAATACCAAACTTGGTATTTAAGATTTTTATCTTCCGAGGATGTGACACGAAGATTTTCAAGAAAATCGCCCCACTTCCAACTACCCTTTACATGGACCTTTTTTCGAAAATTTTGATTTTCTTAAAAATGGCTCTAACGATTTTGATGAAAATGTCAAACATTACAAATAAAATTTATATCTTGAATTTTCTGGGAATTGCCTCTGAAGACTACTTTATTCTGTGTGAATTTTAAGGAATTTGGCATAACTGCTAAACCGTAAGAGATTGACAAAAACTTAACACACAAAAAATGTAGAGCACACTAAAACACACAATTTATGTATTTATGTCATGTATATTTTTTCGTGGAGTTGATCGTTCTTAACATATTCCTTGTTTTTGGTTTCAGCTTTCAAAAAGTATACTTTTCTCATACAAATTCCTGTCCATACAAATAAAGGAACTTCAATCACATAGAAACCTCCTTATGTTTAGCAGTTTAGCCTCTAGTATTCCCATATTTTCCTTCTACTTACAAGGAAGCAAGTAATAAGACTATTTCTATTTTTTCTCGATTAAAATGAAGTAAATAGAAGCATAAGCTTTTTAACAATAATTTGTTGCAGAGATGTAGAGAAAGTCATATGAATGGAACACATAAGATTTTTAATATAATTATAACACGCTTGCTATTGAAGCAATCACCCATGGATACATGATGTATTAATTTATGATAAATATATAAATACTGTTTAATGTGTATTTAAATATATGTCAAATAATAATGTGTGTACGATTTTGTTTATAATTTCAGTGAAATTAGTTATTTATTCAATTGCAGCATTAGATTTAATAATATTGTTGTGTATATATACACAGATTGATTCAAAAATACCTTTACAAAGTCTAGAGATTGGTTCCTTACTTTAATACAAGAAAAAATGTTCAAATAAGCATATGTTCCAAAGCCTTAGTTTTCGATTTATTGGGACTCAAGCTGTTACAAATCAAAACATTTTAAAGTGACACATTATTATCTTTTGGAGATTGTCAATTTGTTAGTTGTTCAACACAAACTCAAAATGTCTTGTTGTTGCGTCTAGACACGCATGCCTCTTCGAAGCATAGCCTGTCAAATACTCCCATCGGCGCCGTATGGTTCGCAGGCTTCTATTACACGTAAATTAAGAGTTCCTTCCATCGAAATGTCTACTGCATAAACTAATTTTTAAGGTGCCCCAGAGATGAAAATACTAAGGATAGAGGTCGGGGGAACACGCAGGCCATGTGACTGGTCCTCCTCTAACTATCCATTCGTCAAGGTAGATAACAACCAGTGCATCTCCACAGTTTCCAGGAGCGCATCTTCTGGGAGACAGCACCTGTAAGACGTGCTGGGAGAATGTATTACACAACTGACAAATGTAAAGAAGCCGCCATGACAAAACAAGGTCAACTCCACAGGTTACAATGGGTCAACGCCTTCTAAGATTGGGTGCATAGATAAATGAAGTTGTTGGGTTGGATCCGGAAAGCCGTTGATCATAAACTTTCATTAGTAAATTGATATCGCGGGTCTTAGAGCATATGCTTATATGAACCTATTTTCTTGTTTAGATATAAGAAGTTCATCCCCAAACGCTGTAAAATTATTTTTATTCATCCAGTATATAGATAGGTATGTATTTTTATGGCCAAGGTATAGATTTTGTTATAACACAGTAGTAGACTGTCTGGTGCTTAGCATGCTAAGGGTTTAAAATCCAGAGGTCTTGGGTCCCATTCCCGGTTGAAAGGTGGAAACTTTTCTTTAAACTGCTCATCCTCAATTATCTCTGGAGTCTGGAAATAAGTGAGATTGTATATATGTAAATAAATAATTAACAGAATAGTAAACACGTGAACATTATTGCCGATTCGAAATGTTCCAAAGGGAAATTCACCGATATAGCCTTAGATGTCTTATCAATGGAATCCCCCCTCCACAAATAAATACACATACACACACACACATATATATATATATATATATATATATATATACACACACACACACACACTTACAATATATGTACATACACCATAGGAGGTGTGATAAAAAAAATAACGGGAATTTTTTTCTTAAACATTCTTTATCTACGTCAACTTTGTGCATTTCAAAATAAACTCCCTCAAATATAATACCTCTGCCAGCACTTTTTCCAATCTTGGAAGCAACTCTGGAATTCACCTTATGGCACTCAGCTATTTCACCAATAGTGGCTAAACGACGTCCTTTCATGTTCTCTTCAGCCTCGGAAATAGAAAGAAGTCGCAGGGACCTTGTGCGGCGAATAAGATGGCTGAGGCAACATATCGTTTCTGGTTTTTGCCAAAAAATCACGAACAAGGATTGAGGTGACTTTGCGAAAATTCTGGATTACTCCATGCAAATGGCGCATAAATTCTAGGTAGTATTCCTTATTGACGGTATAACCATATGACAGAACCATATTTTTGCATCTTCCGATTGTCGTCAATAATTGATGTGTTGGGACGTCCAGGGGATCGTCGTCTTCAGAGTTATATCGACATTTCAAAATGTCGATACCACTCGAAGCCCCTTGTCTTACTCATTTGATTTGCCAAAAGCCACATTTGAACATTTTACTTTATTTTTGAAGCAAAATTTTATGCAAATTCACCAAGTTTCGAAAACAGGTATAACCCTTTTAACTGTCAACAACAAACTAAGTATTTAAAATAGCTGAAAACGCAAACACACACCAGGAACACGTTTATCTACAAGGTAAAAAAAAAAATTGAAAATCGATTGTATAGAGTCCACGAAATTAAAAAAAATCCCCTTATGTTTGATCACCCCTTATGTACATATATATGTGTATGTATGTGAGTATATACAATACGTGTGTGTCAGCAACTGAGTGTGTAAATGTGTGTGCGCCTGTTAGTGCGTGTACAACATGATTGTACTGCAATATGATGGATCTCTTGGAAGCCTAAGATCCAATAGAGGACAACACCCACTAAAAGTCCTTCGGCTAACCAGATTTAATTACCTATTGGCTGTCCCAGTAGCTGAGTCGGTAGAGCAACTACCTGCTGTGCAAGGGGATCCTGGTTCGATTTCCGGCTATGGAGGTGGGGATTTTTCTTTAACCAAGATTATTTCCCATCCTCCGCAGCATCTGTATACATGTAAAGTTAAAAGTTAACTCCTTCAATGTGACACTAGTAATAAACGAGTGACACCATTGCAATGAGCAAATAGTATAAAGGGAAAAGACGCCGATATGACCTAAAATGTTAAAGGTGGATTAAATGGAATATAAAGAAATCGGATGTACTCCATGCACATACTTTCTTTCTTTACTCTGCAAACAAACTTTTCACAAAAGTTTATTGTTCTTTCTAGTTCACGTTAATCAAGATAAACGTTAACAGAGTGTCTTTTTACTAAGTTCCTTATAAGTAGAAGGGAAATAAGGGAATAACCAGGTTAAATGTTTCAAAGATTTTCGTTATATGATTGTCATTGATTCAAACCCGCTTCTTTGCATGGCCACGGACAGCTTCCTGTTGGCGAAAAGTGTGAGCATTTAAAAATTAAAAGTAATAACTAGGAATACCTATTAAATGCTTAACTATATAAAAATGTATAAATGTATAAACCGTGTAGTTTATCAAGATCTAAGTGTTTTGTCTATCTCTTACAGTTTACCAGTTATACAAAAACAATCCAGAACGCAGAGATCTTCTGAGGCTATTCCCAGAAAGTTTAGATTCTTATATATTTCATTTGTCATGAAAACATCGTAAATATGCGGTAATTTAATCAAAATCGTTAAAGCCGAAAAATGTTCCATTCAAAAGGTATTTGCGGGTGGGAGGATTTTTCTAAAAGTCCTTATATCGCATCCTTGAAAGATGCTTAACTTAAATACTAAGTGTGGTGTTTAACGGGTATTTCGTTTTTGAGTTATGTTGTTATAGACAGATATCGGACCTTTTTAAAAATGCTTCTTACAGCGTCAGGAAGTGTCAATATATCCGGTTAAAACCCTCGGTAAGGAGTTTTTGGGTGGAATACAATACCTCCTCTATCTACTGTGTACACTATACATACGTGCTACAGAAAGCAGAATGCTATTAGGCTATTGCGATACACATAAAGGGCAACCACACAAAAGGTTGTTTTGGATCAAATAATATAAACTATGATGATGATGCTGATGATGATGATGATGAAGATGATGGGACTTAGATTCCACCAATGTGTCTTAATGGAGGATAGAAGTCCTTTCCCGTCAAGGTTACATTTGCTAAATTTATGATCCATCATCTCGAAAACTATTTAAGATCTAGTTCCGAAACGTTTATGGTGTGTAGTTGCATGTCTTATAAGTACATTTATTTATAGTTTGTTATTGAGTAAGATACTTTTGTATTGCTTTAATTTTGTTATGTTTTTATTAAAAATAACCAATCCATTTATTGACCTCAAATCTAGTCCACAACAACACTTAGATATTGCTTTTTGTCACAAGTAACGTAGAACGTCTGACCTAGCCAGTACATTTTCGAAAAGAGCGACTAGACGCATGGACTGCACTAGACGCAGAGGAGATTCAATACTGAGGATTTTCACTAATGTATGTCAACTCCGTGGAAGCGCGAAATAAAGGGAGACGGTAAGCGTGCCGATCAAGTGCGCAGTCGATGTGGGCCCTATACGATGCTAGTAGTTCCCCATCCTTCCGCTAGGTTTCACCAGGCATTCACCAGCCCAAACGGATTTCGTCACTCTCTTTCCCCTCGCGGACACATGCCAGCCGAGCCATCTCTGCGGAGAGAACAGCAGTTACAAATCGAAACAATGCAGTCAACAGTATAAAGAGACGCCAGTGGGAGGGGTTTGTAGCCTAAACATGCACAAGTTGAGGTATAATTTGTTCCAAAGTAGCTCATTACAGGAACTGATTATATGCATCGTTCTAATTCATAAAGTAACACAATAAAACAGCCATTTCATAATATGCATAGACAACAAATCAGGATAATAATGTGCAGATTTTTGAAAAACAATTAACTTAAATGAACCAAACTCACCCAGAATTCATTGCAGTGAATTACAAGATACATCTTCAATGTATCAAAACACAGGTCCTTCTCCTATGATTCAAAATACGAGGTCCATCCAGAAAATAAGTCCCGATGGCGTCCAGAGATGGCACCACCAGTCGAATAGGAGTACAGAGAAAGTAATAATGGAAATAATTCAGTAAGGTTTTTGCCTGATGATGGCAATGGTTACCGCACTATGCTAGGAGAAAATGGCTGCTCTGATATTGTCTCCCGCCAACTCGAGGTTCATGCAGTCGTTCAAATTTTGCACTCCCTAAAACAAATCACCAGCAGAGATCAAGGTCATGATGAAAACCGTTGTGGCCGACCGATTGTCCCTGGCGACGCCAATAATGTTGGAAAGTGTGCGGCAAGCAATTGTACAGAACTGTCAAGATGGGTGCCTAGGCAACTGACAGATGAACGCAAAACTAAAAGCTTGGCCGCAGCATTGTTATTCCTACGCGGTACGCAGAGAAAGGTGACTATTTCTCGAACATATTGTTACTGGGGATGAAACTTGGCAGTCGCATACCATACCAGAAACACAATGCATTAGTGGCTTAGTGTTTAACCTGTGAAGACCAAATTCAAGCAATTTTGTCAAAAAAAAAAATCTGATATCGACATCATGTCCTCTTGTGCGAGTTTTTATCGCGAGGGAAGACCAAAAATGTTGATCGGTATTGTCAGACGATACACAAACTGAAGAAACCAATTCAGAACAAGACACTTGGGATGTTGTCAAGCTATTGCATGACAATGCAAGACACCCAACGCCACACGAATGCTGAATAAGTTTGGATGGGAAGATACTCATGAAGCGTTTTCTGGCGCTGTCAGAATGAATTGACTTCGTGGCTTTGGACATTGGCTACAGATTCCTATGACTTGGGCTTACAATTAATGGTGCATCGTTACGATAAATGGCTCAATAATGGTGGTGACTACGTTGAAAAGTAGTCAATGCATTCCAATAAATATTTCTTCCTTAGTAATATTTTTTTTTTTTTTTATCGGACATCGGACTTTCTGAATGCACCTCGTACATTTGAATCATTCACAGCTTTGCTTTCACTTTCACATTTTCGACATTTTTCAATCTGCGCGCTCTCTTTCAGTATTCAATAGTTTATCTACTAGCAGGAACTGCACGAGGCCAGGCAGTGAGCAATGCATATAGTGAAATACATTTAGAAACGGACTGTAGAGACCACGCCTACTCCATCACGTCCTAGTTACACTCTGTGTGCACCGAACTTCAATCCTGCAATTTCGTGACCCCAGACTAAGCCGTAGTCATCACCTTGGCCGCAGCACAATCGCTGACACTTCTCTCTTGAAAGACCGGAATGCAAAATTAGATTAAACGAAATGAAGGGACGTGAAATTCGGGGGATCAAAGAAACCTCACCATCATTTGTCTGGTGACCCGGTAAACTCCCGAAAATCTCATAGTTGGCCGCGCGAACCCACGACCTCCCGAATGCGAATCTCGCGCGTTACAGCGGAGCCATCTCGCTCGGTTCCATTCAGTGACTTTCTCTAACTGTTCCACAAACAAACTTGACAAACAGTCCTCACAGAAGATTATTTTTTTATCTACGTCATGCTAATCGAGATAAAGAGTAACAAAAATAATCTTATTACTTGCTTCCTTGTGAGTAGAAGGGAAATAAACCTACCATATTGAAACAAATGAAACTCGATTCTCTTTTTCATTCTTGGGAGTAAAAACCAAAGAGATGAAACAAAGGTTTACTTCCGCTTTAGAAAAGTTAAGCATTTTATAATTGAAACAACAAGGAATATCTCGAAAACGATTAAGTCAACAGAAAAATGTATAGTCATAAAGTGTGTTTTAATGAGATCTACTTTTTTGAGTAGTACGTTTTTATCCATCTCTCACGGTATACGAGTTATACAAATGTCAACAAATATAAAGAGGTCTTCAGATGCTATTCCAAAATAATTTAAGGCACACATTACGCTACTTGCTTTTGCCGTTTTTAGAAAATAAAATTTTTCGAAAAACTTTTCCATGTAAATGAAGTTGGGGGTGGAGAGATTTCTTGAAAATCTTCGTGTCGCGTCCTTGGAAGATATTGAACATTTATGAGTTTGCTTCTACATTTGCTTTGGGGAGAAATGTGTTCTTTCAATAGCATAGAATGTTTGGAAACATTAAGGAACCCCGCTGAGTAGCGCTTTCCGCCAACAGATCTGGCCAATGTCTGAAATGTCCCGTACCTCTACAATGTCTATTACGCTCTCCACAGAAAGGAATAGACAAAATAAAATTGATCCTAAATATATGCGTAAGCTTTCACGGCCGGTCTCCATGGTTTTAAAATTTTAAACTTTAAAATTGATCCTGCTTGCATCAAAGATACTCATCAGATGCAAAACTATTTTCATTTTAAAGTATACAATCATATCCATAATTTTATGCATAATGCGCTCAAAATTGAAGAACGATGGCAATGAAACAATAGTATTTTAAGTTTTCTTTGTTTTATAAGTGAACAATCTTGGGTGTGAGTCCTCGAGAGTCTTTAGCAGAACAAGCGAGGGAATTTCCCTCTTAGGCCAGTGTAGCTCTGAATATACATCAAGCACCTCAACCCGTTTGAATTGCCGCACTCTATTTATAGCTATATCACTTTCTGCTGAAATTTATGTCGAAAATTGGTTTCATAACTCGATCCACGCTTCATCCATACCAGGAGACTTAATGAAATGTCATTACAGACGATTACGATTTTTAATATGTGATTTTCGCCCTACGCAGCGAGCGGATGCAGCAATAGTAAAACTGGGGATCAAAAAAGAATTAAAAGCAGGGCATACACCGATCAAGACTGGGAGCAGTATGTTTCATAGTTTATTTTTCTAAAAGGTTAATTACTACTCCTTACTTTTTCGTCACATATCTGTAATAAGTAGAGGAAATGTTGCATTCCGCCCAAAAATTTCATGTTTATCAACCATTTCGAGATGTCATTGGAAATGTCCCAAAACAAATTTAGAGCAGTTTCCTTACATAAAATAATATTTTATCTAATTAATACTAATGGAGATAACTGTAAAAATGGTCTTATTACTTGCCTTCTTGTAAGCAGAAGGGAAATAAGGGAATACACCAAGTTAAAACTACAGTCAAATCTTTTAAAAGCCTTGCTAGGAGTAAACAAAAGAAAAACGAAAAGAAAGATATTGACCGTTTCAGAAAAGTTTAAGTAGCTTAGAAACTGAAACCAATAACATGGAACATCTCGGAAACGGTTAAGTCTACAAAAAGAAATATATATGAGATAGATTATCTGTGTTAAGGAGATCTAAATTTTTGTATAGTATGTTTTTGTCTATCTCTTATTTCTTACCTATTATGGAAAAGTTACACAAAAGTTATCCAGAAAATTCAATATATATCTATATTTCGTTTTTTATGAAAATATCTTAAACAAATAGCATTTTAATCGAAATCGTTAGAGCTACTTTTGAGCAAATCAAAATTTTCGGAAAAGTTCCATAGAGGTGGGAAGTTTTTCTTAAAATTCTTTGTTTGGCATCCTTGGAGGATACTGAATTTAAATACCAGATTTGGTATTTAACAGAAATTTTGTTTTTGTGCTATGCTACCCACAGGCACACATTCTCACACAACCGCACACACTCGGGCATATTCTAAAAATTCACTGTTTTTTTTGGAATCAGGGTCTCAAAATATGTATTTCCAATGAACTTTCGGTATCGAATTTTTGGGTTGAATAGCTTCTCTGTCTAAAATGTTCACATTTGCTAGAGAAAGTAAAATGTGTCTAAGATGGAAGTATGAGTAAGAAAATTGTGTGTAGGATCGGTCTTGGCGTCACCCCCGTCGGATACAGAAGCTATGTTACACGCGCAATTAGTGTTCCCGTCGATGTGTTTCTGTATTTTGGAACAACCATCCGCTGTTCTTTTAAGCTATTGAAAAATATAATGATTTAAAAGAAACATAATGTTCAATGTTGTCATTACCTTCTCTAGCATGAACATAATAGATAGAGGCGGTACTGTATTCCACCCAAAAATTCGACACCGCAATTTCAGTGCACATATATGAAGCCCCTGATTTAAAAAAGAAATAAAAAAGAAACTTTTTAGAATTATGTCCGTTATAAAACAATATCTATGGGCACATGATTCAAAAATAAAAAGTCGGTTAAACACCAAACTTGATACTCAAGTTCAGTATCTAACAACAACAATTTTCTAACAATTTTTACTAAAATTTCAGAAGTTTAAGATACTTTTTAATTTTCTGAGAACAGCCTTTAAAGACCTCTTCATTCTGGATGACTTTTGAATAACTTGTTTATAACGGTAAACCGTAAACGATAGACAAAACTAATACACAAGAAATGTTAATCTCTTTAATCACACAATTTGTAGGGTCATATACTTTTTTGAGATATATTAGTTTTCGTTTTAAGCCCCTTAAACTTTTCGCAAACGAAAACACATATTTCCTCTCTGTTTTGTTTACTCCTATCAAGCAGAGAGAACCGAATTTTAATTGTTTTATTTAGTGACTGGCTTTTATATTGCTATTGCTTTAGCGCAGTGAATTTCCTGATTTTCCTTCTACTTACGAAGAAACTTACGAAGAAACAATAATGAAGCTTGGTATAGTAATGCATATCTTAATTAGCATGATTATATAAAAGAATAATCTTATATAAGAAAAGTTGAATTATGGAACAGCTAGAGAAAGTCATGTGAATGAAACATATCAGATGCTTTTATTAATTTATATAAAACTCCCCTGTAGCACAACCCGAAGTCGGGCCTTTGCTTATCGCCCGACCGCTGTATCCCCTATCCTCGCACATTACAGGCGCCATGTATGGGGGGTACAGTACTGAAGGGTGGGACGTGTTTAACGCCCCGAGTCCCTCCCGGTCGGTTAATGCGGTCTATGCAGCCTGAAACCACTACATTTTCTTCAAGTAGCTCATCAATGGCCCTCCCCCAGGGATCTCACGAGGTTGAGTGCACCCCAGATGAGGTCTCCCTCCGGAAGAGGGTCCCCACGCCGGAACCGGAAATCGAACCCGCATCTCCCGCTTAGTAAGTAGCCGCGCTACCACCACGCCAAGGAAATGACCATACCCGGTTTAATCATATCTCTGAGACCACACTCCGGGATAAGCAACAAAGGGAGTCTGCATGAATCTCCGCTACAGCTACGCCGAGGCAGAGGAGTAGTATTAAGTTATTACAACAAAAACAAATCCGTTCTTTTCGTAAATCGTAGTCGGCTTACTCTCCCCGTATTTAGGACTGATACCCCTCTAGGATTTACAAGCCGATGTCTAGGGGTCAGAAGCCTGACGAGAAGTCAATGACACGAAACCACAGAATGGAGAATCTGAAACGAGTGGTCGGCCCATAGCTAGGAATGGGCTTAAAGAAGTGAATGATATGAAATGCAAGCGAAATGAATGATAGGAAAGGTGATGATGTAGCAGCTGATGGAATGAGTGGCGGGCGAAACCGGAGGACCGGGAGAAAACCCGCCCCTTCATCCACTAGTAATCCAACGAGTGGGCACTTGGAATCCAACTCGGGCCGCCTAGGTGGGAAGTGAGAGGTCTAACCACTTGGCCACGACGCCGCCACTAATGTTACAATATAAAAACTATTTCAGCCTTAACTTATTAATGACCCTGTATAGCTACTTTGTGTAAGAGTGTGTGTTTCATATACTTAAATGTATTTTATTTAAGAAATAGCCATTTACTGTGAGGAATTTTTACTTTCTCTAGCATGTATGTACATACAATGTACTTAGTGGCTAGAGAAGGTCATTGTATTCTACCCAAAATTTGAGTGTGAAGATTTCACCGGAAATATGTGTTTTGTGTCCGAAAAAAACATTTTTGGAAACAGGACCTATGTGTGTGTGTGTGTGTGTGTGTGTGTCTGTGGACGGTAAAGGTCCGTTAAAAACCAAACCTGGTATTTATGTTTAATATCCTCTAAGGATATACACCAAGATTTTCAAAAAATCTCCTCACCACAAACTACCTTTTGCATGAAACATTTTTTTTTTTAAACTTTGCTTTTCTCAAAAACGGATCTAATGATTTTGATATGAACATATTTGCATCGTGAATAAAATGTATATTTTGAACTTTCTGGGAAGAGCCTTTTCATCTGAATGACTTTTGTGTAACTGGCAAACTTCAAGAGATAGACAAAAACTTACCATACAAAAATGTAGATCTCGTTAAAATACACAGTTTATGTCATATAGTTTTTCATGGATTTGAACATTTCCTGGATATTCCTTTGTGTTATCTTCTATTTTAAAATACTTAAACTTTTCTCATGTGATAATCTTTAAACTTCTAGCCAAGCAAAGAAACGAATTTAAACCACATAGCAACCAGCTTTTAAAAGAATTGGCAATCACTTATGTCGCCTTATTTTCATCTACTTACAAGCATGCATGTAATAAGAACAATTCTGCTAATTTTTATCTCGACTTGTATGAAGTAGTTAGAAGAATACGATTTTTAACAATAATTTGTTGCAGAGATGTAGAGACGTGTTTGGAATACATCAGGTTTTTAAATACAAACGCATGTACTATTGTATTTCTGAGCTAAACATATGCTTGTTTAAACTAAAGTTAAGACACTTCTATAGGCTTCTAGAAGTAAAACCTTGAATTGACAACAGATCTGATATTGCATAAGTGAAAGAAATTTATATAGAAGCTTTACCAGTGTACAAAACGATAATGTGTCCGCTAGTGTCATAATCGTTGTGGGTACTATCTGTCGTATCGCAGTCATTAAGCTTGTTACGGCATGCACTCGCTCGTATCTATGATGGCGCATGAGTTATCGCCCGGCAACACACACTATACACCCATTGTTTTTACTGGGAAGTCTAGCGGCCTCTCGACTGTTATATTCACAAAATGTATACACTCTTACATACTCTGCATACTACAGCCATCAAAGTGGTGAAATTATCTTTATGACTAAAACTTTCGAAACCGAAATTTCAACCCACATACTAGTTTCGTGGTCTCCTGAATTTAATATATATTTATTTTATCTATTATTTAGAGTAATTTGGGAAAGCATTGTATTCCATCCCAGATTTCAATGTCTAGATTTCTATGAAAATATATATTTTTAGGTTCCCTGAATAATAACTAAAAAATCATTTTTAGCGAATATCCGTGTAAGTGTGTCTGTGTTTCACTAAGCCGGGCCAGGTTCGATCCCAGGTGACCTCATGTGGTATTTATGATGGACAAAGCGGCAGAGGGGCAGGCTTTCTTCGGGTTTCCCGTTTATTTTGCCATCGTATGGTGCCATACGTAGTAAAATCGAGCGTTAAGCACTATAAAAAGTGTGTCTGTAAACCGTATAATTCAAACAACTCGATTCAAGTATCAAACTTGCTATTTAAAGTTTAGATTTAGCCAAGGATACGATACAAATGTTCAACAAAATTCCTCAAAACTACAAGCAACATCGATAGTCAGTGTCAAGCGGAAACATTCAATGGCAAAGCCGGGATTTGAACCAAAGGTCTCCCGAACTTTAGCCGGTTGCTCTAAGTACTTAACTACCATGGAAACATGCTCACATGTCATAAATTCCTCAAGCAATTGATAATTGGTTTAATCATAAAACCCGGAACTTAAAGTTCTTACGACATTGTAAGTAGCCACTGTGGCATATCATCATATGAGATCAGCATTTGGTTTACCAGGAAGTATTAGAGTTAGATCCAACTCCTGTCATACCATGGCTTGAGTGGAAAAAAAAATAATTAATACAAATAACTTTATAAAAAATTATGATTTTCTTAACATCCATATGTTTAAGATATTTTCATAACATATTAAACGTATATCAAAATGTTTTAGAATAATCTCTAGTGCTCTTCATTATGGATGGCTTTGATATAAATGGCAAACCTCAAAGAAATAGACAAAAATGTAGTACATAAAAATGTGGAAGTTAAAGGATATAATTTATTTCGAACACTTTTTTTTTATGATATTCCCTATTTTTAATTGTTAAAATACTTATAGTTTTCTCAAGTGGAAAGTCCTTATTCTTTATCCCTTTGGCTATCAAAAAGAACAGAATTTTAACCATCATAGTGACCTGCTCTTAAAGGGTTGTTTATCGATTGATCCTTGTATATTCCCCTATTTCCATTGTATCTATAAGGAGATATGCAATAGAAGCATTTTTACAAATGGATGTGTCCATTAACCAGAGTAGGTGGAGTAACCGAATTTGGAGATAAATCAAATACCCTATTGAATGTATTTCTTGGATAATAGATTGTTTAAATGTAAAACATATTAGAATGTTTGCACATATATCACGAACATTTTCAAAGCAAAAGTATTACATTTTATAAATGTATTATTTAAAGAACACCCAACGTTCTTCAAAGCTTCAAGATAGCCTAATTTGGTTACAAGGTATCCTAAATTGGTGACACAGGTCCATAATTTGGTGACAGAGAACATATATTTAGTTACATGTTAAGTATTAAACAACAATGTATTATACGTAGTATACTTTTATTCATTTCTACAGTCCTTTTTGTATTAAATATTGTTTTGCAGTTACAAATTATAAACTTATCACTCAATTTATGAGTAGGTAATTAATAAATCTATTGATTGCTGCACTTGTCACACACACACATATAATCACATCGTTATCAACAGCTTCGTTCGGGCATTGTTCGCGAAATGTCACAAGGCAAAACGAACACTGTATCCACTTTTTTCCATTTTTACTTCTCTTGTCACTTGAAAATCTATCTTGACAGACTCCACATATCCAATCACTGTCTTCATTTCTTTTTTGTTTTGACGTTCCTTGTTTTTGAACTCTGACTTACACTTTGTTGCTTTTGTTGCTGTTGCATTTTTCGCTGATGATAATATTGGTTGTAACTCTGCTGCTGCTGCTGCTGCTGATGATGACTGGCTCAGGATTTAATTTTTTGCTATGCTGGTGAGCTTTCCATTGGAGTATGAAGATTTTCTGGTGTTATTCGTCTTTTCTTGGCATTTCCAGAAGATTTATTTGGCGTCCTCTCTTGTACTGCAGGAATTATCAATATATCGTCCCCTTTTGATGCTCCACCTTCAAGTTGATCAAATATCTTTGTTTGATATCTTTCAGCCATTCTCAGTTTCATTTGCAGTCATAGATCGTTCTGGTAGGAGCGATGGAGAGAGCTTGTCCATAGGAATGGCTCCCCTATTCAGAGGTAAAATCTCACATTCTTGATATTTTTAGAAGACATAGCCTTAATAAACGGTAAGTTGAAAATGGAGTTAAAGTTTTGTTTGGGTAGCGTATCAAAGGGATGATCATGCATATGAGAAGAAAACTCCTGTTGCCAAGCGGTTTTTAGGGCTTTATAGATGCCCACATCAAGAGGTTGCAGAATATGGGTCGTGTAGGCATGGGAATGTATATTTGATTCTCCTTGGCATAATCCAGGAGCTCAGGAGTGATATGGGATCCATGGGAGTCCATCAACAGAAGAATTGGTCTGGTGGCTTCTCTAATACTTCTTGCAAAGAAACGAAACCATTGGAGGAATAGTTCTGTAGAAATCCACTTTTTTTAGAAAGATGGACTTCAGAGTTGGGAAGAGAGTCATTCCTATAGGCCTCATTGAACCTCACACCCTTGAATATTATGAAAGGGGGAATCCATGTTCCGTTTGCACATACACATCCAACCAGTGTCATTGTCTCTCCACGTTCAGAGTATGTCCTCTAGTAGATGAATTTTTTCCCCACCTGTGCAACCACTTTCGATGATTTTACAACAAAGTTTAACCCTGTTTCATCCACGTTCCATATGTGGACTGGTTTGTTAGGGATATTCAATTTTTCCAACATGTCTTCCAGGTTGTTGAAGAAATCGTTTATTATAGTAGGATTAGCCATAGAAGCACGGTAAGCTGACAAATTTTCAGCAACCCGTAAAGTCAAACCATAACGTTGTTTAAAATGTTCCACCATTTTTTACTAGCAATCTTCTTATCCGCGTTGAAGAAACTTGTATGCAAGAATTCTGACTTATTTTACTGTCAGACCAAAACCTAGTTCTTGCATGCTAATCACATATTTGAAAAGTTTGTGCTCCTCTTCTGTTCTCAATGCAAAAGGCTTCCCTAACTTCTTAAATATCCCTACAACCGGAACAGTTTGATCATTTTCTGCCAAGAATGTTTTTAAAGAACTCCATAGTACATCTGTTTCCTTTGAAGCCTTGTACAGACTCACTTGCCATTCTCTCAGTAATCTAACAGCTTGAAAGATATCAGCATTCTCGTAAGATCTATTTACTTTCTTCGATTTTGCCTTTTTCTCAGAAGCCGGGGCCATGATCAACTTACAATCAACCTGGGGATTAAATAAAAAATCTATATCAAAATACCTGTCAATATCACATTAACTAATGTATAATTTACTGGTAATAATTACTTCTTATGCCACCTTCAAAAAAAAATATATATATAATAGCAACAATATATGTTAATTAAATTAATTCTTAATTATTAAAATATCTAGGGTACCTAATTTGGTGATACTGGCTTTTATGAATTGAACACTCATAATAACAAATGCAATATAAGTACAATGCTATAGTTACATAAGAAGTACAACTTTTACTGTACGAAAGAGGGAAATAAATTTGGAAGTTTGGCTTTCGAATCATGTACTGGCATGACGCTGAAAATGCTAAGAATCTGGGCTCGGTTCCTAACCTATAGCACAAACAATTTTATAGATATTAGATACCTAACTTACATTAATTTTCTTCCACAATTCCTGATCAGAATCCAAAATTTTGTTGGATGATTGCAGCAACCACAGGTGCAAAATAAAAACATTCACTCCAGAGTGCACAAAATGGCGAAAAGCCGCCAACAATCACGCAAGGCCTCGTGTTTCTTTCTCCATAGAAGTACACGCTGCGCTCAAGATAACCTCAAGACTAGCCGGTCCCCATAGCCGCGCTCGCCAAGGCGCTTTGGTGCTTCGTAGCGCTGGGGATCGTGGGTTCGAGTTCCGCCTTGGGCATGGGTGTTATATGTTTGTGTTTATGTGTGTGTTATAACAGTAAGAAAACAACAATCCAGTAATAATACAGAAAAACAAGGTAAAAAAAAAAAAAAAAAGACTACAGGCGCATTTCTTAGAGTTACCGCTATCTATTGACAAACATTTAAACCAATACAGAGGGACCCTTAGTTGGTGCGAGAGGAAACAAAATTTACCACCAACTAAGGTATGTCACCAAATAAGGTTTCCTTACCTACTTAGAAAAATGGTAGATAAAATAATGTGAATGTAACACATTTTATTTCTTTCATTCTCTTTTGCATGAACTTGTTGCTAACAAAAATCAAACAGTCGAATGTTGCCCTATGCTGCACGTAACTAAGAGCTCGCCAAAGAATGTCTAAATTTCTAAAACACCAATATTTAATTTTCCAGCATCATGACTCATCATTTGAAAAATGTATATATGTCTACCAAGTTAAGTTTTCTTAGTGTTACAATGCTTTGTTAAACTATATCAGCAAATAATTTTGTAAAAGGTAATTAACCGCGCTAGAATAGAGGTTTAAAACAGTTTTAGACATATAGCTCATATCATAAAATGTAAATTCTAGTAATACCTGCTCAAAGTGAACATTCAGAATAAACTTAAAACATTTAAAAAGAAAGAAAAACAAAAAGAAATCGCGTATTGGAATTCACAGATTCTGCCATATTTATCAGCTCCAAAGAGTTAGAATTAAGATTTTTGTCTTAACCGGTACAGAATCCAAAGTAAAAGTGGCGTGGCAAGTTATTTAAAATAAAAGTATTGTTCCTTGAATGACAAGATTAATTAAAGAGGACATTTCTATTATTGAGATACACACAAAGTAAGAATGACATTTTATTTTCATTTTTTTCTCAATATCATTAGAAGAAGTAAGGTTTCTATGAATCTTGAAGAGATACCTCTTGCCTCGATGTGGTGGACAGTTAGCATTCTAGGGCTCGTCCCTATACCAAATCATCTTGCTTCGTCACGGGTTCACAGAGGCCTTAATTCTAGGCAACTGTATCTCCGCTTCTATTGTAGCGGGCAGATGATTGCTTCGATCTGTGTCACAGATGCCTTAGTGCCAGGCAACTGTATTTCTACTTCTATACACTCCGTGCAGATGACATTAAAGTGCCACTAAGTCTACCTGCTTTCATTGTCTGTGGATAGATGACAGCATATTCGCTATTATCATCTAGTTTCATTGTTGCTATTGCTTTAGATTGAAAGTGAAACCTTGGGTCGTGATATTAAATATACAATCCGTATTTACCTTGTTTATAAGGTTATAAAACTAAAAGTGCTATTTCAATATAGTCTTTATAGTTTTAACAAATAACCAGTAATGAATTCAATTAATGATAAAAGTAAGTGCAGGCCTTTTCATAGAACACTTGTTAATATTGAAAATATGAACCGTGCTGTTTTCTGTAAAAATATTTTCTAATTAATTCAAATTTTTTAAAAATAATGGTTTGTTCTCATATAGATACTTTTTTCATAGGTATGTACGGCATTTAATTTTCAAACTCTCTGGAACCCACAATCTTTGGAAACGTAAACAGTTGTCGTTTAAGTCTGAATGCAATCCATCTGTGGCACATTAGGTTTCAAATTGGAAATTACAGTTTTTGTATTGTATAATTATTTAATGTCGCTTGACAGCTTAGATCTCGTAGTGATGGAACTTGTATTACTAGAGCAAAGGAAAAACTAAACAAAAATTGTAGAACTGGTCAGTGATCTATGAATTAATGAGTGTAATGTTCTACACACATTCTATTAATTTTCATACTTACTTGCTCTGCATTAATAACCTTAACAGATGAAGGTAAAGGTTGTCGCTCTCACTCCCCCTTTTCCGTCTACTTCTCACTCATGCGCCAGTGGTCATATTGGCCCCGCATTGTTTGTTTTGACTGCCCAGTCACCCTCCGTGGTGTAATGGTTACCATGCTGACTTCATATACCCAAGGTAACGGGTTCAAACCCGGCGGAGGACGATGGATTTTTTCGGGTGTAAAAATCCTTCCCTCGTTGGTCCCGTATCGTAGATTTACAGCGCGTAAAAGAACCTCAAGCCTGATAGAGAGGCCTCTGAGCAAAATTAAGCGGTCTTTCACGCCCAATTTAGAATGGGACGCTGAGAACCACAGTGATTAAAAAGCGTCCATAATTGACTCGCCATTGACTCTGCCAGGTTACGTCATATTGATGGTTGGCGCCCCTGTCTGATGCTTGGCGTTGGTCTTTGTTTCATGGTTGGGGAAAGAAAATGCTTACATCTGCGAGTTGACCGGTGAACAAGCATTGAAGCGAATATAGGATATTGCGATCGGAGGGGACTCGGCAGCGAACCACGTGAGGGCACCCCTGGGAGGGAGGAATGAGGTGAGATAATATTCCGGGAACCAGAAGCGATGGCATAACAATTACAGGGTCCCTACAGTTTCCAGAGTAAAGTGAAGCATCCCAACAGTCGGACCGGTAGCCCACCAAGAGCGAAATCGTAGAGAGCATCATTTTCCCTGCCACACTACACCGAGCACTATAGCCGACATTTCTAACCCTGAAAGAAGCAAACAGGATGAAGGAAATGACAATGGAAACGACATAAAGGGACAGGAAATCCGGGAATGAAACAAAAACCAGCATTTGCCTGGAGACCCGGGGAAACCTCCCCGAAAAACCTCTGGATTAGGTAGGCCGCCACGGGAAGCGAACCCGAACCTTCCGAAAGCGGGCCACAGACGAAACCGTCTTAGCTATCCCGTTCGGTAACTGTTCCAAATGAAATAGTCAGCCGTGTAATATAAAAGAGGCGTACAGATATGGCAAATCTGATCATCTTGTACTTGCTCCTCTGATTTGGAGGTTGAGTATTTTAATGTATTGTGATTCACGTTTGAGGCCTTCATGCTGTGAATTATTGCTCCAGGTTTTAATAGATTTGTTACAAAGCAATTTCGAGTTAGGAATGGTAATTTTTATTTATCCAAAGTTAAACTATTTAATGTAATTTAATAGTAGAGGTAATAGGAAATATATTTGTGGTCAAGCAATGTCAATGCCAGTTTGCATTTATTTAAATCCACAGTATTTATCCTTATCCAGAACTAGTTATAGTTGTAACATGTATGTATTTGAAATACATTTGTGCAAATAAATTGCAGGATAAGTATTCCAACTTGCACTTATTTAAAGCTGCAGAATTCAACTTCATAGAAAGTCAGTCGTAGAAGTAAAGTCAATCAGAAGTACATTTTTGACAAAGCAAATTCAGATTAAGCTTGCTAACTTTAATTTATTCAAAAATTAAGGCAATGTTTAAATCTGATTAAATTAAAAGTAACTTGAGTATATTTGTGGTAATTGTGAAACAGCAATCTCAGATTAAGCTTAGCAGTTTGCATTTATAAAAACTACAGTATTTAACTTCTTTTAAAACATTATAATCGCGAAGGCCTCTTGAAGTACATTTGTGATAAGGTGATTCTAGATGTTAAAGGAGTTTGCATTTAAAGTTACATGATTTAACTTCTCTTATAGTCATTATCAATAGAAAGGCCATATGAAGAACATTTGTGTAAAAAAATTGATGTGTGCCATTCACATGACTTTCTCTACATCTCTGTAATAAATTATTGTTAAAAGCTTATGCTTCTATTTACTTTCTGCTAATTAAGAAAAAATTAGCAGAAATAGTCTTCTTACTTGCTTCCTTGTAGGTAGAAGCGAAATAAGGGAGTACCATAGATTAAAGTGATAGATAAAAGCTGGTTGCTATGTGACTGAAGTTCCTTTGTTTGTATGCACAGGAGTTGACAAACTACTATGCGAGAGAAGTATAAGTTTTTCAAAGTTGAAACCAAAAACAAGGAATATCTAAAAACGATCTCACTTCACAAAAAATAACATAAACTGTGTGCTTTAACGTGCTCTACATTTTCTGTATGGTAAGTATTTGTCCATCTCTTACGGTTTAACAGTTATGCAAACTTTCGTAAAGTTTATCCAGAATAAAAGCGTCTTCAGAGGCTATTCCGAGAAAATTCAAAATATACATTTTATTTATCATATTAATATCTTTAATATACGACATTTTAATCACAACCGTTAGAGCCATTTTTGAGAAATTCAAAATTTTCGAAAATTGTTCCATGTAAAGGGTAGCTGTGGGTGGCGGATTTTCTTGAAAATCTTCGTTTCGCATTCTTGGAAGATACTGATCTTAAATACCAAGTTTGGTATTTAACGGACTTTACGTTCTTGAGCTATGTTGCCCACAGACATACACACATATACACCGATAAACACACAAACAGACAGACTGACTGACACACACCGGACATTTTTCTAAAAATGCTTTTTTTTTCGAAATTTTGGGTGAAATACAATACCTGATCTATTCACTATGTACATAGTATGTGAAGGGAAAGTAAACATGTTTTTTGAGACTCAAGGGACCCCAAAACATATTTTCGGATATATCTGAACTTCATATTTTTGGGTGGAATACAATACCATCTCTATTCCTATGTGCATTGTATATACGGACTAGAGAAAGTAATTAGCGTTCATACGTGTTGAGGAACGCGTCAACTCTAAAACTCTCGTAGCAAAGCAAATGGAGCACGAATTTTGATCATAGTCCAACTGCTATTACCTGCGAAACATTTTACGTAAGAAAATCACTATTATTTATGTTATCAAATCCATTAAGGCCTGTAAATGGAGTATATTGTTGTTAGGAAGGTAAACATCACTTATGCACATAATAGTATGCCTGCCATCGCTGGTAATGTAGACGTCATGGACAGTTCACGATGAACGATTACAGGCTTATGTATAAAACCACACCTCCTCTTGCGTGTATTGTAAAAGTATGGTTTTATACGAGATGTGTTGTCTATTGTCACGATAGCGAGCACACGATTTCGGCTTTGTGTTTATTAATTACATACTGCAGATGTTTGTACTGAAATCGAAACCGTTAATATTCCACTGCAGTATAAAGAGATCAATATACTGATAGAAAGATAACGGTGATATCAGCATTTAATTTCGTAGTAGGCGGAACTGTGGCTTTTTCGTTAGAAGACACTTCCACATAATATTTTAAGCTATAAATAGTACACATGTAGGATTAAGTTTCAACTTTCTTTCCTCGGTCTTCCAGTATTACTTTTTACTTAATTTATAAAAGCTTAGCTTGGATCAGCACAAGAACTTTGGAAAGATAAGAGAGACAATCAACTAGAACGATGTATTTAGTGCGTGGAGCAGGACAGTGTTCTTCAATCTTTAACTTTATATAGGATGTTAATGATCTACACAAAATAGTCGTGGGTAATAAAGTAATTAAAGATAGGAAATGCATGATCCACGGATAAACAACGGGATATAAAGTGTTCAAAATTTGTTTTCAAATGCAGATTAGTCGATGTTAAATCAAAATGAGATGAAAACCTGGTTTGGAATGCCTTTAAAGCTGTTACGCGATTTTCAGCAACTCGTTATTCGCGTTTTCAAGAATTACAGCCATAAAGTTCTCTCAAATCTTGAAAGATCATTTGACAGTGCGACACTGTCCATGGATTAATTTCCTTCTACTCTAGAGGCATTTAAGCAATTGCTCATGTGGCTTAATATGTAACTTCAAAAGTGATGGCGGGAATTGGTTAGTTTGGTTCGTTTCCAGTCATGAATGTATGCTTTTTTTCTTTGTTCTTTTAAGTCCAAACGTTGAAACGCTTCTTGGCGGAGAGATTAGAAGTCGAAAATAAATATTACCTATTTTGCGAAGTTAATGTCATAACCATTATACCAGAAAGATACGATCTCCAACGGCCCTTCGTGTTTGTTGTTGTGTTCTTGAATTATAGCATCACCAGCACTGGCGGACTAATACTTCATAAATATTAGCAGAAATTGCCTTATTCCTTAGTTTCTTATAAGGAGAATACACTAGGATAAAGCGATTGTCAAATCTTTTAAAAGCTGATTGACTTTAAAATTGGGTTGTCTTTGCATGAAGAGGAGTAAAAGAAAAAGAAATACAGATGATGACTTTCTGTTTGAGAACAGCACAAGTATTTTAAAATTGAAACAAAAAATAAGCAATATCTTGAAAATGGTTAGCTTATCAACAAAAACGTTCAGGACAATAATTGTATGTTTTGGGAAATCGATTTGTTGTATTAAGATTTTGTCTAACTCTTACGGTTTACATGCTGTGCAAAAGTCACTCGGAATGAACAGAACTTCAGAGGCTTTTCCCAGAGATATAAATGTCGTTTGTTACATAAATATATTTAATATACGATAGTTAATCAAAAACATTTTTGAGACAATAGAAATTTTCGAAATATTTTCCTTGTAAAGAGTAGTTTGAAATGGAAGACTTATTGAAAATCTTTGTATCGCATCCTTGGGACATGCTAAATTTAAATATGTTTCATTTTTGATATATCACATTCTCAGAGACACGGACACACATACATACACACACACAGACAGACAGACAGACAGACAGATAGACAGAACTTTTTCTAAAATTGTGGTTTTTACATTCTCTAACGCGTATGTGCATGGTAGCTAGAGAAGGTATTGTATTCCACCCAAAAATTCCATATCGAGATTTCATCGGAAATAAATTTTTAGTTCCCTTAAGTCCGAAAAACGATTTTTAGAAAAAGGTGCATCTGTGTGTTTGTGTGTCTGTGGACAGTATAGCTCGAAAACGAAAAAACCGTTAAATACCAAATTTTGTATTTATGCTTAGTATCTTCTAGGGATGTGACATGAAGATTCTCAAGAATATCCCACCCCACCACAAGCTACAAGGATGAATTTTTGAAAACTGTTTTGCTCAAATAATGCTCTAAAGACTTTGATTAATATACCATTTACAAAAGACATTTAGATAACAAATAAAATGTATACTTTGGATTTTCTGGGAATAGCCTCTGAAGGTTTGTTTAATCTGGATGAGTTTTGCAGAATTTTGTATAACGGTTAAACTGTAAGAGATAGACAAAAACTTACTTTAGAAAAAATATAGATCTCTTTAAAATATATAATTTATGTTATATTCGTTTTTCTTTTAGAGTTGGTCTTTTGGAGATATTCCTTGATTTTGGTTTTAATTTAAAACTCTAAAACGTTTCTCAAACAGTAGAATGTAAAGTGACCCGAACCTCAATTGTTTCATACAGCGATCAAATTTTAAAGATTTAACTATCGCTTTAGCCTAATGTATGCCACTTATTTCCCTTCTGCTTACAAGAAAGCAAGTAATAAGGGTAATTCTGATAATTTTCATGAATTATGTAGATAAAAGAATAATATATTATAAGAATAGTTGTATATGGAAAAGATATAGAAAGTTATGTGTATGGAACACATTAAATTTTTTGGATTCAGGGTACCCTAACGTGTATTTCCAGCAATATCTCGGTATCGAATTTTGGGTGGAACGCAGTACTTTCTTTAACTATGCACTGTATACGAAGTAGAGCAAGTAATTAAGATTTAAAATAGTTGAAATTTCAATATCGAGATAGATGGATTTACTGAAGTTAGTTTTTGAATGCTTTGGTTGGCAGTAATTCAGAAACGCTTACACATGCATCTAATTTTCAATGTTGTGAATGTTGGATAATGGAAGATACGCAGGGAATCTATTCTGTGGTAGACTCACAGGGATGCGGGTGGACGCTGTGGAATTAGCAAGGAAATTACACTAAGCTGAAGAGCTTATGACCGTTGCGGGCTTTTTCTGGTTTCCTAGTGTAATCATTTTGATGAGGAAACTACCTAGAAGTGTGGGGAGGAATTGGTTGATCCTCTATTTCAACTTGTGGCCCAGTTGATCATTCACTTTGGTATTAATTATAAGTTCAGTCCTTAGTTCCTTCTTGCACTCATAAACCTGAGACCAGTTCTGTAGGATAGAGGAAACGAACACGAAGTAATATATATGACACGAGATTTTAGCTGTACATATGGTGAATGCAGCAAACAAATGCAATGACCGAACTCCAATACTGGATAAGAGCAAGCAGTTTAACTATCTCCAAAATTAAGGATCATAGAAGTAAACAAAACAAAATATGGTCGACTTGTCCTTATCAATTACTAGTAGTAATCCTAATAGAGGTATTTATTACTAGAGCTCAGCGAACTTGTCGGATTGAAGTTTGGCATACATACAGAATAACTATGACGTGATAGAGTAGGCGTGGTGTCTGCATCCCGTTTCGAAACGTGTTGCACTATGTAGCATTGCTCACTGCCGGTCCTCGTTCATTTCCTGCTAGTAGATAAACAAGTGAACACTGAAAAGGAGTGCAGATTGAAAAAGTGAAATATACAAAAGGGTAGGCGTTCGATAATGAGCAAACATGTGAATGATGCAAACATATTTTGAATGACAGAGGGAGAGGCTTTTCTGATACAATAAAGTTGTATCTTATAATTCTAAGTGAGTTTGGTTGATTTATGAACATTAGCATTTCAAAGTTCTACACATTATTATCCTGATTTTTTTTACCCGCAAAAAGTCGACTAAGCAGCACCAAACTTGGTACTTTAGTTCAAACATGTACATGAAGATTTTCCATAAAGCCCTCCACACCAAACTACCCTTTACATGAAACATTTTTCGAAATGTTCGATTTTCTCAAAATGGCTCTAAAGATTTTGGTTGATATATTAAAATGGCGCATAAAATTTATATCTTAAATTTACTGGGAATAATTTCTGAAGCCCTCTTTATTCTGGAGAACTTTTGCATGTCAGGTCTTAATACACAAAAGGTATATATAATAAAAACACGCAGTTTATGTCATATACTTTTTTGTGGAGTTAACCATTTCCGAGATAGTCCTTGTTATTGGTAAACTTTCTCATGCTAAAGTTTTCTCAAAGAAAAATCGTTATTCAATTTTTGTATATTTATCAAGCAAATAGAATGCAACTTAAATTGCACCACTTGGGGACTGCGTTTTAAAGGTTAGACTATCGCTTTGGCTTAATGCACTAACTTATTTCCCTTGTAATTACAAGAAACTAAGTGAAAACATAGTTGTGCTAATGTTTATCTCTATTAGGAAGCAGTAGATAGAAGAATAATGTTTTGTAAGAATAGTTTGTTGTAGAAAACTTAGGAAAAGTTATGTGAATGGAGCACATCAGAATTTTTTTTGTTTTAGGTGCAATATCCGGAACTGTATCACAAATGTACGTTTTGGCTAGGATCTTAGGAAATACGGTAAATTCTATAACGCATGCCTATACTGTTTACCAGCTGACATTCACTTGCCAGCACCGAACTTTTCAATGGCCCTTTCTTGGAACTCGACAAAAGAGCGAAATTTCCGTATTTAAACCGTCTAATAGCTGTTTCTTGGAACGTTAGCCCTTCATTTAATGGTGCATTTTATTACAATCTTTTAGTGTCACAGAAGAGTAGAATTTCAATTCCTCTCGTAATTGAATCGTGGACGTTTGCAAGATAAATCACACTAAAAATAACCAGAAAAAGCCAGTGTTGCCAACATTTCCATTCGAAGGATTGTACAAGGCTGATGTTTTGTGCTATAAATTACAAGTGGTAAATCAAGGCTGTGTACCTAATATACATACCCATGCTGTATGAATATTTAATTCGTTCAACTTTAATTTTTACTTTCTCTTCACGTACTATGTACACAGTGTATAGAAAAATTATTGCATTCCACCCAAAAATTCGATGTCGAGATTTCATCAGAAATTCACGTTTTAGGACCCCTGTATCCGAAAAATTGTATTTTTAGAAAATAATCCGTGCGTGTATATGTGTCGTGTGTTCGTTTCTCAGAAATGAAAAGTCCGTAAAACTTGGTATTTGAGTTTAATATCCTCCAAGGATATGACAGAAATATTTTGACGAAAATACCTCCACCCCAGACTACACTTTACATGGAAAAAAGTTTAGACAATTTTTATTTTCTCAAAAATGGCCTCTAAAGATTTTGATTAAAATATCGTACATTAAAGATATTTACACCACAAATAAATAGTATATGTTGAATTTTCTGGGAATAGCCTCTGAGGATATATTTATTTTAGGTGAATTTTGCTGAATTTTATGTAACTGGTTAAACCGTAAGTGATAGACAAAAGTGTAGATTTCGTTAAAACACAATTTATGTCAGTATACATTTTTGTCTTAGAGGTGACCATTTTGAGATATTTATTGTTACTGGTTTCAGTTACAAAATACTTAAACTTTTCACACAGGGTAAGTTGTCAACTCCTGGCAATCCAAAAAATAAAAACGGATTTCACCCACCTGGCAACCCGCTTTTAAAAGCTTTGACTATCGCTTTAGCCGAGTTTATCCCCTTATTTCTCTTCTACTTACAAGAACGCAACTAATAAGACCATTTCTACAAAGTTTGTCTCGATTAGCATGAATTAAATAGAAGAAGAAGCTTTTAACAGTACTGTGCTACCGAGATGTAGCGAAAGTCCTGTTTATGTAATACAACAGAATTTTTAACCATATAATGCACGAAAGGTTGCAGCATCAAATGCAGTGTTTTTATAGTGCTTAACGCCCGCTTTTACTACTTGTGGCACCGCAGGCGAAAGTGCAGTTCTATCAGCCGAAAAATCACATCTTGTCATGTGTACAAAATAGCTAGAAATATCATTATGCATCAAAAAGAGATCAAGAAGCTATAGCATGGATTATCAAAGTACATTGATACTTTCTAGGGTTATAATCATAGAATATCGTACTGTTTAAATCATATTCAGACCTAAATTATGTAGTTTCCTGATCGTACAGATTGAAAATAGTAGAAGGAATCGAAAATTAAGTGAAATGCATTAGGTAACGATAAAAATGACAAATTCTGAGAAAACAGTAAAGACTTTTCTGTTGCATTCATATTGTCTTCTCTACTATCTATTGTTTATTTTTGGTTCTATAAATTATTCTTACAAAATGTTATTTTTCTATCTACTTTATTTTAATCAAGATAAATCTTTGCAGAAATAGCTAATACAGATTTAATTACAGATACAAAGACAATAGTCTAATGTTTAATAACTGGAAGATATGTGTTGACGTTAAAATTTCATATTCTTTCCATTAATCACGAAAAACAACTGAATATTACAGGTGTTAAAAAGAATGACAAAGTATTGAACGTAACGAACTCTTAGTAACGGGTATCATGGAAACGGCTGTCTGAAAAAAATATGCGAAATAAATTGTGCGTTTTAAATAGGTCTACATTTTGTGTGTATATGTGATCAGTGTTCTTGTCTATTGCTTATTGAATACCAATTATACAAGATTGCATTACATTCCTTGTGAAAAAAGGACTGGGTTTCACAAATTATTTCCATAAAATTTAAGGTGTACATTTTATTAGTCGTATAAATATCTGTATTAGATGAACTTTTATTGACAATATATCTTAATGAGAAAATAAACATTTTTGAAAATTTTGCCTTAAAAATGCTAGTTGGGGTGGAGGACTTTCTTTAAAAAGTTAGTATAGTGATTTTCGAGATTCGGTTTATGATGAATATATTGGATCGTTTGTCAGGAATGTACGAGGTAAAAAGGACAAAACCCTACCCTTACAAAATAATGGAACTAGATACTGAACTTAAATGACATTGGGAGTGAAATAGCAAATTTATATATTTCTGTTCAGATTTTTCTGAGAATTTTACTGTGGTTACACTGCACTTATGCTAATACAAATAACATAATTCACTCAAATTGGCTAAATCTGTTGAAAGATAATGTAAACATTTGCCTAATTAAAAAAGTTCCACGCACCTCAAAATTTGAGAAAGAATAAAACGGAAGGCACACTTTAATGATGAATTTCTATATCTTATTTATCTCGATAATAATATGCTTATAATGTTCCAAAACTTACTGATATCAATATTACCATTAATCAAATTAGCTGATCTCATCATGCAATATTTGCTCCAAAGCCTCGAAGCTTTATATTTCAGGACTTCTCGTAAACATTTGTCATTAAAGAACCTTCATTTATGTCTGCTTCATTGGCCACACATATGTCCTTGAATTTGTATAGCTACATAAATCAACTTTCTGGAAGTATATTAATAGTCGCATCTAGGACTGCTTTAAATATTTTTAGATGAACCGTAAAAGTTACCTTCTTCGTTCATTTTTGCATTGCAGCCAAAAAATTGATACCCATAGTTCACCAGAAATAAATGTTTTGAGGCCTCCTGAATCCAAAATAACATTTAGAAAAAGGTCTCTTCAATACAAAACTTGGTATTTAAGTTTATTATCTTTAGAGGATGCAACACGAAGATTTTCAACAAAATTCCCCAACCCTAAACTACCGTTCATATGGAAACATTTCTAATTTTTTTCTTCAAAAATATCTCCAACGATTTTAATTAAAATATTCACAGCGCAAATAATCTGTATATTTTTAATGTTTTGAGAAAAGCATTTAAAGGCACTTTATTCTGGATGATTTTTTCAGAATTCTATATAGCGGTTAAATCTTAAGAGATAGACAAACACTTGCTATAAGAAATATCTCGTTAAAACATATGTATTTTTGTGTAGAGTTGACTTTTTCCAAGATATTCTTTGCTATTGTTTTCAGTTATATTTTTCTCAGACAGGAAGTGTCTGTTTTTCTTTTGTTCTACTCCTGGCCAAGTGAAGAAATCAATTTAAATGACAATCGCATAACGATAGCTTTTAAATCATTTCACTATTGCTTTCCTTTAGTTCCCTTCTAGGTATAAGGAATGAAACAATAAGTAAATTCTGCTAATGCTTAAATTGATTAGTATGGTGTAGAAAGAAGAATAATTCATTGTAAGAAGTCTGATTGTAGAAAAGTTAGAGAAGATCATGTGAGAGTAACACATCAAAGTTTTACTTATATGAAACTACCATAAAACATAGCAAAATATCGCAACAATTTTTGTTGATGTTACGTTTATTTTTTCCTAGGGCAATATTACTCTTTCTCTAAACGTAATAAACGTAATTAAATGTTCTAAATATAAACATACTCTGATCGTAGATAAAATATTCAAGAAAATATTACAAAATTAGGTCTTAAATAACTATTTATTGCTTGTTCATCTCAGATAAATAATTCATATCCATAATAAAAGAGCATTGTGAGTGAATTGGGGTAAGTAGAGTGAGACTGAAAAATTCAATGCCATAGCTGGGGCAATGTCTGACTCTACCTCTGTCCTACACACGGCGTGTGTGAAAAAGAACCAATTAAATCAATGTGGGTGAATATTTATCATTCTATTACATGAACCGTAGTTTGTTTGATTCATATATGGTCAAAGAGATGAACGAAGCCGGCAGAATGCTTACTGAATATTAAATTGCCTGAAAAGTTAGGCATTCCACAAAAAGACATTTAATTTACCTCGGAACTTTGTGGAAATGGAATGCAGTCCGTACAAAACGAGGTAATTGTGCTTTGAAGCAGAGTTTTGTTATCTTTATCGACAGCGTAAATATGCCGTGAAATACGTTTTGCTTTTCACCGACAATTAAATCGCTTTAAATGACTGCAATTAATGAAAAACCGATACCCATTTGTTTATAAACGCTGCTTTGGCAGTTAAAAGATAATATCAAAGTGTTTATTACTAATATATGCCACTGATGTATATGTAGTAAACCAGAGTTAAATTAAAATGTTGTTACGAGTTAAATGCCACTAGTATTTCGCTGCTAATGATGTGTCTGTATCTGCATATCGATAATTCCACAGAGCGAATTTCCCATGTGCATGTTTTATGGAGGAAAAAACTTCCAGCTTTCCTGCAACTGAAAACGTTAAACGTTTTTCTTTCAATTAATCATGCATCGTAAATGAAACAGCAGTTTCTAATACAGTAGGTTTCGAAAGTCCTGTATGATTTCCACTAAAAGTGAATGTAAATTCTTTTCAACAAACGTTACGGTGGTATTAAAATACAGTGTGATTCTCTCGCTAGAGGCCCCAAACTTTTGCTTATATTTTGGCCATTTATGTGAGTTCTGCGATGAACATTTGTGTATATATACGTTGAACTATACACTGACACGACCGATACTGAAAATGGTCCTCTCCCAGATACAGACATGTTTGTACACGTTGCTCCAAATTCTGGAATACTTTTATTAAAGTCTCCTCGGTAATGGCTTCAATCTCTTGCCGTATAGTATCTTTCAATTCTGCAATTGTACGTGATCTATTTCTGTATATCTTTTCCTTCAGAAATCCCCAGAGGAAGAAGTCGGGTGGTGTTAAATCAGGAGATATTGGTGGCCAAAGATTTTTGACATGATTGGATCTTCAAAAGAGCTTTCGATTTCCCTCATGCTTGCACGTGATGTGTGACTTGTTGCACCATATTTTTGGGAATATCCGTGAGTCAATTCACCATCTGTGAATATTCTAATGTATTCTTCAATGTTTACTTATTCTCATGAAAAATAGAGTGTATAATATGCCTATGAGATATTGGGCATCACACTTCCATTTTCTGTGCATGTAGGGCATTAGGATTTGTTTGTGCCCATATACACGTGTTCTGAGAGTTTATGTAGCCACTCACGCTTCATCTGTGAACCAAATTCAGTCCAAAATTCTGATTAATAAAAGTTTGAAGTCATTCGCAGAACTGCACACGCCAAGATCAGTGGAGCAATCCGAGCCTATTGAGAGGTATGGGGCACTACGTTATATTGTTCAAGGCATATCCACACGGATTTTCATCACAAAAGTGAATTGTTGGAATATGGGCGGGGGTTCGGGGTATTCTCTAGCAAGAGAATCACAGTATGTAGTTGAATGTTCTAGTGTTTTTGATGCAGTTTATTTGCAGAAACTAGCTCCAATAACTATGTTTTTAAGTAAAACTGAGTGATGATTGAACATCGCGAAAATTGATTTGGTTAACGTATCAACGTTAACCGAGAGACTCAATAATGATATTTCCAATGATTTTATGATGCCCTTAATGCAATGCACTGTATAAATAACATTATACAAATTTTTAAAAACTAATTTATATAATAATTTATAGTTAAGTGTTATAATTGTCAAAAAATGTATATCTATAGTAGCAGTATGACCTCAGATTAAATAATAAATAAAAAATCTGATGTGTTCCATTTACATAACTTCTTCTAGCTGTTCCACAAACAAATTTTTGGTACAAAAGATTATTCTTTTATCTATGTCACGCTAATCTAGATAAACATTAGCAGAATTGAGGTTCGGTTCCGTTTGACAAAAGTTAGTTTAAACTTGGAACCAATAACTACCCGTCAATTCTATAAGGAAAACTTATATAACGCAACTTATGGGTTTTAACAAGATATACATTTTTGTGGAGTAAGTTTTTTCTTATGGTGTAACCATTATGCAAAATTGTGCAAAACTTACAATAAAACCATTTTGAGAAAATCAAAATATTCGAAAACATTTTCCGTGTAAAGGTTAGTTGGGGGTGAGGTATTTTCTTGGAAATCTTCGTGTAGCATCATGGAAGATGCTAATATTAAATACCAAGTTTGGTATTTAACCGAGTTTTCATTTTTGAGCTCTGCACAGTCAGACAGGCCCAAACACATGGATGTTCTTCTAAAAATGTTCTTTTCCGACCCAGGGGACTTTAAAACATATGTTTCTGATGAAATTTCGGTATTAGATTTTGGGATGGAATACAAACCTTATCTGTCTACTTGTACATTGTACATACGGGCTAGAGAAAACAATGTATTCCATTTTCTAACTTTCTCTAGCTGTCCGAAATACAAACTATTCTCACAAAACGTTATTCTTTTGTCTGCATCAAACTAATCAAGATAAGCAGTAGCAGAATTATTGGTCGTTATGTGAAACAATTAAGATTAAATTCACATTGCATGGTGTTATTTAAGTAAAGTTAGGTAATTTAAAACTGAAACTAATAACAAGGAATATCTCAAAAAGGTAAACTCGACAAAAGAAACGCATATGGCAGAAATTGTGTGTTTTAACGACATCTACATTTTTGTGTAGTATGTTTTATTTTATCTCTTACAGTTTACCCGTTATGCAAAATTCTGCAAAAATCACCCAGAATAAAGAGTTTTTAGATTCTATTCCCGGAACATTCAAAGCATAAATTTTATTTGTGATACAAGTATGTTTAATATACAGTATTTTAATAAACATTTTCAACATTTTTTCCATATAAGAGGTAGTTTTGTGGTGGGGGATTTCTTTTTAAATCTTCGTGTTGCGTCTTTGGAAGATATTAAATTTAAATACCAAGTTTGGTTTTTAGCCGTCTTTTCGATTTTGAGCTACTCTGTCCACAGACGCATACACACACGTGGATCTTTTTCTAAAAAGGCCTTTTTCAGACTCTGGAGACCTCAAAAATCATATATTTTCTGTGATATCTCGATATAGAACTTTTGGGTGAAATACGATACCTTCTCTTGCTCCATAGGTGCTAGAGAACAAAAATCTGTGAGTTGACATCCAGAAATGCATGGTATCATTTAAAAGCGTTTTCGATAATATAACAGTTTACATAACAATAATAATAAGAATTAATTTTTAATATTTCATTTATACTCCTCTTTTAATTGCAAGGTTATTTTGCAACACGTGTACTGTTGTCGTTTGGTTTCTAATGTTCTACATTAAATTATACAGAAAAACACACACACACACATTCACACTCACATTCATACTTCCAAGCGTTCAGAAGGATAGGAAATATTCTTGGTTAGAGAAAAATTCCCACCCCAGTACCCCTCGCACGGCAGACAGGTGTTCTATCAACTTAGAAAAAGATGTGTTTTTTTGAAAAGGGTCTTTGATGGGTATGAGTGTTAAATGAATCCTTTCAGCCTTTTAGAAAATATGCGTGGAACTTTGAAACGCACTGTAGGGTCTGGAATGTTATACAATGTGTTCTTTATTTCCACAATAAACTGTAAGAATTCTTATTGAGTAGAAAGCATTGATAGAAATGTATATTGACGTACATGCAATCTGATTCACATTGAAATGTAGTTGTATGTTGGTATTAACAGCCCAGCTCTACCCTTTGCCAGCGTGACATCCTTTCCGTTTTTCTAGCTTAACTCTGGCCACTGGAAAATACAACTGAACTGTCAAGGAGTAACTTTCCTTGAACCTTGTGTATTCAAACCACAGTATCGTTCTCTTGATATCGGTTTGATTTGTTGCCTTTCGAAAGTGTTAATAACTTTAACCCTTATCTCCATGGTGCTGATGAAAGTCCCATATAAGTCATAGATTGTCGTCCAACTAAACAAATAGTTGGCTTAGCTTTCCTACTAATGCCAACTTAGGTTGTAATTGGTTAAGTCTTTCCTTGTGGATCCATGTGTAAATGTGGTTCATGTCACATCTATTAACCAATTATACGCAAGATATCTTAAACACGTGTTACATTTTGTAATATTATATCATTAAAACTCTCATGACAAAATGAGATATTTTTTTTAGAGGTTTAATTTATTACAATAACCTTAAGCCAGGAAGAAAAGTGAGTAATCAAGATCGTCTAGAAGTTGTTGACGCCGTAAATGAGATGGGGTTGCCTGTAAATTTCAAACCAAATTACAACCTTCCACTGCATATCTATAATTTAAATCTATACATGTTAAAACAAATACTTTTTGGGTGAAATATTACTTCATCTGTACCTACTATGTATAAGGTACACACGTGCTAGAGAAAGTAAAAGTCAAAAGGGTGATATGTTGCAAATTTCTATGAATGTAATTGTAAAATGTATGACAAAATGAAAAGCGAAAAACCTATTTAATAGCTACTAACAATATTATAGTGATTGGGAGATATTTTATAAGGTCTCTCACTCTCCGTGGTGTAATGGTTCCCATGCTAACCTCATATACCCAAGGTCACGGGTTCAAATCCGGAGGAGGACGATGGATTTTTTTCGGGCGTAAAAATCCTTAGTATGGCTTTCTTCGGAGGGGAAGTAATGCCGTTTGTGTCTGTCGTATCGTAGATTTACGATACGTAAAACAAAACCTCAAGGTGGCACCGAGTTGAGATAGTTATACTGTTTGCCTACCATCTAGGCGGCCCGGGTTCGATCCCAAAGTGGGATTCGTAGTGGACAAAGCGGCGTCCGTTTTGGTTTTCTCCGAGTCCTCAGGTTTCCCCCACCTTTAATTCCACCAATTACTCCATCATCAACTTTCCAATAATCACTTTCGCTTACATTTCGTATCATCCACTTCCTCATATTCATGCCTGGCTACGTGCCGACCCCTCGTAACAGGTTCTTCATTCTGTGGTTTCGTGCCGTAGGCTCCCTGACAGATTTCTGACCCCTAGGCACTGGTTTGTAAGCTCTAAAGGGGTCAGTCCTACAAATAGGGGAGGGTAAGCCGATTACGAAAAAAACCTCAAGTCTGATAAAGAGGCCTCTGAGTCAAATTAAGCAGTCTTTCACGTCTAATATAGAATGGGACACTGGAAACCCACATCAGTTAAAGAACGTCCATAAATAAAACTCCATTTCATTTTCAATATCGTTTTTGCCACCTTGAAGTGCACACTTTTAATTTTACCTGGATTTAGAGCAATGAAATTTGGCCTCGTGCATATAAAACGTTTGAATGCTTATTTGTCTGTAAATTGGATATTTAATAGCATTACATGTTAGATTGCGTCCTCGAAAAAGAAATACTACACACACCATCATATTTAAAACTAAGAATCTGATATGTTCTATTATAAACATATAATAATATAAAACATTAAATAAAGTCAAAACAATACTTTCTAATCTTAATAAAGTTATTAGTAAATGTTACGTTTACAAGAAAATACTCATAAACCACAAAAAATACAAAATAAAATATTATTAACATTATAAGTTTTAAGAGTAAAAGGAATGAAAAAAAAATACAAAAAGATATACGCACACGAACATTTACATCTGGTGAAATTTCTGAGTCGAATTTTAGTTGAAATTTTGGTTATTTGTTTACCTAGTATGTAAACCGTATGTACATGATAGAGAAAGTAGCAAAAAGAGTTACGTTAAATGAGGACATTATGAACTACTCCACACATTAAAAATGCAGGATCTCTTTTCACGCACAAGCTGATAGAATAATGAAGATGATGATGATAATGATGATGATGATAATAATAATAATAATAATAATAATAATAATAATAATAATAATAATAATAATAGAAGTTTTCAAAATAATGCATAAATATAACTTAGAACTTAACAGAACTGAAACTACTTAGGGGGAATATTACTCATGCTAATTATGTGTCACTTAATATAAAAATCAATAAATGAAACAAATACACACATAATAAACATAAAACACTATTTAAAATGTCGTTGAGTTCGTCCATTTTTAACTGTCACTTAACTACTTCGCACTGGCTCTTAGTTAAAGTGCTCCAGAGTAATTTTACGCTGGGATTTCAACACTTCACTCGCTATGAACTAGTTCTATTTCCCCTTCACTAAAATTTCTTCCGCGAAGTCCCGAATCACTTACTCATTGAGTTGACTACGCGAGAACACTCCTTAACTAGAAGTTATCTCCACAGAACTTTCTGGAAGCGTTTTGTAGACGAGGAGAAGAAACCTCCAGAAGATTCTTCTTATTTCTCTATAGCGAGTGTTTGCGCTGGGCGAGGGCGCCACTTATCTTTGTTTATCTCTTATCGGCAGCCGGTTGAGTAAGTGCGTTACAGTGCCCACCCATTGTTATTCATAATTAAAAGACTTTTCTCAAAAACTTACGTCACATCTTTGGAAGATATTGAATTTAAATAACCACCTACTTTTCGTTTTTGAGTTACGACGTTCACAGACGCGCGCGCTTATTTTGGAATCAGGGTCCTCAAAACATGTAATATCGGAATGACAGAATATTTTGTGAGTCAATACTTATGACTTTCTCTACATCTCTGTAACTAATAATTCTCGAAAAGCATATTCTTTTATCTCTTCATGCTAATTGAGACAAACATTAGAATAGTCTTTATTACGTGCTTCATTGTAAGTAGAGGAAAATAAGGGAATACGCTAAGCATTTATAAGCCGGTTGTAATATGATTGAAATCCATTTCTTTGTACAACCAGGAGTTGACAAATTCCCATATGAGAACAGTTTCAAGTATTTTAAAACTGAAACTAATAATAAGAAAGATTCCAAAAATTATCAATTCCGCGAATAAAATTATATGACAAACTGTGTGTTTAACCGGATCTATTATTGATTGTGTAGTAAGCTTTTCTCTCTCTGTTACGGTTTACTAATTACTCTAAATTCAGCAAAATTCATCCTCTTCAGAGGCTATTACCAGAAAATGAAAAAAATATACATTTTATTTGTTATGAAAAAATATTTAATGCACGCATTTTAATCAAAATCGTTAGAGCCATTTTTGAGAAAATCAGTTTGGGGTGGAGAAATTTTCCTCAAAATCTTCATGTCGCATCCTTGAAAGATGCTCAACTTACATACCAATTTTGATATTTTACCGAGGTATATTACCGACTTTTCGTTCTTGATCTATCGAGTTCACAAACACACGGACACACTGACACAAGAACACACAGACCTTTTTCTAAAAATGCTTTTTTTGGATACAAGGTACCCTAAAACATGTACTACATGAAATCTCGGTATTGCATTTTTGGGTGGAGTGCAATACCTTCTCTATCTATGTACCATTTGCTATGTGAGAAAAACCACCAAATAATCGCTGCAAGTCAACTCAAGATTTTGTGACTAAAGAAGAAAAGCTAAAATAAGCTTATGTTTCGTTTCGTAATCGGCTTACCCTTCCCGAATTTGTAGGACTGACGCCCCCCAGGACTTACAAACCAATATACCTAGGTTTCAGAAGCCTGTCGAGGAGCCAACGGCACGAAATTTCAGAATGGAGAACCTGTAACGAGGGGTCAGCCCGTAGCCAGGCATGAACAAGAGAAAGTGGATGAAATGAAATGTAAGCGAATGATTGTAAAGGTAATGATGGAGCAATTGGTGGAATGAATGGCGGTGGAAATCGGAGAATCAGGAGAAAACCCGGCTAGACGACGCTTCGTCCACTACGAATTCCACATGCGGGAGCTTGGGATCGAGATGGGAGACAAGCGGTCTAACTATTCAATCACAGCGCCGCCCAAAATAATGCTCCGAAACTTATTTTCATTTTATTTGATGCTTTGGATTTACATATTTTCTACTCTTTTTTGTTAAATTAGTTTGCGGATTATTTAATGCTGGCAGTGCTGTTGAACCAGAGGAGCTGACACAGCTACCCTTGCTAAAATCATACTGTACTGATGGAATTAATAGTGTTTTATTCCTATATAGTAGTCTACACACAAAGACTATGAGAAATTAGTGATTCGTGATATGATGGAACGATGAAATCCACTTCCCTTTGAGAACAGGGCCTCTGGAGGCGATGTGCACATAAATCGCTCATCCCTTCACAATTTCAACTGATATCGCTTCGATTCATAACCCAATGACTATCCCATTAACATTATTTCACGCCGAGGTGGAACATGTGCCAATAATATGGAGCAATTGTAACAAGACTTTAATTGCTCAATTAATATAGCCGTGCGTTTGTTGGGGAGGGGGGATTTAAGAGAGGGTAGAGGTAGAGGGTAGAGCACAGATGCAATGCTATGTTTACTCATCGAACTAAATAATTGCAATTGCTAAACGGGTTGCATGCAGCCCAGGGCAATGCTGTGGCTGGATAGAGGTGTTACAAGTGAATGTCATCCCCATTCCATTAGCTAATGCTGTTCATCTCTATTTGCTGCTGCTTTCGCATCCACCTGCAAACTGCACATGCAGCCTGCGGTTTTCCTTGCGATTTTCAGTCATCAGTTTTATATACTTACGCGAACTTCTATTTGGAGGCAGTAAATTCCATTTTGGCTTTTTTACTTTCTCTACACTTACTATGTACATAGTATATAGAGAAGGTATTGAAATGACCCACAATTTCGTTACCAAATACATATTTAGGTTCCCCCGTAATACAACAAAATCAATTTTGGAAAAAGGTACGTGTGTGTGCCTGTGGACAGTATAACTCTGAAACGAAAAGTCCGTTAAATACCAAACTTGGTATTTAAGTTTGGTATCCTTCAAGGATGCGACACGAAGATTTTCAAGAAAATCCCCCCATCCACAACTAACCTTTACATGGCAGTGTTTTCGAAAATGTTTATTTTCTCAAAAATGGCTGTAATGATTTTGATTAAAATATCGTATATTAAAGATATTTGCCTGACAAATAAACTGGATATCTTGAATTTTATGGGGATAGCCTCTGAAGTCTACTTTATTCTGGATGAATTTTACGGAATTATGCATAACTGGTAAAATTAAAGAGATAGACTAACTTGCTTAACAGAAAATGTAGAGCTCGTTAAAACACACAATGTATGTTATATAATTTTTTTTCGTGGAGTTGATCGTTTTTGAAATATTCCTTGTTATTGGTTTCAGCTTTAAAAAACTCTTGTCAGCTCCTTTCCATACAAAAAAGGAACCTCAATCACACAGCAACCAGCTTTTAACTATCACTTTAACCTATGATACTCTATGTAATAAGAATATTTCTGCTATTTTTTTTCTCGGTTAGCATGAAGTAAATAGAAATATAAGCTTTTCAACAATAATTTATTGCAGATATGTAGAGAAAGTTTTGTAAATTGAACACATAAGATTTTTTAATAAACAATGGTGAATATAAAGCAAGACGAATTGACTAAATAAAGCTAACTGTTGTGTGCCTTCAACCGTTTAAACCCGGTGCATTTCGGATCTGCTTTTACACCCACTAGGCAAAAAGTGCTGTACTGTTCATGTTCAACTTTTCTGCCAACACATGTTTTCTATTAATAATTTTGAGAATTTGTGACGCTGAAATGGGAAATTGTGAAGCGGTGCGTAACTGTTCTACCTAATTGATTCCTCTCCAGTAGTGTGTATAGTATTTTTTCCCTCCTCGCCACATCAAATAGAAGAGAGTGGGTGGCAGAGCTGATGGTTCAGAGCCGAACAAACAAGTTTTTTTTTCTCTCGCTCTTAACCCAGAGTAGATGAAGTGTACCATTCATACACAGAGGTGCCTCCATACCTGTGAAGTTTTTCCGTACCTCAGCAGAATAACTCGGTTTGAGATTCCTCGTGTGTTGTAATTGATATTTTCTCTACTGCAATAGTAATTAGGGAAATTTTTGTTTTTAACAAAAACGTTTGACATACACCGGATGTATGTGTTTTGAGGTCCCAAGCATTTGACTTTCTCTACTAAGCACACAAAATCATATCTGTTCCATTCACCTGACATTCTCTACATCTCTGTAACAAATTGTTGTTGAAAACTTTAATCTTCTATGTACTTCATGCTAATCCAGATAAACCCTAGCAGAAACGGTCTTATTACTTAGTTCCTTATAAGTAGAAGGGAAACAAGGGAATACACCAGGCTAAAGTGATGCTCAAATCTTTTATAAGCTGGCTGCCTTGTGATTGAAATCCGTTTCTATTCAGGAGTTTTCAACTTTTCATGTGAAAAAAGGTTTAAGTATTTTCAATATCAAACAAATAACGAGGGATATCTCACAAATAGCCAATTTCACGAAAAAAGTATAGGACATAAATTGTGTGTTTTAACGTAATCTACATTCTTGTGTAGTAATGCCTTTCTTGTCTATCTCTTATACTCTTACAGTTATGCAAAATTCACCAAAATTCATTCAGAATACAGACATCTTTATAGGCTTTTCACAGAAAGTTAAAAATATACATTTTATTTGCCTTGTAGATATCTTTATTATACGGTATTTTAGTCATAATCGTTAGAGCAATTTTTGAGAAAATCATAATTTTCAAAGTTTCTTCTATGTAAAGGGTAGTTTGGGGTAGGAGACTTTTTCTTAAGATCTTTGTGTCGCATCCGCGGAAGATATTAAACTAAAATACCAAGTTTGGTGTTTTACTGACTTACTCAACTTACCCGCTGAGTTATCCGGTTCACAGACACACGAACACACACAACATGCTTCTAAAAATGCTTTTTTTTGGTTATAGGGGACCCTAAAACTATAGTTCCGGTGAAATCTCGGTATAGAATTTTTGAGTGGAATGCAATATCTTCTCTATACCTATGTACATAGTACTTGTAGAGAAAGCAAAAGGAAGTATTGTATTCCATCCACAATTTCGATGTCGAGATTTTAACAGGTATTTATTTTAAGGGTCACAGAACGCATACAAAAACAGAAAAAATATTTTGTTATATCTATAGGGGAAGTTTCAATATTCTCCCAAAAATTCAACATTGAGTTTGCACCGGAAATATAATACGTTTTATCTAAATACAATATGAAATATTATATTTCATATTTAATTTATATTAAAATAATATATATTTCGAATCCAAAATTAGAACCCCCCTAAACTCTAAAACTCGAAAAAAATACTAATTATATCAAGGGTGATATATACAGAGCCTTACAAATGCATCAGCCATGGTCTCCTTTTCATGGCAGATGTTCAATTTTTTGGGAATAGTCCCTCAAGTTCTCGTTATTCTGAATGTCTTCTCTGTGTTTCATTTTTACTTTCTTTACTACTTATAAAAAAGGAGAATATGAATAGGAGTCCTACGGAGGTACTCGCTGCCGAACCTTATGTTCATTAGTGTACATATGCTCCTCAAGAGGGCGTCCCCGGGAGGGAGGAGTGAGGTGAGTGGATACACAAGTAGCGAGAGCACAGCAATGACAGGATCCCTACACGTTCCAGATAGAAGCATCTGACTGCCGAACAGGCCGACCGGAGACCCCACCCTACACAGAATCCAACGCCCCTAACAGGGTCGGACCTCATTCTGGCAAAGAACCGAAATGGGGGAATGGAGAGGATCACTATGAGCATCCTTTTCCCAAGCCACTCCGCACCGAGCACCATCACCGACACTTCCAACCCTGAAATACACCAACGGGTTGAAGGATGAATGAAATAATAATGAAAAAGACATGGAGGGACAAGAAATTTGGGTGATGTAGGTAACCTGCCCAGCATCAATTTGCCGCCTGAGGAAACCCCCGAAAAATGGGGAGGTAGATTGGCCACGGGGATCGAAACCGCTACCTTCCAAATGCGGGCCACTGAAACTTCTTTAATCATTCCGCTCACTAAGGTAGGGGAAGTATTTTATTGCATCCAAAAATTCGATACTGAGATTTCACTGGAAATATACGATTTGAAAACCCTGAATCCAAAACAGAAGTAGAAAAAGATATGTGGACATATGTGTGTGTCTTTGAACAGCATAACTTAAAACCAAACTTGATATCCAGTTCAGTATCTTCCAAGAATGAGACACGAAGGTTTCAAGATAATCCCCAAACCAAACTATCTGTTGCGTGAAAATCCGTTCGAATATTTTGATTGTTTCAAAATTGGGTCCAACGATTTTTTTAAATTAAAATACCACTTGTTTAAGAAATTATCATGCAAGTAAATACATTTACTTATAGCCCTCTTCACTATGAATGATTCTTGTATAACTGGTACGCGTAATAGACAAATTCTAACTACACAACAAATTCAGATCTCATTAAAGCATACAATTATTTCAAATAAATTCTCTTTGTTACAGACATATTCTTCAATTTTCAACTAGTAACACTTGTTCAAACGGCCGTTATTGGTTTTTATCTTGTCTACTATGTATAAGTACAGGAGATATTGTATTTCACCCAAAAAACGAAACAGAGATTTCTATTGAAATTTGAGACTCCCTGAACAGAAAAAAAGGTTAGTATAAAGTTCGCGTATGTAGGCGTGTCTGTAAACAAGCAGAACTTAAAAATAAAAAGTCGGTTAAATATCAAACTTGGTATATAAGTTCACTTATCTACCAAAGATGTGACACCCATATTTTCAAGATCCCCCCCCCCAACTTAAACTAGCCTTTACATCAACATTTTTCAAAATTTTAATTTTCTCAAAAATGGCTCTGAAGACTTTGATTAAAATATTATATATTACAGATAAATGTTTGAGATGTTATATGCTCAACTAAACATTGGCTTTCTCTAAAAATTATTGTACTAAAATCCACTTTCCCTGGAAAATTTTTTGATTTTTTCAAAAATGGCTCTAATATTTTCGATATTAAAAATATTTATGTGACAAATAAAATGAATATCTGGAATTTTCTGGGAATAGCCTCTGAAGACCACTTTATTCTGGATGAAATTTTCTGAATTGGGCATAACTGATAACTTATATATATTATTTTTTTGCGGAGTTAACCATTTTTAAGATATTCAGTTTTAAAACACACACGCACACACACAAACACACACAAACATATACACGCATACGCATACACGTATCTTTTTATGAAAATGCTTTTTTTTGATTCAGGGGGGCACAAAACATGCATTTCCGGTGAAATCTTGTATCAAACTTTTTGGTGCTTTACAGTACCTTCTCTATACACTATGTACATAGTACGTGAAGAGAAAGTAAAAATGTAACATAATACATTCCTTGCTGCTTTTAATGACTTATTTTTAAAGTGCTTCACTATTTCACCTTTATTGTCAATACACCAAACTAAACGAACAGTTTGTGTTGTAGGTAGGTAGGTAGTATCGGACGTGAATGAACCATCCTTATCTCTTCGATAGCGTGGACCAGGCATACGGCTTTGTTCCTGGGTAATTGCCTAATCCATGCAACCATGAAGACTTTTGTTTCTATACCTTTATTGATGATGAAAATTATATTTTAATATCACAAAAGGTCTGCTATCACATCTTGGACCGGTGTCCTTTAGAAACACGTTATAGTGTCTCCAATTTGGGAAAAATATTTTAGTTAAAATATATCAGTTAAATTGTTAGAAACTTGCTTCTCTATCAATTACTTACAATGTTCTTCTATCGAAGTTTTTTCACAATAACAGCGGAACAAAACAAAAAATTCTTTACATGCGGGCAATTAAAATGTTTTGGCATTGATAAGTACGCATATGGTGGTGTGATAAATAAAATTCAATTCTGTTTTGTTTTATAATATATATCTTGCTAAATTGTGACCATATACATGTTGAATAAAATATTACTTGGTATGAAATATTCAGGATATTTATTTTATTGTGAATGCATATTCCGTGAAATAACAACAGCTATTTTATACTTTATCGTATTCTCAACTAAATGTCAAAATGACCTTCGGAAGTGTGCATTATTACAACTGCAATGTGTTCATGTTCAAGTATAAGGTCTTTTTATATCCTTTATTAACTTATACAAGCAAATTAAAATTATTTTATAGCCTCACATCCATCAGAAAGACTTGAGATTTTCAGTGATAAAGGAATTATAAAAATACTTTCTCTCCTACTTATTACGTATATGGTGGGCAGATAAAGTATTGCATTCCACCCAAACGTTCCATATTGTGATTTCAATTAAAATTATGTATTTTAAGGTCCCCTGAATAAAAAAAAAACTTACATGGAAACATTATCAAATTTTAATATTTTCACAAAAATGTCTGTAACGATTTAATTAAAATGTCATCTATTTAGATAGTTTCTTAAATAAAAGGCATATTTTGAATTTTCTGGGAATAGTCTTTGAAGACCGCTTCATTCTTCATGACCTTTGTATAACTGGTAAACCGTAAGTAGGAAAAGTTATTACACCAAAATATAATAAACTGTGTGTTTTAACGAGATCTGCAGTTGTTTTGTTGGTTTTTTTTTGTCAGTAAACCATTTCTAAGATATTCCTTGTTATTAGTTTCAATTTTACAAAACTCATAATTTTTCTCAAATGGGAGCTCTTATTTTTTTCCCTTTCTTATTCAAGTAAAGATAACTGAATGTCAATGCGTCACATAGGACCCGTTTTTTTTGAAAATGTTGATTATCCCTTTGGTCTAGCGTATTCCCTCATTCGTGCGTATCTACAACGAACTATGTAATAAAATTAAATTGAGCTTTATTTATGGGCGTTATTTAACTGCTGCGGCCCTTATATTGGGTGTGAGCGTGAAAGACCTCATAATTTTACTAGGGCCTCTTTATAGGTTTGAGGTTCTTTTACGTGCTAGAAAAATCTATGGCACGGGACCAATAGATTTACTTCTCTTCCGAAGGAAGTCATGTTAAGAAGTTTTACAACCGAAAAAATCCGTCACCCTCCGCCTTATTTAAACCTGCGACCTTAGGAAATAGATACCGGCATGTTAACCCTAGATCTAGGAGAACGACTAAGCTTTTTTAAGAATATTTTGTTGCAGAATAGGCAACGTGTACAGAAAGTCATGTGAATATAAAACATATATTGAGATTTTCGTACATACACGCATATATTTTCTCTACAATATTAAAGTAGATTGGTGGGGGAAATACAATATATTACCATATTAATATAGATTGGTAGGGAAAAAATAAAGAAGTTATATACTTTTCGAAATTAGAGCAGACATGAAGGAACTTTATTTTGTGTATTTCGGTACTTGTTATTACTTTCTCCACACGTACTATGTACATAGTGTATAGAGAATATTTTGCATTCCACCCAAAAATTCAACACCAAGATTTCACTAAAAATACACGTTTTAGAGTCACCTCTATCCAAAAAAAGAAAAAGCATTTGTGAAAAAAGGTCCGCGTGTGTGTCTGTGTGTCCGTGTGCCTGTGAACACGATAACCCAAAAACGAAAAGTCGGTAAAATAACAAACTTGGTATTTAAGTTCAGTATATTCAAGGGATGCGATTCGAAGATTTTGAAAAAAATCCCTCCACCCCAAACTCCCCTTTACATGGAAAAAATTTAGAAAATTTTGATTTTCTAAAAAATGACTAAGGATTTTGATTAAAATGCCGCATATTAATGTATATTCTGAATAACCTCTAAAAACTTCTTTATTCTGAATGAAGTTTGCGTAACTGGTAAACCGTAAGTTATAGACAAAAAAATTACTGCACAAAAAATGTAGATCACGTTAAAACACAGAATTTATGTAATATTCGCTTTTGCCGTGGAATTGACTATTTCTGAGATATTCCTTGTTATTTGTTTCAGGTTTAAAATACTTAAATTTTTCTTTGTATTCCATTATTTCCTTTCTTCTTACAACGAAGCATTTCTGCTGATGTTTATCTGGATTAGCATGAAGTCAATAGAAGAATAAGTGGTCGAGTGTTTCGCGAGTTGATTTCTCACTTGGAGTTCCCGGGTTCAATACCCGGCTGCGGCGGGGAATTTTTCTTTAACCAGAATTATTCCCTATCCCCCATAGAGTCTGGAAGTATGAATGTGAGAGTGAATTTGCATCTTCTAAACCTACAGTAATACGAGTTGTTTCGCAAATCCCCCGGTATGACCATTGAAGTTAAAGGGGGTTATACAAATGAAACAATAAAACATGGGATGTAGAGGAAGTCATGTGAATGGAACACATCAGATTTTTGCGTTTATCTTCTGTCAATAATTTGTCATTGGAGAACTGTTTTCCTGATCGCCTGAGTTGAAAGCCATAAGGTAATGCCATAGCAAAATTTGATTCAATCCGGCAGAGTGGCACGATATCTCCAAGGGAGAGATAACGCGCTTGTGTTGTTGATGCTTGCACCCTCACAATGCACTAAAATCATGGGACAAACCGTTTGAGATCAGGGGAATCAATAACAGTTGTTAATGCAAATGGACTCCATAGCCCAGCTGTTATTGTTATCACCGTGAGTGCCTGTGTAATTATCTGCTATGACATCAGCATTAAGTGCCGTTAAACACAATCGAGAATAGCTTCAGAGGTACGTTTGTGTTCTTCCTTTTATTGCGCAATTCCACAAAGGGATCAATTTTTTTTTTTCGTTGCTGCTGTAGCGTGACGACAAAAGTGATTGTCAGTTATGATTGGCTGGTTTATCTGTTCGTTTGTATGTTTATCGACTGTTTGTGCAATGCTTGGAACCGTCTGTTTTCTGAACTTGAAGGCAAACATGCATGAAACTCTACTATTGCTTTCAATTATGCAAAACTATATTGTGCGCGGCTAATCGACCGCATTACGTACATTTTAAAGAATTTAGTACCCGGATATACAGGGTGTAAATGATATAGGTAGGAACCGGAAAATACGAAATACTCGTATAGTCAAAATCTGATGTGTACCTTTCACATGACTTTCTCTATATCCCTGCAACAAATTATTCTTAAAAAGCTCATACTTCTATTTACTTTATGCTAATCAGAAAAAAATTAGCAGAAATAATCTTATTACTTGCTTCCTTGTAAGTAGATGCGAAATAAGGGACTACCATAGGTTAAAGTGATAGTCAAAAGCTGTTTGCTATGTCAATGAAGTTCCTTTGTTTATATGTATCGGAGTTGACAAGTAGAGAAAAATATAAGTTTTTCATAGCAGATACCAAAAATAAAGAATGTCTCAAAAACGACGAACTCCACGAAAAAAAATGTATATAACATAAATTGTGTGTTTTAACGTGCTCTACATTTTTTGTGTGATAAGTTTTTGTCCATCACTTACGGTTTAGCAGTTATTCAAAATTCCATAAAATTCATCCAGATTAAACTACTCTTCAGAAGCTATTCCAAGAAAATTCAAGATATACATTTTATTTTTCAGGTAAATATGTTTAATATACGAAATTTTAATCAAAATCGTTAGAGCCATTTTTGAGAAAATCAAAATTTTCGAAAAAAGTTCCATGTAAAGGGTAGTTGGGGGTGGGGTATTTTTCTCAAAATATTCGTGTCGCATCCCTGGATGATACTAAACTTAAATACCAAGTTTGGTATTTTACCGACTTTTCGTTTTTGAGTTATCGTGCTCACAGACACACGGACACACACACACGGACCTTTTTGTAAAAATGCTTTTTTTTGGATATTGGGGACCCTAAAACATATTTCCGGTGAAATCTCGGTATCGAATTTTTGGGTGGAGTGCTATATCTTCTCTATACACTATGTACATAGTGCGTATAGAAAAAGTAAAAATATGTTGTATGATAGATTTTTCATTTCAAAAAATATTGTGGTTATCCTCATGCCGCAACAGTTGAAAGTAATCCAAACTCAACCTAGTAAACTCCTCGACTTTATGCTCCTCCAAGGACTAACAAGTTCAGGACATGAAATGTCTTATGGCAGTACATTAAAACTGGTCGACCGCTACACAGACATCAATGCTATTGTATTATCAATAGATGTTCGGTTGTATAGAATAGAATGCAGTTATTTTCAGCTTTCACTGTTACTCCTTTTCGAGCCATAACGCTCTTAGCATTCGGCTTTATGCTCGGCACGTTGAGCGGTTGCTGGCAAATTCAAGTTACGCTCCTTCTACATACCAAGCTCAAGATCGAACGTTCTAATTCTAATGTTTGTAAACATCTTTAACTCTTAATTCTGTTGTAAATTTTAATAATACACCTATCGCGAATTAAACTACATAAAAAAGACACTATCGGTATATAGTTTTGAGAAGCTAAATTTATGTGAATTTTTAGTTTTAAAAAATATCAAAAATACGTAACTTTAGAGCTTTTACTAGATGTCTGCAGTGTTAAAGGTAGAAAATTTGCCGCTTAATGTTACAATGTAGGCAACTTTGGTTTTGCGGAATGTGACCACAATCTCATTCAAATGGGCCGTGAATCTGACTTACAGAATCATTGTATCGATCCATTAAGTGGCGAAGGATTTAAATGTCTCAATAAGGAATGTGCAGAACGAAATGAAAGTTTATAAACAGAGCAAAATTACAATTACATAGTCAATGGGCCTATAATGTTCATATAACCAATACTTCATTTCCTGCTTCCTCCTCTTAAGGAATAACTGTTTCAAATTATAGTAATTGTTTAATAAACATTTCATTTACGACAAAATATTTTTAAGTTTAGTGAAACTTGTAATACTTTATTAAATTGCAAGTTGTTAGTGAAAATTGTAGCCTATTAATACATTAAAATCTTGTTACATTATATATTACTTTCTCTATACCACTATGTATATAGTGTATAGAGAAAGTATTGTGTTGCACCCAAAATTCGATACCGAGATTTTAACGGAAATACATGTTTTGAGACTCCCTGAATCCAAAAAAAAAGCATTTTCAAAAAAATGTCTGTGTGTGTGTCTGTGGGCAGCAAAGCTCAAAAACGAAAAGACCGTTGAATACCGAACTTGGTACTTAAGTTAGATATCTTCCGAGAATGCCACACGAAGATTTTCGAGAAAATCCGCCCCACCCTCAACTACCCTTTACATGTAACTTTTTTCTAAAATGTTGATTTATTAAAATGGCTCTAACGATTTTGATTAAAATGTGGTATATTAAAGAAATGACAAATGAAATGCATATCTTAATTTTCTGAGAATAGTCTCTGGAGATTACTTTAATCTGGATGAATTTTACGGCATTTTGCATAACTGCAAAACAGTAAGAGATGGACAAAAACTTAACAAAAATGTAGAGCACGTTAAAACACACGATTTATGTCATAAACATTTTATTTGTGGAGTTGATCGTTTTTGACATTTTCTTTGTTTTTGATTTCAGCTTTGAAAAACTTATACTTTTCTCATTCAGGAATTTGTCAACTCCTGTCCATAGAAACAAAGGAGCTTTAGTCACATAGCAACCAGCTTTTGATTATCAGTTTTGCTTCTAGTACTCCCTTATTTCCCTTCTATTTACAAGAAAGCAACCAATAAGACTATTTCTGCTAATTTTTTCTCGATTAGCATAAATAAATAGTAGCATTAGCTTATTAACAATAATTTGTTACAGAAATGTAGAGAAAGTCATGTGAATGGAACACATCAGATTTTCTCCTTTTTCCTCTTGTATCATAAATAACTATTAACTAAACCCCCGAAAAAAGTCATTTACAAAAAATTTTAAGTGTAACACTTTCACCTCATTTAGAAACACGTGTGTGTATGTGATAAATATCAACGCTTTCATTGTTAAAACTTAGGTTAAGGGCATGCATTACAGAAAGTTTTAAATTACAAAATAATAATGCTAACTTTTTGAAATTTATACCACAGAGCGAAATATAATACAAATAAGTGACAGTGAAAATTTAATTTATTTTGCTTTAATGTTTTGGAGGTTATGGTCAAATTTGTTTATGTTTTTGTGTCTACTTTGATTTAGACTCCAAAAATTCTTAAAGCTATGAATGTACCTTTTTCATAAAACATAATATTTATGTTTGATAATTGATAAAATATGCTTAAATACATCTGATAGTAAAATCTAGGGTATGCAAATACATTGTAACTCTGTAAAATATACAGCAAATTTAATGTCTAACAGAAATACTGCTCCGCAAGGAGTATTTTGTAGGAATAAAATACCCATAATTCTTTGCTGTCACTCCAGTTAAGGTAATTAAAAATGGCGCTTGATGGCCAATGTTTTTTTGCTTTTTTTTATATTCAGGTACTTTAAATTATTTTATCGAACTAAAATAAAATAATCTACTTTTGGAGATTTTTTATGCAATTTCAGTCACATATACCTTTAACACCCATATACTCATGGCTTCGTCTCTTTCTCCATGTTAACCCAAAAATTATTACTTATCTCAAGCTCAACTGAACCCTAAATGTCCTCTTTCCTACAATTTGTAATCTTAAATTGGTGTAAGCAATCGTATTAACTCTATTTTTCTGCGGAAACTGTATCCATTTTTTCTTGAAATTTTACTATTATCATTCAGTGAATAGAAGTACTCATAGTACTGTGACTAAACTTTGAATATCCTTTACTTCCTCTGAGCAAGATTATATCTCTTACATTCGGGTTAATACTACAAAAAATCCAACTTTCTAAGAGAGATTTAATTTCTCCTCTTTATGACCAAGCGCCAAATGCCTCATTTTGAAAGCTAAACTCCCTCTCGAAACATTAGAGTTAATTTTATTAATTCTTAACGTGACGTAGTATAATATTTTAATTAAACAATGCAAAGCGGCTCCGTAGGCTCACACTTAGGCGCCCCGAGTTCGACTGCATGCAGCATTTGTTGTGCACGAAGCAACATGTAGGTGGTTTCTCCGGTTTCCTCCCTCATTCATTCCACCAATTTCTCTTTCACATTTCCTGTCATCCATTTCACCATCATTTTACATCATCCAATTCCTTACCTTAATACTAAGCTTCGGGCTGATCACTCATCCTGGCTTCTCTCTGATTTACAACCTTTGCTCCCTAATAGCTTCTGGCCCCATGCTGGGGGCTCAAGTGTTACATATGAGAAGGATAAAGAGAGAAAGAACGAAGGAAGAAAAGCAATGTATCAATGGAATTTGTCTGGAATATTTAAATTCAGTTTATTTAATAACATTTTGTTGCCCTCAATGGTGTAGTAGTTACCATGCTAGTCTCTAAAACCCAAGATTGCAGGTCCACCCCTGGCTCAACCGGACGTAAAAATTCCTGAGCATGGCTTCATGAGAAGGGAAATAAAGCTGGTAATATTTATTTACACGTAAAAAAATATACCTTGAAAGAAGAAGGCTTCTGGGCAAAATGTTCGGCCATTTCTCGCCGCAAGTCGTTATTTTTGTCTGTGGGCGATGAGTGGAGCCTATTCACCGTGGTCATAGTGGCAAACTTCCGAGATAGAAATTTAAATCCGAACATGGAGACATCGACATACAAGAAATACTGTACCACCACCACCAATTAACATTATCTTGTTCTATGTTAACTTAATTTGTTTATGTATTTATTAAGCTTTATCAGCAGCTAAATGTATCAAAATAGGGACTTACGTAAATTCATTTCTCCCCAATTTTATTTTGTTTTTCCCTGAACTACGTATGCAATATCTGATGTTTGAAACGTAGAATAACGTTACTTTTCCACTTGTACGAGACTGACTTATGTCCCTCTCTTGGTATAGGGTGACATTTTCCCGGAATGGGCATCTATTTCAGGCTGTAGTGTAAGGATATGCTAACCAGGCGCGTGTTCTCTATCAGACAACAGCCCAAAAGAAGCAACTAGCTTGCTCCAGTATCATAAATTTGGGCTACTTATCTGGGAGGTCTAATGGCCTTTACACCAGTTAGCGTGATTTATCCTGTTCATCGCGAGCCTCAGCGTCAAAATGTTAATAATTAGAGATATTGGAAGAGTAGCCCTTACCGCATTATAGAGATGTAAGCGGGATATGTTTTTAATTTCTCGACTTATTTGATTGCTTCCTAAGTAAAAATTACATCCTAGGAGCTATTAATCCACAAGCCTGTACTTACGTGTACATGGTAACAGCAACTAGGTAAGTAGCTATTAAAACCGTGTAATACATTTTTTCCTCTCGCATTCTGTTAAAATAACACAGCAATTTTAAAAATTAATATTCGGATTAGTGCATCGCTTCTTAAAGTGCAGGATGCTGTTTAATTGTGTTGGTTATAATTGAATTATATCCCAGAAAAATAATTAAATACTGTCTCTTCCACCCAGACAGACAATAACCTCTACTATTTTTTTTCCGGACCACCTAACAATGTATGTATAGAAAGTATTGCATTTACACAAAAAATTCAACATTTCAACTGCAAGTCTAAGAGAAGACTAAATGAAAACTGCCCCAGTAGTATCAATTACAATGTTATTTGTAATACCTTTAACTATTACAAATTCCCGATGATTACAATATTATCCAATTAACCAATTTATAATTTAGGGAATATATAAACTTCAGGATGTCCCAAAATCAAAATAAGTGTTGATAAAGAATTGCATCTCCACCTCTCAATACATTCATTATTACTTTATCTACACGTACTATGTACATAGTGTATAGAGAAGGTATTACATTCCACCAAAAATTTCGATACCGAGATTTCACCGGAAATATATGATTTAGGGTCCCCCTGTATAAAAAAAAGAGCATTTTCAGAAAAAGATCCGTGTGTTCGTGTGCCTGTGAACACGATAACTCAAAAACGAAAAGTCGGTAAAATACCAAGGTTGGTATTTAGGTTTAGTACCTTCCAGGCATGCGACACGAAGATTTTGAGAAAAATCCCCCCATCCCAAATTACCGTTTACATGGAACTATTTTGGAAAATGTTGATTTTTTTAAAAATGGCTCTAACGATTTTGATTAAAATTTCGTATATTAAGGATATTTACCTGACAAATAAAATGTATATCTTGAATTTTCTGGGAATAGCCTCTGAAGACTTCTTTATTCTGGATGAATTTTACGAAATGTTGCATAACTGCTAAACTATAAGAGATGGACAATAACTTACAACACAAAACATGTAGAGCATGTTAAAACACACAATTTATGTTGTATACATTTCTTTCATGGAGTTGATCGTTTTTTAGATATTTCTTGTTTTTGGTTTCAGCTGTGAAAAACTATACTTTTCTCATACAGGGATTTCTCAACTCCTGTACATACAAATAAAGGAACTCAGTGACATAGCAACCAACTTTTGACTATGACTTTAACCTATGATACTCCCTTATTTCGCTTTTACTTACAAGGAAGCAAGTACGAAGACTATTTCTGCTAATTGTTACTCGATTAACATGAAGTAAATAGACGCACAAGTTTTTTTAACAATAACTTCTTGCAGAGAAGTAGAGAAAGTCATGTAAATGGAACACATCAGATTTTTAGTTTTTTGTGCAGACATAAATTGACATTTTCTCCTTAATTTTTACTTTCTCTAGCACGATGTACAGTGTATATTAGATTCAGTAGGTATTGCATTCCTCAAAAAAATGTATACCGAAATTTCATCGGAAATATGTTTTGAAACTCCCTAAATAATAAAAAATAATTTTTAGAAAATCGTCAGCATGCGTGTGTCTGTGGACAGAATATGTAAAAACAAAAAGGTCCGTTAAATATAAAACTTTGTATTTAAGTAGAGTATCTTCCAAGGATGGGAAACGAATATTTTCAAGATAATCTCCCACCCCAAACTACCCTTTAAAGGAAGAATTTTTAAGTTTTTGATTTTCTCAGAAATGGCTCTTGACAATTTTTGTTAAATAATCGTATGTATATATTTATGCAAATATAATGCATATCTTGAGTTTCCTGGGAATAGCTTCTGATGTCCTCTTAATTCTGAACGAATTTTGCATCACTGATAAACCGCAAGAGATAGATAAACGCTTACTACACAAAAACTGTAGATGTCAAAACTCATGAGTAGTGTCCTTTACATTTTAATTGGAGTGTTAACCGTTTCCGAGGTATTCCTTGGTATTGGATTCAATTTTAAAATACTTAAACTTTTCTGAAACAGAAACTCCTGCATATTTCTTTTGGTTTACTCCCTGTATCTGGAAGGTCATATTGGACAATGAATGAAATCAGTAAAATGATCTCAGATGATTCTGGGACCCATGTAGTATAAAGTTATTCGACATGTCTTCTCAGAATAAGGGAAAATCCCATATAAAAATCTTATCCGAGTAGCTAATCCTAACTAAGATAAGAATTCGGGACCTCTTGAATGTGAATAAGAGTGAATCTTTTTAATGGTGTTAAAATGTGAAACAAATATAACATGGAAAACATATGCTATGAGTTCTGTATTCGAGAAAAATGAAGCACTCATTAGCATATAATGGTAATAATATTAGTTATGATCAGCAAGTTGTTTCGTGTCTTTAACCTTTCTTTAAATACAACTATTGTAACTTATATTTTAACGTGTCTCCAAATACTACTGTGTCATTTGATGGACAATGTTTGGAAGTTTGTGGTTCTTTTTGTTGACTTTACTTCGCAAGAACTTGGTACTACTACAAGTTTCTGGTATAATAGTTGAATGTTATGTATTATAATGAAAACCAATAACCACAATGAAGCTTTTCGGACTAATATTCCGAGATATGGTTTACCAAAATGATCAGGAATAAATAATCTCTACTTAGCTATTTATTATAACCCTGAAAACAGTTAAAAATTTCTGTAGCTTTCAACATTATTTCATTTCGGTATATTGTATAAAAATCTGATGTATTCCATTCACATGACTTTCGCTACATCTCTGCAACATATTATTTTATTTACTTCATCTAATTGAGAAAAAATTAGCCAAGGGTTAAAGTGACAATCAAAAGCTGGTTGCTATGTGACTGAAGTTCCTTTGTTTGTATGCGCAGGAGTTGACAAATTTCTGTATGAGAAAAGAATAAGTTTTTCAAAGCTGAAGCCACAAACAAGAAATGTCTAAAAAGAAACGATCAACTACACGAAAAAAATGCATATAACATTTTTTGTGTGATAAGTTTTTGTGCATCCCTTACGGTTTAGCAGTTATGCAAAATTCCATAAAATTCATCCAAAATAAAGTAGTCTTCAAGGTTATTCCCAGAAAATTCAAGATATACATTTTATTTGTCAGTCAAATATCTTTAATATATGATATTTTAACCAAAATCGTTAGAGCCATTTTTAAGAAAATCAAACATTTCGAAAAAAGTTCCATTTAAAGGGTATTTGGGTAGGAGGGATTTTTCTAAAAATCATCGTGTCGCATCCCTGGAAGATACTAAACTTAAATACCAAGTTTGGTGTTTTACCGACTTTTCGTATTTGAGTTATCGTGTTCACAGTCACACGGACACACGGACATACACACGAACATTTTTCTGAAAATGCTTTTTTGGGATACAGGGAACCCTAAAACATATATTTCCGGTGAAATCTCGGTATCGAATTTTTGGGTGGAGTGCAATACCTTCTCCATACACTATGTACATAATACGTGTAGAGAAAGTAAAAATAGCTTCCTTGCATATAATTTCACTTTGCTTTTTATTCAACTTTTCTTTAATAATACTGGAATTGAATGTGAATTTAATATGAAACCAATGTCCAGTTAAAATATAAATTTTACAGTATTTACAGTTAAAAGATTATATAAGAAATCCAAAATCCTGGATATGGGTAATCCGGTTCTGGTACGTTTAGAGCTTAGATTTCTTCCTCGGGATTCTCTCTCTCTCTCTCTCTCTCTCTCTCTCTCTCTCTCTCTCTCTGTTAGCATCTTCGTCATCGTCCACCCTACCCTTCCGGAGAGTGATGACGTCAGGAATTGTTTTTTCTTGAAATAATACACTATCTAATCGAAGCTATGACATTCTTCTACTGGTTCACATATTCTAAACATTCAACTTTGTCGTAATTTACTGAATGTAGGGTTGAAAAATATAATTTAGATAGGAATGCCCAGCTTGGCGCAAAACATATATTTTTAAGATATTTATTACGTTTAACTTAGCTTGTATCCATTTTAGTTAACATACTTTATTATTCGGCTAGTATTTGTGTTTTGTATATCTTTGTAGTGATTTGCATTTACCAGATGTCACCATCTCGCTTGATTTTGTGGCGGAGCTTGCATGCAGTGTATCAACACGTGACAACAGGGGTTGTCTGTCTTCCCTGTACAGTCAGTCGTGTGTCAGTTTATAAAGTCGGGAACAGAAAGCAATACGAGACGCAAGCCATAGACTAATTTTTATGCCTGCCAAGGATTATTTATAGAAATGGCGAAATAAGTATTTAGTTTTCGGCAAAGTTCTGCACTCAAAACCATATTTGCAGCGTCATTACACAACTCACGCAAATAAGTACGACAATTCCTAGGAGAAGAACATTTTTTTTTTTCAAATTGTATTCGATTCCAATTAATTAAAAAGGTACCTGTTCATATTCACTGCTATATATGTGAAAGTTTTCCTTACAAATTCATTCTGACACTGTTGTTGATACAGCGCGATTAAAAATGGTATTAACCATTTTAAGGATGTTGTTGTGTGGTTTTGTCAATACTATAATAATTGTCATTTTTTGAAATTATTTATGTTACGACAATGCATATGTTCATATCCAAAACCTAAATACTGATGCAGGAGACATAATTGAGCAATTGCCACCAATTATGAACCTACAATAGATATATTAACCTATGAAAGATGGATTACGTTTTTCAAATTAAGCGTTATATACTCCCACAGTATTGAAGGAATTATGTGTTTTTGCTTTCCGCTTTCAATTAAAATGAGTGTTTTGTCTGCGGCCTGCATATAGGAGAAGGCATGCTCAATCCCTGTGGCCGGTCTGACCTAAGGGTTTTTCTGAAGTTTCTTTGGGTCTCCAGGGAATACTGGTTACGATACTTCCATTCCGGAGAACACAATCTGTCCATGAGGTTTCCATAGTCATTACATTCATCCATCATCCCGTTGTTTCCCTCAGGGTTGTGAGTGTGTGCGATGGTGCGCGGTGCGGCGTGGCAGGTAGAAAGCATGTACATTGTCCCTCTCTCCTTCCATCACTAAAAGGTTGTAAAATACTTATAAATTCAACTTTATTAGGACCTTTGCGAAGATGAATATATCCAAATACTTTCCCTTCTAATAAGTAAAAAAATGCTGCTCCCAATATCACCGCAATTAAGAAGCATGATAAATAAAAAGCTGAAGATCTGGCGGGGGCGTTGGCGTTGGACTCTATTTGGGACAAAATCTCCGGCCTGTCGTACGACTGTCGGAGTGTTTCAAAGTGGAAACTGTAGGGACCTGTCATTTCTTTGCCACCGCTCCTGGTTCCGGCCACTCTCTTCATTCTTCCCTCCTGAGGCCCTTTGTGAGGCGTAGATACAATATTGTTTCGTAATCGGTTGCCCTCCCCGTATTCGTAAGACTGACACCCTCCTAGGACTTGCAAGCCATTGCCTCAGGGCACAAAACCACAAAATGGAGATCCTGTTACGAGGGATCGGCCCATAGCCAGGCATTGACGTGAGGAAGTGGATGATTGAAATATATCCGAAATTGAAGATTAGAAAGGTTATGATGGAGCAATTGGTGAGATGAGTGGCGGGGTAAACCGGAGAACCCGGAAAAAACCCGCCCAGACGCCGCTTCGTCCACCACAAACCCCACATTCGGGCGGTTTGGATCGAACCCGGGCCGACTAAATCGAAGGTGAAGGTCCAACCAGTCAATCACGGTGCCACATACAATATTGTTTGGGTACCGAATTCCCTCCTTCCGCAAGTCTTAAAAACCGTTATATACCGCAGACCTTTTCTTTCTTTTGAAATTCTATATGCTTTTGAAACCCTAAGTGTTAGCAAGATACTTATTCCAGAAGTTCATTTTTACCATGTGTTGGCCCATGTGTTCGGGCGTTTAAGGAATTGCAGAGCTCAACGGGGCAAATCCAAGTAAACACCGGTCAGTGGCGGTGTTAGTGCAGGCGATGTGGTTCTATTTTTCTGCAATATCAAGGAAAAGGGTGAGGGAATCTCGCTCAACTCCTGGTAGTGGAAAGCAGGGAATTTCAATCACATAGCAATAGCTTTTAAAAGGCCGGCCCCAGTCGCCGTGGTCATTGGCGCGTTTGGTGTTGACCCTCTTACGCGAAAAGGCCGCGGGTTCGAATCCTACTATGGGCATGGAAGTTTAGTGTTGTGTGTCTCTGTATTTGTGTTCTATGTAAGCTATTTTTCTCTCCTCTTATGGCCACTTGGGTTAAGCCTGAAGTCTAAACATATATTTAAAAAAGCAGTTAAGGGTTTTGACTATCGCTTTAGCCTAGTGTATATACTCCCTTATTTCCCTTCTACTTCAATGAAACAAATAATGAGACCATTTCTGCTAATGTTCTTATTTTTACACCTTCTACGCGTAGGCTAAAAGGGACACAGAAAGGCTTTTTAGCGATTTCTGAAAAAAACATACTTTAAATTACATATTTGCAGATTTTGATTCTCCTAAGGTGGTATCACAAATGTTTTGGGCGCCATTTTAAAGCAATGGGTTGATTAAATGACTATATCAAACATCAAAACCATTTCCCATAAGTTCATTTTCACTTTCTCTACAAGCACAGTGTACGTTCAGAGAAGGTATTGTATTCCTCAAAAATACTCGATATCAAGATATCACCGGAAGTACATGTTTTGAAAACCCCTGAATAAAAAAAATAATTTTTAAAAGAAGGTCCGTGTACGTGTTGTGTCTATGTGTGCGTGACTTTGAGCAGCGTAATTGAAAAGCGAAAAGCCTCTTAAATACCAATCTTAGTATTAAGTTTAATATCTTCCAAGGATGTGGCGCAACGATTTTCAGGAAATTTCCCTCAAACAATTCTTTACACAGACGATTTTTCGAGTTTTTTAAAATATCAAAATTATCGAAAAGTTTTCTTTGTAAAGGATAATTTTGAGTGTTGGGATTTTCTGAAAATATTGATGTCGCATCCTTGAGGATACTGAACATATGCCTAGTTTTTGTATGTAATCGACTTTTGGATTTTGAACGATGTTGTTCACACACATACGAATATACAGACAGACCTTCAACTAAAATGTTTTTCTATTATTCGGTGGTTTCCCTAAAACTTGTAATTCCAGTGAAATCTTGGTATCCAATTTTTTGGTATAATGCAGCATCTTTTCTACCTATGTGCTATATACCAAGTAGAAACAAAATATACCTCAATATCTGTAGGAGAAGATACGTTTTGAGTTTAGCTTATTAAATCATTTAGATTAATACGTATAATAGATATAGTGAAATCTTGCATGAATATTTACCTTTTTACGCTAATGCTTATCAAAAACTTAAAGGTTTAACTTTTGAAAAGTCACTTTTATCACTTTGCTGTGCTCTTAATAGCAGATAAAACACACGATGTTGTAATATTTTTATTTATATTTCAGTAATAAAACATCTGTTTAAACTCGAACTCGCAAAACATTTAGAGATGATACATTCAAATGACTTTCTCTCCAATTTCTCCAAAACTTATTCTTCTGTGGACTGTGTTTTATTCGAGATAAACGTTTTCAGATATAAGTACACATTAGGTTGTTGGAAGAAGAGGAATAAAAGAAGTTGAAGCGGTAGTCAGATATTTAAAAAGTGAGTTGCTATATGTTGGCTTTAAAATTAAACTGTTTGCACTACCACGAGAAAAAAATAGATATGGAACATTCATCCTACTTTCTCTACCTATTCATAAATAAAGTATTCCTATTTCTCCTAAACTATTTATCTATCTGCTTCAAGCTAACCGAGGTAAACATTAACAGAAATGATTTTGTTACGTATTATCTTGTAGATACAAAGGAAATAATGGTATGCACTAAGCTAAAGTGATAGGCAAATCTTTTTAGATCTGGTCGCTTTATGTCTTCTAATTTGAGAAATCTAAAGTATTCGGAAATAAACCAAAAAGGAATATCTAATGAATGCAACCAAAGAAAAGTATTAATATAGATTGTGATTGACCTAATTTATGCTTTTAACGATTTTCCTTTTTATGCATTAAGGTTTTATCCATCTCTTGCGGTGTGCCAGTTATGTAAAGGTCATCCAGAATGAAGAGATCTCTAGGGGCTACTCCAGACATACATTTTATTAACCTTTGAAGTAGCTTGCATATACAGCATTTTAATCAAAATCACACATACATAAATTTTCCTAATGATTATTTTTGGATAAAGAGACGCTAAAACGTGTATCTCCAGTAAAATTTCGGTATCGAATTTTTGGATGAAATGCAAAACCTTCTCTACCTATATCCATCGTACTAAGTAAAGAAACTAAAAATTAGCACACAAAGAAAATCAAGATAAAAGGAACAGATGTATTTTTAAACGGTTTTAATGACGAACAAAATGAATAAGGAGCAAGCTAATACTAAAATTAAACAATGTGGGACATAAGACACTGCAAGCCAAGAGACGACGGAGAAAGAGGACTAGGGAAGGGTGCGTTGCCGAGATTGCTTAAGTCCTTTTCACAAAACTTCTAGTTTGACATGTTAATGGAATTCATACCAGTGGTAGTAAAATGTTTGAACTTTGTTGCAGGAGTGGTACAACTAAAAGTGGAGGTGGGGGAAAGACGTCATCTTTCAGTGACAATGCCGCCTCGGGGCCCATTCTATAGTGTGCTTTGCTTTTTAGTCGGAAAACTTATGTTTTAAAGAGGCCTTAACAATACGAGTGGAAGGAAGCGAGGAACTTGCAAAGTCTACACATGCATTTACACTTAAGCAACCATTCATATTACAGCACTTGACTCTTGCACTAAAGTTACGCATTCAGTTTTCTGTAGAAGTGGTTTATGAGAAAGACAGGACTTTGTTTGCTCGCTGTAATTTCGTGAACAGTATTTATAGAGTAATGAGTAGCTTGCTGCTCAATAAGGTGAAAGCTCAAACAAAGACGACAAAACTTGGGATAGTTCTTGATGTCTTTAGCGTTGCTTTCAGTGTTTATTTAGGAGCGCAGTGCAATAATTATTTCACCAATAGAAAAACACCTCTTCACCATTACTTCACAACCGCATTGAAAACATATTTAATAAGTGAGATTAGCTCTAATTTTTGAAGAAATTTTAATAAGATTGGCTACGAACAATAATGGAATCTGTGAGTATAAAAATATCCTGTAAGTAATATATATAACTATAAAGAACTGGAGTACACCTATTATGTATTTGTTATTCTGACCCTTTTCATTTTCTCTGTATAGAACATGTTTAGTGCGTAAAAAGATCTAGTAAATGGCAATGGAAGTGAATACCGTCCACTAAGCCTTGTGCTCCAAGGTGATTCAACTGTCAGTTTTGAAGCCTCTCTCTGAGAGCAATAGTATGTAACTGAAGTTAAAGACTCAGAGGATTTTTGGACATAGCATCAATTATTAATTTTTGGAAATTTTTGCTCAAATTCAACAGTGTACTCTTAAAATGTTAATTTTGTATTAGTAATGTTCTGTATAATAGATGGCAGTGTCTTATAAGCTATATGTAAAATTAAGGTTAGGCGAACTTCCAATTTTGACATAAATGCTCTGAAATGCAAATGTAAAAGTCTGATAATGTTCCATTCTCATCTTTCCCTAATCTGTGTAACAAAATATTGTTATAAAACTTATTATTCCATCTACTTCATTTTAATCGAGATATACATTAGCAGAAAATATGGTCTTATTACTTTCTTCTTTGTAAGTAGAAATGAAATAAGGGAATACACTAAGTTAAAGCGATAGTCAAATATTTTATAAGCTGGTTCCTGCTATATGATTGAAATTCGTTTCTTTGATGATCAGGAGATTGCCGTATGAGAAACGTTTAAGTATGACCTTTTAAAATTGAAAAAATATTTATGATTAAATTGTGTGTTTTAACAAGATCTGTATCTTTTGTAGTAAACTTGGTCTCTTACGGTTTACTAGCTATGCAAAAGTTATCCTTAGGGAAAATGTCTTAGAGGCTTTTTACAGAAAATTCAAGATATGCTTTTATTTATCAAGTAAATATGTTTAATTTACGGTATTTTAATCAACATCGTTGGAGCCATTTTGGAGAAAATAAAATTTACGCCTCTTTTCCTATGTAAAGGGTAGTTTGGGGGGAGCTTTCCTCAAAATATTCGCGTCGCATCCTTATACGGGACTAAACTTAAAATGCCAAGTTTGGTATTCTACCGACGTTTCGTTTTTGAGCTATCGTATTCACACAAACATACACACACGGACAGTTTTCTAAGAATCTGTTTTATACAGGGACCCTAAAATGTGTATTTACTGTAGAATTTCGGTATAGAGTTTATGGCTGGAGTGCAATATCTTCTCTACATATGTACTACATACTAAGTGGAAAAAGCTAATATCCACTTTTGTTCATTTCTAAAGAGATTTAATTTATTATTTTTACTGCTGTACAGCAAAAATATTGTTTGTTTTAAATACAGCATCTATTATTACCTACGGAACATAGATGTTGCCTTGCTTCTAAATGTAAAGTTGAGCACTCACAAAATGTTATAAATTAATTCAGGCGACGTAAATGAAAAGGTAACATGTAAACAAAACATGGAAATACTTATTATATCACTTCCTACAAATAATTATATCATTGCAGATTTTAAAACCTACAAATTCTCCGCTTTTTCCCTCATAGATAATAAACAAACATAAGGTCACCTACATTAATATACAGGGAGCATAACAATTCTTGTACTTTTAAAGTAGAGAGTAGGCCAAAGTCCCGCACCATAGGGATTATATAATTGTTTCAATATGAGAACCTTTCAAATCAAAACCCGTCTGTTAACGGTTGCCATGTTTCGTGGAACATCGGGCTCCAAGTTTGGCCTGACAGCACGGCACTCTGCTACAATTCGCTCTCGAGGATAGTTTTCACCCCTGATCTTCACCTCGTACACTTCTTTCAGGTACCCAATATCGCAAAATCCATTGAATTTAAATCAAGGGATCGAACAGCCACTCGAACTCTACGACCAATCTACTGCGGGAGTTGTCTTCCAGCCGATTCCGTACTTAAATAGAGTAATGTGGTGGTGTACCATCCTGCATGAATCACTTAGGTTGGGAACCATGACATCCAAATCAGGCAATAATGACTCCCCCAACATTTCCTTAAGTTTGACTGTTGATATTTGAGTCAAACAAGTAGGGTCAATGATACGGTCTTTTCACGTACCACACTGAACCTCACGGGCAGCTCCTTGTTCTTTGGTGCTGGTAAACCAATGCGGATTACTGTCGGATCAGTAATGTAAATTTTGTCTGTTAACTTCACTTTCACATAAAATGTTGTTTCATCTGAAAACAAATTTTGATAAAAAATATGAATTACCTTCCATTTTACTAAATGCCAACCACACATCCGATCATCTTCTGTCATTAGGTGTAACTACTGCAACTAATACGGGTGAAATTTGTGCCTTTTTAAGATATGCCGGATTGTTGTGCGAGACACACCAAGCTCCATGCTTGTTCGGGTATTTGTGGGATTTGCTGCTACTTTCCCAAAATCATTTACCCCGTTTCTGCTGAAATGCGTGGACAGCCATATCAGGGAGCATTTTTCACACTTCCAGTATTCCTGAATTTATCAGTCTGCCATCTGTGCTTTGCGACTCTGGCTCTCATTAAGGTGCTTCTGATTATATTCAGCTGCAAAATCTCTTTGTGAATATTGTTCTCTTCCATAAAGGATAATAAGTTCCACAGTTGCCATCATTGTGTACCTGAAAAACAGAAAACAAATTATATCCTTATAGTGCACGACTTTTGGCCCATTCTGTATGATAAAATCGTCACCTACTTGGCCAAATAGCGGGGTTTAATTTTACAAAACATTTAGAGTAATATATGGAAACTGCTTTTGCATAAATAACTAACCAAGAGGAAATTGGAAGAAGTGAAATATAGGAAATGGAAATGAATCGGACACGTGATGAGGAGAGAAGATGGAGTGAGCTAAAACAGCTTTCGATTGGAACCCCCAAGGATCAACTAGAATTACATGTCACAGCACAATTAAGAAAGGGGCAGAAGTTTCAGGAAAGAGCTGGAAGAAAATTAAGGCATTGTCAAAGAACAGAATACGCTAGCGTGCTTTCATTAAGACCCTAATCTTCTAAGAGGAATGAGAGGACTTTACTGCTGCTGCTACTGCTACTGCTACTGTTGCTACTGCTACTGCTACTGTTGCTACTGCTACTACTGCTGCTACTGCTGCTGTTACTGCTACTCTACTGCTACTACTACTGCTACTGCTACTGCTACTACTACTGCTACTGCTACTGTTGCTACTGCTACTGTTGCTGCTGCTGCTACTGCTACTGTTGCTACTGCTACTGTTGCTACTGCTACTGTTGTTGCTGCTGCTACTGTTACTGTTGCTACTGCTACTGTTGCTACTGTTGCTGCTGCTACTGCTACTGCTACTGCTACAGCTGCTGCTACTGCTACTGCTACTGCTACTGATATTGCTACTGCTACTGCTACTGTTGCTACTGCTATTGTTGTTGCTGCTGCTACTGCTACTGCTACTGTTGCTGCTGCTGCTACTGCTACTGCTACTGTTGCTGCTGCTGCTGCTACTGCTACTGCTACTGTTGTTACTGCTACTGCTACTGCTACTGTTGCTACTGCTACTACTGCTGCTACTGCTGCTGTTACTGCTACTCTACT